>PVKZ01000415.1:111229-852383 GCA_004027375.1 Macroglossus sobrinus | reverse complement strand
AAATGGCATTTCTAGAAAATTGCATTCAGAGAAAAGCAGGACTAGCAGTACTAATATCAGAAGAAATAGACTTCAAAATAAAAAAGGCAAAGAAAGATACTGAGGGACACTTTATAATGAGAAAGGGAATCATACACCAAAAAGACATAACACCAAAAAGATATAACACTTATTAATATCTATGCTCCCAATCCAATTTGGAGCACCAAAATATACACAGCAATTACTAACAGAACTAAAGAGAGAAAACAGATCAAAATGCTATCGTAGAAGGAGACCTAAATACCTCTCTGTCAGAATTGGACAGATTATCCAAACAGAAAATCAAGAAGGAAATAACATTCTTAAATGATGCATTAAACCAACTGGACATAATTGACATTTACAGAGCCTTTCATCCCAAAACAGCTGCTTATACATTCTTCTCTAGTACATGGAACATTCTCAAGGACTGACCACATACTGGAACACAGAGATAGCCTTAATAAATATGAGGGATAAAATCATACCAACCATATTCATTGATCATAATGCTTTGAAGCTGGAGATCAACTGTAAAAAGAAAGCAGAAAGAACCACAAATACATGGAGATTAAACAATATGCTACTGAAGAGCGACTGGGTCAGAAAAAAAATAAAAAGAGATCAAGAGATACATACATAGAGATGAATGCTAATGACAGTACAACATATCAAAACTTTTGGGACACAGCAAAGCAGTAATAAGAGGAAAATCTTAATAGACTGATCAGTAGTATGGAAATTGAAACAATCACAAAAAACCTTCCAAAAAGTAAAAGTCCAGAACCAGATGGCTTCACCAATGAATTCTACCAAACATTCAAAGAAGATTAATACCTATTCTCCTCAAAATCTTCCAAAAAATCCAAGAGGAAGCAATACTTCCCAACTCAGTTTATGAATCCTATATTACTCTAATACCAAACCTGCTAAATATAACACCAAAAAAAGAAAACTACAGACCAATATCTCTCATGAACACAGATATAAAAACCTTAAATAAGATACTAGTGAACCGAATACAGCACCATATTAAAAAGATTATACACCACGATCAAGTGGGCTTCATCCCAAAGGCACAGGGATGGTTCAACAAATGCAAATTGATTAATGTGATACACCACATAAATAAATTAAAAAATAAGAATCCTATGATCATATCAATAGATGCAGAAAAAGCCTTCGAGAAGATATAGCATCCGTTTATGATCAAAACACTTAACAAAATTGGTGTAGAAGAAAAGTACCTTAACATAATAAAGGCCATATATAATAAACCCTCAGTCAACATTATACTTAATGGTAAAAACTAAAAACTTTTCCTCTAAGATCAGGAACAAGGCAAGGCTGTCCACTATTGCCACGGTTATTCAATATAACATTGGAGATCCTAGCAAGGGCAATCAGAAAAGAGAAAGATAAAAAAAATGCATCCAAATAGAAAATGAAGAAGTCAAACTGTTACTATTGGCAGATTACATGATTCTCTATATAGGAAAACCTAAAGACTCCACAAGAACTCTACTAGAAACAAAAAGTGAATACAGCAAAGTATCTGGATACAAAACCAATATTCAAAAATCTGTACTGTTCCTATACTCTATTAATAAATTGTCAGAAAAAAAAATTGGAAAAAGAATTATTTTTGCAATTGCAACAAAAAGAATAAAATACCTAGGAATAAATGAAACATGTGAAAAACCTATGTAATGAAAACTGTAAGAAATTGAAGAAGATACAAAGAAACAGAAAGATATTCTGTGTTGTTGGATTGGAAGAGTCAATATACTTAAAATGGCTTTATTACTAAAGCATTATACAGATTTAATGCAATCCTCAGCAAAATCCCCATTGGCATTTTTTAAAGAAATAGAACAAAATTCATCAGGTTCATACGGAAGCACAAAAAACCTTGAACTGCCAAAGCCATCTTGAGAAAAAAAAAGAACAAGACTGGAGGCATCACTCTGCCCAACTTCAAATTGTACTACTAAGCGACAACAATCAAAACAGCATGGTATTGGCATAAGAACAGACACACAGACCAGTGGAACAAAATCAAGAGTCCAGATATAAACCCATGTTTATATGGGCAAATAATTTTTGACAAAAAAAAAAGCCAAAAACATACAATAAAGCAAGGAAAGCCACCTGCAAAAGAATGAAACTAAACTGTTGTCTATCACCACACACCAAAATGAACTCAAAACGGAATGAGGACCTGAATATAAAACCTGAAACAATAAAATGCATAGAAGAAAACACAGGAACTGAACTCATGGACCTTGGACTTAAAGAGGATTTTATGAATTTGACTTCAAAGGCAAGGGAAGTACAAGCAAAAATAAATGAATGGGACTACATCAAATTAAAAAGCTTCTGCACAGTAAACCATCAGCAAGGTAAAGATACGACCATCCAAATGGGAAAATATATTTACAAGAAACACCTTTGATAAGGGCCTAATATCCAAAATATACAAAGAACTCATAGAATTCAATAACAACAAAAAACAAACGATCCAATCCAAAATTGGGCAGAGGACCTGAACAGACACTTCTCCTCAAGAAGACATACAAATGGCCAATAAACATATGTAAACATGCTCATCATCACTAGCTATGAGGGAAATGCAAATCAAAACCACAATGAGATATCATCTCACACCTGTTAGAACAGCTATAATCTACAGGACAAGTAATAACAAATGTTGGCAGGGGGATACAAAGGAAAAGGAACCCTCATACACTGCTAGTGGAACTGTAAATTAGTACAGCCACTATGGAAAACAATATGGAGGTTCCCCAAAAACTAAAAATTGATCTACCATATGATCCAACAATTCTTCTACTGGGCATTTACCCCAAAGACTTGAAAACTCATATCCAAAAAGATATTTGCACACCGATGTTCTTAGCAGCATCATTATGCATGGTGGCCAGTACATGGAAGCAACTGAAGTGTCCTACGTTAGATGATTAATGGTTAAAGAAGCTGAGCTGTGGTGCATATATACAATGGAATATTACTCAGCCATAGGAAGGGAAGAAATGGGGGGACCTTGAGATAATCATACCAAGCGAAATAAACCAGGCAGGAAAAGTTGAAAATCACAGGATATCTATTATATGTGGACTATAAACCTAAAAGCAACAAACAAACAAACAGAAACTCATAGACATGGACAATAGACTAGAGGTTACCAGAGGGTAGGGAGTGAGGGTGAAGGAGTGAGGTAGATGGGGTAAAAGTGGTCAAATATGTGGTCACAGAAAGAAATCTAATTATGGGACAGGAACACACAATGCAATATGTATATGCCTTGCAATTGTACACCTGAAACTTACTGGATTTTGTTAACCAACATCACTACTTCTACTACTACTACTACTTCTACTACTACTACTACTACTACTACCACTACTACTACTACTACTACTACTAATACTAATAATAATAATAATAATAAATTAAAGCTTTTAAAAATAAAGTCCATTTTGTCCGGTATTAGTATTCATACTCACCTTTTTTGTTTCTATTTTCATAAAATATCTCTTTCTATCCCTTTACTTTTAGTATATGTGAGTCTTTCTATCTGAAGTGGGTGTCTTGTAGACAACATATCTAAAGGTCTTGTTTTCTTATCCATTCTTCCACCCTATCTTTTGATTGGAGCATTTAATCCATTTGCATTTAAAGTAATTGATAGATATATATTGCCATTTTTATATTTATATATTTTAAAACAGCATCTAAAACAGCATTTAAAACCTACTCCACCATCTTGACCAGAAGTCAAGAAATACAATGTTTAAGCCAATATTCTTCTGGATGTTTTTTGTCCCCAGCCAGAACAATATTCAACTAATATGTGACCCAAAAATGGGCCATTAGGCAATGTCTGGTAATTTCAGAGAATTGAGAGAACGTAGGATAGGTGGCTGAGAAAGATCAAGGACAACATGAGTGGCGATCTAAAGATAAAACTGCTGCAAGTGGAATTAGTCACCGCTATCAAATATTGCCCCGGAGAACCAAATGCCAGGGTGAAAGGAGAAGGGACACACTGGGCGTCGGGTCCCATGCTGCTCCTGGTGACCATCTTGCTGCAACCGTGTCAGACATTAACCACCACAGGTAGCGGGGAGCCATAATATTGTGACTTGGTAAGCCCTACTCCATGAAGGTTGACTGGGAATACTTGAAGAACTACATGGGAATAGACGAAATCATACTAAGGCAAACTATGAGGCAAACATAAAGTCAGGCCAAATAACCATCATCTGGTAAACCGAGGCTCTCAAGGTAAATATATTTACACATTCTATCCTTCTGGAGAGCTAAGGATAAACAATGCCAGCTTGGGAATGGCTTGACCACCACAGCCCTGACTGACAAGTATAGTAATTAGAGATTTGTACAAAACAGAAGGTTCTGATTCCTGGAATCTGTTATCCTAAAAACAATTTAAAAAGCAGCAGGTCTATGCTTCTGGGTACCCCTGGCCTTTTCTTATTCTGTGTACACAACTGAGAATAATGAATTTCAGGTTGCGTCCATAAGGAACAAGGATGCACCAGGTAGCCTGGCCTAATCACCATAACCTTGATCTCACATTATGTCCTCAGAACATCTTGCTCGCCGATTCCACGCTAAAAAATGAAAAAAGAAGAAAGAAAGAAGGAAGGAAGAAGAAAGGCAGGGGGAAGGGAAGGAGAGAGAAAGAAACCCCAGCGGAGACCTGGAATTCAGACGCTTATGCTCTGTGCTGCACAATGCAAGGGGGGCACCACTCACATAGACCCCACTGCTGATGGCACGAGCTGGAACTGTGCACTGCCTGGGCTCTGATCTCAGATGAATCCAAAGTGGTCCTGACTGAAGTCCATAAACTCATCAATAGGGATGGCCTGCCTGGCTCAGTGTCGGTGCGGATCCATGTGAACAACCTTGAATTAAGGCTGGAGTATAGAAGGAAAAGAGGTCAAAAGAGGCTGTGAGGTTTGGAGAAAAAAAGAAGGGTTCCAGGGAATGAAGATCCCTAGGACATCCAAGAAGAGAGGTGGTGAGGGTGAGAGAGAGCAGGAACAACTTTGCCATTTTCCTCAAAACTGATATTCAGACTTAATTCTTATGCACACAAAACCCCAGCTATATGACGTTGGGTAAGTTATTTAATCTTTCCAGACTTGTTTACTCTTCCATGAAATACCCACCTCACAGGGTGGTTGTGAGGATTAAAGCAGATAACATGCGTGAAGCCCGTGCCAGGGCCTGGCCCTGGGTCAGCACTCAGCAAATACTGATTTCCTCCCAACCCCTCTCACCTAGAATTCAGATTTCCTGAGCTTGTCTGTAAACCTGTTCTGAATAAATGCAGAACTACAATGAGCAAGGCTAGAAGAGAAGAGCAGTGGGGCAGAGGGAATAAGGCCATATGAATATGGAAAGGAGAAGCAAGGCGTGCTGGCTGCTTAGCTTCACCCAGCATTGCCCAGAGGATTACACTGCACCCGCTTCAAGCCACCTCCCCAGCACCTGCTTTCCTATGATTTTTAAGATCTCTAAAGTTAAGTCTGTCCTGTGGGTGCTCCACTTTCCTAACACCCATTTTTCCCTAGGGACCTGACTTCTGTCCCTACCACCCCACTGGGGTTACACTCTCAAAGTTCATGTGGAACCTCTTAAACTATCAGTCCTGCTGCCTGAATCTAGTGACCCATGCAGGACTTAGCTCATCAAGCTCAATGAATCTTTGTGAAATCAAACTCTCTCTCTTATCTTAGTGGTCACCACTTTAACTAGGTGATCAAACTTAGCACCAGTAATCGTGGGATAGCGGCTGTGGCATAGTTACACAATTCTGGGACTACTAAGCAACATAAAATGGACAAATTGTATGTCATGTGAATTATATCTTAAGAAGTGAAAAAAAAATAAATTAAATAAATAATAGTGGGAACAGCCTGACCCTAGAGATCTCCTGATGTGATGTCTTGTGAAATATACATCATTACCTGGGAGGTATTCCTGCCAAAAATTATAAACCTGAATCAAATCAAGCATTTTGACCTCACTTCAGTCTACAGGCTGTATAGGGAATAGAAAAAATAATGCTAAGATACACTATAAGGAAATCTTCAAGTAGAAAATGTAAAATATTCAATATCATTAAAAAGAAAATTGAGAGAATTGCTGTAGAGTTAGAGACATAAAGACCCCATATAATATGTGAAACCTGACTGGACTCTGGCTTAAGAAAAACAACTGTAAAACCATTTAGGGGCACACTTAGGGAAATTTGAATATGAACTGAATATTAGGGGGTTATTATTAATCTTCCTAGGTGTATTAAAGGCATTATTTTAGTGTAGTAAGCTGAATTTATTCTTAGAGATGCTTGCTAAAATATTTGGGGTCAATTGTCATGATGTCTACAACTTTCAAGTGTTTCTGAAATACACACATACAGATATAGGTAAAGCAAATAGGACCAAGTGTTCATGAACTGAAGTGGTGGGTATGTGGGTTTAGTTGTATCATCTTTTCAACTTTTCTTCATGTTTGAAATATGATAATAGAAAGATGAAAAGAACATGTTCCTTCATTTTTTCCTTTCCGTGTTCTCCACCACCACACTAAACAGCTCATTATCTCTGAGTGACATAATCATATACTCATCCTTCTCTAGGGTACTTTGCCTCGTCTCTCTGATCAGCAAGTCCTCCAGGCCTTTGCCATATTGCTATTGTCTATTCACCATCTGTCTTTCCTACATGTCAGTGAGCTTCTAGAGGGCAGGGACCATATCACGTCACCTGTGGGTCCCCACAGCACAGAGCCTGACAGTGTAAGTTTCAAATATATGAAAGATTGTATGAGTGAATGAATGGGTGGATGAACAGATAAACATAAAAGTGGACAAAGGACTGAACAGGTCTGCTAGCATTCAGGCCCACTGTGTCTGCCTCCTTTACACTGCACTGCCTGAAGAGTCTGCTGAGGCCGAGGTCGCATAGCACACCTCTCTGCTCAGCATACCCCAGTGGCTTCTCACGGCCCAATGATTTAAGCAGCCTTACCTTCCCACTGTAACTCCTACGTGACCCAGTCACATTTGACCACTCGCATTCTTTGGAAAAACTCTACGCTTTTTCTTTCAATGTTTCCTTTGCCCTTCTCTCCCATCCTCTCTCTCATTTCTCAGGGCCCTTCCCAAAAGCCATTTCATCAAAAACCTTTCCGATTCCAACAATCAGAAAGGAGAGTCCCTCATCCCCCAATCCCCAAATCACTTTGATTGTAAAATAGTGTATATTTTTAAGTTTTATCTTAGCTGCTAACAACAGAATTCTTTAAAAGGTATTTAACATTTATGTTTTAGGAAAATATGTTAATAAGCTTGGTTACTTGGGTTTCTTAGGCATTGCAAACTATAGCCATGAAAATAATGAACTTACTTTTTCTCAAGCTCATCAAACTTCTAATAAGTCAGACTTACATTTCTTTCCCACAAAACCATCCTGAACACTTATATTCCTTTTCTAGATCTTAAATCTTAATTTAAAGATTCCATAAATCAAATTACCTTAAAAGACTGAATTCTGATTACAAAAGTAATCAGATTCTTAAACCCATTTCAAATTATACAAATCTATTATCATTCAACATTTTACAAATTCCAAAATAAATTATAAGACTAATAGCATAACAAGTATAATATGTCAGAGTCTCTAACATAACATTCTCCCAAATATTTCAAATGCCTTAGAAATAATACATACAAATTACCATGATAATTTCAAATTTCATTTCTAAACCTAACAGAAAGTAGTAATATTATGGATTTGCTGTACTTTTTTCTTATCTCTATGCTTATTTCTACACCTTCAGAGTAGTATATCTATACTCACCATACTAAGTAGATGAGAATTATCATCTCAGCAGCTGGGGCTACTGAGTCTAAAATTTGGGACTGAAATGGGTTAAAGATTCCAGTGATAGTCAGCAGTTCTGAATTATGACAGAACAGCTGGATCTGCTTCCAGGGCAATGCTACCTGAGCTGCATAAAAATAAGGTGAGGTTAGAGTCTTACAGTAATAGAACATTTTAAGTCCATGCCTTTTCTTTACAAATCAGTGCCTCACATTTTAAAGGTAACTGCCTAATTTGAATTTTTCCCATTTACTATGAAAAATTCCAAACATACGGAAAAGTTGAAAAATTGTAGTCAGCCCTGTATACCCACCATTTAGATTCTACAATTAACATTTGATGGTATTTGCTTTGTCACATATCTGGCATTTTATGCATTCTTTTATCTATCCATCAATCCACCTTATTTTCTGTGCATTTTAAAGTGGCAGACATCAATACACTTAGCACTTCAGCATACATAGCATTAACTAGAATTCAATGTCATATTATTTTTAGGTAAAATTTACAATTAAATACACAAAATTTTAATGTTTGTTGGCTAAATTTTGACAAACATATATACCTGTGTAGCCTAAACCCCTAGAAGATATAAAACACTACCATTACTCTAGAAAGTTTCTTCATGCCTAGGGTGGCCGAGTTTACAAGGAAAAATAATGGGATACCCAGTTAAATTTGAATTTCAGACAAAGAATGGATACATTTTTGATATAAGTATTCCCTAACTACTAATCTGAGAAATACTTGTGCTAAAAAATTTACTGTTTATCTGAAATTCAAATTTAACTCGGCATCCTGTATTTTGTCTGGCAATTCTATTCATACTCCTTCCCCTGGATCCCTATCCCCTAGATGCAAACACTGGTCTGATTTTTTTTTTTTTGCCACCATAAATTAGTTTTGCCTGATATTTAACCATCCAAGTTTATAAATTAGAGTCATAAAGTATGTGCTCTTTTGTGTAAGACTTCTTTCACATAGCATTTTTAGATTTAATCATGCTATTGCATCTAACAATAGTTTGAAACACTTTACAAATATACTACATTTTATTCATTCTCCTATTGATGTGAGATCTACAAATATGTAGAAACCAAACAACACACTTCTAAACAACTAATGAGTTGGAGAAGAAATCAAAAGGGAAATATAAAGTATCACAAAACAAATGAAAATGGAAATACAACATATTAAATATTATGGGTTGCTTTCATACGAACTGGGGCAGCACAAGAAAACAAAAGCAACCTTAAAGGATCTTCCATAGGCTGAGATGATACAATTTCAAAAGGAAATAATTATTATATTTCACTGAAAAAATTCTGAGAAAAAATGATGAGCCTAAAAAGATAGCTAAATGAAAAAAGCATAAAGTGTACTAGAAATAAAATTTCAACTCATGAAACGAATGATTATATAAAATATATTAATGATAATCATGTTATTCTCTTTGTTATCATCTTAATATTGTTTTTATTGGAATTGTTTATTATACCAAGAAAGTTTTAAATACATTTGTGTACAGTCATGCGCCTCATAACAACTTCTCAGTCAACCACAGACCACATATACGATGGTGGTCCCGTAAGATTATAATGGAGCTAGAAAAGTCCTAGTGATGTCATAGCCATCATAATGTCATAACACAGTGCATTACTCAGTTGTTAATATAGTAAGGATACAAAGAAATATTTTTGTACAGCTGTACACTGTGTGTGCGTTTTAATCTGTTATTACGAAAATCAAAAAAAATTAAAATTTTAAGAACTATAAAGTAAAAAGTTACAGTAAGCTAATTTATAAAGAAAAGTTTAAAATTAATTTAGTGTAGCCTACATGTATAGTGTTTATAAAGTCTACAGTAGTGTACACGAGTGTCCTATACCTTCACATTCACTCACCACTCGTTCACTGACTCGCCAGAACAACTTCCAGTTCTGCAAGCTCCATTCATGGTAAGTGTCCTCTACAGGTATACTAGTTTTATACAGTACTCTTTTATACAGTACTCTTGCTATATCTCTTCTATGTTTAGATACACAAATACCATTGTGTTACAGCTGCCTACAGTTTTCAGTACAGTAACATGCAATGTAGGTTTGCAGCCTAGGAGCCTTATAGCCTTAGGTATGTAATAGGCCAACCCATCTAGGTTCAATGTTTGCATGACAAAATCGCCTAAGAACACATTTCACAAAATATATCCCTATCATTAAGCGACACAAGACTGTATTCATTTAAAACTATCAAGATTTATACTTAGAAGGGTAATTGGCCCATTGACCATGAGGGAGATATTGACCAATGACTTTAGAATGAAAGTTGATACAAGAGAGAAAGTGAATATTAGAAGGGTATGGAAGCCAATCAAGCAGTGAAGTAATTAGTTAAAATCTGAATGGAGAGGTTCATTACCTCATCAATACAAATTGGGAGGGCAAATGTTGTGAGAGTCTGTTATAAAACAGATGGAATGGTCCAGGTTTCATGGGAAAAAACTTTGGCTTAAAAGGCCCATTACAACAAGAAAGATTAAAGTTTGTACATAAGTTTGCTTTTGCTGAATTAAAAAACACACCAAACTCAGTAGCTTAAGCTTTCTCTCCATTCTTGGGTCTATTGAACAGCTCTTCTGGTCTGGCCTGGTTCCAGCTGGTGCTGAATGGTCAATGTCAGGTGGATAGACAGTTGATTGGTCTAGGGGGCCTCAGCTGGGATGGCTTATGTCTGCTCCACACGGTCTTTCACCCTCCAGTAGGTTAGCTCAGGCCTCCTCACATGGAAGTCTACAGATTCTAAAGACAGTGTGAAAGAATAAGCCCAAATGTGTCACGTTTGCTACTGTTGCACTGGCCAAAGCAATTCAATGACCAGGCTCAGAGTCATTGTGAGAGAGGATTACTCAGAGAACATTACTGCACCATTATTGCCATTACCGTAATATCCTACTACTACGTGGTAGTAGTTAATTAGATTTGCAAGTGTTGTTCAAATGCTTAGGAATATTTTATTTGTTAGATTTATAAGCCTACCCAATTAGCAACTGAAATGTTTGAGAGAAGCAGACACATAAAATTTGGACTGGGGTTTGAAATGTCTAACAAAATTTAATGAAGTTACAAGTAAAGTTAAATGTTTACAGCTGATTTAATCTTAAATGTATGAGTTAATTGCACATGACTCAAGAACAAGTGATTGTTCTTATTGTACATAAATATTACTAGATTAATAAACAGACTAACAAGATTTATAAACTGAATTTAAAAGCTTGAGAAAAACTAGGATTTAAATTTTGCAACTCAGTGTAAGTGAATACTTAAAACACCAATTATTCTAAATAATTTTTCCACACACAGAAACTCTCTCCAGATTGAGTAAACTTCAGTTGACATATTTATTCAATTGCTATTGAAAACACATTTATCAATTGCCTGCTATGAGACAGGTGCTATTCTAGATACCACGAATATAGTAGAAAATGACTCCCAGTCCCTTTCCTCATTGAGATTATACACTAGTGGAGGATATAGGGAGATGAAGGAGAGACAAACATCAGTCAATCAGAGACAAGTTCCTTATTTCCTGACTCTAATCCCATCTAATCTATGACAAAGAACACTGTGTCTCCTCTCTCAGTGTGCAGGAATAGAAGCAGTGGCCAGTTCCCTTTTTCCAATGCCAAAGACAACACCAAGTTCTCCAATTTCTTCCTACCTGACTCCAATTTTTGATCCCAGCTCCTCACACTCAATCAATGAATCTACAAATGTTTACTGAGCATCTATTATTTCTATCAAGGCAGAGAAGAAGGGAAGAGAAAAGTAAGAACAAGAGAACATGCAGCCCACTGGTGATGTGCACTCAGCAAGCATTTACTCAACACATCTAAGCACTGAAGGATGAGAGGAACACAGTGGTGAGGAAGCCAGGATATCTGCCATTAAGGAAGACCAATCTGCAACAAAGCAAGACCATAGTTCATTCCATCAAAGACACCCATTTGTTTACATTTAAAAAAATTTTTAATTGGACTTTATCATGCCCTGAGAAGTGTATGGAGCATATGGCAATTAGAACGGTGGTCCAAAGTCAGGCCGCACTTTAGAATCACCTGCAAAACAAACAAACAAAAAAACTTATGCTCAGATTTCACCCCACACCAACCAGAATGGGGGGGGAGGGGCGGGGATTAGGCATGGCATTTTTTTAACCACTCTATGTCATTCTAATATGTAAGCAGGATTTAGAACCAGGATGGCAATGTTAAACTAGGGCACACATTCTCCTGAGGTTATCAGGGACACACCTACATGGACACTTTAAGCCAGGGATCAGCAAACTAGGGCCTGTGGCCCAAATCGGACCTGCTGCCTGTTTTTCACTTCCTCTGGAGCTAAGGTGGTTTTTACATTTTTAAATAGTTGGGGGGAAATGTATTCATCAATGAAGTTTTATTGGAACATAGTCACACTCCCCTGTTTAGACATTGTGCATAGCTGATTTTGCACTACAACGGCAAAGTTAAGAGAGACAGAGGCCATATGGATGGCAAAGCCTAAAATATTTACTATCTGACCCTTTACAGAAAAAATGAGCTGACTCCAAAGCAAAAGATTTGTAACAGAGTTCCAGAACCTCAACATCCCTAACAAGAACTACCTGCCTGGGAAGTACCAGCTGTCAAGGGGTTAGGTGTGGGGGTTGAGTGTCTTCTCCTTTCCCATATTTACCCTTCTTCCACTTTCAAAAGAAAGATAGGCCTTCCACCAGCCTTGGAGGCATAAAAACCTCCTAGGCACAAAAAACAACAACAAAAAACAAATAATAAAAACAAAAACCAAATCAACCCCAAATACTGGTGTCTAAGAGAACTCTGATGACATTTTTTTTTTAAGTCAGGTGACTTCCTTTCCAAAACAGAAGGACCCAATCAAGTTTTCAACTGCCAAATCATTTAAAATATTTGGTGATAGATGGTGGATTTTTCACATGATAGATTTTTCACATATAATTCACAAGGAGTTTAAAGAAATGAATAACATTGTTATGACAAAACTAGTGGCAGAATTATTTAAGGAAACAAGGTTTTTAAAGGCTTGCATCTAAAATATTCAAAATGATGAATGGTCTCATTCTATGAATAAGCAGTATTAGTCCACAGTTACATGAACTCATCTCATAAGTGAATTTCAAATAAGTTTATGTTTAATAATTACTTATCATCAAAACCTGTCTTTATTTTGATCAATTATGCACTAATAATTGTAATTATGAAATGAGGACCTCAATTTCTTCCTGGCTATGGGGCAGATGCCTTTCTTAGCTCCTGGCCACTTGGGCCTGTCCCCAGAGAAGCCACAGCAACCCAGAAAGAGGCTGAGCAACCAGAGGTCTGGGCCTTTTGTAACCTAGTTTTGTAAGGGATATCCCATCATTTTTGTCTTATTCTATTCATACCCTATTGTCGGAAACCAGTCACCAGGCCCAGCCCACAGCAAGGTGAGGGAGATACAAGAAGATGTGACTACCAAGAGGTGGCCCCATGGGACCCTTCTTAGAAGCTGCCTACTACGAAGATCAAATTTTAATAACAATTAAACCCTCTACTTCTATTTAAATTGAAGATGAAAAAAACGTAGATGTCGTTTTAAAGATGTATGAGTGGATGCAGAGTTTTCCAAGTTTCTTTTAGAAATAAACAAGTAAAGATGTTTGAAGACCATGGAGCTTCGGGCCTAATGCAGCTGTGTCCCGCGGAGTAGGAGTGAGGGACTGACAGAGACGCCAGTGAGAAAATTCACCGCCCCGATGCGGGAGCTCCCATCCGGGTGGATGGAAAGTACAGGGAGAAGCCAAGTGAGTCTGGATTCCAATAAGCGTCAAAGGTCAGGCAAAGGCTTTTAGACTCGATAGGGAAGGAAAAACGACGGTGGGTTTAGGAAGGGGATAAAAACGCAGTTTTCGAAACGCAAATATGTCTGGAGCGTGTGGGATGAAACCGGAGGGCGAGGCTGGAAGCCACGAGCCGGGCAGGAGGGAGTGGCGGGAACCCAGCAGGGAGGGCGCGTGGGACTCGGGACGGAGAGGAGAGGATGCTGTCGGCCCACGTCCCGACGGATGAATCGATCATCCCAACCAGAGGCTAACGTGCGTAAGGGGCAGAGGACAGCCTTTCGGCCGACTGGAAATAGTTCTCTCGGGAAACACGGCACTCTCGGCGCTGTGGGACACAGAACCGTACGGGGCCCGGTGTCTGGCCCCCGGGGATCGCGTCTCCCCGAGTGCGCACCGCACGTGCGGAAAACGTCCGCTCCCACCCTTTCCCCCGGGCCTGACCGAGGGCCGGGCCGGGCCGGGGCGCCCTGGCCTTCTGGAAGGGGAGAAAGGAAAGCCAACGAAAGCGGCGCCAAAAAAGAGAAACGGTTTAAAGGGGGGCGGGAGGAAAGAGGGACGGGGCTAAGAAGGCGGACTTTGAGCCTCGAGTTGAGGCTGACGTCGACGCAGAGCGGGCGGACCCGGGGCGATAGCCAAGGGGGCGAAGGCGAAACGCGCCCCTTCTCGGGGCGTGCGGGTGAGAGCGGGACTGCGCGTGGAGCGGGCAGCATAGGGCCGAGCCGACCGTCGGCGCGCGGCGGGCGGGCGGGGCGGGCGCGCACCTGGGCCGCGCGGCTGGGGGGCGGGCCGGCGTGGGGGTGCGCCCCGCCCGGAGCCCTCCCCTGGGCGCGGCCCGCCCCTGCCCTCCCCTCCGCCGGGGTGGAAGGCGGAAGCGGGCGCCGCCGGCCGCGTCGAGGCTGCCGAGCCGCGGGAAGTCCCTGGCGGGCGGGCGTGCGGGCGTGCGGGCGTCCGGCCGTTGCGCCCCCAGCCGCAGGCCGCGCGCTCCGCCACAGCGCTGCGGGGCCATGGGGGCCCCGCGCCAGCCGCGGCGCGAGCTTCCCGGGCCCCCGCTGGGGCTGCTGCTGCTGCTGCTGCTGCTGCTCCTGCTCCCGAGCGGGCCGGGCCCGGCGCGCGCCGCCCCGCGGCTCCTGGACCACCCGGCCCCCGTCTGCTCCCAGCAGGTGAGACGCCGCCGCGTGGCGGAGGCGCGCGAGCCGCGTGGCTGCGACGGGGCCGGCGCGGAGGGGTGGCCGGGCGGCGGGAGCCAGTGCCGGGTCTCGGGGGGGGAGGGGTCCGCGGCGGGAGCGCAGGGAGCGGCGCGCGGGGCCGGACGCGCGGCGTAGGGGGAGCTGCGGGGCGGCCCCGGAAGGAGAGAGATTCTGCGGGGGAAAGAGTCCGCGCGGCGCGGCGCACCACCCGACCGGCGTTCCGAGAGGGACGCGGCGGAGACGGCTCCGCCGGGCCCCGGGCTCTGGCGACGCGGAAGGAGGCGCGGAGCCTGGTGCGGGAGGCGGGGCGGAGCTGGTTGGAAAGAGGGTGCGGAAGGGGCCTGCCGGGTCGCCGGGCTCCCCCGCCCCTGCCGTGCGCCCTGCAGGCCCCCACCCTGCCCGGGTGTCCCCGGCCGGGGCCCGCGAGGCTGGTCCGACAGCCAGACTTCCCCTCTAGAGGAGCCCGACAAGTGTGCAGCAGCGAGGTCAGAGGGCGGCGTCCCCGGCGGGTCTCAGCCCACTCCCCGGCGTGAGGGAGAGCCCTGCGGCCGTAGAACGGTGCTCACGAGCGGGGGATGCGGGTGGCCTGCAGGGCCCAGGGGCCGGGGACGCGGTGACACGTGGCCTGTAACCTTCCAGGGACCGTTGTGCGGAGGGCGGCCGATGGCGGCTGGAGGACTCGAGCCAACTCGGCGCCCCCGCCCCTTCGGCGCCCTCCACCACCACCACTTGCACAACTCGGCGGGTTTGCATTTGTCGGTACCCGCGCTGTGCGCACAGGAAGTGACACACCCACCCTCCGGGCAGTGGCCCTGTTGTGGAAGACCGTCTTAAAGGGGAAAAAAAGAAACAGCAAATTACTGTGCCCGCCTCCACGACTTCTGGCCTCTAAGCACTCCCCTCTTGCACTTTGTCTCTGGTTCCCTCTGGACCCTTCCTGCCACCGCCACCACTCACCCTGAGCAGTAATGCTCAGTTTGTGAATCAGAGGATGTGAAACAACCCTAGAGATATTTCTCCTCATCTAATTTTGTAGAGAATTTACCCAAAGAGGGTGGAGGGGAAATCCCTGCTTAGCAGAGGAAAAAAAATAACGCGAATGAGTTGAGAATGTCCTTCTGATTCCCACTGTTGGGCAAAGCAGGGGATATATGCTCAGCAGATCCTTCCCGCAGACTTGGTATAGAACTCTTCTGTGGAGGATTCCGAGCTCATATTTTAATTGCCATTTGCCAGGTGCTTGCAAAATACAAGGTACTGTTGCTGGGAACATAAACCCTAATGTCTAAGGGACTTCAATCCTCCAGGAAGGAAAAGGCTCGAAGGTGGTAACCGTGATGCAAGGTTTACCTGAAACAAGTGCATTTGGTACAACCAGTGAATATGCAGAATTACACGAGGGAAAAATTACTTCCAGCTGGGGCGTTCTTTGTGGCAGGGAAGACATTTAGGCAGCCCTGATGGGTGGTAGAAGCTTCAAAGACAGGGTTGGTGAGCGTTCTACCTGGCGAAAAGGGGCACGGAGCCACAGCCCTTGGGTGGGCAGGATAAGGTGTGTGGCTGGATAGTGAGAGAAGCTAAAGGGGGAGGTAACGACTCCCCTGTGGAATGGAGTGAGTGCTGGGCTAAAAGCATTTGACTTTAATTGCTCAGTGGGAAACTACTGGACGTCTTGAGCAGGGCCACAGCATGATTCCAGAGAGGGCTGAGGAGAGATTCTTATTGGCCAGATTTATCTGCGATCTCCAAGCTCTTTCTTTTTCCCACTGCCTCTGCTTAAAACCTTATTCACAGACAGCTCATCTCCATGACAAACAGCTTTCCTGTTTCATTAACTAGTCTCTTTAAAAAGAAACCACACCCTTCAGATTTCTCTCCCTCCACTATAGTGAGTGAGAAGAGGGAAAAACCACAAACTTGACTTCAGAGGACCTGGGTTTGTATCCTGACCTCACCACTTACAGCCTCCTAAATCTTGGGCATTTTAGGCTTCCTGTGTCTGGGTTTCCTCAGCCCGCTGGTGAGCCAGTCTCAAAGTGGGCCCATACCACTTTTCAGACTATAACTGTCCAAAGTCCAGTTGGATTTAGTTCTCAGTAACTCTCATAAGACAGAGAAGAGCCTTCTGCATGCCTATTCTTTTACTAGCCCAATGCTGCAAGCACAGAATATAGGGGCTTGATAAATATGTGTGGAATAAAAGAACACAGAAATGCGTGAATGATGAATGAATGGTTAGCTCTGCTTGAAAGGCAATCCTAAACTGAAACCAGGCATAGCCCTCTTTCTGGCTGCCTGGGTTTAGTACTTCAAAACCCTGATTTTGATTTCCCCACAGGAATCAATACTAGAGAAACCATAAGTAATTGCAGTTCCCTGGACAGTCTTTGGTTGGCCTCCCCTGCCTGGGTTTTTAATAAGGTTTCCCTTGACTGCCAACCCAGAGGAAGGCCCACAGAGAAAGACAGTGACTGAGAGTTGGTCAGTGTGAGTGTTAACACAGTTTTTCATTTTCAGACAGGATGTGTCTGTCATTAGAATTTTTTTTTTTTTTTTTTTTTTTTTTGGCCTGAGCACTCGTAAAACAACTTTTTCCTTTAACCCTTATCCTTTGGTTGCCAGAGCTACTTTCAGCCATGCCATTCTTCCAGAGTGTAAAAAGTTGTGTTCTGTGCAGTCTTGGATGGTATATACAGGCATTTGGGCAGTCAGGGCTGAGGTCACTGGGGCTGTGGAACCAGCAAAGTTAACAGGTTCCTTTGCCATCATCCCTGACTTCTCATTGCCCCTGGCAGGCTAGCCTTCCATCTAGAGACTGCAGCATCAAATAGAAACCAGAAGTGATGTGCAGTGCAGGGGAGAGGACACCTGGCTGAGTAAGAAGACCAGGGTTCCCCTGTCACCCACTCTGCAGCCCTGGTCAGTCACTCTACTGCTTTGAGCCAGTGTCTTTGTTTATAAGAGGAGATGATCCTCACCTAACAGGATTATGGGGAGAGCAAATAAAATTCTAGATGTGCCAAAGTGCCAGACCACATGGACTTGGAAAGTGTAGGGCACTAACATTTACTGACAGCTTTGTGTAGGCACTGTACCAAGGATGAGCATGTATAATTTCATTCAGTGCTCACAGCATTCTGCCAGGCTGCCATGATCCACCTGTGTTAGAGAGGTTAGGACTGGCCCAGTGTCATATGACAAGGGAGTGCTGAGCTGAGAATCAAAACAGGGCTCTGCCTTGGACTTCAGAGCTTATTTCTCTCTACCTAGCACTTGGTGGTGGCCATTAATGCACAGGGTAAATACAGTCTTTTATTTCTTCCTTTTAATTTTCACCACTGTGGACAAAGAATTATGGCCCATCTGTTGTTAAGTATTCTTTTTTTTTTTTTTTTTTTTTTTTTAAATTTGGAGAGGCAGTACAGCAGTGAGTAGGAGCATGGATGAGTTCTGAAACAAAGCTGCATGGGCCTGAGTGTAGGCTCTATGGGACCTTGGGCAACTTAGCTGACCTGCCTGTGCGTCAGTTTTTTCATAAGTAAAATGGGATAATCATACTTAGTCAGAGGACTGCTATAAAGATTAAGTGAGATATGTGCAAAATGCTTTGCATGATTCCTGAAACAAAAGAATAGTTCAATAAATATGAGCTGCTGCCATTGTCATCTTCATTATTGCAAACATTCTCCCTCTTGGATTTTTGTAGGAGGCCTGACATAATGCCATTCACAAGTAGGTAGCTCAAATATTCTGATCCTACTATTTTTAAAAAATGAACGTTTGAAGTAGAGAAATTAGGGGTGATTGGTTGGAGGGGAACAAAACAAGATCTGTCTTAGTAGCGTCAAAAACCCTGAATGTATATTTTATATTATTAAAAACATTATGTTAACATAAATTCTATGTGAAAATTAAATTACAAGGGGAAAAACTCGACTATTCCTTCCCCTAAAGAAATTAATATTTTCATTTGTTTATCTCACTTTTGTTTGGAGTAACATTATAGATAAAATTCTACCTTTTATTTTTATCAAGGTAATATATGGTAATTCTTTAAAAATAGTACTAAGATATTTAAAACAAAAAAAGAGTGGATTCCTGTCCCACCGCTCACCACCTCTGAACTTGTTCCCAAAAGATGATCACTTATATTTCTTTCAGTTATTTCTTCTGGCATTTGTCTCCGGGTTTCTAAATATACTGTTATTCTTGATTTGTCAGTTGTAGATATTATCTGTTGATTTGTAATAGATGAAAGTCTAAATGTCTTATATTACCCTTCTCCCACTGCTTCTCCTCCTGGTCTTCCCATTGCAGTTATATAACAACTTTAGTTAAATCAATAGTCAATGTTTATATAATAACAAGTAAATAATCTTAACTGATGAGGCAAAATATATGTACTTTTGATTATACTTTTTTGATATAATTTATTTTCCCCTTGAAGATGATAATTGCTTTAATTCTTTACTTCCATAATTTTTCATGTAACTAGTCTTAGTTTTTTCTGTCAGATTCGTTATGGTTTTTTTTCCCCCACAAACATCAGATATTCCATCAATTTCATTCCCCCCTTATCCCAGAGAACTTTCTCCTAGAGCCCTTTTCCAGAAATTTAGTTAATCATACCTTGTACCTACTGAATTCTCTAATATTCTCGCATTTTTTCTCTCCTATTTTTATTTGTATTCTTCATTCAGAAAAATTTCCTGAGTTTCATAATCTAGCCCTTCAATGGAACTTTTATTTTCAAGGTCCATTTTTAGTCTGCTTGCTCATTTTTCCTCACTATTCTGTCCTTGTCAGACTGTCCTCTCATCTCTTTGAAACTATTATAATTGTTTGTTTTAGTTTTATTCTTTTCCCAGCATTGTTTTATTTCCTCCAAGAACACTTTTTTTTTATTTTTGATCTATTTCTTATACAGAAAACCCCTCTTGAATATCTGGCTGTCTGAGAATATTTTATGAATGAGATCTAAAGAGCTGATTAAATGCTCTGTGTAGATACGGCTTATCAGTCATTGCGTTATTATAGAGATCAGGCTTGTGTTGAATGTGCCCTATTGGTTGACTCTCAAATGTCCAAATCTGGACGGGTCTTTTCCCTAGGCTTGGCTGCCAGCATTCTGAGATCAGGGCAGGGACACAGAGGCTAAGGTTCCCCAAATCCCATCTGTAGACTTTCCCATGGCCCCACCCCGTACCCATTTGCTTTACTACTTCCCAAGGGCCTGCTAGCTTTAAGACCTGGTTCATGAAAGGATGGTGATGAGCTTTGTAGCCCTTTCTTGTCAGCGGCTCCTTCCTCAGTGCTCAAATTGCAGTTCTCAGGCTGAGCCAGTGGCCCACTCTTCCTTCTACCTCGTCTTTAAAAAATTTGTTCATATTGTCTACTGATGTTTCCTCTTTATTTTTGAGTAGATTTAAAAATTTTCTCTTTTCTATAACTCTCATGTGGTTTGGGAAGGGGGAGAAGATAATATGCATATGTGGTCAACATTCCATGACTTCTGATGGAATGTTTTATTCTTTATTTCACTTGCATGCATATTTGTCTGTTTTGTTTATATCCTTTCCCCCTTATCTTCTCTCTCTCCATTTCTTCCATCCCTTCACCCCCAGTGTGTTAACATTCTGATATATCTCTGTCCACATGTTTTTATATGCTCATACAATTACATATATATTATATATATATATATTATATTATATATATTATCTATATATTATATTATATATATATATATAAAATTCAAGCATATATAAATATACAGGGAAGATGTTTTTCATCACTTATTTCCATAGAAAATTGAATCATGATAAAAAGTTCTTTGCAACTTGTTTCTCTCATTCATCAACACATTTTGGCCATTACTCCAGGGCAATAGATATCTATGTAACTAATTCTCTCTAATATTTGCATAATATTTCATAGTAGATAGCAGTCCTTTCAACCATTTTGGTTTTGATGGACATTGAAATTTAAATTAGATCTCACTTTATTCAGCCATGCCCTATTAATGGGCATTCAATACCACAGAAAAAGAGAAAGCTATTTTTTAAAGCTAACAAAGCTTCATTCTAAAACTTGATAAGCCATGTACAAAAAAGAAAACTACACACCAATCTCAGTTATGAATATAAATGCAAACAAACCTGCGTAAAATATTAGCGAATTCAATAGTAGATTCTCAAAAGAATAATGTACCATAATCAAGTAGGATTTATTTCAGGAGTGCAAAGTTGGCCCATTATCAGCAAATCAACATAATTCATTATATTAATAAAGGAGAAAACATAATTCATTACATTAATAGAGGAGAAAATCTACAATGCTGGAGAGATGTTTGGTAGGGTTCAGGAACTGTTTTTAATAAAAACTACAAGCAAAATAGTAAAAGGAGGAAAATATTTATGTACAACAATTACTATCAGAACCCGAGACCAAAAACAATACTAAATACCAAGCTATTTCTGTCATTCACAGGATAAGAGGAGGAGACCCACTGGCATCATTGTTCACTAACCAAATGCATTTTCAAACCCTTCCACTTCCTCAGTCTACATGAAGACTAGAGTCTTTCGTTATGTGCATCCATCTTGCAATGGGTTTGAGTAGCTACCAGTGGATGGTAGGGAGTTACTCAAAGTGGGTATCTGTTTGCCTTTTCTAAAAGAGTTCCCCATCTCAAGGTGAAAGAACCAGATTCTTATCCTCTGTGTCCCAGTACTAAGAGTCTCAAGTGGGAGGAGAAATAAAACATTCAAGGAAGTTAATCTCACCATTCAAGAAACAGAGTGACACTTGTTAGAGGCAGAGGCAGCTTGTCCTCGAACATGTGAGGAATGTCTCCCAGGGCTGTGACGGCCCTGGGACCAGTCGGTGAGAATTAATCCTAAGGACCTGAACAGGCTACAGAAAGTCTAGACCCCAAGAGCTTATGAGCTGGTGTCCCAGAAGGGTAGGCTGTGGATGAAATGACAAGCTTAGAATCACTTCAGGAGCACACTTGAGGACATTACCCCTTCATCTGCTTTCTGAGCAAACCATGGTCTTCCTCCCCCGTCCTTTAGCCCTGCCTCCCTCCTCCCCAGAGCCCTGCGCACACGCATATACCAAACCTCTTTGTTGTCCTTAAAGTCACATTTCTGATCTGCTTCAACATCAGACTTCTGCCCACACGTGGGTTTGGTTCGCTTTGTGGGTTAAGATAACTGGAAGCACCAGAGTCTGAGTTTGCCCTTGCTCCATGGCTGTGTCTGAGTGTGTGGAGGTCCCGTATAATAATAGCTTCCAGTTACTGAGCACTTACTACACGCCAGGCTCTAAAGAAAAGGAGCCAGGAATTGAAAAGCAGCCATTATGTGCCAGACACTGGACAAATATTGCCTCATTTAGCAGACAACAAAATTCCTCATAATAATTCTCCTAGGGCTTCTAGTAAGCTTCCTGTTTAACAGTGTGGGAGCATGTATTATTTCACTTAATTGTATAACTAGTGCACGAATACATTCCCATTGTTTGACATTTTTTCTGTAACACACACAACACTATCACTATGAGCCCACACCCTGTCCCAAGATCTTTATTTCTGTTTATATCATTTAATCCTAAACAACAATGTAAAGTTGGTATTGTGTTTAATCTGCTTTTGTAACTGAAAAAATCAAGGCTTGGCAGTTAGGTATCTTGAGGCAGCTTGATTCCAGGGGCGTGTGCATGTTTTCCAAAGTAGGATCAGCTGGCCAGACTTAAGCCCGGTGATTACATTTCCCTAAAAATGTTTGTAACTGGGGCTTCTAAATTTGGCCCTCCAGATCTCTTCTGGATTAGAGTTAACACATATTGCTAAAGTGGGAAGCAATTTAATAAAACATTTGTGGTTCAGTTTCCTCATCTATGAAATGAAGCTAAGGACACTTAATCCTAAGTGTGTTATGAGGATTCTTGAGCCAATATAAATCACCCAGAACAGCATCTGGCACATCTCCCCCAGGGAGTTTGCAGGGACTTAGGGAAATTTCTGTAACAGGGACTGGATCTTTTATTCCCACCTCTGGTAGCACTGTTTCAGACCGAAGATGGGAAGCCTCAAAAGACTTAGAGGACTTTTCACCAGCGCACCCCAACAGAAGCCTGTCGGTGTCTTTTAAAGTCAGAAGGTTCCAGCTCATCATAGTTACTCAGAAAACACCAGTTCCGTTTTGCCGTCCATTATACCCTCTGCTTATCTTGTTTCTCCTCAGTTGGGCAGGGTGAGAAGAGTGTGGGGAGGATATGGCCCCCCTTCCTGAGACTGGCCCCCAAAAGTGAGAAGGGATGGCTGTGTGTATTTCATTCTTGAGAACAAGCCGAAGGAAAGTCTGGAGCCCGGCGTGTGAATTAAAGTTCTTCACAGCTGTAATTACTTCCTTCTTTTTTCCTACAGGGGCTAAACTGCACAGTCAAGAATAGTAAGTCATCTTTTTTTTTGTTCTTGTTGCTTTGTTAATAAAGTGCCAACCTCATGCCACCCTGAGAGAAGAGCTACCACTGTCCTGGTTTAGGGTGAGGGCTTCAACCTTCAGCAGGAGTTGACCTTGAAAGCCTTGTGTGCGCACACCTGTGCTTCCTGTCAAGCCTGTTCACTGTGCAAAGGTTGAGAAGTCGAAGCAGAACTGTCCTTTGAATTTTAAGAGTATCTTCTTGGGTGCTTCCCCAGTGTGTCTGTAATCCAACTAGATTTGCCAGAGCTCGTCTCTGTAAAGTGAGAGACATCTGTGGCGTTGATTTCGTTTTGTGTTTTAATTCAAGAGGGAGGCACATATTTCAAGTTTCTGTGCTAACTGGGGACTCTGACGTATAAAAGTAAGCAGTTCTACCCCATCCTTCCTCTGCCCCCATTTCCAACCATTGCTTTATCTCAAAACCAAGTTGTGTGCTTTGTCTTCTCTCCTGAATGCCTTTTATAGACTTCAAAGCTTTGCAGTAACCCCAGACAAGCATGAGAAAAGACGGGGTAGGACGGGGAAGGGGAGAATTCTGCCAAAGATCACAGGTCCCTGGCTGTTTAAAATCCAGCTCTCTGGACTCACTGCCAGGCATCGTGTTTGCATGCTTTAGTTTCTTGCAGTTTCTTCAGTTTCTTACAGAACATGGAAATCTCTGATTTTTTGCTTCTCCTGGCTACCAGGTACCTGCTTGGATGACAGCTGGATCCACCCTCGAAACCTGACTCCTTCATCCCCAAAGGACGTCCAGGTGCAGCTGCGCTTTGCCCACACCCAGCATGGAGACCACGTCCCTGTGGTTCAGATCAGATGGACACTGCAGACAGATGGTGAGTGGGCATGGCATTGGGCCCTTGGGATTCTACCCACCTCCAAGTGAACCCCTAAACTAGAGCATCTGGCTTTCCCATCAGATTCAGAATTGGGTTCCCAGAGCTGTGCTCAGACATGAGGGCCCAAATTCAGTGCTGAGAGGATCCACCATTTCATGCAGTGAATACATACTACTTCTGTGTTTTAGATGTTAGCCCATGCCATGTTCTCATTCTGCCATCTTTCGCAAAAAGTCTTCTTTCAGCCTAAAAACTTTTATGACCCAGGGAGGATAAAAATGTCAAATGGTTAATTCTGTGACTGCAGTATCTAATATTTACTGGAAAGATGGTAACACATTTGCCAGCCTACTTTTTACCTTAATTTAGGAGCTGTCTTTTCTTAAAACAACATACCCCAAAGCTTTTAGAGATAGGGGGTTGTACTACAGAATTGAGAGATAGGGGGTTACAAGAGCCAGCCCCAGTTTGTGATCAGGGCCTGGGGGAGGGGATCCGGGGGTTCTCTTCGTAAGTCCCCAGCTCCTACTGCAGTTTCAGCCTCCTCAAGGATGGTGGGGATGGCAGAATTAGACACCCATGCTGTGTGCCCATGCTCTGGCCACCAATTTGCAAAGCCTTTGCTTCTAGCCCAGTATAAATTGTCACTTGTCCTTGTCCAGCTGGGATGTGACTGTCTGCAGGGTAGGAGGCTAACTTAGTTCCAAGAGTAAGCTGGGAGGAACAGGAAATGGAGGGTTGAGTAAGACAGACAGACTTTTTTTTTTAAGAGTGAGCAAGCATAACCAACAGGGAAGTGACACATCCAGCAGTCTGTCTCATTGATCTGCATCTCTGTCTCCTCTCCACCGTCTGATCTTCAGCCAGCATCCTCTACCTGGAGGGAGCAGAGTTATCTGTCCTACAGCTGAACACCAATGAGCGTTTGTGTGTCAAGTTTGAGTTTCTCTCCAAACTGCAGAGTCATCACAAGCGGGTAAGAGTCCAGCTCCCGTGATAATCAAGAGGAGCTGAACATATCCCTGCTTTTCCTTTCAACTCCCCTCGCTAGTCATTATAAAGAAAGTGGAATGGGGAGAGGACTTCCCCAGCCCTGCTTCCTGTCATCTTTGTTTGTGCCTGAGAGTCATCTGGGCCCTGCCTCCAGAAAGGAACAGCTTTGCCTAGACTAGAGAACCGCAGCAGATGGGGTACAAACAATTGGGTTCTACAGCAGTTTCAGCTCCTTCTGATGCTCATAACTGGATGGTAGATTGTTCATTCTCATTTACTTTGTCGAAAGCAATGGTTCTCAGAGTGCGGTCCCTAGACCAGCACATCCGCATCCCCTGGGAACTTGGTAGTGATACAGATTCTAGGGCCCCACCTCAGACCTGTTGAATCAGAAGCTCTGAGATAAGGCCCAGCAATCTCTTCAGAGGCCCTCTGGTGATTCTGATACAAGCTCCAGTTCAAAAACTGCTACTTTAAAATCTGCAAAAAGTAGCCATTTGCAGATCTCTTACAAACACAGGCAGCAAAGGCAGATTCCACTCTCCCATAGTTAATTAGGGCTTCCAGACTTGACTGTGAGGTGGATGGTGATGACCAAGTGCCTAGATATTTAGAGCCAAGGACTCCACCCTGCTCAAAGTAAATGAGCAGGGTAATTACAATAGGAGTTGGAGTCCATATCTGTCTTTGGCACCATTCGAAAAATATCTCCCCACACTTTCCTGTCATCTCTGCAACAGAGGAACATGCCAGCCCAGGGGGCTGGGGATCTCTCTCTAGACATTCCTCTGCACTTTTGTGCTCCAGAACATTCTCAAGAGATCCCTGGCTTTCTCATTTAAGGAGGAAGAGTCATTTAACAAATAGTTTTTGGCTGCCTGTTGTGTGCCAGCTCTCCAATAACCCCAAGTCCTCTGGCTCAGCTCCCTTACACCATCATTCTACACTTTGAGAGGGCTAATAGGGGAGGAGGACTGTTGTGCCTTCCCCCAGATTCTCTTGCGTATGAACCTATACTGACAAGGCCAGTTATGGGTTTTTCTAAACAGGCAGGAAAGATCAAAGGAGACAAAAGAGCAAAGATACGGAAGCCTCTGATTTTGGATCTTGTTGTAGTGGTGGTTTCTTCTTATTTTGACCGATCTTTGAGGGGCGAATAGGGTGGGCTTCTCTGGGTATAGCTGAGTGAGAAGTGTGGTGTGTGACCTGTCCAACCTCCCCTTGCTCCCTTCTCTGCAGTGGCATTTTACCTTCAGTCACTTTGTGGTAGAACCTGGCCAGGAATATGAGGTGACCGTTCACCACCTGCCCAAGCCCATCCCTGATGGAGACCCAAACCACCAGTCCGTGAACTTCCTCGTGCCTGGTAAGCATGCCCTACCAAGCCCTTCCCTTCACCACGTCGCTCTGTAAAAGAAAGCAGCAGGTGGCCCAGACATCAGCATCCCTGCTCAGTTGGACAATGGCTCCCATTGTCAGGATGTGGTACCCACAGAACAAACAGATGCCAAGGATAAGGAGCTCTCTGGTATGTGGCTATAGCCTCTACTCCCTGAAGGCAGAACCTGTTCTCTTTTGGCACAAACAGTGGATGTTGGCCCAAAGCCCCAGGAGTTTTATGGGAACCAGAGTCTTTCCCTCTGTCCAGAGAAGCACACTTCCTGCCCAGAAAGTATCAGGAAAACAAGCCACTCTTGGAAGAGTTATAACCCCTGCTCCGAGCCTTGTCCCAGCTTCCATCACCTTGTTCTTCACTTTTACCCCACATCCCACCTGCGTTTATCTTAACACCATCCCATGTATGACACCATTTCCTCTTCCCTGTAAGCCATCCTGCCTATGAATACTGCCAAGTTTATCTTGTAAAACAGCATTCAATGTGTGTGCACCTTCTCTTTCTCTGTTCTCATTGTTTGAAGCCAGCTGCATTTGGAACATCAGCCCCCTTGAGGACAGAGTCTGGGTCTTAACTTATACCTATTTGTGCAGTCACTAGAACCTCACAAATCACCTTGCCTGTAGCAGGTAATCGGGAAACACTTGTTAAAGATGATGGTGACCTTCTTTATCTCCAGAGCATGCGAGCGTGCACACACACACACACACACACACACACACACACACACACACACACACACACTATCTGCTTATACTACTTTATTTTTCTTCATCTTATTTATCATTCCTTGATATTATATTGTTATATTTGTGACATTCTGCTATTTGTTTTTATTCACCTCTTCTAATAGAATGTAATCTCTGGACAACAGGGACTCTGTCTTATTCACCACTGAATCGCCAGTGCCTAAAACAGTACCCAACACGTACTGAAAGCTCCATGAGTATTTGTTGAATGAGTGAATCTCCCCAGACCCCTCCCTTGTCCCTAAAGTAGACTGCCTTAGTCCTTGTCACTTATGGCAATTCCTATCTGTCACAAGGCTTCTTAAACCAATATAAAAACGTTATAGTCAAGGAAATTGGGGAAGGGGATCACAAAGGTGTATGTGGAACAGTGGTCCTTAAGGTAGTTCCCACACCAGCAGCCTCATCAAGTTACCTGGGAACTCGTTAGAAAGGAAGATTCTCAGAACCCACCCCAGACCTGCTGAATCAAACTGCCGATGATGACACACTCTATGGAGGAGCAAAGAACAAAATTCTCTCAGTATAAAAAGGCAGAGGCGATCCTGGAAAAGAAGCTGCAGTAGGGAGAGGAGAAACGGGAGTGGCCCAAGATTCTTTGGTCACACAAAGCAAGCGCAGGAGGAATACACTTGAATCTAGAGGGTTCCCTGAGAGAGTAGGGTGACACAACCAGGTCCACTCCAACGCTGTGTGACCTGTGACCAGTGGCCATGATCCAGTCCTGGAGCTTGCTCTGAAAGGGCCATCTTTGAACAGCTCCTCAAAAAGCAAAGGTTGTTATCCTTGGTGTCAGCAGTCTGGAACAGCAAACTGCCTAAGGCAGAGAGGCTTTTAATGGTTTCATCTCTTTTCCGGGTCTGCAGACTGTGAGGACCCCAAGATGAGGATAACCACGTCATGTGTGAGCTCAGGTAACTGCAGCTGGCAGCCTCACCAGGGGAGCTTTACTGGTTGCACACACCCGCCCTCTCCTCACTCCCAGCCTGTGTCTGTATCCTGGGCAGGCAGCCTGTGGCAGCCTGACATCACCGTGGACACTCTGGAAGCCCACCAGCTGCGGGTCAGCTTCACCCTGTGGAATGAATCTGCCCATTACCAGATCCTGCTGGAGAGTTTCCCACACACAAAGAACCAGTCATGTTTCAAGCACGTAATGGAAATACCCATGGTAACTTTCGGCCACTCTTAGCCCCTCAAATAGAGCTCAGAGCCACCTCTCCAGGCCTTCAGCCTCTCCTTCTGATCCTAACAGCTGTGTTGCCAGAAGCCCAGCACTCAGTTCCGATCCAGGGCTGCTTTGCTCTTTGTCCTTTTGGTATGTCGTTGATATGGAGTTGATTCTGTGGTTGAGGTTTCCTTTTGTTCTTACAGTCTGTAGTTGATAGAATATAGTTGGTCTCTGCCCTGCCAACCACCTCCTTCGTCTTTGTCCTTCCCTCCACCACATTCTCCCTGTTCTCTTTCTGTTCTGCTTGGTTAATTTCACTTATTTAAAAAAGATTCGAAGATTTTTTTAAATGTGGAAATGAAGACAGAGGGAGAATAAAGAGGAGGCAACAAAATGAAGCCCAGGTATAATGAGCACAGAAAGTGTGTGCCACACTCCTGGGTGTAAGCTCTGATTTGTCCCCGTGATCCTCCGCAGCCAAAGCAAAGAGGGAAATACCAGGCACTAGCTGTGTTTATGAGTTAATGACACGCCCGCTGTGCCAGGGAAATGTCGTCTTCCTAGGGCAGAAACCCGAAAGGTGCTTCTCTTGGTGGCCTTCCTGCAGGCACCCTGTTGGGTGGGGAAGGTCGTCATCAGCTTCCTGTAACGCTGCGGCCAGCTCCTGTCCCACTGGCTTCACCCATCCTCTCCTCTCTCTTCAGCCCACACAAGAGGATTTCCACCAGCGGTCCAACGTCACACTCACCCTGCCACACTCTAAGTGGTGCTGCCGCCACCGAGTCCAGGTGGGTGAGTGTTGTGTAGACAGGTGTGAGAGAACATACACAGGTGGGCATTTCTGTTAGTTGGGCAGGGGATGAAAGGAGGGTGGCTGGTGTACCAGCACCTCTCCAAGGACCCAACAGCGGTTGGGACTCCCTGCCTGGTAAGGCACCATCTCTGCCTGCTCCGGCCCTGCTCTCCCGGCGGCACCGGAGCGAGGCTCCTTTGACCCCCTCTCGATGATGGGTGGTCTACCTAACAGCCACGTGGAGATCCTGGAGCAGCCTGCCAGGTCTGTTACTTGGCAGGAAAGCAGCAGTGGGGGCTCCGTGTCCCCCAGTATCTCGGGACCCCGCTCTTCCCTGCTCTTCTCTGCTCTCACAGATCCAGCCCTTCTTCAGCAGCTGTCTGAACGACTGCCACAGACACTCTGTGACGGTCTGCTGTCCAGTTATTGCAGTTACTCCAGGTAGGAAGCCTGTCCTGGGGCATATTCGGGATAAGAGTGGATGAAGGTTAACAGCATGACCTGAACCCTGACTTGGTCCTAAGGATGGGGGCAGAGTTTAACTTGGAGTTATATAGGCCCATGGTGTGGACTTCAGGGAAACACGCTCCCGAGTCGGACTCCTGACTGCCTTTCATTGGCTGTGTGGCCTCGGACAAAGTACTTCACCTTTCTGAACCACAAATGCTGTGACTGGAAAAATGGGAATTGTTATTGTCATAGAGTTAGTTACATACCCTATTCAGAATAAAGTGCTTTAACATGTCGTTTATAGTCCTCACAAGTTGTGAATCACAGTACTAAGAAGTAGAGACTCCCTCCCCCAGGTTCAGAGATAAAGAAACTGAGGCACAGAGCTGTTCTGTGATTTGTCCAAGATCACACACCAAGGAAGTGACAGAGCCTGTTCAGAAGCCATCTGCAGCCTAACCTGTGTCTACAGTCAGAGCTGAGCAGAAAGCAGATGTTGCGCTGGCCGGGACGCAAACCCAGGCCTCCCAGGTGGAGGGTGGGACATCGCGTAGTAGACCAGCAACTCAGGTGTTTCCTAGATGGTTTCAGCAAGTCTGACCCATATCTAAGGAGCTCCGTGCAGGGCCAGGGCCATTAGCAGGACCTCAGTGGATGTCAGTGACAGTTTTGTGATTACTGCTAATAATTAAAAATACTGTTTTTCTTTGTTCTCGTTGCAGACTTTGTTGCAGGTAAGCCAAACATTCCTTCCCTTAGTGGGCTGCCGGAGTCCCACGGGGACATTCCTCAGGGGCCACATGAGAAGTCCTTGACTGGGTCTTGTATAGGCCGGGCACACAAAGCCAAACCAGGAGACTCACTCGGGTGGGTGAGATCACCAGCATGTCATGGTACAGGCCAGAGAGGCCAGCCTAGGCTGGGGGGCCTCAGAGCTGGCATAGCCGGCCCCCTGGCCACATCACTCATGCTCTTCTGCTCGTCACAGACTACATACCCCTGTGGGTGTACGTGTTCATCACGGCCATCTCTGTCCTTCTGGTGGGCTCTGTCATCCTGCTGATCCTCTGCAAGACCTGGAGGCTCGCCGGTAAGCGGAAGGCTCTGTGGGGTGGGTCCTGGGGTTTTCCCCTCTGCTCCTCTCTCTCTTCCTGCGTCCCCCGTCCCACTCCAGTCTCTGGAAGGCTGTGCTCAGAAGGCACCTTTCAATCTCAAATTTAGTACAGACTTTGTCTCTTGTTAAGAACTCAGATCCTGCAGTAAGGCTCATCTGGGCTCAAATACCAGCTCCACCACTTATACCTGGGCAAATGACTTAATTCTCTGAGCCTTGGTTTCTTCTTTTGTAAAATGGAAGTTATAATGATACCCACATCATAAAATAATTGTAAAGATTACATAAGATAATGCATATGAATTCTTAGCATAGATCCTGGCACATGATATTTGCTCAGTATACACATTAGCCACAATTACATTCATTGGTATTAAAATTAATTTTATTAAAATCAGCAGGTTGGAAAGAGCAAGGGCGGTGTTTCCCTGCATCAGACATGATCAGCCAGGCAGGTGGGACAGCCTGAGGGAAACTCTCCTGCAGCCCCCAGACTTGTACCCCTGAGGTCAGGGAGAGTGGCATGACAAGGGACAGCATGATGTGGTAGAGAAGTCTCTGGGGACCCAGAGCACAGGGCTCTGTACCCCACCTCCGCCTCACTGGTTTGCAGTCAGGCAAGTTGCTAACAAACCATAGATTTGATTGTCTTTTCTGGCAAATGGGGTCATAAGGCCTTCCTCTCAGGGCTGTGAGGATTAAATAATACAGCAAGGAAGGTGCTCATTAGCAAGTTAGTAACTATGCGTCCATTCCCGCTGTAGCCGTTTCCTGCTAAGCAGGAGAGAACATGAGTCCTCAGATTAGGGGTGCGGCCTTTTCCTGCCCCTCCATGACCCTGGGCTCCTCCAGCGATCCAGGGAGCCATTTCCACACATAGAAGACTCATCAGGATTATTGGGAGGGTCAAATGAGTTAATGGTCTCTGTGAGTGCTTCAGAAACTTTAAAGCTCTCTGTAGATGTCAGGGAGGCTTCTTGTTTCATTTTGCTAATTCCCTTCTGAGCTCTCCTAAAGTGCCCCCTCCACGGGGTGAGGGAAGGGACAGGAAAGAAACCTCACTCGTCATTTAGCTGACTTTGGAGAGTTCCGGAGAAAAGCCCAACGGGTGGGATTTGAATGAAGGCTTTACGTGTCTTCCTTGGCCACGCATGGCTTCTGTTCCTCCCATCTGGCTGTGTCACCGAGGAGTTGACTCCTGCACTGCAGTTTCCTTCATTGCATCTTAAGGGGAGCAGTTGCTCAAGTGTGTTGGTTCCCCTTCTTCACCTCAGAAATAGCAAGAGGAAATGTAAGCACACCCCGTAGAGACTTCCAGAGATGTAAGATTTATGCCTTGTACAAGGACACCTCTGGGGAACAGCTTTTCCTCAAGTATGGGGACTCCTTGAGGGTGGCCAAACTGGAGAGCGGGGACCAGAACCAGAATGAGGGACCAGAGGGGAACCCCAGTTTGGGGGTTCTGGCTGGGTCAGTGCCACATGATACTTGTGACTCCAGCTGAGTGAGTGCGATGTGCAGGCACTTCACATGCACAGTCTCATGTAACCCCCCACTACAGACCCATTTTACAGGGGAAGAACTGAGTTTCTAAAGTGTTAATAACTTTCCCAGATCTCACACTTCATCGTGGCCAACCAGGATTCACATCTGAGCAGTTCCACACAGCACGGTGGAATTGCTCAGACGTGAATCCTGGTTGTGAAGGCCCACAAGCACCTAATAACCACTGCCTCAGGCTATCCTCCCTTGTCAGTTGTTTTTTGTTGGCTGGGGTGGCCCTCCCCTCAGACGCCCCTGTGAGCTGGTTCCTATTTCTCTTCCAGAAGAGCCACCCCAGTGTTTTCTGTTTCTTTTTAGGGTCTCATCATGAAAAATATGGCAGTGACACTAGAGACACAGGTCAGTATGCCATGGCATGGGTGGGCTGGGTTTGGTGTGTGTTTGTGTTCATGGGTGTGATAGAGGGTTCTCCTGAGAACATGGGCGAGGTGCCTATACAGTGTACCTCCTGAGTCCCTTCAGGAGACGTCACTTTGAGAGGGCCCACCTTCTACATCCCCACACAGAGGGCACCTCGAATGGCAAAGCCAGGGTAATATTTTTTTAAATCACTTGGACAAGGAAAAAATGACAAGGTCCCATATTTTGTGAAATAGATCCTCCCCATAATAGACATCTTTGTTCCATGAGCAGGCCTTTGTGCCTTTGTTTCTTTTTAATTAAAATAATTAAAGTATAGGCTAAAGGCCAGCTAGAAATATAAGACAAAGAGATTATATTCTTTTTTCCAGAATATACCAGATTGTGATTTTTTTTTTCAAGCAGCCAAAATGGGTGAAACAGCAACATTTGGCTTGTCTAAGGCTTTTCTTAGGCTAGGGAGCCAAGCTCTGCCTGGTCCCTCCCCTCAGCCTGTGGTGTGAAATGAAGGTCAGTGCAGACACACACCTGAACTTTCGGGCTCGGCTTCTCTTGTTTCCCCCAGATGTCCTGCCCACTGCTGGCCTGATACCCCCGCCCCTAAAGCCCAGGAAGGTCTGGATCGTCTACTCTGCTGACCACCCCCTCTACGTGGAGGTGGTCCTAAAGTTCGCCCAGTTCCTGCTCACCGTTTGTGGCACCGAAGTGGCCCTTGATCTGCTGGAGGAGCAGGTCATCTCAGAGGTGGGGGTCATGACCTGGGTGGGACGCCAGAAGCAGGAAATGGTAGAGAGCAACTCCAAGATCATCATCCTGTGTTCCCGAGGCACCCAAGCCAAGTGGCAGGCCATCCTCGGCTGGGAGGAGCCTGCCATCCAGCTTCGGTGTGACCACAGGAAGCCCGCTGGGGACCTTTTCACAGCAGCCATGAACATGATCCTCCCAGACTTCAAGAAGCCAGCCTGCTTTGGCACCTACATCATCTGCTACTTCAGTGACATCAGCAGCAAAAGCGATATCCCCGACCTCTTCAATATCACTTCCAGGTACCCACTCATGGACAAATTTGAGGAGGTTTACTTCCGGATCCAGGACCTGGAGATGTTTGAACCTGGCCGGATGCACCGTGTTGGGGAGCTCACGGGGGAGAACTACTTGCAGAGCCCCAGCGGCTGGCAGCTCAAGGAAGCCGTGGAGAGATTCCGGGAGTGGCAGACTCAGTGCCCTAACTGGTTTGAGCGCGAGAACCTCTGCTCGGCAGATGACCAGGACCTCGAGTCCCTGGATGAAGAGATATTGGGAGAGCCACTTCTGCCACCCGAAAGAGGGATGGTGAAGCAGAAGCCCCTGTTGCGGGAGCCTGCCCCAGGAGGTGCCCTGGTGGTAGATCTGCTCCTCGCGGAGGAAGGAGCAGGAGTGGCAAGGCTGCAAGCTCAGCTTCAGCCCCAAGAGCAGCTGGCAGCCCCGGTCCTCCAAACCGCTGTGCTCCCAGTGGAGGCAGTCCCTCCCACTCAGGCCGTGGAACCCATCCCTCCTCCTGCGGGGAGCAGCCCAGCCAGCCGGTTGGCCGTCGTGGATGGAGGTGAGGCCTGGCCACTGCTCGGGGACTGTGGCCCTGGGCGGAACAGTGTCCTCTTCCTCCCCATGGACTCGGAGGACTCACCTCTCTGCAGCACTCCAGTGGCATCGCCCGACCACCTCCCAGAGGACGTACGGGAGCAGCTCGAAGGCTTGATGCTCTCACTCTTCCAGCAGAGTCTCAGCTGCCAGGCCCAGGAGGGAGGGAAGAGACCTGTGGTGGCCCTCAAAGACCCATGCTCACCCTATGAGGAGGAGCAGCGCCAGTCGGTGCAGTCCGACCAGGGTTACATCTCCAGAAGCTCCCCACAGCCCCCAGATGGATTTACGGAAATGGAGGAGGAAGAAGAAAAGCAGGACCTGGGGAAGTCGTCTGAGCCACTCTCCCCTGAGGCCCTGGAGAGCCTGAGAAGCCTCCAGCGACAGCTCTTTTTCCAAGAGCTTCAGAAGAACTCCGGCTGGGACAGCATGGAGCCAGAGAGGCCGGTCACGTAGGGCCTCGCAGACCCAGAGCGTGGTGAGAAGGCAGTGTGTGTGTACATGGATCTACACGTGTGTCTGTAAATAAGTATGTATTCATGTGTGAGAAGATACCTTTAAAATGTAGACATCTTGACTCTGATGCCTGGGCATCCCCTTTAATTTTTCTTTCTGTGACCATGCGGTCATCTTCTATCTCCACAAAAATCTACAGCCCATTCCCAGGAGCTAGTGGCTGTGTCTTTGAGTTTTCATCATTCATTCATTTGTTCATTCATTCAGTCAACGTTGATTTTACACCTGGCATTGGCCCTGGCCATCAAGGAGCTTAACATCTATTGAGAGTGACAGATTAGCAAAGAGAAGGACGGTTGTGCACAATGTCAAGGCTGACCAGAGGCCTGACCAAGGCTATGAAACCCAGAAGGTGCACCTGGCCCAGGGAGATTCCTGAACAGGTGCTGTATGAGCCCAAGGAGAAATTAGTTTCCTGGGCCAAGAGATTGTGGTTGGAGAAGGCACCAGTCCCCAGGAGCAGCGGATGGGGTAAGGGCTGGGAGGTGAGTGGGACCTGGGCCCATCAGCAAACTGCAAGTTGAACCTGGAGAGAAAAGGGGGAGGTATGAGAGATGTGATGGAGCAGTAACCAGAGCCCAGGCTCGGCGTTGGGGCATCTGCCTGAAAGCCTGAGACAAACTGAATGCCCTACAGAGGAGCAGGCTGAGAGCCGAACGTACATGGGAGCCACCTCAGATTTTTGGAAAGAGACAGAGTGGACATCTATGATGTGAAACTAAACCGCATTCAGCAGGGAGATAAGTCTGAAACCCCGAGTATACATTTTGGCAGGCGTCAGGGGGAGAGCTATGGCTAAGGGTGCTTCTGGGGCTGCTGGCTGGGAAGCACTGCAAGCTGGGAGCCCTCAGCTCCACGCGGGGGTCCAATGGCAAAGTGGATTGATATGAAATACGGAGGGCCCATAGCCAGGTGGGAAGACAGGCGGCAGGGTGGGAGTGTGGTGGCAGCGAGGAAAGGAAGAGGAAGGTATGCCACTCTGTACTTGAAGGTCTGAGGTTCAAAAACATTTGAGAAGAGATGCTAAGTCCCAGTATTCAAAGCTGTTCCTGGAAGAGCATCCTGGGATACCATCTGTCCTTGGAACTGAGGGTTCTCCAGCACCTATGCTTGAGTCATTAACTATTACCCCAAGTTTCAGCAAGGAGGAGAGGATTCTGAAATGTGATGGGAAACCCGATATCACAGATGTACATGTGTGTGTGCGTGCGTGCATACGTAAATACATGAGCATGAAAAGGATTGTCAAGAAAATAATGAATAATAAATTTGTTAACTCTGTAAGAATTTCCTGGTAGTTAATTGTGATCATATGTTGCCATAGGTCAAGAAATTCCTAGTTGTAGAGTTCATTCGTGTGTGATTTTGCCAAGAAGCAGGACCATCAAGGCCCAGACAGTGTGTAGTCCAGACCCAGCCCAACAGCATCAAGGGACCGGGTGAGGGAGTACTACGGATGGTACGCACGTCTGTTTCCTCAAAACTTTTAGGTTGACACCTAGTTCCCGAGATGGTGCCATTAGAGGTATAGCCTTTGGAAGGTGATTAGGTCATGAGGGTGGAGCCTCATGAATGGGATTAGCGCTCTTATAAAAGAGACCCCAGAGAGATCCCTCCACTCTCCGGCCATGTGAGGACATAGCAAGATAGTCATCTGTGAACCAGGAAGCAGCCTCCCACCAGACGGAATCTGCCTGCACACTAATCTTGGACTTCCCAGCCTCCAGAACTGAGAAATAAACATCTGCTGTATATAAACTGCTCAGACAGACTAAGATGGAGAAAAGGAACTGAGGCCTCCCAGTCATCAGCCACTCGGGGTCCATCTTCAGTAATCCTGGAGGTGAGCATCATTGTGTCCAGATGCCTACTGCGCTCTCAGTGACATTTAGCCAGCTTCCAATAAGCATGTTAAACGTCCAGGGTGTGGAATAGCATGGTGGACTCTACCTTGCAGGAGCCAGGGCTCCCTACTTGGCAGCAGAGCAGCCTAAGTCAGTGCAGTTCTGGTGCCCAGAAGCACACTTGCATTTGAATTGCATCCCCCACAAACCTTGAATTTGAGCTTTGCTGGTCTTTGAGGCCAAATGTCTTCCACTGGCTTTGTCCACTATGACCCTTTTATCTCCAAAGCTGCTGCTTTTTTCCTAACAACTTTATTGAGCTACAGTTCACATACCTACAATTCGCAGGTGACCCTGTGCAGTTCAACAGCTTTTAGGAGTTCAGAGTTTAGCAATTGTCGACATGATCTATTTTAGAACATTTTCTTTCCCCAAAAAGAAACCCAGCACCACTTACTTAATCATCACCACCAAGCCCACTCACTTCTCTGGCCCCAGGCAACCACTAACCTTTCCATCTGGATTTACCTGTTGTGGACATGTCATATAGAAACAGAATTGTAAAGTTCCCCAGGTCGTCTTGGCCCTCTCTTTAGTGCCATTCCTTTGTTGATCCCACATCACTTCCCCTTCCCTAGGGCCCCCAGTCTCACATGGGTCACCATAAGGGCTGGGAATTCTGTCTGCCTGAGGGAGTGTCTGCCATCAGCCAAACGCCAAAAGAGTTTCGGGAGCATATATAAAGTGAGCCAAGCCAGGCCTTTATCATTCTGAACCGTGTCTAATAATATCCTGCTTTGCTCGGAAGAGCCCCTCCAAGAACAGATGTCCTCCAAGCTCTGGCTTCCCCACTTCTCTGGCCCTGCTCCTGAATAGAGTGCAGCAAACAGAGGTGGCTCGACGTGGGCAGAAGGGTCAAACCACTATTGGGTCAAACCACTGCCAAAAGCAGCATGGGGACAATGACAGAGTGGTTTGAATAGTGCTGGTGTCTGTGCTAAAGAAAAATATATATATATAATTTTATTTTTATGCAGCCTCAATGTTCTGTCTTAGACTTGACAGTCCTGTTCATGTTTAAAAAATGAAAATAAAAAACAAGACAAAAAAAGCCATGGCCTTCTCATTCATACAAAAGAATTCAGGCTTCCAAAGGGGGCAAGAATAATAGAGGAGGGCAAGGTATTTAAAAATTAGTTCTCAGTCTTTCCCCCTTTGGTAAGTTATCCTTAGAAAGAATTAGGAGAGAAAGCTTCGGGTGGCTAGGGAAATCGCTCTCAGGCTGAGAGCCCATCTGAGTTAGCTCTGCCTGCAGAAAGCCTAGCTAGACACCCACCAGGTCAAAGCCACAGCCACACTGCCTCCCTGAGCAACACGCGACTGCTTAGAAGGAAATAGCCAAGGTGAACCCATAATGTTAACACATACCTAAAAAGTGATAACAAATGTTACAGTGACATTTAAGAATTTAGTAAGGAAACCAGGACAGGAAAGATCTTAAACCACACAGGAAGCTTGTCACAAGTCTCAAGTATTTTATTTTCAGAACAGAAGCTGGTTTTATTTTTAAAAAGAGAAGAGGGGGTGGGACATGACAAATGCTAGTGAGGTGCCATTTCCCTTCTTCCAGGCTCTAGCTGCCAACCAGCTCTTCCATAAAAACACATGAAATCAGAGCCAGGGCATGCTATATGAGAATGGCCTCGAGAGAGATTCCAGTCCAACCTCACAGCGAGGATGCTCTTTCTTGCTCAAGTGTTAGAGGCAGGCAGTCTGGATTCCGAACCTGGGTTCTGGTCTGAAGTGTGCTGCTGGCATCAGCTTCAGGACACAGTACACTCCTGTTTATCAGACCTCTGGGGAACATCTCCAGTTTGACCCCCACCCTACGGATGCCCCGAGAAAGTAAGAAAAATGAAGCTTTAAGGGTCATTTCTTCTTGTGAATGGGGCAAGGAAAGAAAGTAAAAGGATTCAAGGAAAACATACCAGAAGGCAGGAGGGGACTGACCCCCTGAGCACAAGGTGCTTGCACCAAATGTTTGAGAGAGGATGTCTGGCAGGGGGCGGGGGTGGAGGGAGGAGGAGAGGCAGGGCCTGCACCGGCCTAACCTCTACCAGAATTGGCCTGGTTGCCATCAGTCTCAGTATACCTATGGAAGTGGCAGCTCATGGAAACCTATTAGAGCCTCCGGCCAGAAAACCCAACAAGCACTCAGAGATTTTATAGTCAGTCACTCAGCAGGGAGGCCATCATCCAAACAATAGAAAGAGGGTAGGCGAAGGGGCCAGCCAGGAGCTGGCCATGGCTCAGACACAAAGTCCTTTCACAGTCACTGAGATTAGGTAGCAGAGAAACAGCAAAGCTGGAGAGAGGATGTAGGAACAGAGGGAGCAGCTATTGGGACCCACACAGGGTCTGGGCCCCAGAACTCTGAGCACATGGAATTCAAAGGGAAAAAAGGGGCGTTAGTAGAGGAAGGAGAAAAGGTAGGAAAAAAAATCAGCTGCAAAATCAAACCAGCTTATACTGGACCTGGTAAGGTAAGGGGCTGGAAGCACAGATAGTGCATTGAGTGTAAACATTTTTCCTCCATTATTCCCCACTGCGACAGTAGGGGGAGGTTCAAGGAGAGCTGTGGTCAAGCTAACAGCCCCTTTGTGTCACTGTCTACATGGACATTTTCTGTCGACAAGCCCCCAAGAAGTTGGGGGAGAGGGGTCCCAAGTGAAAAACTGAGGCCCAGAAAGCAAAAGTGATGTGTCACTCAAAGCTAGTGAGTGACAGAGTCAAACTAAAATCCATGACTTCTGGGTTTATTACATGTCCAGGGTTTATTATACCACACAAAACTTCCCAAGCATAAGAAGGGAGAAGGGAAACAAAATTTTTTACAATTTCACCCCACCCTATCCCACTGCAGGGTGGAGGAGAGTATTTCCTGGCCTTGCTCCCAACTGTCTTCCTGTACTCTTACCTCCCCTAAAAATACTTATCCTGCCTCAAAGATTCCAAGAGTGATGCCCACACCAAGACTATTAGTGAGCAACCCCTGGATGTCCCTTGTCATCATCCTCAACAAAAGGAATACCAGGAAGGAAGGCTGGGCAAGGGTAGGGTTTGCTCACCCTATTCCATGAAGCCTGTCTTCCCTGGAGCTTCTCTTAGCCAGAATAGAGGTCAAAAGTCACTAGCACCATTTCTGATCTACACCAAACTTCCTAGAGGGGGGACAGGTGGAGAACTGGATTTCCTATTTCACGTCTATCCGGAAACCCACCAAAGTTGTTGTTCTGAGCCAAGATCTAACCTATCTATCAAGAAACCTCAGGAAGGATAAGAGTTCTGGGTACAGAGGGAGGGAGAGAGGAGGACAAGCCAATGGCTGATACTCCACAGACCCTGTAATAACACTGGCACCAAACCCCAGCTGGATCCAGTGGCCATGTTGAATGCAACTTCCGAGTATTTTGTCTTTATTTTTTGCAAGCAGCATCAGTGCATGATGCAACAAAAGTCGAAAACACAGAGGTAGAAATGCTCACTCACCCAAGAAGGGTGCAGTTTGGTCCTTAGACTATGAACCCTCTGCTCCCCGCAAGCTGAGAAGAGAGGAGAAGGATTGAGGAAGGTCCTAGGTGAGCTTCTCCCTTGAAGGAGAGCAACTGGGCAGCTCCCAGGAGCCCAACTCTTTTGGGGAATTCATGGCCACAAATTCAGATAGGAATGAGGACAGTGGTGTTATGTATGGTAGGGAGAGCAGGGCCTCCCCCGACCTCCTACTGAACGCAAGGGGCCACAGGGTGGACATAGGAAAACAACACTACACATACATAGAGACGTAGATTTTGCATCTACCATCTGGAAGAAATCCAATAGATACAGAGCAGGATAGTAGATTCTGAGTCAGTTTCAAGGCATGGGACAGTCATCACTAACCGCAGCCTAAAAGAAGGTGGCACTTCCAAGCAGGGGGGAAGGCCCAAGGCCCAGCAACCCCAGCTGGGGCACCCCATTTCTTCTATCCCCACGGCAACACGCACACATACACGATGGCTAGGAATTAGGATGGAGGTGGGAAGAGCAAGAAGCAGAGTCATCCAGGCCCTTGGAGGCTAGGATTAGGGTCAGGCGTGGAGAAGGGAGACTAGAGTAAGCAGAACTTCCTCCCTCACCATTAGCTGCTGGGCTCCCTCAAAGCAGTCTTGATCGAAGGGGTGCAGAAGGACACACTGGCCTTTAGCCCGATTAAGTTACCTCTTCCAAACAGCCTAATCTGATCTAGGTGAGAGAAGGTCAGAGGACAAGAGAGCTGGGGTCTCTCAACCGGAAAGCAAGCCCCCCTCCTTTATCTCCCTCAGTTTTGGGAGGCCACGGCCAGAGTGTTGACATAGCCATGGCCCCCTGCTTCGTTCTCCGAGATGCAGTGGCCCAGCTGAGAACCTCCCTGAGGTGGTGGCAGAGGTGGCGGCGGCGGCGGCGGGGCGGAGGGTGGAGCGCCGTAGGCTCCTCTGGCCCGACTGGGGGAGGCCCGACTTCCCGGGTCCCAACAGCCTTCGAGGGCTTCCAGACCGCGACAACCAAGGAAGAAGAGGTTCTTGAGCATGAAGACGGAGAGCGGCTGCTGGTAGCTCACCACCAGCAGGCAGCGCAGCGCCAGCAAGGGCACGTCCACCAGGCAGCCGCCCAGCAGGCGCAGGAGGCGGCCGCAGCCTCCGGGCCCCGACGCCTGGCGCCAGGGCGGAGCGGCGGCTGCAGCGTTGAGCTCGTAGAGCCAGAGCACCGGCGAGGCGAGGGTGAGGAAGTAGACAGCGATGAGCAGGTAGCGCAGGTGTGCGGGGAGCGGCACGCGTCCTTCCAGCATCAGCTCCACCAGGGTGAAGCTGTCCAGCAGGTCCAGACATGTGCCCAGGAAGCAGCCGGCGGCGCTGTGCTGCTGGGGCTGCAGGAGCAGGGGTCCCGGGGAGCCCGGGGGCGCTCCCGCCTCGCTGATGGCCCGCACGAGGCTGTAGAGCAGAGGGACCGACAGCGCCATGGTGAGGCGGAAGCCGGTGGTGCCGAAGGGCGCGCGCAGCTCGATGAGGTCCAGGATGGACGTGCCCAGGATGAGCACCACCTTGGGCGTGAAGGCGATGGAGTAGATGAGCCAGGCCAGGTAGGCGAAGGCGAACTCGCCGGCCGCCGCGGCCGCGGCCGCGCCCGGGCCGCCCCCGGGGCCCCCGGCGACCCCGCGGCCGCCGCGCGCCTTGGCGGCGGCGGCGGGCAGGTGCAGGGGCGCCGCGGCGTGGTGGTGGTGCTGGTGGTGGCCGTGCGCGCCGCCCGCCGCGCCGCCCCGACGGCCGCGGCTGCTCTTGGCGAAGAAGATGGCCCAGCCCACCACCACCACCAGGTCGGTGGCGATCCAGGAGCACCAGTACAGGTCGGTGACGGCGATGAGGTACAGGTCCAGCAGCCCGCCCTGCGCCAGCAGCAGCACCACGGACAGCGCCTGGTACCCCCAGCGGCACCCCGGCCGGGGGGCGCAGCCGCCGCGCCGACCCCCGCGCCCCGGCCGGGCGGGGCGGCCGCGGCAGCAGCAGCGGCAGCAGCACGAACAGCAGGAGGCGCTGCTGCCGGGCCCGGGGCCGCCCGCGCCCCCAGTCGCGCGGCTGCCGGGGCCCCCGACGCCCCCAGCCGGCGCGCCCCCGCCGAAGCCCGCGGCCGTCATGCCGCAGGAGGAGGTGGGCGTGGAGGCGGAGGACGAGGCGGCGGCGGAGGAGGAGAAGGCGGCGGGCGCGGGGTCGGCGGCCGGGGCGCCCCCCTGAGCCGGGGGCCCCGGGATGCCGGCGGCGGCGGCGGCGGCGGGCACCAGCGGCTTGCTGATGCTGACGCTCTCGTCGTCGTCCTCCCTCTCGGCGCTGGTGTCGCTGCTGGGGGAGCCGCCGCCCCCGCCCCCGCCGCGTCTGCCGCCGCCCCCCGCGCGGCCGGCGCTGGCGCTGGTGCTGGTGCTGCTGTCGCCCGAGCCGCTCCGGCCGCGCGGGGAGACCCCCCGGAGGTAGAGGGGCTGCGGCCGGGCGGCGGCGGGGGGCGGCGGGAACGAGCCGGACGAAGACGAGACCGAGCGGGGGTGCCCGAGAGCCGGGCGCATTGTCCTCCGGGGGGCTGGCAGCTGTGTCCTCCCCGCCAAGCCTGGGCCGGCGAGGCTGCCGAGAGGGGCCCGGCCAGCCACCGCCTCCTCCCCGGCGGCGGGACTCGCACCCGGGCTGGGCAGCAGCGATATCCGGACTGGAGCCGCGGGACTGGGCGAGCCGAGCCCCGGGTGGCTGGGAGCTCGGGTTGGCGAGTAGCTGAACCCGCGGCAGTGACGGCGGGCGCTGCGGGGCGGGGGCGAGCCCAGGCAGAGAGGAACGGGAGGCTGGCTGCTGGGAAACCAGGACTGGATTCCAAGGGGAGAGGAGGAGGAGAGACCAGAGAGGAGAAATCATGGCTCGCTGCATCGACAGAAGGAAAAGAGGGGTGGGGGGAGCGAGATTAGTTCGGGTGGGGAGCCTTGTAGGCCAGGAGGATGAGAGGAGAGGAGGGTAGGGGTCACCATAAGGAGTGACAAGGGAGTGGGGAGATCAGCACTTGGAGAACCTAAAGGAAGCACAGAATTCCTAGAGAAGTCCATCTGCGGTCCAACCAGCAGAAGCCCTAGAGCATCGGTGGTGAGTGACTTCTTGGGCTCGCTCTCAGCATAGCCACGCCTCCAAGCACCAGGCTCAGGGGACAGGTGCAGGCCTCTGCTCCTAGTCGGCATCGTCTCTTTTGCAGGCATCAGGGCAACCTGGGCCTCTACACTGTCCAGCGCCTTTTCCATGGGGCCATCTTGCCTTTCCTTATGCACTTAAACACTAAGAAAGGAGTCAGGCCATACAGATTAAAAGGACCAGGAACAGCAGCCCCAGTCATGTAGTCATACACATATTCATGTGTCCTGCACTGGGTTCAGTGGACCACCTACAAGGGGTCCCGATATCCAGAGAATGAAGTTCTCTGAATATAACTACTTGGGAAGAGAGGACAGGTAAAATAATTATTGATAAGGTCCCAGCCGTGTGGGGCTTTTGATATTCTCGGAGGTTTTTAAAGCAGAAATTGGAAACAATAGGAGGATGTATCTAGCAGAGAAGAAAACAAAGGGACATTTCGAAGTATTGGTACCATGATAGAAACAAAGGCTCAAAGTGGGTGAATGTGACAACCCACCAAAGCGGACAGTAGGCACAGTGGTCCTGTACCTACACGTGCAGAGCTTATACTGACTCACGCTCATGCACTCAGTCCGTGACTGGGGCTGGATATCTGGCAGCACCTCAGGAAGGCAGCAGGTAAAGTTATGCCTTTAGGAGTTTAGGAGAGAAAAAATGACTAGAGCAGTTGGGGCTCAAAGTAAAAAAGATGAGGCTCATGTATGATGCAGACATCCCAGCCACATCAAAGCAAGGCCAGAAGCTTGCCTGCCCCTGCATCCCCCACATTCTGCAGGTTGCACGTTCCCTGCCTTCATTTCATTGTCCTTAGACCTTCTGCTGCTGGTCTCACCTTCCTAGACAGCACCATGAAACCCAAGGGAGGGAATCTGTGGAATACAATTTTTGGTGACCCAGGACTTGCCCCTAAACCTGCTTCTTGAATTAGGGTCAGTTTGAGCCAAACATGCTTCCTCTAGTCTCTCAGAGGACAGTCTGTATAACTGAGCCATGGGGATGTGAGATTTAGAACTCAAAACCAATATTATTTCCATCCGCCCCAGAACACACAACCTTTGAAAAGCTCTATGTCCAATTGTCAAGAAAGGCTAAGCAGGTATGGTGGTAAGAGCTTGAGCTCTGGGGTCAGTGGTCTCAACTCTGACACTGGGTTTCTGTGATCTTGGACTGGTTATTTCACTTCCATGAGCCTCCAATTATCGAACCTTAACAGGCTATTGTATAAAGAGAGGTCACGTGTTCAAAGGGTTTAACCCCACTACCCAGAGTGGAGTATGTATTCAGTTAAAGGTAGCTGGTTATGATCAATGTTATCCTCATCTTTCCATTTACCTCATGTTTAACTTCCCAGGGAACATTTACTAATAGCATAGGACACTAATGACTCTTCTGGGATGGATTCTTTGCTGAGGCCACATTCAGAGTTCCGTTCCCCCATCACTCTGCACTTTGGTAAGCACCAGGGAGCAAAAGCTGCTCTCAGTTAGGAGCAGTGGTGCTTGGAGCTGATCTTCACAGTGTGAGGCGTTCAGCTATGCCAGCTGGTGCCAAGGCCCACTCACATGGGGCAAGGTGGAGGCTAAAGAGCAGATACAACTGCACTCATGAGCATCGCAGCAGATCCAGCAGATGTTAGGGCTGAGCCAGTCCAGGTCAGAAAGCAGATTGGGGAGCTGCCAACTACTAACGGGAGTGATTGCAGGCACTCTCCCAGCTCTCCCCCAGAGGAAATACCAGCCAACAGATACCCTGAAAGTTGGCCCAAGACTTCTGCTCAAGTTAATGAAGAAGATGAAGAACCAGAAGCAGCTGATGAAGACAAAGAACTTGGCTCCTGCGAGAATGCTGACGAATCTGTCCCCACTCTCCCACCCCCACACCCCTCCACCCTGGCCCACTCTCACACACGTCCCTCCTGCTCTCACTGGCCAGGCGCCTCTGGGAGGACAGTTTCCTCCCTGGTGACTTGTAACAGCCCTTGGATGTTATCCATTGTATTTGTGGGAAATGTACTATCAATCAGTCAGATTCACTCTCTGTATGAGATTCTTTAGCCCAATTTCTTTCAGGTCTGAGGCTCCTGAATAGAAATACCACAGATAATAAGGATGAGAAATCAGGGTATACAATAGAATAAGCTGATGGTCTGAGTGTTAGAAGGATTTCCTCTTTGCACTGTTTTTTTTTCCTAATATTCTATGTACACACACACACACACACACACACACACACACACACCGCTTTTCCTTGAGCCTGGAAAGGACTTGACAAAGATGTAACGAGGGTGAAGAATACAAATATCCTACATGTATCTAGAAAAGGGAGGACACAGTCGCTGGGCACCACATAAGCACCTGGGGTCTATGCTCGATAGCTGACATAATTAAATTTATATTTAGGTTTTTCTACTCTTGACAGTTTAGGAAAGTCATATTTTTCTAGGGGATTTTCCAATTTTTTTCCTCTAAGTTTTCAAAAACATTGTTGTAACATTGTTACAATACCTGGAAACTGAGAGACAGAGATATGAAGCAACTTACTCCAAGTCAAAAAGCTAGTGAAGGGCAGAGTTGAGGTTATATCTAGACTTCTGATTCTCAGCCCAGTGCTCTAACCCACCTACCACTCTCTTCACAAGCCTAGGATGGCAGAAGCTTTCAGGCATCCTGGGAGACAGGGACAAACCAGGTTTCAACCTGAAAAATATTTCCCTAAGTGCTGGGCCTGGGTAAGGCTCATTTGGAGACTGAATATTCTTGCCCCCCTGGAACAGAAAGGCTAATAGCTCACTTACTTCCTGGAACAGCAGGAGATGGACCAGGAGGAAAGAAGAGATGTCCCTAGTCACTCAGCAGCAAAGGAAAGCTCAGCAAGGCAAAGCCAGCCCTTCCTAGTACTGAACCAAGGCCCCATTCTTTACTCATCCATTCTCTTTATTGTCACTGCCCTCTTCCTCTTTCACAGCAGGAATAAAGAACAATCCAAAGGGACCGGTCAGAGGGTGTGTAGAGCTTCACAGGTATACCCTGTGAAAAGACACAAGCCGGGTCCTCTGGTGCCTGATCCCATAGTTACCATACTGACTCTCAGAAAATGAAAGGGAGGCTGGCAGGGAACTGTGCCTGAAGCAGCATGAGTCTGTAATGCTTTGCCTTATTAGGAACTTAAAGCCTCAAAACTACTTTGAGAGCTCTCTGAAGACAAATTCTACAACTGCCCCAATTCAGAGCTCCTCTAATACTTAGAGCCAGGCCGTGCCCTGAGCTGCTTCACAGATGCTTACAGTGATACTGCCACCCTTCTGGATACAGCAGAAGTCCTAGCATCAGTGCCTCCCTGGGTCAGGTCCTGGGCTACGTATTGGAGTTCCAGAGACTAAAAAAAAGCAAGTCCTTTCCTAGAAGTTCGAACAAAGAGGAAGACAGACATGTAAACAATAAAGTATTTTGAAAGTTATGACCACATATTTGGCACTGATTGAATCTGAAGAAGATGCATTGAAAGATAAGGCTGAGGAAACAGGCAGGGGTTAAGTTACAGAGGACCTCATATGCAGGCTGAGCTTGGGCTGCATTCTGAGAGAAAAGGGAACTCTTGAAAGCAGAAATGTAACATGAACAGATTTCCATTTTAGATAAATTGCTTTGCAGTAAAGATGATGGATTGGAGGGGAGAGACAATGGAAAGAGAGACTATGTTCTACTTCTGGCAATACTGTGAACTAAAAAATAAAACCCTCCTCATATTACAAAAAACACTAGACACAACTTAACATCCTTTTAAATGAACAGTTAAGAAAGTAAGATCGATTCTTGGGGCCATAATTTATAGAGGAAACGAAAAACCAGAATGGTAAGAAAATAGTGCTGTGAGTGCTCTCAGATTTGTAGTCTGTCTCTTTAAGGAATGCTGTCTAATATGGTGGGGACTAGCCACAAGCGGTGATCTAACTTTAAATTTACTTAAATTAATATTAATTAAAATGAATTAAAATATAAAATTCAATTTCTCAGTCTCAATAGCCACATTTCAAGTGCTCAAAGTCCAATGAGGCTATTGTAAGAATGTTATGGAGACGGGTGTAGCAGGACTTTTCACTTTATTAAAGTTGGGGCCAGGATTCTCTAAATCACTGCCTCATCTCACCCTCAATCTAACTCTGAAAACATTGAATGTGAGACATCAGCACTCCTAATTCTCAGGCCTTCGGACCCCACTGGAATGACATTACTGGCTTTCCTGGGCCTCCAGCTTGCAGATGACAGATTGTGGAACTCCTCAGTCTCTCTAATTATACCTTTAAGAGACTTTCAGTCAAAATGACGAAGTTGGTAAACACTGCGTTCGCTTCCTCCCATGACCACATCAAAATTAAAACTAAATTTAATAGCCATCGTTACAAGCTACCTGAAAACTAGCTAACTAGAAGTTTTCTAACTAAGGATATAAAGAAGAAGCCATGTGGAGACTGATGAGAGGAGCGGAGATGCAGAACAGGCTGGTCCCACACCCACGAGCAGCAGCTAAGAATCTGGAAGAATATCCCGACTGTGAAGTTTCCCCCTGAAGGGCAAGGGGTCCCAGCTGCACACTGGGATCCCCAGCCCAGAGCACCAGTGCCAGGAAGAGAAATCCCCATGACATCTACCTGTGAAAACCAGTGGGGACTGCATCTGAATTACACAGAGGGCTACTGGAGATCAGGGCATTCTCTTGAGGGGACAGTGCACAGACTTACTCACTAACAAACTCACTCGCTCTAAGCCCCAGCACTGGGGCAGCAGCTCAAAAGTCACCAGGGACATAGGGAGAGGAACACAATTGTCTGACTTCAAGGCAAGGGGTGGAGGGGCAGGTTTCTCTCAGACGAAAGTGCTAGCAGAAGGCATTATTCCTTTGTTGAACCTTCCCCTATCCTAGCCTACACACAGGCAGGCACGATATCTGAGTCTCCACTGACCTGGCTTACACTGGTCGCCCCATCCTGGTGATTTACTGAAATCTGCCCTACCCACCTTGTGGGCCCACCCAAGCCACCTCCAGTGGCTTTTCCACACAAATGGCCTGTCTTGGCTCATGCTGCAGACTTTCCTAAAACCTGTCAAAGGTTCACAAACCCCAAACAAGTAGCATCTGGCCTCAGTGGGCCCCGTACCTCTCGTTAAGCAGATCCAAGACTAGCAATAGTGACAGCTGGCCTTGATTTGCATCTGAGCCACTCTCAAGCACCTCCAAGCCCATCACAGATAGAAGACATCTGTGGATCACTTTGTGGCCCCTCCCCGGAGGCCCCAAGGAGGGCATGCCTGGTGGTTGCTTTTGGCCACCTTCACAAACAACACATCCAAAGGGCAGACTGGGCAGGCACCAGAGCTCCTCTAAAGAAAATCGCGCTCTATGGGGTCAGTCTCTAAATAACAGCTCATTTACTAGAGTCACAACTATTCCTCACAATGAATCAGCCTGAGGGTCAATCCGTCCCACTGACATGCAAACAGAAACCAAGGCTCAACTACAACAGGAGAACCCGTACAACCCACACAAGGGACACACACCTGGCGCACCTGGCTCAGGTGACCAAGGTGACTGTGCCACTAGGCCTATAGGACACCTACTACATAAGGCCACTCTATTAAGACCAGGAGACATAGCAGCTCTACCTAATATATAGAAACAAACACAGGAAGGCAGCCAAAATGGGGAGACAAAAAAAAAAATATGTCCCAAATGAAAGAACAGAACGGAGCTCCAGAAAAACAACTAAACAAAATAGACACAAGCAATCTACTGAATGCAGAATTCAAAACACAGGATATAAAGATGCTCAGTGATCTCAGTAAGAACTCCAACAAAGAGATAGGAAACATGAAAATGGAAACAGAAAACATTAAAATGAACCAGTCAGAAATGAAGGATGCAAAACATAAATGAAGACTACATTAGAGGAAATCAACAGATTAGATGAAGCAGAGAATCAAACCAGTGATTCAGAAGATAAGATAGCAGAAAACATTCAATCAGAACAGCAAAATGAAAAAGAATCCTAAAATGTGATAGTTTAAGAGGCCTCTAGAACAACATCAAAAGTACCAACATTTGCCCTATAGAGGTACCAGCCAGAAGGAAAAGAGAGAGAACAAGGGATTAAAAAGCTATTTGAAGAAATAATGGTAGAAAATGTCCCTAACTTGGTGAAAGAAGTAGACATACAAGACCAGAAAGTGCAGCGAGACCCAAACAAGATGAACACAAAGTGGCCCGCACCAAGACACATTATAGTTAAAATGTCAAAGTTTACAGACAAAGAGAGAATCTTAAAAGCAATAAGAGAAAAGCAATTAGTTATCTCCAAGGGAGCTCCCATAAGACTGTCAGCTGATTTCTCAACATAAACTTTGCGGGCCAGGGGGATTGCCATGAAATATTCAGAGTGATGATAAGCAAGGACCCACAACCAAGATAACTCTACCCAGCAAGACTATTATTTAGAATCAAAGGACAGATAAAAGAGTTTCCCAGACAAGTAAAAGCTAAAAGAGTTTGTCATCACAAAACCAGTTTTACAAGAAATGTTAGAGGGGCTTTTTAAGAAGAAGAAGATAAAAAATATAAATAATAAAATGGCAATAACTACATATTAGCAACAATCACTTTAAATGTAAATGGATTAAATGATCAAATCAAAAGACATAGGGTGGCTGAATGGATAAGAAAACAAGACCCTTACATATGCTGTCTACAAGAGTCTCGCTTCAGATCCAAAGACACACATACTGAAAGTAAAAGAATGGAAAAAGATAGTTCATGAAAATGAAAATGAAAATGAAAAAAAGCTGGAGTAGGAATACTAGTACCAGACAAAATGGACTTTTAAAAAAAGGCTATAACAAGAGACAAAGAAGTACACAGTAATCCCACTTCTGAATATTTATTAAAAAAACATCCAAAATATTACTTTAAAGGGGCATGTGCATCCTTATGTTCATTGCAGTGTTATTTACAATAGCCAAGAAATGGAGGTAACCTGAGTGTCCATCAGTAAATGAATGGATAAAGAAGAAGTGGTACATATATACAATGAAATATTACTTGGCCATAAAAAGGTATGAAATCTTGCCATCTACAACAACATGGATAAACCTAGAGGGTATTGTGCTCAATGGAGTAAGTCAGAAAGAGAAAGACAGATGTCATATGATTTACTCAAATGGTAGAATCTAGAGAACAGGTTAAACAAACAAACAACAGAAACAAGCTCATAGATACAGAGAGCATTTTGATGGTTCCCAGATTGTGGGTGAGGGGTAAGTGAAAAGGGGAGGGGATTAAATTGGTAGTTACAAAACAGTCATGGAAATGTAGAATATAGCACGGGGAATATAGTCCTTAGTATTATAATAACCACGTATGGTATCAGATGAGTATCGGGTTTATTGAGGTGATCACCTCAAAAATGTCTAATCTGTTTTGTACACCTGAAAATAATATAATATTGTATGTCAAGCAAAATTTAAAAAAATAAAATTTTAAAAATTTGAAAAACAGAAAGACTAAAAATAATATGCATTCAAATTAATAAACTGGAGAAAGAACAAGAGTAATTATAATAAAACATAAAGAAGGAAATACTAAAGATAAGAACAGAAATAATAAAAAACTGACTTAAATACACAAGTATCTGGCATGATTGAGAAAAAAGGGAGAAAGCATATAGCCAATATTAGGAATGAAAAATGAGATCAAACTACAGAAACAGTAGAAATTTTCAATGATAAGAACACTAACACTGAAAACAATATTACAACAATTTTGAAAACTCAGAGAAAAATGGAATATTCCCTAGGAAAATATGTCAGAAGTAGAAAAATCGGTCAGAAGTAGAAAAATCTAAATATAAGTTTAATTATTAAAGATATTAAATCAGTAATTAAAAGTCTCTTCCACACAATTTATCTGATCCAGGAGGTCTTATGTGTTCCATCAATATGCAAGAAACTTATAATCCCATTTTATTATTTCATTTGGTATTCAACATGGCAATATTATTTTATAATTTTTAAATTTTTCAATTACAGATGACATACTATATTAGTTTCAGGTTTATAACATAATGATGAGCCTTTATATAATTTATAAAGTGATCGACCCAATGAGTCTAGTACCCAGCTGACACTGTACATATTTATTACAATATTATTGACTATATTTCCTATGCTATACTTTACCTTCCCATGACTATTTTTATAACTGGCAATTTCTACATCTTAATCCCTTCCTCTTTATCACCCATCTCCCAACACACCTCCCTCCTGGCAACCATCAACTTGTTCCCTGTATCTATGAATTTAATTCTGTTTTGTTTGTTCATTTGTCTTGTTTTTTAGATTCCACATATAAGCGAAATCAATTGGTATTTGTCTTTCTCTCTTTGACTTATCAGATAGCATAATGCCCTCTAGGTTCATCCATGTTGTTGCCAATGGCAAGATTTCATTCTTTTTATAGTCGAGTAATATTCCACTGCATATATGCACCACATTTTCTTTATCCATTTGTCTATCCATGGACACTTAGGATGCTTCCATCTCTTGGCTATTGTAAATAATGCTACAGTGAACATATCGATGAATATGTCTTTTTGAACTAGCACTCTGGGTGTCTTCAGATAACTAACTAAAAGTAGAATTGTTGGGTCATATGGTAGTTCTGTTTTTAATTTGTTGAGGAAACTGTACTGTTTTCCATAGTGGCTGTGCCAATTTACAAGCCCAACAGTGCACAAGGGTTCCATTTTGTCCACATCCTGATCAAAACTTATTTTTTGTTGATTTATCGATGAGAGTGATTCTGACAGGTGTTAGGCAACATCTCATTGTGGTTTTAAGTAGCACTTAATTAATCACCACAATGATTAGTGATGCTGAGCATCTTTTCATGTGTCTATCGGCCATCTGTATATCCTCTTTGGAGAAATGTCTCTTTGCATCCTCTGCCCATTTTTTAATTGAATTGTTTGCTTCTTTGGTATGAGTTCCTTATATATTTTGAATATTATCCCTTATCGAATGTATCATTGGCTAATATCTTCTCCCATTCAGCAGGCTGTCTTCATTTTGTCGATGGTGTTCTTCGCTATGCAAAAACTTTTAGTTTGATGTAGTCCTCTTATTAATTTCTTTGTTTTCCTTGCCCAAGGAGATATATCCAAAAAAATTTTACTAAGAGCAATGTCAGAGTTTATATAGGAGCTATATAGTTTGGGTCTTACATTTAAGTCTTTAATCCATTTTGAGTCTATTTTTATATATAAGTGATGCAGTTTCATTCTTTAGCATGTGTCTGTCCAGTTGTCACATTTATCAAAGAGGCTGTTTTTACCCCATTGTATATTCTTGCCTCTTTTGTCACAGATGAATTTACATATAGGTATGGGTTTCTTTCTGGGTTCTCTGTTCTGTCCCATCGATCTGTGTGTCTGTTTTATGCCAGTACCATACAGTTCTTATTACTATAGCCTTGTAGTGTAGTTTGATATCAAGTAGCACGATACCTCCAACTTTGTTCTTCTTTTTCAAGATTAATTTGGCTATTCAGAGTCTTTTATGGTTTCATATAAATTTTAGGATTATTTGTTCAAAAAATGTCATTGGTATTTTGATAGGGATTACACTAAATCTGTATATTTCTTTGTGTAGTATGGACATTTCAACAATATTATTAATCTTATCCATGGAATGTCTTTCAATTTATTTGTGTCTCCTTCAATTTCTTCCATCAATGTCTTATGGTTTTCAGTGTGCAGGTCTTTTACCTCCTTGGTTAAATTTATTCCTAGATATTTTTTTCATGCAACTGAAATAGGATTGTTTTTTTAATTTCTCTTTCTGATAGTTTGTTATTGGAGCATAAAATTGCAGCTCATTTCTGAATATTAATTTTGTTTCCTGCTATGTTACTGAATTCATTTCTCAGTTCTAATAATTTTTTGTGGCTTCCTTAGCATTCTCTCTATGTAATATCATGTCATCTGCAAATAAGAACAGTTTTACTTCTTCCTTTTCAATTTGGATGTCTTTTATTTCTATTTCTAATCTGATTACTGTGGCTAGGACTTCCAACCATATGTTGAATAAACGTGGTCAAAGTAGACATCCTTCTATTGCTTCTGAGCTTAAGGAAAACACTTTCAGCTTTTCACCATTGAGTATGATGTTAGTTGTAAGTTTGTCAAGTAGGGCCTTTAGAATGTTGAGGTATGTTCCCTCTATTTCACTTTTCTGAGTTTTTTTAATCAAATGGATGCTAGATTTGTCAAATGCTTTTCTGCATCTATTGGTTTGATCATATGATTTTTTAAAAATCATTTTGTCTGTGTGGTGTATCATATTAATTGATTTGCAGATATTAAACCACACTTTCATCCTAGGAGTAGAGTAAATCCCACTTGATCATGATGTATGATCTTTTCAGTGTATTGATAAATTTATTTGCTAAAATTTTATCGAGGAATTTAGCACCTATGTTCATCAGGGACATTAGCGTGTGTGTGTGTGTGTGTGTGTGTGTGTGTGTGTGTGTAATGTATTTGTTTGGTTTTGGAATGAGGGTAATGTTGACCTCTTAAAATAATTTTGGGAGCCTTCCATCCTCCTCTATTTTTTGAAATTGTTTGAGAAGGATAAGTGTTAACTCTTCTTTGAAAGTTTGGAAAAATTCATCTGTGAAGCCCTCTGGTCCAGGACTTCTGGGTGTTGAAAATATTTGAATTACTGAATCCATTTTGTTAGCAGTTCTTAATCTGTTGAGGTTTTCTGTTTCTTCTTGATTAAGTCTTGGATGATTGTATGTTTCTAGGAATTTATCCATTATTCCCGGGTTATCCAATTTGTTGGTATATTATTATTCTTAGTACTTTCTTATTATCCTTTGTATTTCAGAGGCTTTCATTGTCACTTCTCTATCATTTCTGATTTCATTTGGGTCCTCTATTTTTTTTTTCTTGATGAGTCTGATTGAAGATTTATCATTTTTTTTTTCCAACAAACCACTGCTTGGTTTCATTGATCTTTTGTACTGTTTTATTTTAGACTATTTTATTTCTGCTCTGATCTTTATTATTTCCTTCCTTCTAATCACTTTGAGTTTTGTTCATTCTCCTTTTTCTAATTCCTTTATGTGCATGGTTAGATTGCTTTGAGATTTTTTTTGTTTCTTGAGATAGGTCTCTATTGCTGTGAATTTCCCTCTTAGAACTGTTTATGTTGTGTCCCATAGACTTGGGGTTGTTGTGTTTTCATTTTCATTTGTCCCAAGGTACCTTTTGAGTTCTTCCTTAACCTCATTGTTAATCCATTTGCTGTTTAGTAGCACATTATTTAGCCTCCAGGTGTTTGCATGTTTTTCGGTTTTTCTTGTAATTGATTTCTGGTTTCATACCATTGTGATCAGAGAAGATGCTTGATATCATTTTAACCTTCTTAAATTTATTGAGACTTGTTTTGTGGCCTAACATGGAAAATGTTCTATCTTGGAAAATGTTCCATATGCATTTGAAAAGAATGTATATTCTGCTACTTTGGGGTGAAATGCTCTAAAACTATTAATAAAAAATATCAAGTCTAATGTGTCATTTAAGCTGCTGTTTCCTTGTTGATTTTCTGCCTGAATCATCTCTCCACTGATGTCAATGGAATGTTAAAGTCCCCTACAATTACTGTATTACCATCAGTCTCTCCCTTTATGTCCATCAATATTTGTTTTATATATTTAGGAACTCCTACGTTGGGTGCGTAAATGTTGACAAGGGTTATATTCTCTTGTTGGATTGTTCCCTTTATCATTATGAAATATCCTTTTCTCTTGTTATAGCCTTTGTTTTAAAGTCCATTTTGTCTGACCTGAGTATCACTACCCCAGCTTTTTTAGCATTTCCTTTTGCATGAAATATGTTTTCTATCCCTTTACTTTCAGTATGTGTGTCTCCATCTGAAGTGAGTTTCTTGTAGGCAGAATATATATGGGTCTTGCTTTCTTATCCATTTAGCCACACCATGTCTTTTGATTTGAGCATTTAACCTGTTTACATTTAAAGTGATTATTGATAAGTATGTAGTTATTGCCATTTTATTATTCACATTTTTTATCTTTTCTTCCCTTCTTCCCTAGTAAAGAAGTCCCTTTAACATTTCTTGTAATAATGGTTTGGTGCTGATAAACTCCTAGCTTTTTCTTATCTGGGAAGCTCTTTATCTGTCCTTTGATGCTAAATGATAACTTTGCTGGGTGGAATTATCATGATTGTAGGTCCTTGCTTTACACCACTTTGAATATTTCGTGCCAATTCACCGGGCCTGCAAAGTTTTGTTGTAGCTGCCAGCCCCCAATAGACACATGACCATCAGAAATCACTGAGTTATAGAAAACACACTCCTTATTCAGCCAGCTGGGTCTGCCAGGGGTACACAGACCCCAAATTAAGCAACCCTGAAATGTAGAGGTACAGGGTTTTTAAGCCCTAACCCCTATTCTTCCTCCTGTTTGAACACATAAGTCTTTTTTTCTTCTTTTACTAACTGTCAACCCACAGGTCAGTTGTGCAAGCAGGGGGTACAGAAGCAGAAAGCATATTGTTAGAGCGTTATTTTCCCATGGGTGATAGCCTATGTTCCCATGGGTGATAGCCAAGCAGTAATTTTCCAGCCAGCACATTCCCCATTGGCTTTAGTGGGAAATCAAATCCTTGATTCTTCATGCAGAATTTGCTCATAGCCTCTTTTTTGTATTACTAACAGTTTAATAAAATTAATTCTCTTCCTTATATATGCAAACAAAAAAAAAAACTGAGAAAACATGGGCCAAAAGTTAGCAAGAGGAGGAGGAGGATTAAAGGTCCAGCTACAGCAGATAGCAGGGTTGTTAGCCATTGCGACCAATTGAACATCCTATGAAACCACTTATCTGATTCTAGTCTTTGTTTTTCCCTGGCATCTAAATTTCTCTGTACTAGTAGTAAGCTTTCTCTAATTATTCCAAAGTTATTGGCATAGAAGCAACACCTAGAGCCATACGTGATCCATTTTGTTCTAAGAATAATAAATCTAAACCTCTTCTATTTTGGAGGACTATTTCTGCTAGTGAATCGACTTGAAGTCCTAACCTGCTAAGCTCAGTTAAGGGGAGTTCCTACCCCAGCATAATAAGGGGTTTTGGGTTTAGGTGCAACCAGCAATCTTGTCCTATGTCTGGTATGGTCTTATTTAAGACTTTGTATATTGTCGTTAGCATAGTTATTAATGCTCCTTCTGGTTCTGGCTGTGGCTGGTCGAATGTCTGGGGTTTAATAGCTGTTAGGCTACTACTTGGAGGGGCCAGAGCTGGAGTTGGAGTTGCTCCGGAAACAGAAGTTTTCTTAGGTGTAAGACTTTGGGGTAGTTCTAGAACTAGAAGTGGTTTGTTGGGTCCTATAGGGTTAGCCTTCCTGGGAGGGTCCTTAACCTGTATAGTAAAATATAATCCTGAATCATACCTGGTTATATATAATCTGATACCCTGTGAGCCAATAGTGTTGTCCCCCAGGGCTTCCAGTTTTGATGGTGATTATGATCAGATTGTAAGACCCAAGAGAGCATGTAGAGGGCCTTGGTTCTCTTATTAATCTAATAAGATCATCATTCTGTTTTTAATAATTATCTATAGTGGAGATAGTCTCACAACCACAGTTAGCACAAGAAAATTGGCCTTGGCCCTCACACTCAAGTTCCATATTACCTATGTGGCTAGATATCCCTGGGTAATGCCCTTGAGGACCTATCTCTACGAGGCTTTTCTCAGCCGATAATATGACACAGACGGGTCCCACCCTTGTAGTCTAAGTATGCTTCTCTGCCTAGGAAGGATCCCTATCCAAGGTGGTGTCAGGCCATTGCAATGGCGAGGGGATCTCTGCAAGCCAGCACAAGTTCACTCGGATCTCTGGAGTACCGTGACTGGTGATGTTCTGGGCAATGATTTCACCAGTCTTGGTTACTATAAGATTCTATACTCTAGGCCAGTGTATGTTTCTGTATGCCTGGGCTAAAGAGGAAAAAAAGAGAAACAGAGGGTTAGACTTATGTACACTTGAGTCTTCGTCTTAAGGGCCTGTCTTCCTGAGCTGTACACTCTTGTGCTGCCTTCACGTGGGAGTGATGAATCCATGATGGGGTGCCATCTACTTTAACTGCAGTGGGCATTGTCAGGTAGACAGTGAAGAGTTTTTTCCATTTGGGTTCGAGTCCTTTGGAGGTGAACTTCCAGATCCACACAGAGTCCCCAGGCTGAAACTGATGGGGAAGTCCATCCCCCCAGGGCTGAGTGGGCAGCACAAACCTGGGACCAAATCTCCTTCTGTAGACTTTGAAGGGCCTGTAAAGACTTAAGAAAGACAAGGTTACATAGTTCTGCCTTTTTCTCATCTTCTATTCTAGGTACTAAAGGTGGGGGTTTTCCAAAGGAAATTTTAACTGGGGTGAATCCATTAATATATGGAGTACATCTGGCTCAGAGAAAAGCAAAGGGGAGTTCTACCCAGGTCCCACCGGTTTCTAATTCTAACTTGACTAATGTCTCTTTTAGGGTCCGATTCATTCGCTTTACTTGGCTCAAACTTTGGGGCTGGTAGGAGCAGTGGAGTTTCCTTTGTAAATTTAGATAGCTAGCCAATTGTTGTGATACCTTTGCTACGAAGGCTGGCCTATTATCCAACCCTAAAGTTCGGGAAGACCAAATCAAGGGGGGATTTCTTGTAGTAGTTTCTTAGTAACTACTAAGGCAGTCTCTTTCCTGGTGGGGAAGGCCTCTACTCATCCTGAAAAGGTGTCTATAAAAACAAGTAAATATTTGTAGCCCTCCACAGTCAGGGTTACCTCAATGAAATCTACTTCCCAGTGGTCCCCCAGACAAGTTCCTCTTTCCCTGTGCCTACGTTCTTCTATCTTCCTCTTCTTTGGATTAATTTGGGCACAAGCCAGGCATCGTGAGGCAATCTCTTCTGCAGTGAAAGTAGGAGTCTAAAGCTTGGAGTATTTCGTTCGCCTGAGGTGTGTGGTCTGGTGTAGTTGGTGGAGGAGAGTCCTTCCAAGGACCCATAAGAGCCGATTTTTTGATCTGGAGTCATCCACCACTCCTGTTGGTTCCTAGTGGCTCCCTTGTCTTGATAATATATGTTCTCTTCCACCATAAAGGTCGGAGACAGAGGCAGTTCTGGGTAAAGGACAACAGTCAGTAGATGTGGTGGGGCCCCACTGACCTTGTGGCCGCTGTTCTTGCCTCTGCATCAGCTGGTCGGTTTCCCTCAGCCTTGGGACTATTCCCTTTTTGACAATTGCAAGAGGCTTAGGCATCTATATGGCTTCAAGTAAGGCTAAGATCTCCCTGCCTTGTTCTTGATGTCCTTTCCAGCTCACGTCAGAAGCCCTCTTTCCTTGTGGATGGCTCTCTGTACATGTGCAGTGGCAAAGGCGTATCAGCTGTCAGTGTATATTGTGATTGCCTTATACTTTCCACATCTTAGTGCCTCAGTAAGGGCAATGAGTTTGGCCTTTTGAGCAGAAGTCCCATGGGGAGAAGCTTGTGACCAGGTGGTGCCAGTTAGAGTTTCGACTGCTGCCCCAGCATACCTTCTTCCTTCCTACATGAAGCTGCCCTCACCTGTGAACAGAACTTCATCAGCCTCAGGCAGAGGGGAGTCTGTGAGGTCTGGCCATGAGGAACACACAGCATCAGTGAAATCTCTGCAGTCATGAACGGGGGATCTCGGGGTCTGGGTCTGGCAACAGATTGGCTGGGTTGATGACAGTAGTTTTGGATTTTAGTCACACGTTTGGGGTTGTCCGGTGCCTCCCTGTTGTTGAACACCTTCTGGGCTATCTTTACAAGTTGGGGCTGGTTCATCCCTGCAAAACCTTCTAATTTTTATAATTTACACCCGATATCAGGGGCTGCCTGAGTAGCAAAGGCTACATTAATTGCCCGCTGGTTCTCAGGGGCCTCAGGATCAATGGGGGTGTATACCCGGTATGTCTCCTGTAGTCATTCAAGAAACGCTCCTATAGTCCCTGTATAATTCCAGTTACCTTAGGTCAGTTGGCTAATAAGCAGCCATACTAATTCTCCCAATTAGAATCTGTTGGTACTGATCTAATGCCATTCTCCCGGCCTGAGAATTGTGTCCCCAGTCTGGGCAGGTGGAGGGAAGTTCCTCCTTAATCTGTTCCCGTGCTTCCTAAACTCTCCTTCCTTCTGCAGCTATCTTTTGTGCTTCCACCCAAATGCATCCATGTTTTTCCACAGTGAAGAGGCTAATTAAAAGCTGTTGGCAATCGTCCCAGGTGGTGTGGTGAGTCTGAAAGACACTTTCTAAGAGTCCCATTAATGCCTGGGTTTCTCAGAGAAAGGTGGATTCTGTGCCTTCTAGTTGTACAGGTCACCACTAGTCGAGAAAGGCACATAAACCATAAAGGGCCTGTCTGTGTGATGTCCCTGGAGTGGTGATTCTCACAAGGGGAGGATGGCCGGAGTGGTAGTATCGACTGGTGCCCCACCCGGAGTGGGAGCAGGAGGCCCATAGGGGTTACTTGCCCATGTCTGAGGAGGTGAGGTGGTGCCATTTGGCCTCTGTTGTCCCAGATTATAGGGTGGGGAAAGGTCACTGTCCTCCAGTGGAGATTGGAGGACTGAGGGACTAGGCTGTCATGGAGATTTGATTGCCGTCTGTTTTGGGGTGCCCACAACTAAGACTCGTGCCCCTAGAGAAAAGGCACACCAGTGAAGCTGGGGGGGCGGGTTCTGAACAAGATTTAACCAGTGATCAATGTAGGGAAACTGATCGGGATGTCCCAGGTCTCCCGTAACAATCTGCCAAACATTCCTCACTAAACCCTTGTCAAAAGAACTCTCCAAAGGCCAGTTTACACCAAAAGGCAGCCACTCAACTTCACACAATGTTCTTAGTCTGCCTGGAGAAAACTTTATTCCATAATCAGCTCCCTGTACAAACCCTTCTCTGACATGTCTCAGGAGACACCCCAAGGGCACAGGAGGTGGCATCCTGCGGCCTGACCATGGTCAACAGCAACAGAAAGCTACCTTTTTATCCAGACACCGAGGCCTCGGAGATTCCTGGCGGGATCAGGAACAAAGAGTGTGTCCTGAAGATTGTGTCCTTGATGATTGTATTGACCCTGTCACAGCATTCAAGAGCTGTGGAATGTCTCAGGGTGGCCACCCCTTTGAGTCCGTAACCAGGACAGCACCGCTTCGGAGGCCGGTCTGGTCTTAGATCTCAGGGCCACTCCCCGAGATCTCACTGGGGCCTCTAAATGTTGTAGCCGCCAGCCCCCGATAGACACACGGACCACCAGAAATCAGTGAGTTACAGGAAACACACTCCTTATTCAGCCAGCTGGGTCTGCCAGGGGTATGCAGACCCCAAATTAAGCAGCCCTGAAATGTAGAGGTACAGGGGTTTTAAGCCCTAAACCCTCATTCTTCCTCCAGTTTGAACACACAAGTCTATTTTTCTTCTTTTTACTAACTGTCAACCCACAGGTCAGTTGTTTGGGGGATGAGGGGGATGGTACAGAAGCAGCAGAAAACTTATTGCTAGAGCATTATGTTCCCATAGGCGACAGCCAAACGGTAATTTTCCAGCCAGCAGTTTCTGTTGAGAAATCCGCTGACAGTCTTATAGGAGCTCCCTTGTAGATAACTGCTTTTCTCTTGCTGCTTGTAAGACTTCTCTTCACCTTTAACCTTTGGTATTTTAATTATGGGCCTCTTGCTGTGGGCCTCTTTCATCTTCTTTGGGACTCTCTTTCCTGGGTTTGTGTGTATATTTCCTTCACAAAATTTTCTGCCATTATCTCGTCAAATAGGTTTTCAATTCCTTGCTCTCACTTCTCCTTCTGGCACCCTTATGATGCAAATGTTAGTACTCTTGATGTCCCATAGGTCCCTTAAGTTATCCTCATTTTTCAAAATCAATTTTCTTTTTCCTTTCTGATTGGGCTTTTTCTGCTACCTTATCTTCTAAATCGATGATTTGATCCTCTGCTTTATCTAATCTACTATTGATTCCCTCTAATGTATTCTTTACTTCAGTTATTGTATTCTTCATTTCCGACAGGTTCTTTTTTTGTTTTCTATCTCCATTTTTGTTTCCTTTTTGTTAAAGTTCTCACTGAATTCATCTACTCTTCCCCTAATTACATTGAGCATCCTTATAATCAATGTTTGAACCCTGTATCTGGTAGATTGCTTGTCTCCATTGCATTTTGTTCTTTTTCTGGAGTTTTGTCATGTTCTTTCACTTGGGAAATGTTTCTTTGTGTCATTTTGGCTGACTCCTTGTGTTTGTTTCTATATATTAGGCTGATCTGCATTGTCTCCTAGTCTTGGCAGTGTGGCCTTAGATGGTAGGTGTCCTGTACGTTATCACCTGTGGTTGGTTTGGAGGTGCCTAGGAGAGGTAGGCTATGACTGAGGCCAACTACCACTCATGCCAGGGCTGGGGTCACTTATCGAGAGGTAGGGGGCACACTAATGCCAGCTGCTGCATCTTTGGGATTTATAGACCTTTGAGAGATTTTAGGAAAGTTTGTAATGCAAGCTAAGGCAGGAAGTTTGGGTAGAAAAGCAGCTGGAAGAGGTTCGGTTTGTGTGCTTAAGTTGGGTGGGACAAGGTCTCAGGGAATCACCAGGGCAGAGTAAACAATGTTAGCTAAGTTAATGGAAATGTCAGGTTTGGTTTCTGCCTGCCCTTCCTGGCTCATTGTAGGTAGGGCTCAGTAAAGGAAAAACGGGGTCTGCCTGCATTCCCGTGCCTACAGAGAGCCTTCCTGACCCATCCTTCCAGCCTTCACCCTAAAGCTAGTCAATTCATCTCCTCCATGAACATCCCTGGTACTTTTTGAGCTGTTGCCCCTGAGCTGGAGTCCAGAGCAAGTAAGCTTGTGAGTGAGCAAGTCTGTGCACCATCACCTCAAGAGAATGCCTTGGTCTCCAGCAGCCCCTCATCTAACTCAGATGCAATCCCCATTGTTTTTCACAATTAGATGTTATGGGGACTTCTCTTCCTGGTACTGGTGTCCTGGTCAGGGGATCCCAGTGTGTGTCCGGGGCCCCTCCCTCCTCAGGGGGGACCTCCACAGCAGAGATTTCCCTCTAGTGGTGGTTAAGACCACCACTCATGGGTGTGGGACCAGTCCATTCTGTGTCTCCATCCATCCTACCAGTCTCCATATGGCTTCTTTATATCCTTAGTCAGAGGACTTCTATTCAGCTAGTCTTCAGGTAGTTCTCAGTGATGGTTGTTCTGTACTTTACTTTTAATTGTGATGGGGTTGTGAGAGAAGGAGAGCACAGAGTTTACCAACTCCTCCATCTTGACTGGAAGTCCTGATAATCCCATTTTAAACAAACTGTTTTAGAAGATAAAAAAAGATGAATGGGCCACCATTTATTTTATGAGGCTAATATAATAGGTATCAATACCAGATAAATACTGTGAAAAAAAGTTTTTAAATATAGGCTAGTCTCATTTATGAACACTGAAGTAAAACTGTCACTGTTTGCAGATGAAATGATTCTATATATAGAAAACTTTAAAAATTTCACCAAAAGAATATTAGAGACAATAAACCAATACAGTAAAGTTGAAGTATACAAAATCAAGACACAAAAACTTATGGCATTCCTATATAATAACAATAAAATATCAGAAAAAGAAATGAAAACAATCGCATTTATAATTGTAACAAAAGTATAAAATTACCTAGGAATAAACTTAACAAAGAATTGAAGGACCCATACACTGAAAAGTTCAAGACATTGTTCAAAGATATTGAAGAAAACACAAAGAAGTAGAAAGATATTCTGTGTTCATGGAATGGAGGACTGTTAAAATGGTCATATTACTTAAAGCAATGTACAGGTTTAGTGCACTTTTCATTCAAATACCAGTGGCATTTTTCATAGAAATAGAACAAAAGATTCTCAAATTTGTATGGGACCCCCAAAGAACCCCAAATAGCCAAAGACATCCTGGGGGGCGGGGAGAACAAAGCCAGAAGTATTATATTCCCTAACTTCAAAATATTCTCCTAAGCTACAATAATCAAAACAGTAGGTATTAGCAGAAAAACAGACAGAGACCAATGAGACAGAATTCAGAGCCCATAAATAAACCCACACATACATAGGCAAATAATTTTTGACAAAGGAACCTAAAACATACAATGGAGAAATAAAAGCCTCTTCAATAAATGGTGTTGGGAAAACCGGAAAGCCACAAAAGAATGAAACTAGACTGCTGACATCACACACAAAAATTAACTCAAAATGGATTAAAGACTTAAATATAAGACCCGAAACACTAAAATACATAGAAGAAAACACAGGCTCTAACCTTATGGATCTTGGTCTCAAAGGAGTTTTTGTGAACTTAATCCCAAAGGCAATGGAAGTAAAAGAAAAATATAAATGAATGAGACCACATCAAACTATAAAGCTTCTGTACAGCAAAAGAAATAATCAACAAAACAAAAAAGCAACCAATAATTGGGAGAAGATATTTGCAAACAATACTTCTGATAAAGGACTAATATCCAAAATATATAAAGAATTCACACAACTTGAAAAAGAAAAGATAATCTAAATAAATAATGGCAGAGGATTTGAATAAATACTTTTCCAAGGAAGATGTACAGATGGCCAACAGATGTATGAAAAGATGCTCAGCTTCACTAGTTATAATGCAAATCAAAACCACAAGATACCACCTTATACCTGTTAGAATGGCTATTATTAATAAGACAAGAAATAACAAGTGTTGGAGGGGATGTGGAGAAAAGGGAACACTTACACATTGCTAATGGGAATATAAATTGGTGAAGCCACCATGGAAAAGAGATGGAAGTTCCTCAGAACAATTAAGAATAGAGCTATTATATGACCCAGCAATCCCATTTCTGGTTATCTACCCCCAAAATTTGAAAATACTTACTCATAAAGATATATGTACCCCTATGTTCACTGCAGCATTATTCACAGTAGCCAAGATATGGAAACAAGCTAAATGTCCTTTGACGGATCATTGAATAAAAAATACATGATACATATATAGAATGGAATACTACTCAACCATTAAAAAGATGAAATATTGCCATCTGCAACAACATGGATAAATCTTGAGAATATCATGCTAAGTGAAATAAGTCAGATGGAAAAGAACAAGAACCGTATGATTTCACTCACATGTGGGATATAAAACAAAAGGCAACAAATGAACAAATAAAACAAAGAAACTCCTAGATACAGACAACAGAATGGTGGTTATCAGAGGGGAAGGGGAGCATGGGAAGGACAAAGAGGGTAATGGGGGTCAAATATATGGTGATAGATGAAGACTAGATTTAAGGTGACAAGCATACAATGGAGTATGCAGATTTCATACTACAAAGTTGTACACCTGAAATTTATATGTTATTAACCTATGTTTCTCCAGTGAGTTTGATTTTTAGAAAAACATGATCCATCTATATGCTGCTTACAAGACTCATTTCAAATCAAATGACACATACAGACTGAAAATGAAAGGGTGAAAAAAGATATTTCATGCAAAAATAAGTGAAAAGAAAGCTGAAGTAGCAATATTCATATCAGACAAAATATACTTTTAAAAAAATGCACAAAAAGACGAAGAAAGGTATTATATAAGGCATCAACCCAAGAAGTAGATATAAAAATCCTAAATATGCACCCAACATAGGAACATCCAAATATATAAAGCAATTATTAATAGACATAAAAGGAGAAATCCACAGTAATACAATATAGTATTTTAACACTACACTTTTATCATGAATAGATCATTCAGACAGTAATTTAATAAAGAAATAATGGCCTTAAATGTCACATTAGACCAGGTCAACTCAACAGACATTTATAGAGCATTTCATCCCAAAACTGCAGAGTACACATTTTTTTTCAAGTGCACATTCTCCAGGATAGATAACAAATCAGGCAACAAAATAAGTGTCAATAAGTTCAAGAAGACTGAAATCATATGAAACAATTTTTCTGACCAAAATGACATGAAACTATAAATCAACCATAGGACAAGAACTGGAAAAAACACAAATATGGGAAAATTAAACAATATACTACTAAATAACCAATGGATCAAAGAGGAAATCAAACAGGAGAGAAAAAACTATTTTGAAACAAATTAAAAACACAACTTTTCAAAATTTATGGAATGCAGCAAAAGAGTTATTTAAGAGGGACATTCATAGCTATAAAGGCGTACCGCAAGAAACAAGAAAAATTCCCCCAAAACAATCTAACTCTATACCTAAAGGAACTAGAAGAAGAATAAACCCAAAGTAAACAGAAGAAAAGTAATAGTTAAGATCAGAGCAGAAATAAACTAAATAAAAAATTTTTATAACAATTGAAAATATCAATAAAACTAAGAGCATGAGCTTTAAAAAAAAAACAGAAATTGACAAACTTTTAGCTAAACTCATTGAGAAAAAAAGAGAGAGAAAATAAGTAAAACCAGAAAGGAAAGAGACGTTATAACCAATACCACAGAAATAAAATAAACTATTAAAGAATACTATTAATAATTATATCCTAACAAATTTGACAATCTAGAAAAAAAAGATACATTTCTAGAAGTACATAACCTTCCAAGACTGAACCAGGAAGAAATACAAACTCTAAACACACCAATTACTAGTAATGACATTGAAGCAGTAATTCAAAAACTCCCAACAAATAAAAGTCCAGAGCCAGATGGCTTCACAGGTGAATTCTACCAAACATTCAAGGAAGAAATAATACCTGTCCTTCTTAAATTATTCCAAAAAATTAAAGAGGATGGAATGCTTCCAAATTCATTCTATGAAGCCAGCATCACCCTTATACCAAAACCAGACAAAGGTATTACCAAAAAAAAAAAAGAAGAAGAAAGAAAGAAAGAAAGAAAGAAAGAAAGAAAGAAAGAAAGAAAGAAAGAAAGAAAGAAAGAAAGAAAATTAAGGCCAATCTCCTTGATAAATGTAGATATAAAAATTCTCAACAAATTATTATCAAACTAGATTCAACAATACATTAACATGATATACATTATATCCAAGTGGTATTCACCCCAGGGATGCAAGGATAATTCAGCAGCCATAAATCAATCGATCACCTTAGGATAAAAACCATATGATCATTTCAATAAATGCAGAAACAACATTTGACAAATCCAGCATCAATTTATGATAAAAACTTTCAACAAAGTGGGTATAGAAGAAACACATCTCAACATAATAAAGGCTTTATATGACAAATTCGCAACTAATATCATACTTAATGGTGAGAAGCTGAAAGCTTTTCCTCTAAGATCAGAAACAAAACAAGGATGGCCACTTTCACCACTTCTATTCTACATAGTATTAGAAGTCCCAGCCATAGTGATCAAAGGAAAAAATAATAATAAAGGGCATCCAAACTGGAAAAGAAGTAAAACTCATTACTTACTGATGACATAATACTATATACAAAAAACCTAAAGACTCCATGAAAAACTACTAGAACTAATAAATAAATTCATTAAAGTTTCAGGATATAGAATGAATATTCAGAAATCAGTTGCATTTCTATACACCAGTAATGAATTATCAGAAAAGGGAATAAAGAAAACAATCCCATTTACAATTTCATCAAAAAACATAAAATACCTAGGATAAATTTAAACAGTGAGGTGAAAGACCTGTACTTGAAACCATAATGCTCTGGAGAAAGGAACTGAACAAGTTATAAATAAATGGAAGGATATAGCTTGCTCATGGGTTGGAAGGACTGATAATGTTAAAATGTCCTTACTGTCTAAAGCAATATACAGATTCAGTGCAATCCTTATTAAAATACCAATACCATTCATCTCAGAATTAGAACAACTAATACTAAAATTTATATGGAACCACAGAAGACTCCAAATATCCAAAGAAATTATGAAAAAGAACAAAATGAGAAGTATCATGCTCCCTAATGTTAAACTATACCATATAGCTATTATAATAAAAAAAGTATGGTACTAGCATAAAAACAGATATGTAGACCAATGGAATATAAGAAAGAATCCAGAAATAAATCCTCACTTATATGATCAATTAATGTATGACAAAAGAGGCAAGGATATACAATGGAATAAAGATAGCCTCTTCAGTAAGTAGTGTTGGGAAAACTGGACATATATATGCAAAAATAAATAAAACTGAAACACTTTCTTATACCATATACAAAAATAAATTCAAAATTAATTAAAGACTTAAAAATAAGACCTGAAACTATAAAACTGCTATAAAAAAAACAAGAGCAGTAAACCATCTGACATTGCTTTTAGCAATATCTTTTTTGGATATGTCTCCTTGGGCAAGGGAAACAAACAAAAAAATAAACAAATGAGACTACATCAGACTAAAGAGTTTTGCAGTGAAGGAAATCATCAACAAAACAAAAGACAACCTATTGAATGAGAGAAGATATTTGCAAATGATATAGCTGATAAGAGATTACTATCCAAAATATGTAAGGAATTCATACCAGTTAACACCAAAGAAACAAATAATCCAATTAAAAAATGGGCAGAAGAACTGAATAGAGGACATTTCTCCAAAGAGAACATACAGATGGCCCATAGACATATGAAAAGATGCTCAACATCACTAATCATCAGGGAAATGCAAATTAAAACCACAATGACCTCATACCTGTCAGAATTGTTCTCAGCAATAAATCAACAAATAACAAGTGTTGGTGAGGATGTGGAGAAAAGCAAACATCCATACACTGTTAGTGGAATTGTAAATTAGTGCAGCTACTATGGAAAACAGCATGGAGATTACTCAAAAAAATTATAAGTAGAGCTGACACATGATCCAGCAAACAAAAACACTAATTTGAGAAGATGTTTGCACCCCTATGTTTGCTGCAGCAGCCAGGGTGTGCAAGCAAACTAGATGTCTATTAATAGTTAAATAAAGATGTGGTGATACACACACACATACACACAATGGAATACTAATCAGCAATAAAAATGAGTGAAATCTTGTCATTTGCAACAACATGGATGGACCTAGAGGGTGTCATGCTAACAAGTCAAAGACAAATACTGTGTGATTTCACTTATATATGAAATCTTAAAAAAGAAGAAGTGAAGAAACAAAACAAAACAGACCCATAGATATAGAGAACAAACTGATGTTTGCTAAAGGGGAATGAGGTGGGGGGATGGAAATAAGAGAAAAAAATAAAAAATAAAATTATAAAAAGAATTGTACAAAAAAAATCCTAATGCACTTTTTATTCTTCCCATTGCTTGATCTCTGCACTTAAAATCAAATAAACAAAAACTAAGCAAAACAGAATTTCTTTATCCTAATAAACTGTGATATGGGAAGAGAAACAGGCTGGATGCTGACTGATCTCATTTCCTTTTCCTAGGCATAGAGGAAGACCACATTTCCCATTCTCTCAGGGGTTGCAATGGAACCACGTGTCTGGCCAATGGATATGGAATATGGACAGAAATGAAGTACAACACTACTATGAATTCCTTTGCAGTCATCCGTTCTCTCTCCCTCTTCCCCAGAGACCTTGGAGACCATTCGCTGAAGATGACAGCACCACAAAATGGAAGATGCCTGGATTCCTGAGTCACCACCTGGTAGAGAAAGGCCAAGACTAGCCACCTATACCCCACATCAGACTATGAAATGAGCAAGAAATGAACATCAAAATAAGCCACATTTTCATATATTTTCATCTATTTCATGTATTTCTGAGTGCTGTTTGGTTCCATGGTTTGTATCCCTTCCTCTGCCAAGTAGAACACTGTCTAAATTACTATAACTATTACTATTACTATTACTATTACTATTACTATTACTATTACTATTACTATAAAAATGTTTGAAATCTGATAGAGCCAAGTCCAGGGTCAAGAGACTGATAAATTCCTTCAAAATAAGGGCAGTTTCTCATTTCTGAACCCAGTGCTCAGTAGGTTCTTAGCAGTCATTTGTTGAGTGAATCAATGATGCTAAAAGGAATTAGAAAGACCAAAAAGAAAAGCAGACAAGAAGGGACATGTCCCTCCCCTCCCCAAAAAGAGGTCCCATGAATGCTAAGGCTGCTTTGGTAGGGTATAAGCCAGAAGGCTCGAGTCCGAGTGGGAGGCGGGAGAGAATTTCAAGCTAGACCCCTCTCCTCTGCCTCCCAAAAAAGAAAAATGACATAAGGCTTTTGGAGCCAAGAGCCAAAGGAGCCTGGAAGCAGAATCTGAAGCTCTGTCATCTCCCCAGCAGTTCACACCCTCGGATAATCCTCCACCTCCAACCCTTGAAGAAGCTGCCAAGAGCCCCAGCCAGCCTCAGCAGCACCACGCAGCACTGGGGAAGCAAATGACTATTATAGCTGAGATATTTTAAAATTCCGCCCTCAAGGCAGCATCTGGTTGCTGCGGCAACTCTAGCTCTGCTGCAAGTCCAGATTATCAGCTTGCTCACTGTACCTGCCCTGGGCAGCCTAGAGGTGTCCTTAGGCGGCCAGAAGCTGCTGCCACCAAGGGGAACGCTGAGGAAGTGCCCCTGTATGCTGACACCAAGGCAATGGCTCGAGAGACCCAAGGTGATTCTCTGTTCACTGTGAATGCCTAATGGTATAGTTTCGTTCCAGGTTAATACTACTATATGTAAGAATGGACTTACTTCCTGTTCAAATTGACTTAAAAAGTCTTTTTTGTTTTGAACTCATTTAGTTCCATCAAAACACAGAAAGGTAATATTTTCATCGTTTGGGGCTAAGCAAATGAAACAGTTGTGTCTTAGTTCCACAGTTCAAAGCCCCTAAAAGACTGGCATTGCAGCTGAGTGGCCGGCCCTGCCCTCTGACATGGATTTGGAAGAGCTTGCAATACCTTCAGGAAACCCAAACAAGAAAGGGAGTGGGCTACAGAGCCAGAACAAGTGCCAGCCAAAGGGACAGAGCCAGAGGCAGACAGACACCAAGAGATGCTGTCATTCTGTCAATTCAATCTGGAGCTAAGGATTCTCAACTCTGGTGAGATCCCTCCTCACGTAGCCATACTTGGCTTTACTTTCCACCTCATTTCTATACTCACTTGTCATTCTATTTGGTAAGCTCAACCTGTTTGGCCCAAGGATAGTCCACCTGGGATCCATCCACAACTGCAGCTGCTCCAGTACATAAAGTAATGCTTGGGGGAAAGGCTTGGGGTGGGGAGGGTCTTTGGTGCATTTCTCAGGGAAAACACTAGGGTCAGAGTTAGGACACCCAACTTTAGTCCCAGGCATTTCATTTACTGACTTTGCAAGAGCAGGCGTTGTTGCCAATGACTGGTCACTGTTATGGCACCCACAATGGTGCTTGGAATAGATCTTCAACAGATGATTCATCTCTGCCTTGATGCCCTCGTTTATAATGATGGATAGATAAGGATTGTCTCTCTCCATGAGAGGCTTTTTGAGGCTCTAACAAAATATGGACAAATGCCTGTCTCAAAGGCTAACAAATGTAAGCTGGCAAGACTGTTACCCAACCCAGCAGCTCAGATAACTATCAGACAAGGTGCTTCAGAGGACAGGGCTGCATCCATTTCCCCAGAGCCCTCGAAGAAATCATCACAGTTAAATGCCTTCTGGGTCCCAGGTGCTGGAGCTCTACTGCTTGTTGCCTACCCAACATCCATTTCACTAGATTTCCTCACAGACCCTGATTTTGTTTAAACAGCAATGGGCCCCGACCCTACCTCCTTCCAGCTCCTGGTGCCCATGTGATCAGAAAAAGCTGCAAGTCCGAAAGTGGAACTTCTGGGAAAATTCCTCCTTGGGATGTGGATGAGAGACCTGACAGTATACTGGTACCATCTTGTGACTGGACAAACATACGTGCTAAGGATGGTGGGCAAGGACTTGAGTCCCTGACAAAATCCCTGAGCTGCTTCTCCAGTCTAAAATGCCTACCTCTGCACTTCCTGTGGTTCAGAAAAATAACCGCCTATTTGTTCGAGCCACCATAGTCAGATTTCTGTAACAAGCGGCTGAACAAAACCCTAAATAACACAGTACTGCCCTTAAAATTGCTCATTTATAAAATACACATTGCCAACACCGATTTTACAGATGAGAAACTGAAAGCTCGGAAAACTGAAACTGCCCAAGGCTATCTAGCGAGTGAGTGACAGAAGGGATTTGACTGCAGGCCTCTCTGACTTCAAGACCTGTAGTCCTTCACTTCTGCCGGATTCCCCAAGGGAAAAGAAAGCCCTGTTTGTCTCCAAGGACTTACAGGGTCTGCAACCCTACCAAGTGCCAGACATGTCGTGTAGGGGTGCAAGAGTGAGACAGTATGGACAAAGTCCATGGAACTTAATATTCTAGAAGACATATAAAGAGTAGATATGGGTCATGGGGTGATGAGGACTAGGAGAAAAATGAAAGATAAGAGGGTTTTTTAAAAAAATAGGAAGTTGAGGGAGTCTCTGTGAGGTGACAAAGACATGGTTCTTTTTTCCCATCTTTAAGAAATAATGGGGAGGGGAAGAATGGAGCAAGCCTTGTCAACACTGGAAGTGAGGGAGAGGGATGGCAAATGCAGAGACCCTGAGGCAGGAGTCCATTCGTTGAAACGGCAAGGGAGTCGGTGTGGCTGGTATGAAATGATTAAGGGGAACAGGATATGTGCTGTGGTAAGGAATTTGGGCTTTTACTCTTAGTGAGACCAGAAGTCATAGGAGGGATCTGATCAGAGAACAGATCAAACTTGTGATCTGATTTCTGGGCCAGTGAGAGGAAAACAGCAGGGAGGAAGGGAAGGGATGAGACAGGGAGACCAGATCTGAGGCTGCTGCCACGAGCCAGGCAAGAGAAGCCAGCAGCCTGCACCAGGGTGGTGGTGCAGGCTGGAGTGTGCTCGTGCTCTGGAGCCAATCCGAAGGCAAAGCTGGCAGGATATGCGGATGGACTGGACGTGGGAAATGAGAGAGAAGACGAGTCCGAGCCTTCAGCCTAAATGAGAAAAAGAAGCTGCTGTTGTCTGAAGTGGGAAAGACTGCAGCACGACCCAGATTATTGGGGTGCAGGAGTAGAATCGGGTGCGTTTGGTTTTGGACAGGGTCAACCTATAATAGGTACAGAGTCGGCACAGGTCTTCACTGCCTCCTTTATGAAATGTGCTCTTCACTCAGCCTCCAGGCACCAGATCTCAAGGCCCTTCCTATCTCACTGGCCACTCTCTCCTCTAAACGAACACCAGGTATCCAAACGGAGGTGTCCAAACGTCAGTCAGGTACAGCCAAGCAATGTGTTTTAAGAAAAGGGGAGGAAGTAATCAGCTTGTGTCACAGCAAACAACTGCTGGGAAAAGATGAAGGCAAGAACTGACATGGGGATCTGGCAAATGCAAGGCCATGGGTGACAGACCATGGAGAAATGAAATTGGATTACTCCTAGTAGGGATAACAGAAACACGTTTTCTAGAATCACTGTATGAAAAGCTCCTTTAGAATCAACCATAAGTGAGATCCCTTTTCTTTTCCACATCAGGGAAGTTGCTAAGTATATGCCAAAGCCTGGGCACGACTTTCCTAGACAGACTTCACAGGCCAGATGGGGGTGGGAGGAACACAGAGGTGGGAAAAGAGACGTCAGCACATTATGGGAGTGAAATGCCACCAATCTCTTTGCCTCAAGGTCACCCACACCACTCACCCACTATCTTTCCCCCATGGGACTTTTTAGTACATTCCAAATAGAGCTTCACAAGATATGGCATAATTAATATTTATTAGAATTATTTTAATTTAAAAAAAATAAGCCCAAAAGTCTCCAGGCAATAAGATGAAATAAAAAGTAGCATCTGAGTGTTACACACCTGGCTGGAATGCAGTGGTTCCCTCAATGCAGATAAAAGTCCTGCAGAAATTTCCACATCATTCCATATCACTTTCCTTTTTCCAGAAGTCCCTACTGAATTGAGGAGGAAACTGGGGCACAGAGGTAAAGGGCCTGGGCTGAGGTCAGACTGCCAGGAGAGACAGACAGGAATTGGACCCAGAAAATCCTGATAGTTCTACTCACATGTTACCCAGGGTCTAATTCTATGACTACTGCCCGGCAGGAGAAAAAGCCAGTTTCTTCTTCCCAGTGACCAGTAGGGAACCCTGTGGGGCAGCAGGAAGAGTGTCTATGGGAGCAGGCCCTGGTGTGACCCCTAGTGATCCAGGCCAGAAGCCAGCAAACAAGAGTCACCTACAACTCTGGCACACGCCCTCCCCCTGCCTCCCATGCATAGTCCTCGCTATGAAGCCCAACCCTCCTTGTGGAAAACCAGCTGCACAGCCTCATCTACATCATTCACGATGTGAGACGCCTCCATAAGCTTTGGACTGAAGCTGAAGTCCCGGTGCCCATGGAAGGGAGGCTCGTCTCCTCCCTGGGCAGGCTCTGCGGACTCTGCGGTCTTGGGACTGTACACGCCAGTGCACACCAAGATGGAGGCACAGCTCTGGGTTGCTGAGGGCTGCTGCTTCCACAGGCCGTCAGCCCCCAGCTCCTCTGCCCCGTCATGCTTCACCATCTGCAGGTACTGGTGGAACAGGTTGGCACCGTAGACATCAGACATAGGGTTATCACTGGCAGGGGCAGCATCAACGGAAAAGAAAAGAAGAGAAAATCCAAGTTCAGTGTTGTGAGGCACAGAGCAAAGGACAATTATAGGGCAAGGGGTGTGCATTCGATACAAGGCAACAAGGCAGGTGAGGGGGTAGGGAGAAAGGGAAGGGTAAGTCAAAACAGGGTTGAGGAAATGAACGGAACTTACCCTACAGCGTAGAGCTTCTGGATGGGGGCTGCCCAGCCGCGCCTCTCCGCCTGCCGCCTGATCAGGTCCTCTGCATACTGGTAAGTGAGGATGCTGGGTTTGCCCATCAGGCCCTCATATCGTAACTCGTTGCCTGTCACTTTGCGGTAAATGGTTTCCAGGCACAATAGAAAGGTGCCGTGGCCAAACCTGCCAGAAAAGACAACTCAGCAGCTTAGTCATCACTCCCTGGGCTCTTGCAGGCCACCTGTCATTGTGTAAGCAAGATCCTACACACCAACCTTTCGATCCAGGGCCCCGGTGGTGACAGGTCAAAACAAAATTACTTCTAGTAAGAACTACATTCATTACCTACATTTATAAACTACTATTATCTAATAACATTTATTGAACACTATTCTAGCACTGGAGATGTCATATCACACTGAAGTCTCAGAAAAACCCTGAGATCATTATTCTCATTTTACAAGTAAGGAAACTAAGGCATAAAGAGATTAAGTAACTTGCCCAAGGTAGCAGTGCTAAGATTACACTGCAGGCATTTGGACTCTGGAAACCTAACTTTAGATTCTGCTTTAGATTTGTGGCAGATGTTTCCATCTTCCCTTCTTTCTTGGTGTCAATTTTCAGCTGAGCATATCGCTACCAGGTGTAAAAAACTACATTCCCTTGCTTCCACAGCAATCAGGTGTGCAGCCATGTGACAACAGTACAGTCAAGGAGCCAATGAAATCAGAAATACGAGAGGCTTAACTTCTAGGAAGTATCCGTAAAATTGGGGAGAGATGCTCTTCTCTACCTTCCTCTATTCCTTCTTGCTGCCTGGAATGCTGGTATGATGGCTGGAGTTCAGGCAGCCATTTTGGTTTATGTAGGGCTAAGGATTGCACAGCAGGAAAACAGAAGTGCCCGTGTCCCTGGCAGGTGAAGCTTCCATAGAAGCCTAGGACTGCCTACCCTAGACTTCTTTTACCTGAGGAAAAAATAAACTTCTATCTTGTTTAAGATATTCTTGTTTGGAATTTTCATCCCTTGCTGCTAAACCAAATCTGAACTGATACTGCACAATACACTGAAGTCATATGTGTGTCACTTAGTTATATAACAAATTCTATTTTCAATGTTTAAATTATCAAACGAAAGGTTAACCTTGAATCTGGTTTATAAATTGAAATTTACCCTTTACTATTCAGCACATAGCTTATAGAACCAAACCCCTTTTACCTAGTGTCAGTATACCTTAACTCTAGGGAGAATACTTCAGAAAAAATACCTAATCTCAGCTATAGAAACATACTTTAAAAGTACCAATAGAGAACACTGTAATCCCCATCTCTTATAGGCTGCTGAGTCATGTGACTTGAGGTAGTGATCCATCCTACTGACGGATCACTCACCTAGTTCACTGGGCGTTAGTGGCATGGGAGAAGACTCTAGACTTTAGCTTTGCAGGTAAGAGCTGCAGAACAGTACACAGCAGCCGTCAGATTCCGAGACTGGAAAAAGGGCCGCTTATCCTGTGCTCAACTTCAGAAAAAGACAGGACAGGTGAAATCTACACAACTGAGCAGGGAATATGTGCCTGCTCAGGAACCATATGCCTCTGAGAAAGTCACCTATGATCAGGTCTCAGTTCTCTGGTCTATACAAACAGCAGAACAATTCTTGCTTTCCCCTGCCCCTACCTCTTAAGAGCAAAAGGAAATAAAGAAATGAAAGAATTAATACTACAGGGTGAAGGCAAAGAAGGGAGAGCAGCTGAATAATTTGCATCTAGACACCTCAAAATCTGACCATTGTGTGGGTTCCTCTAGTCAAAAAGAATGTGTTTTGTTAAGATTCTGGAGGGCAAGGATCATCTGTTAAAGACCGTCTCAGTATATCTCCAGTGCTCAGTAATCTACAGTTATTATTTAATCACTAGTCTATGAAGTGATCCTTGAAATCCCTCCCAGAAGGCCAAGTCATTGTGGCCAACTAAAGGGCCTACCCAGGTATGGGTCTGAAGGCTCGAAATATAGAATAATGGTGGGAAACTGTCAGAAGAACTGCTCAGGCAGCAGCTGGAAATGGGTCACCAGGGTCAAGGCCGGGGACTGCATCCTCACCTGGGCATCTTGGCTTCAGCCATCCAAAGAAGATCCATGTTACTGGCCAGAACAGGGAGATGGGGATAGGGGGCCGTCGCCAGACCAGTCCCAGGGTTCCCATTGCTGAGAAGGACATCCATGATCAACTGCAGGCTTGTCTCCCAGCGGACTGGCTCCCCAAGGAGGAGCACCCCTTTAAAGAGCAAAGGTATAGGGATGAGGGTGCAGGGCACTTGGCCTGCCCTCTGTGGTGGGTAGAAAGAAAGCCCTCAGGAGACCAGCTAAAGCCAGCTGGTATCGCCCAATCACAAGCTCTTCCTCCATAGCACACTCATTCTGGCAAGGGCATGGTTCCCTGAACCAGTCTTGAAAAAACCACTCACCTATCCGCCCAAGGTGAATAAAGCCCAGGGTCTAGGAAGGCACCTCCTAAAGGTTCCCATTGTCACTGTGTCCACTGTACTTCTCAAAAGAAGTTAAAAACAAGACAAGCAACAGCAAGTCTCAGGCCCATTTCCTCCCGATGACTGATGTTCTTCCCACTGCTTCACCCACAGGTACATGGCAAAGTGTTCACCTCCCTCAGCCACTTCTCCGAGTCCTAACGGCCAATAAACCTAATGGCTAGGAGAGGGGAATTTGGGGTGATAGAGAGATGAATTCCAAGGCTGACTCTATCAATTATCCTCTGTACTTGTGGGCAAGTTATTTACTTTCTCTAAGCCTCAGTTTCCTCAACATGATAACAACACACACTATTGTTATGAGGATAAAAATGAGATATAATAAATACAGTACTTAACCTGTGCTGGACACACAGCACTCAACACACAGAAGCTACAATATCAGCTATGAGACCAGTGAATTGACCACTGTCCTCTAAGGAGGTGTTCTAGAAGCTGGAGGATGTATTTTAATGATGAGGACTCTAGGAGAGGACCAGTGATGCTAGATACTCAGGACAGTCCTGCGCAATCAAAAACTGCCCCATGTCTATTAACCTTTAAGCGTCCCATCTGGCTCTCATATCGGTGAACAACCTGTTTATAATTAATTGAGCCTAAATCCTAATCCCATCTTACATCTAAACAAACACAAAGAATTTTTTGGTAGTTTTAATAAACACTGATTCTTCCAAAAATGTCACTTAAGTCAGGAGAACACTGTACTTTATTTTTCAAAATTTTACCAAGAGTTATTCCCTATTTTGCAAAATAATTTCTCCAATGACAATGCTGCCCCTAATTTCTGAGTAACCAATAAAACACAGCTCTATCACACTTATAAAGATCTATCTGTTTGCCTTTATAGCTGCAACATTTGTAGTGATTCTATGTTTGGTATAATCATTTTACTACTCATTTTGTCTTTTTGAATAATTATTACCTATTGAAATATATATTAGCTTACTAAAATTTTTTTCTTTTGTTTCTATTACAATTAGGTCTCTGTAGTGAACTAATTAATTTTTAACGTATGTGTATGGAAAGACAGACTGTGAATTTCATTTCAGGCTAATAAAGGGGATATAACAATATTTTTGTAATACAAGGAGAGAACCAATGTTAATGGAGCTAAGGAACACTGGATCAGATTGCCTCTAGGTACCTTTCTACTCACAGATCTCCTAAGCTTGTGATGTTTCTGGAATAGGACGAGTGGTATGGTGAAGGAAAGATAAACAACAAATATCTCAGAAGTAGTGAGTGGCAGATCCAAGACCAGAACCCAGGTGACCTGATGTCTAGTGCCCTCTGGCTACCCTACCAATCCGCAGGCAAACAATCACGCTACCACAGCCTGGAGAGCCTGAACGGAGCGAGGACCACCCAGCCCCATGCCCACACAAGGCGAGGACCTCATTACCTTCAATGGCAGGGAAGTTGCTCCTTAGAAGGGGCTGCCAAGAGACAAAGAATAGGCCCATCAATGCAACAGCGGCTTTCCACTAACAATCACACGCTGGTTTCCAAGGGTCGGAGGGAGAAAAGATGAATTTCAGACAGGATCAAAGACCGCCCCCACAGTCTAGCCCAAGCTGAGGAGAGGCCAGCAAGAACTGAGGGAGAACATTCATGAAGAAAGGTGGAGAGAGAACAGAAAGGACTGAGGAATGCCACATATGAAGGTCAGCCAGGAGGAGGAGCCAATCAACTGCGTTTCTCTAGCAAAGCCGGGAGGTAAGATATGGGCCAAGCAAGAGTCTAGCATCAGGTAGCTAAGATAAAGGTGAGCCAATGGAGAAAAAGGAGGCCACCAGGGCATGGTGGACTATTTCCCTTGGTGTCGAATTAGGAGGCAGGAGCCTTCACTTGACTAACTTCTTCCACTCCTTCCCCAGATGATTATAGTCCTGGCTCTGCCACTAACCTGTGACCTGGGGTAAGTCACTTCCCCCGTGTGGGGCTCAGTCTCTGAGCCGTTCTGAGATCTATTCCAACTCTGACAATCTGGTTCTCTACCTAACTTTCAAGGTTCTATGAGAAAGCCCTCAAAGGTGATAAAGCGCTCTACTCAATTGGAAAGCTCTGGAGGAAAGACTAAAGTTATGTATGACACAAGTAAGCTTGCCTGTTTATAACACATTTTATCACATTCTGACAGTGGCCTGACTTAAAATATAGGCTATGTGATACATAAAGAATTCACATGAGGAAGAAGAGGGCCAGGGGCTATCAAAAGATGGGCAGTCACACTCTAGAGCAGCAGTCCCCAACCTTTTTGGCACCAGGAACCGGTGCTCCTGAGAATCTAATGCCTGATGATCTGAGGTGGAGCTGAGGCGGTGATGCTGGCGCTGGGGAGTGGTTGCAAATACCGATGAAGTTTTGCTGGCTTGCTCACACTCACCTCCTACCATGCAGCCTAGTTCCTAACAGACCACGGACCAGTATCGGTCCGCAGCCCAGGGTTTGGGGACTCCTGCTCCAGAGGATCATAAGAGGCCCTTCTACTCATCGGAGAAGATAAAGAATAAAACCAGTAATTTGAATATGAGCTGAACCCAAAAGAAACACAGCCGACACTCAGAACTGCCAGTTACTTTTACAAGAAGGCTGCTTTTCTCAAGGACAACTCTTTGTTAGCAAGGTGAAGGATAATGTAGAGCAATGACAGATTTAATGAAGGTGAATGATTCTCTCAAGTAACAACGGGAACACCAACTGGTAAGATGTAAAGCTACTAACCAAGGAGATGCTAGGGCTCTGAAAGAGTTCTCAGCTAAACACAAACAGTGCAGAAAGGAAAGCCCTTAGGAGCACATCCTCCTCCAGGCCATTCTGTGCATCTGGAGAACAAATCCTTGGCCAGGTGTGCCTCTCCGAGGAGGCAGCCTGCGAAACATGGACAGGATACAGCTCTAACAAGGAGGGACTGCAAGGCCAGTGAGAGGAGCCCATGAAGGAACAAGAGGACATAACTGAACATGAGACCCCAGGCGTGTGCTCCTCATTACCGTGGTTTTTGGCCGCCTCTGGAGGTCCACCATGTCAAGTACAGGGAAGGCCGTCCGCAGCTCGTCCACAGTAACCACATTCTCGAAGCCCAGTCTAGAGCAAGATCAAGGAAGCAAAGCTGGACAGTTCCGGAGGAAAAAATCTTCAGAGTAACGGGAACCAACCCAGAGTCCTAATCAAACTAGTCCACCTGTTCCCCAAATAGGCGTGAACCAATGAGCCCAGACAGAGCCCAGCAGGGCCAGCACCATTTCTGGAAAGGTGCTGGCAAGCCAGCCATGACTGCGCGGGCAGAGCGGGGCTGGGCCGCTCCACGGTGATGTGCCAGCAGTCAGCGGGCAAACTCCAGGCGCCAGGTCCTACACTGGGCACCACCACAGTGCACAGCGTTCAAGAACCTCTGCCCCCAAGGAGCTCACCACAAGCCCAAAGCCCATGAAAGCCAGCACTCTGTAAACAGTGCTGCCACTGTGCGTCAAGAAGATCGGGAGAGGAGACTGCTCGGTGGCCTGGGCAGCGGGGCAAAGGGTCCAGAGAAGTCAGACTTGAGCTGAATGAAGCATTAAGATGAACCGGATGGGGAGGCCATGGGGAGAAGCAAGCCAGCTCCAGCCTAATCTCTCCAAGGACTGCCTCTATTTTCCTGTTCTCAGTTCCCACTTGCAATCTTAACTGGACATGGTTTCAGATTACTCTCAAAATAAATTTCCCCCAAATGATGATTCTATCAGATCAGCCCATTGACAACAACCTACAGATCCCCCCGCATTGTCCTCATAAGAAGCTCACTTACCTGCTACATTCACTTCCAGTTTCCTAGCCCCACCCTTCCTGATCTCTTATTCCCTATCCTGTCCCATCCTAATCTCCTGCTTCAAGGAGCTTCGCCACCCCTTCTCTTTCTAGCTTCCTGAACTACGGCCCTGCACAGAAAACCTGAACCCTCTCCTATGGCACAGCTGTGCCCTCCATGAAGCCACAAGTAATTCCTACCCCAAAGATGACACTTGTGACACCAGAACCTATACTATTAAGTCTTCAATTCCATGTCATCTGAAATATTCCTTTATTGCATATGGATGTGCTATTCCTGCCTCGAGTATAAACCGCTTGATTAAGTCACAATCGCACTGTGCTTCTCCTGGCCTCTGCCCCCTGGGAGCCCGCAGCACAGTGGTGGCACATAGAAAAGCTTGACAGGACTCTGCAGGAGAAGCAAATAAATAAGCTGCCTGAGAACAGGGGACAAGTCTTCTGCTTCTTGATTGTGCATACACCCCAAAGGATGAGTTCACTGCAGGTTCTTAATTAACACTGACAGATAAGTTGATTGACCACTGCGAGGAACAGTACTAGAGCAGTGCTTCCCAGACCTAATTAGAGAATCATCTAGTTTTCTTTTTTAAATACAGATTACTGATTTTTATCTCAGACCCAATGACTCAAGACTCTCCAGGAAAGCTCCCCAGAAGACTCTGATGAAGTGGGCTGGCTTTTGGAAACCACCGCGCACCAGGACTGGCCACACCTGAGGGTCATTCTACGTCCCGCAAGAGCCTACCACCCACCCCATGAGCCCTGACACCCTGAGTCCAGCACGACTCATGACAGTCCCCTCGGCCACGGAAGGAAAAGCCTCAGTCCTGCCCCTTCCTCTTCAGCCAGAGCGAGAGGCACCAAAAGGATACGCGCGGGCATTTTCCACCAGGGGCCCCTGCCCAGATACTAGCATCCGCTTTCCGTGGTACTGGGAGAAGAGCTTCATGGGGCTGTGAGAGAGAATGACCTGGTCTGGTTCCACCTGCAGGGACAGCCAAGAGAGAGGAGAGCAGAGAAAGACACGGAGTTGAAGGAGAATAATGGGAGAGAGATGGCAGCTTCTATCAACTGGGAAGAAAAAAAATGCCCAGAAAAGGAAGGGGGAAGTAGAGCCCTTTCCCAGCTTCTAGAAAGTATCCACAGAGGTGTGGGGGCCACTGGTCTAATTTGGCTCTTGCCGCACAAAACAAGCAAGCAGGAAACGTCATTAGTTGGGGGTCATGACGCACATCAATCCTGCCCTGCTCAACTCCCCTTTTGGAAAGCACAGGGTCTGTATGCATGTTCTTTGTTACTGTTACAGAAATCTGTCTCGAACTTCGACTTTGTTTTCGGTTGTACTTAAAAGACTTAGCTTTTTAACATTTATACTCATTAGGACAATGCAGCCTTTTCTCAGAATGTTTTTGAAACCCTCTCTGGAAACCACAGAAGAGAACCAGTTGGATGCCTTTACTCCCTGCATTCATACCCGAGCAGGGTCACCCCTTCAATCCACCACTTTCTTTACTCTCTTGGTTCCGAAGTACTCTTTCCAAAAACTACAGCCACCCTTAAAAAGAGAATGAATGCATCAATGCTGGGATACCTGTGGAGTTGCCAGTGGGTGAAGAGGGATCGCTTTTAGGGGACAGTACTCATTCAAATGTTTACATCTTATTCATGAGAAACAAGAGCTGTTATTTCAGAGTCCCATCTGGTATATGGAGATTTAGAAAAATGTGACCCTTGCTTTCCAGGGGCTGGCAATCGTAAGGAGACGATCTGATGCCCAGAAGAAAAGAAATGGCTCAAACTGCCAACTCCATGGGCAGGACTTTTGTGCTCAAGGTGGATGTATGCATAAAAAATAACCCTGTTGATAAGGCTCCACTCCCTAGGCTGGGCTTGAACTTCAAGTTTGATTTCCAGCAAGGAAATAAAGATTGGTACTGACCCAACTTATCAATACTAGACACCACCCCAGGGAAGAAGGCTTAATTAGACCTGGAGTGGGGATTCCACTGGAAACCAGGCCCTTAAGCTTCCATGTCTCTGGCTACCTCCTCACCTTGAAGCCCAGCAGGGCTGACAACTCCTGGGCTTTGCCACGTTGTAAGATGTTACTGGCGTTCGTGACGAAGACCACAGGCACCCGCAGCTGCCCCTGGGCGTTCACCAGCCTGCGGAAGGCCTCCACAGCGGCAGGGATCACTCTGTGGCCACGCACCAAGACTCCATCGATGTCCAACAGGAACCCAAAGGTAGGCGGGCTCTGCAGAGGAGAGGAGAGAGCCGCCCATGCAAGTCAAGAGGCAGCCGGGAGGAAGGAAGAGACCCTGACCAAGAGGGGCTCCACCCTCAGGTCACCCAGGGCCTGAAACAAAATAAGGACGTGGGATTCCCAATAGAGCAAATCCATCTGTAACAAAGAATTCGTTCCTTTTCATGTATTTTTAAGAACGTAACTATTTTGTTAAAAATTATTTTCATATAAAGCACTTTTTAAATTGGAAAATAGAGAAATTCAAAACATAATCCCAGCACTTCCATACAACTAATGATTATTTTCTTTTCATCTCCTCTATTCTTATGTTTGCCATGCAGCTAAAACTGCCCTTTACATGTGCAATTTTCCATCTTGTTTTTTTTTGCTTGACAAACATTTTTACCTGTTACAATAGCCTTCACAACCACCTTTTAAAATTGTATTACATATTTTATTATAACAACACACACAGTTAAAAAAACTATAGTTAAAAAAACTGTAGATGATATAAAAATATTTTTTAAAGTTTCTTGCCTCCTTCTTCCACCTAATGCTATTTTCTCTCGTATATTTTCCACAAACATGTTATGGATATATAATAACAATTTCTAATGTTTTAACTAACACACAAATGGCATTATGTTGTACTTTCTTTTCCACCTTATCTTTTTCACTTTTTTTTTTTTTTTTGTATCTCTTGGTTCTCTTTCCATTATCCATTATACACAGCTCTATCTCCTATCATCATTTCTGGCTCCATAATATACTGAGTGAATAATCCACTAACATTTTATTTCCCCTATTTTGGACATTTAGGGTTTTCTACATTTTTTCTACTATAAATAATGTTATAAGGAATCTCTTAGTGCTTACTGATTCCATATTATGAATTTCCTTGAGCTAGATTCTTGAAAGGAGTAGTAAATCAAAGGAGTGCAAACATTTTAATAATGTAACACCTCCTGATAAACTGTTTTCCAAAAACATATATCAACTTACCCACCCACTGGGAATGCTAATATTGATTTTCACATGTATCAGAGAGTTTGTTAATTATCAAATATCTCCATTTAAAAGTTAAAGCAACTGTCTCATCACAATCTGTATTTCTTGGATTCATAAAGCTAAACACTCCTTTTTTAAAAAAGTTAATTCCATTCTTATTTTATAAACTGTCTATTAACATATGAGATGTTTTTCAATTGCAAAAAAACACTCTACTCTCCCGTTTGCTACTCTCCTTTTTTTGGTGCCAAGTGTGGCCATTCCTCCTGCACACACCTCCTCTGTGCATAGGGCGCCTCTGTAAAAAGTAACCAAAAACACAAACTGTGCTCCAGCCCTTCCTTTAATAGCCGGGGTGAGAGAACAAACAGCTAGTCTAGGAAACACACACTCACTAAAGCTGCAGTATTTTCACAAGTACAAATCAATTCTAAGTATTTAATTTCTGAGTAAAGAGAATGAAACAGAGAGGGTTTTTAAAAGAGAATTTTGAATTAGGCAATGTAAGATGTAAATGCATGCATTCATTTAACAAATATCTCTTGAGATCCTCCCGATCAGCAACAGACTAGACAGGCAGGGGTAAGTGGCTCTGCCTACGCAGGTCGATGGGAAGACTGACAAGCAGCATAGGGCCTTCTATACTGAGAATCACACGAAGAGATAAGAGAAGTAAGGAACTCTGAGAGCCTGCATCAGGGGTACCTAACTCACAGCAGGTGGAGAGAACTGGCCATTACAGGTCTCCAAGGTCAATGCAAGGAATTTGAAAGGAGAAAATGGCATCATCGAGCCTGTGCTGTTGGAAAATCTTGGCTTACAGAGTGAAGAACAGATTGAGTGGACTTATGAGTCAAGTTGAAGGGCACTACCTGGGACCTACTGTAATCCAAGACACAGATGATGGGAGCTTGAACTAGGTGGCAGCGACAGGAGTGGAGAGGAGGCAGATTATACAAAGGAGGCAGAACAGCCAGGCCTGGTTAAGACCAGACGACCAGACGCAGGGGTGGGGGAGGGGCCACTGGGACTCCCATGCTCTTTCTGGCGTGGTAAATCTGAGAGAGTGGATGCTGGTATCACTCACTGAACCAAGAAGCTCTAGAGGAGCAGCAACCAGGGAGGGCAGAAGAGACATTTCACTTCAGACCTACAGGGCAGGCAAATGGAGTTATCAGCACTGGACAGAAGGTCCAGGAGATGAAAATCGGGAAGATCTCAGCTCTCAGAGAACGGCTGAAACTTGAGAGGGGAGAGAACAGCCTGAACAGCATGAGCAGAACGAGAGCATAAGTGAGATTCACAGAGAACCAGGAAAAACATCACCATTTTAGGAGGGGGCATGTTAAGAGTCACCAGCAAAACAGCGAGGAACAGCAGTTAGTGAGGAGGAAGCTCAAGGGGGTATGGGGTCAAGGAAGCTGAGAGATGAGTTTCTGGAACAAGCAAAATAGAAAATGAACTGCCTGCCACGTAATGACCCCCCTCGCTTCCACTGAACAGGGAAGACCGCTAAGGGAGCGAGTCTTCCAGGCCCTTCACGCTGGCTTCGGCAGAGCCGCAGGGGCTGAGACAATGGCAACTGCAGTGCCGAGCTGGGCTTGGGAAGGGGCACTGGAAAAAGAGGAGGAAAGGCACTCAAACCAACAAGACAGCACTTCAGATCACCAGCAAACAGAGCTGCTAGGGAGAAGCTTGCCCAAGTCCACATGACATGTAGGAAATGCCTAAACAAACAGAATCGGCCCCAGTGGCTGATCCTGCTGAACCCCAGACCTGTACGTTGTAATGAGCACTGCACTAGACATACGGCAAAGGTATTTTTATTGAATCCTTGTACCAGCACTCTGGTGGTGGGTGTCATTATCTCCAGTTGATATTAACTAGTGACAGAGACCTGGTTTGTACACAGTGCTCATTATGTATTGACTTAATAATATGACTGGATGAGTAAGAAACCTATTTCAAAGAGAATAATTAAACGTGACCCAGTTCACAAGTACTAGATTCAAAATGCAGTCTCACACTAAGCTCGCAGCAAAGTCAGAGCTCTTCGGCCACCCACACAGCAACCCCCTGGAGTAAGAAAGGGATCCAGGAGGTACCAGGTCCTCTTGCACCTTCCACCAGCCCCCAGCCACTTGAGTTCTGGTTCTTCTCTGTACTCAGTGGACCTGATGGCCTTCATGGATCTCTTCACCCTCTCCTTGTTTCTCAACATATCCTACTAGAATATGGGTCCTGACTTGGGGGTCTATAGGCAGATTTCAGGGTGGCCATAAAACCCCTGAACACTCTGGATTTTCCCTAGGTAAAGGGACCATAGCTCTTTTCAGATTTCATCATCTTATTCCTCTCAAAGAGAATCACCACACGAGTCTAAAGGGAAGAGGGGGTGTGAGTTGCCTTCAAATCCCCAAATCTGGCACAGGGCTTAGACCCTGTAAATATAGGCTGACTGACTGCTGAATGCCCCAAGGATGAAAGGTTCGGGTGAAATAAGGCAGACCTGCCCTCCAGCACTTCCTGATCATCCTGAGAGTGAGTGATCTTCGAAGGAGGTCACTGGAGGAAAGGATGTGTTGATCTGGCACAGTCCGCCTTCCTTCTCGGTCAGTATGAACACAGAGCACACTGTTCTGAAAGTTCAAATGTAAAACTTATTTGCCCATAACTTTGAGACAACCAGGGAAAATTTTTAAAGAACTTGATTTTAAGTAACATTAAAGAATTACTAATGTTGTTAGCTATGATAATAGCACTGTGATTATATTCAAAAGGTCTTTATTTTCTTAGGGGTACACGTAGAGTAATTTATGGGTTGAAATGACAAGCAATCAGAAATTTGTTTTAAAATCTTAGAGCCACAAAAAAAGGTGGGGGCGGGGGAGCTGAGGGAGGAGATAAGCAAAGCAAGTGTGGAAACTGTTAATAACTGCTGAATTCCGAAGATGGGTCTATGGCGTTCATAATACAGCAAGTGCTCCCTAAACATTTTCAATAGGTTCTGTGACTTTAAGCAAAACGACATATAATGAAAACATTTTTACCAAAGACTAATTGATATTAACAAGAGTTAAGTTCCTATGGCCCCTCATCAACTGTATAACAACATTGTCTGAGAATCTGCTGTATTACTGTTTTTGGACTTCTGAAAACTTACATAGGGAAAAATAATAAAACAGTTCACCTGTGCTGATAGCTGCAAAATCTAATCACATACAGTTTTAATGGTCTTAGTGCCATATTCCAAATAGTCACAAGATTTACTCTCTTAGACATACAAATCCTCAGTCCCTGCTATTCTGAACAGGAAGGTTTTCAGGACAATTTAGCAACATCCTTGAGTGTCCATCCTCTATAACTATATAGGGAGTAATACCACTTCGAATCCTCAGGTGAATGTACACAGAGAACCAGGCACTAAGCGACACAGAAAGTGAAGGTACACATCACCTGTTAACAAATGTGCTACACTAATTCAAGATGTTAATGATCAAGGAAACTGGGGTGATGGGTGTATATATAGAGCTTTTCTAGACTTTCTGCTCAATTTTTCTGTAAACCTAAAACTGCTCTAAAAAATAAAGTCTAATATTTTTTTAAAGTGAAGGTATTTTTAAAAAAAGAAAATAGAAGAAAAAAGTGAAGGTACGTAAAGGACAAAGGAATAAACTTTTTTTTCATTGTTCTTTTCATTCTCTAATCAGCAGTCTGCTTTTTCTTCTATATCACTTGATTTTTTTTTTTTAAGTAGTCCTGAGTATTAGGCTATATCCTCTAATTAAAGTTCATATCATGGTAGTGATAAAATGTATGGTTTTAAGATTAACTTGAAATGAAGAAATTACTAAAATGTTCTTTGTGTCTTTACTTCTTACCTCGAATTGGTTTGTTTTAAACAGCAACATTACAGCTATAGTCTATTTCGCTGTCTCCTCCAATCGTCCACAACTTAATATATGCCAATCACTGGGCAAAGTACTCTACATTTATTACAAAAAGTATAGTACATATATTCTCACAAAAACACTGCGTGGTAAATAGGACTCCTGTTACATATACTGGAAAACTGAAACTTAGAAAACTATGTAATTTGCCTTAGATCAAACAGCTGGTAAACGGTACTAGCAGGGTTCAATTCTAAAGCTATTCCTCTTAAATTATGATATACTCCATCCCTTCATCCCTTTCCTCCCTTTTTCTACTTTATCAGAAAAGTCACTCACAGGTATCTCAGGACCTGCAAAGACACTAGAAATAAATACAACAGTTATAAATAGCGGCAATAATTCTTTATATTTACTTAATTACAGTTTACAAAGTTCTTTTATATTCTCATTCCATGCTTCCAGCTTGGTCACTTTTAGTTCTGTGACACCAGCCAAGTCACTTAACTTCTTTGAATCTTAGCCACTCCATATACAAAATAATTACAGGAACACAGCTGATAAGAGCTAGGACTCTGGCAGGAGACTGGCCTGGGTCCCAGATTCTGCCACTTACCAGCTGTGTGCCCTTGGGCAAGTTGCTTAACCTCTCTGTGTCTCAGATCCTCCATCTGTAAAATGGGAATGATAATACTCAGAGTCGTTACAATAATTATACGAATTAATAATTGTGAAGTACTTTGTGCCTGGCACAATGTAAATGCTATGTATTTTTTTTAAATAAGTAGTTAATGTAAAATAAAACAAAAGGTTACTGTGAAAGCGTTATACGGATGTAAAACACTATCGTTATTACATACAGAATTTAGAAGACAAAGTGATCCCCTTTAAAGAAAAAGCAAAATGGCTCCAGGGAGAGTGAGGGTGACAGATATGACAAACTAGCTTAGAGTCCTGGCGCAGTCGTCTATCAACTGTTGACCTTTTCAAAAAGTACTTAAAAATACGATTCGAAGCTTCTGCTTCCTCACTAACACTAGGGTCATACCTACCTCCAAAGTTAAGAGAATTAGATATCACATGAGTACCTGGCACAAATAAGGGAGCGTGTGCCAGTTTTCCTCTCGCCCCCCAAATCTTCCCCTACGCTCTACACATAACAGACACAAAACCCACATTCACCGCTGGGCTGCCCCCTTATAGGTGCAGCTCCCCGAGGAAAGTCCCTCTCGAGTCCCCAAAAGGTTCCCATCATGGATGGGAAGTGCAGAAATCATACGCTGGCCAGAAAAATAGGAAGAGGAAACTACCGAGTAACTTTGGGGACAAAGAGCGGCAAGAGGCGAAGAGACAATCTGATGCGCGTTTTGGGTCTGTTTTGCTCATGCACTAGCTACAGTAACTTGTCTTCCAGGCCAAAAATCTGACACATCACCCAAGTAGGAGGGTGGGGAAGTAGGGGTGCGGGTTAGAGTAGGGTGCGCAGGGTGCCTTGCGCTCAAGACAAGCACCAAGCGCACTTGAGGTCAGCTGCCTTGGTCAAGGCCATTTGCGAGGAGGCCGCGGACAGTGGAGGGGCTCGGCCGGCAGCTCCTCCCTCCCGCCGCTCCCGGCCTCAGCACAATCTCTGCGGACCGGCTCACCTGCACGGTCCTCAGCTGCGCGGGGCCCACAGTGTAGCCCTTTGCGGGGCAATGACTCGGGAGCCCCGCGGCCGCCCGCCGCCACAGCCAGGGGGCCGCACGCATCGCGGAGAAGAAGCCACGCACAGCCATCCCGCCGCCGCCTGCGCACACGTGCACACTTCGCCGCTCAGTCCGGGCCCCTCCCGCGGCGCAGCCAGTCCGCAGCCGGCGGCTCCCGAGGCCTCTCGGGAGTTGTAGTCCCCGGTGCGTGTCCGGGAGCTCGACAGAGTGCACGGCGGGGCATTGAGCAGGCGCAAGTTCTTGCAGCTTCGTAGACAGACCTGGGGTAGACAGCCTGATGTGCACAGTTGGCACGGCCTATGTTCATGCTCACTTCCTGGGTCGTAGGTTTGTTTAAGACTCAGTCCTTGATGACTTTCGGTGAGGAAACTTACGTGGAGGGAACGAAATCTTGATGGGGAGGAAAAGGTGGAAGAAGCTTACTTTCTGGTGGTCACCCCCCCCCCATCACTGAATGTTTGTGTTTTTTCAGTAAATATGCACTATAGTCCTCCTTCCTGCTGGGCTCTGCACTAGTGCCTGGGGAAACTATATACATAAGACATCCCCCAAAAGTCACACTTTGTTGGGTGGTTGAGACAGGACTCCTGAAAGAGAACTGGATAACTAAGCAAAGACCTGTTGAGCACAGCCGTGTGTTCCCACCATTTGAAATGTGTGGGATGCCGGGTTCCAGACCCTTTGACCTGCCCCTGGATGTATTTATACTAAGAATAGATGAGCTTACAATATCTAAGACTAGGTGGAGGAAGGCAGCCAATATCAGGGATGAGTCAACTCAGAGGTTAGCAACTCAGAGGTCCTCAGCTTTGAAGCCTGAGATTTTTTTTTTTAAGCTCTACTCTCTTAGCAACTTTCAAATAGATAATATAGTATTATTATTAACTATAGTTGCCATACTGTACTTTACATCCACAGGACTTACTTATTTATAACGAAATTTCTATGTTTTGACCCCCTTCATCCATTTCACCCACCCCTCTACCCCTGGCCTCTGGCAACCACCAATTTGATCTCTTGTTCTTTATGTCTATGAACTTAGTTTTGGGGGACTTCGTTGGTTTGTTTTAGATTCCACATATAAGGGAGTTTATACGATATTTGTCTTTGTCTTATTTCACTGAACATAATGCCCTCAGGGGCCATCCATATTATCACAAATGCCAAGACTTCATTGTTTTTTATTGCTGAATAATATTACATTATATTTGTGGATATGGGATATATATATATCCCATTTTCTTTATTCATTCATGGATTGGCACTTAAATTATTTCCATATCTTGGCTATTGTAAATAGTACTGCAATTAACAAGGGCGTGCAGGTATCTTTTTGAGTTAGCGTTTTTTGTCTTTTTCAGATAAATACCCAGAAAAGGAATCGTTAGATCACATAGTAATTCTATTTTTAATTTTTTGAAGAACCTCTATATTGTTTTCCATAGCAGCTGCACCAATTTCTGTCCCCACCAACAGTACATAAGGATTCTTTATTCTCCACATCCTCACCAACACTTGTCATTTCTTGTCTTTTTGATACCAGCCTTCTAATAGGTAAGAGGTGGTCTTTCATGGTTTAGATTTGCAATTCCCTGGTGATTAGTGATATTGAGCACAACAGATGTAATTTTTTACATCTGTATGTTTTTGGAAAAATACCTGTTCAGATCCTCTGCGCATTTTTTAATCAGATTTTTTGTTGTTGTTGTTGTTCTTGAGTTATATGAATTTAATATATTTTGGATATTAACCCCTTATGAGGTATAGGATTTTCAAATATTTTCTCACATTCAGTAGGTTGCCTTTTTATTTTGTTGATGGTTTTCTTTGCTGTGCAAAAGTTTTTTAGTTTGATGCAGACCCACTTATTTTTGCTTTTGTTGCCTTTGGTTTTAGTGTCAAATCCAAAAAATCATCACCAAGACCAATGTCAAGGAGCTTATCACCTATGTTTTCTTCCAGTTTCATGGTTTCAGGTCTTACATTCAAGTCTTTAATCCATTTCAAGTTAATTTTTGTGTGTGGTATGAGATAGTGGTCCAGTTTCATCCTTTGCATGCAGCTGTCCAGTTTTCTTAGTACCGTTCATTGTAGAGACTCTTTTTCCCATTGTAAATTCTTACCTCCTTTGTCATAGATTAGTTGACTATATACGTGAGGGTTTATTTCTGGGCTCTCCATTCTGTTCCACTGATCTATGTGTCTGTTTTTATACCAATACCGTACTGTTTTGATTACTATAGTTTTGTAATATAGTTTGAAATCAGGGCGCATGATGCCTCTGGCTTCATTCTTTCTCAAGATTACTTTGGCTATTTGGTTTTTTGTTCTTTCATACAAATTTTAGGATTGTTTGTTGTATTTCTGTGAAAAATGCCATTGGAATTTTGATAGGGATTGCATTGACTATATTTCTTTGGGTAGTACGGACATTTTAACAATATTAATTCTAATCTATGAGCATGTAATGCCTTTGCTTTTATTTTTGTGCACTCTTCAGTTTTTTTTCATCAATGTCATACAGTTTTCAGTGTGCTGGTCTTTTATCTCCTCGGTTCAATTTATTCCTAGGTATTTTTTAATTTTATTTTTTAAATTTTAATTAGTTTCAAGTACACAGTACATTGGTTAGATATCTATGTAGTTAATAAAATGATCCCCCCAATTGCTCCTTCCCTCCCCCGACCCTCCACCTAGCCAATGTATTAATGCTAACTGCATTCCGTATGCTGTGCTCCCCATTCCTGTGACCATCCATCAGCTACTAATTTGTACTTTTTTAACCCTTCACCCCATTCTGCCAGCCACCCAAACTCTCCTCCCTTCTGTCTGTCACCAAATTGTCCACTATATTTCTGAGTCTGTTTTTGATTAGTTTGTTCTTTTTATTCCTTAAATTTCACATATAAGTGAAATCATATAGGGCTTATCTTTCTCTGTCTGACTTTAATACCTCCTAGGTCCATCAAAGCAATATCTTTTACTATCCCCTTCCTTTTCCTATGTAGGGGTCTTGTTTTCTTATCCTTTCAGCCACTTCTGTCTTTTGGTTGGAGTACTTAATTTAAGGTCCTTATTGATAGGAATGTAATTGTTACCATTCCTTATTCCTGTTTTTTGATACATGTTTTTTTCTTCTTAAAGAAGCCCCTCCAACATTTCCTGTAATACTGGCTTGGTGGTGATAAATTCCTTTAGTTTATTTTTGTCTGGGAAGCTCTTTATCTGTCCTTTGACTTTAAATGATAGCTTTGCTGGATAAATTATTCTTGGTTGCATATTTTGGGTCTTCATTCTGTTGAATATTTTTTACCAAGCCTTTCTGTCCTGCCAGTTGTATAATTATTTCTTTTTCTCTTGATGCTTTTAATATTCTTTCTTTGTATTTTACCTTTGGTGTTTTAATTATGATGTGTCTTGGTGAGGGCCTCTTTGGATCCCTGCTTTTTGGAATTCTCTGAGCTTCCTGGGGTTTTATGTTCATTTCCTTCACCAGTTTAGGGAAGTTTTCCATCATTATTTCTTCAAACAGCTGTTCAACATCTTTATTGTCTTCTGTTATGCCAATCAGATGATATCTGAAGCCTTAATAGTGTCCCACATTCTCAAATTATTTTTATAGTCTTGTCATCTTTTTGCTTGCCATTCTGATTGAGTGTCCTGACTGGCTTTCCTGTCCTCTAGATAGGGTATTTGATCCTCTTCTTTATTCATTATTTTTATTTCTTTGTCGATTCCATTTAATATACTTCTCATCTCAGATAACACGTTCTCCATTTCAGACTGATTCCCTCTTATAATCTCCATCTCCATTTTTATCTCTTTGTTGGAGTTCTCTACACTTCCCAAAAGTTCACTGAACATCTTTATAACTAGTGTTTTGAACTCTGCATCTGTTAGATTACTTGACTCCATTATATCTGCATCTCTGTTCTGTTCTCTCACCTGGCTTCTGCTTCTTTGTCTTCCCATTTTGGCTGCCTTTCCATGTCTGTTTCTATGTACTAAGCAAAACTCCTAAGTCTCCCGGTTTTACTAGTGTGAATTTGTGAAGTAGGTGTCCAGTGGCACAGTCCTAAGAGGGGTTCAGCTGTGGGCCAAATTCAGCCCTCCAGGGCCACCTGTTAAGATTCAGCAAGCAATCCACAGATGCTGTGCTAATAGTTGCCTCAAAAGGCCGCACCAAAAACCAAGGCCAGCTGCATCCGTCAGTGTGAGTCTCAGTAAGGATCACCTGATTCAGTGAGGATACACCTGGATGTGGCTTCAGTGGGGCCCAAGTTGGGGTAGGCAGGTTTCAGAGAATCCTCTGTTATCCAGTTTGATGATGTCACAGCTATGGCGGTGCTGTCTCCAGCGCACTGGTCGGGGGAGAGCTCAACAGGGCACAATTGCTACCTCCGGCACTTCTATACCGAGCATACAGAGTGAGTCTCACTCCGACAGTGTCTCCCTGTAAGTCCCTGGTGCCCCCTGCACGCAGCCTAATTGGCAGGCAGGTCCGTCATCGTGGAAATCCTCTTGCGGATGCGGACCCTTTAAGAGGCTTCTGCCGCTGCTGCAGCCTCCAATTCAGCCACTGGGGATTGGGCAGCCCTGCATCCTCGCCCCTTCCTGCTTTCTGCCATTGGAGGGTGCTTTCTTGGATTTCTCCATAGTTGTATGACTTGTTCATCTAGATCCAAGGTTATTTTTCCTTGCCGCTGCTCCTTGTTTCTATCACAACTTTGATTTGGCCACCAGAGGGATGAACAGAGCCTCTCTCAACTACACCATTTTTTAATCTCGGTATTTTCTTCTTTTTGATGCAATTGTAAGTGGAATGGTTTTCATAATTTCTCTTTCTGATCATTCATTATTAATGTATAAAAATGCAACAGATTTCTGTATATTAATTCTGTATTCTGCAACTTTACTGAATTTATTTATTAGTTCTGTTAGTTTTTTGGTGGAGTCTTTAGGGTTTTCCATATATAATATGTCATCTGCAAATAATGAGAGTTTTAATTTTTCCTTTCCAATTTAGATGGCTTGTATTTCTTTTTCTTGTTTGATTGCTATGGCTAGGACTTCCAATACTATGTAGAATAGAAGTAATGATAGTGGGCATCCTTGTTTTGTTTCTAATCTTAGAGAAAAGACTTTTAGCTTCTCACCATTAAGTATGATGTTATCTGTGGACTTATCATAATTGGCCTTTATTATGTTGAAGTATGTTCCCTCTGTGCCTACTTTCTTGAATTTTGTCTAATGCTTTTTCTGCATCTATTTGAGATGATCCATGATTTTTTTTTCTATTTCATTTTGTTAATGTGGTGTATCATTGATCTGTCAGTGTTGAACCATCTTTGTATCCCTGGAATAAATCCCACTCAATGATGGCATATGATCCTTTTAATGTATTGTTGAATTTGGTTTACTAATATTCTGTTGAAGATATTGACCTGTAGTTTTCTTTTTTGGTGTGGTGTTTTTAGCTGTTTTTAGTATTAGGGTAATGCTGGCCTCATAAAATTAGTTGGAAGTGTTCTTCACTTCTATTTTTTAAAAGAATTTGAAAAGAATTGGTATTGATTCTTTGACTGTTTGGTAGAATTAACCAATGAAGCCATCTTGTCCTGGATTGCTGTGTTTGGGAGTTTTTTGATTATTGATTCAATCTCCTTGCTGATAATCAGTATGCTCAGATGTTCAATTTCTTCATGATTCAATTTTGGAAGACTGTATATTTCTAGAAATTTATCCATTTCTTCTAGGTTTTCCAATTTGTTGGCATATAATTGTTCATAGCAGTCTCTTATGATCCTTTATATTTTGTGGCATCAGTTGTAACATCTCCACTTTCATTTCTGATTTTATTTATTTCAGGTCTCTTTATTTGTGTTAAGTCTAGATAAAAGTTTGTCAATTTTCTTTATCTATTGAAAGAATCAGCTGTTATTTTCATTTATCTTTACTTTTGTCTTTTTAGTCTTTATTTCTTTCATTTCTGCTCTGACCTTTGACATTTCCTTTCATCTACTAACTATGGACTTCATTTGTTCTTTTCCTGGTTCCTTGAGGTATGAAGTTAAGATGTTTGAGATTTTCCTTTTTTCTTAAGGTAGGTGTTTCTTACCATGATTTCCTCTGGAACTGCTTTTGTTGCATCCCATAAGTTTTGGTATGTTCTATTTTCATTTTTATTTGTCTCAAGATGGTTTTGATTTCTCTTTTGATTTCTTTATTGGTCCATCGGTTGTTCTCTAACATGCTGTTTAATCTCCACATATTTGTGAATTTTTCTATTTTCTTCTTGTAATTGATTTCTATTTTATACCATTGTGGTCTGAAAAGATGGTTAATATGATTTTAATCTTCTTAAATTTGTTAAGATTTATTTTAAAAATATTTGTTAAGACAGCAATACAATAATAGTAGGGGACTTTAATACCCCACTTACATCAGTGGATAGATCATCAGATAGAAAATCAACAAGGACACATCGGCTTTAAATGACATGTTATATCAGATGGATTTAATAGAAATATACAGAACATTCCATCCAAAAGTAGCAGCATACACAATTTTCTCAGGGGCACAAGAAACATTCTCTAGGATAAATCATGTTAGGCCACAAACAAGTCCAACAAATTTAAGAAGATTCTGATCATACCAAGGTCTTAATTGTATCAGTTCACCCACAATTAAGCAGGAAGACGGACACATATCAGGCAAACCTACCAGGGTTCAACACATAAACCCTGCCATGGGATACAGCTTTCTAGGATTGGGATGCTCTTAATTTCTTCCTGCTATCAAACTACATATAAACTGTTCTAGTAATTAGTGGATTTCTTGGTGTTGTGGTTTTAAAATATGTTCACAATTTATTTGATAATCCTCTTCTCAAAAAGTAGAGTCTAATTCCCCTCCTGTTGAGTGCGGGCTGGACTTAATGACTCATTTTTAATAAATAAATAAATGGGGCAGAGTTGTGGCATGTGATTTCCAAGGCTAGGTCATAAAAGTTATTTGGCTTCCACATTGCTCTTGTTTGGATCATTTATTCTAAGGAAGTCAATACCCTGTCATAAAGGTGCTCAAACAACACTCTGGAGATGCCTCCAGATGAAGACCTGAAGGCTCCTGCCAACAACCAAGTGAGAGAACCACATTGGAGGCAGATCCTTCAGCTCTGGCAGACACGTTGGCCAAAAACTCATAAACACCCCCAGGATGGAACTACCCAGCTAAGTCACTCCTGAATTCCTTGCCTTCAAAAACTGAGAGAAAAATTGATGTCTGTTGTTTTAAGCCATTAAGTTTTGGGTTAATTTGCAGCACAACAATCGATAACTACTATATGTGGTGATCAAAATTGTATTGCAATCACTGCTATTTCATCTCCAGAGGTTCTCAGCCTGGGTCAGGTGTGTTCCCCATTCGGGTCTGCCTTGCTTTCCATCTCCCTCAGCTGTACACTGAACTCCATAAAACAGCAGCATCTCTAGCAGGAATCAGAAATGGGCTGTTTTTTTTCCAGAAAATATTATAATTAATACTCTGTGTGTATGTGTGAGTGTGTGTGTGTGTTTAAATATTGATAAGGCTTTCTTAGATTCTCTAGGGGTTCTTAAGCTGGAAGAGGTTAAGAACAATCCTCTAACTAAAAAAGTCCTTGAAGGCAGTGTCTCTCTCTGATTCATTTTTATCTCCCTCATAGTTCCTATCATGGTGACTTGCACATATCAATTAATATTAATAGGCAAATGATGAATACCCATACTCCTATTTTCTTTATAAACTTGCTTACACGTGTTTGCATATACACATGCGTGCAAAAGCACCCATGCACATATACTTTGCATTAATTAGAATTAGATTTGGCTGCAAGTAACAGAAACTTCCAAAGACCAGTGGCTTAAAAAAACAACAAATTTGTTTCTCTATGTGAACAATGTTGAGAGAGAACCATACAGGCCTGGTAATGTGGCTTCATGAAATTATTAAGTGCCCAGGCTCTTATTTTGCTCCTTTGCCATCTTCACTGCATAGTTTCCAAGATAGCTGCTCAAGCTCCAGCCGTTATGTTCACATTCCTGCCATCAAGGAAAGAAGGGACAAAAAAGGGTATGCCCTTTCCCTCCAGTAACAATTTCAAGAAGTCTTATACGCCAGTTCTGCTTACACTTCATTGCCGGAACTGAATCACATGGACACACCTAGCAGCAAAGGAAGCTGGAAAATGCAGCCTTATGCCTGGATGAAAATCAGAAGGGAATAAAGGATATGGGGTGTGGGGGAGACTGGTATTTTATGCCTCACACCAGGAGGAGATAGACAAAGAAAATAATTAGAGAGTTCACTGGTTCCCACTAAAGACACAGCAGGGATTCTGTGGCTAGAAGAGAGTAGAAAATGGGTAACAGACAACAAGCAGAGGAATGGGCCTGGTGGATGGTCAGTAAAGGGACTACGGGAGGGTTTCTCACACACACACGTGACTTTCCCTGGGCCTCACTCAGTCTCGCTGTGGGAGAATCCTGAGAAGAGGACAGAGTTCATTTGTTGGGGAGGCATACTTATTTCCTTCTCCTCATGTTTCTCTAATAAAAGATCTCCTCTTAATAATACTCTTAGCCTCTCTCCACACAGGGCAGAGGACGTGCAATCTACCTGATGGGTGAGCTTGTGCAAAAGAACTGAGCATATGTGGTCAGCCCATCAAGGGTACCCCAATGTCCTAGCGTGTCCCTGTAATAGGAGGGCTGGGGTTTTCACCTATGCCGATGATGACTGGATACATTTAAATCAAGGCTCCAGTGTTAGCAAGCCCATTTTGTCTTCCAAATAAGCCATATTCTCCAAAAGCCTTTTAGCAATAAAGGATCTATCAGTTTTTTGTTTTGGTTTTTTGTTTGTTTGTTTTGCCAAGCACAGTGGCGCGTGCCTATAGTCCCAGCTACTCAGGAGGCTGAGTCAGAAGGATCGCTTGAGCCCAGGAGTTCTGGGCTGCAGTGTGCTATGCCAGTTGGGTGTCCACACTAAGTTCAGCATCAATATGGTGACCGCCTGGGAGTGGAGGACCACCAGGTTGCCTAAGGAAGGGTGAAGAGCCCCAGGTTGGAATCTAATGTTTTTACTTCCATCTATTTTCAACAGAGTTAGATTTAAGCAGGAAAGTGAGTGGCATCGTTTATTAACTTACCCTTGGAACCTCCGTAGCCTCCTCCCCACTGGCTTCAGACAAGCAACCCTGTCCATGCCTTCCCGTACCCGGCCAGTTCATGGGATAACTGGCCATCAATGCGATAGTGAGACTCCAGGGGCCCAGGCCAGCTCCTGAACCACTCAAGCCCTTCTGGAAGCAAGGAATCACATCCTCTACATCACGATGAGAACTTTGACCTACGAAGGAGAGACGAGGGACAAAGAAACTTGAAATGGGTCCCTCCATAGTATAAATAACTGACACTTGCTCCTACATCCTGAAAGCAAGTGTTGCACGTGGAAAGGAGGGACAGAGCTGGAGGTGATAATGACAGAGCAACGGTCCAGAGGGGGCCTGAGGGCTCTGGACTCCAGCACCCAACAGAGCTACCTGTACACGTTCTCTCCTTTGTGCTCGTGAGACCACCCATCTCTCCTGCTCTGAAGAAGTCAGGCAAGGGCTGTGGCCATGTTAATCGTGGGTTGAGGGAATGTGGTTTGATTCCTAAACAGTGTCAGGACCCTCAGCCTGGCTGTACCCTGCGTCTGGAAAAGGAGACAGGCAATTCCATGGACCTGCCTGAGCTTCCCAGTGTGGGTGCTGTACTTGAAGTGGGTGTGGTAGTCCTGGTCAGCAAGCTGGAATGGTGACCCCCTCTCAGATGGATTACGTGACCCTGATTTGTAGCCAGGTAACATTTACAAAATAACTTTAAACAACCCCCCTGCCCCCCGCCAGGCTAAAACAGTCATGGAACCACCCCCTACCTCCAGCCTTTGCCCTCCTTGGACCCAGTTGTCGGAGAGGCTGACTTTCTGACATCTTGACCCATCTGTAGGAAAAAAATAAAGAACAAAGGAAGCCGCCCGGTCAACATGACGAGCTCTCCTCCTGGTCCTGTGCTCCTGCTCGGACAGTGCTATCTCCCCAGACCCACCAAAGTTTCCCTGCCTTTGCCTCACGCTCCAGCCCCTTCCGGTGTCCATCCTCCCCCATTCCTTGCCACCTGCTCCGGGGAATTCCAGCCTGAGAGAGGCCATGTGGCCCAGGCGTGGGAGGCTTTGGCTGTCCTGAAGACTGAGCTGGTCATGCTCCCAGTCCAGGCAGGGAGGAGACACATTGGCAACTGAGGAAAGGAGCTGGCAGCTCGGCCTGGCACTCCAGCGCACTTCCCTCTGCCAGGCCTGCTGCTCCATAATTGTGTCCATGTTAGACACAGGTTGATTTCTAAGTGAAAGAAGGACAATACAAAGGAAAAAGAAAAGAAGCTAGAGAGGCAGAGAGGGAAGAAAAGATAGATCAAGGAAAATTTAAGACACAACAGATGAGTGAAGAAAATGGAGGAAGACAGGAAACATCAGAAGACAGAGAGTTCTTAGCCTTTCGGAAGCGGTTAATGTCCAAGTGAACCCCTGGGCTGACCGTTCAGCCAGGCCAAGGGATCCACGCCTTCCTGTTCAAAACCTTTCCCCTGATACCCCACTACCTGCCCTCCTGGGCATTTTAAACCACCAGTCCTTCCCCGGCCAGAGGCCCAGGTAGCACTGAGCTTCCAGGTCAGGGCAATGCCAGCTTACTTCAAGTACAGCTGAGCCCTAACACCCTCCCGCCTCTGGCCCCCAAGGAGCCTCTGAGCGGTGAGCCCATCTTGGCTGACCAGCACACAGGTGCAGGCCTCAGCTCCTGAAGACCCCAGGCCCTCACAAGGAGTGGGGAAGGATGGGGGAGGGGCAGAGAGGAGGCTCCTGGGAAGTCTGACTGCCCTCCAGAGCCCAGTCCCTTCCCAAGCCCTGAGGGATGTGATCTCCATTGCCACTGCCCCTGCCTCTCCAGTCTTGGGCAGGTCACTGGCATGCAAGTAGCACCACCTTTGAATCAAATTAAATCTTCTCAGGACTTGATGTCCAACCACCAATTCACAGGAAAGACAGGGGCCAGGTAGAGGAACATTAAAGAATACCACGGAAACGCAGTCTGTGAGTTCCAGACTGGGAACGCCCTATAGGATAAATGACCTGGTTTCTTCACCAAATCAATTTTAAGAAACAAAGGAAAAGAAAACGAGCAATGACAGACAGCTCCAGAAGTGTTGCCAAAATGACACTTAGTTATCACCATTAGCAGTCAGAGCCGTGGCCTACCCATGGGACTTGGACAACAGTGAGCAGCTCGGGCAGTCTTCCCAAGTGGTTGCAGGGGTTGCAGGCCCATAGGCGTGGAAAGAATGAATCATGAGCACGTCCATTCTAGCCCTCCTCAGCCTCAGTCTCTGTTGCGGCTTTGCTCAGGAGCTCTGGAGAGGGTCTGAAGGGCAGAGCCGGGATTCCTCTACCTTGGCACTTACTGACATTTTTAGCAGGATATGTCTTTGTTGTGGGTGGCTTTTCTAAGCATTGCTGGCAGTAGCACCCCCTCCTGCAACGGGAACAACTAAAAATGTTTTCACACATGCCCGGGGGCGGGCACAATCACCTGTGTTGAGATCTGCTGGGGTGGGCATTCCACTAACCTGAGTGAGAGAGAGAGTTAGACAGGAGCACCAGAATTCCAGTTGCTGAATGCCGGGCTCCACAGATGGAGAGAAGCCCCATGAGCAGAGGAAGCTGAGCTCCTCACACTCCTCTCTGGTTCCCCCTCCCACTCTCACCCCTTCCCAGCAGTGGAGGTACTTATATTCTCTTTCAAGTCATATCTTGTTGCCACTTAATGTCACTCTGGTTTGTCTATGAGGGAAATCTTTTAACTTCCTTATTACCCTCCTGAGTCAAGATTTAGAAGGATATATTTTTTTTTAAGGAATTGATACATTCAATTACATAACACTAAAAATCTTTGGCATGGCAAGCAAAACAAAACAACCTTCTCCTCAAAGTCGAAAAACAATGAAAAACTGGGAAAAAATTTTTGCTTTCTATCACAGCTCAAGATGTAACAGTACTAATTTATAATACTCCAGCAAGAGGAAAAAGACCAAAAACCAAAGCCTACCAAAAAAAAAAAAAAAGGCAAAATATAGACAGGTCACAGAAAAAGAAATAAAAGTAACCTTTAAACATATGAAAAGATGTTCACTTCATTCATAAGAAATGCAACTTAATATTGTGCAGAGCTACTATTTCTCAGTTACCGGACTCTCAAAAATCGAGAAGTTTGAGAGTGTACTCTGTTGGCAACACTGGGTGGAAGCAGTCATTCTCATACGTTGTTGAATTCTAGAGAGGAAACTCCTAGAAAGGGAAATTTGTCAATACCTTAAAAATAATTACATATGCATTTACTCCTCGACCCACCCATCTCACTTTTGACACTCTATCCCAAAGATAAACTGGCAGAAATGCAAATTATATTGTTCACAAGTTTATTTGTCATGGTATTACTTATAATCCTTTAAAATTAGAAACAAATACCCACCACAGGAGATTTGTGGAATAACCCATAGGACATCCCCACAGTGGAGCACTGTGCAGTCAAAACAAGGAATGAGGGAGAATTCTGCAGATTGTGGAATGTATCAATTCCTTACAATATATAGTATATATCATAAAGCTTAAGTAGAAAGAAATTCAAGGCACTATGTAGTGTTCGCGATATGCTACCTTTTGTGTAAGAATTGAGGAAAACTATTTTTATAATCTTTCCAGATGAGGTTTATGGTTTCTTTGGAAATATAACTCAAAAAGTTAGGAAGCATCTGTCCATTTCATTGAGAATAACACCGTGACAAAAATCACACCTCGTCTTACTTTTTTAGCCTGAAGACACTGGTCTTTTACCAGGTTCTGTGGTCTCCCAACTGGTCCTCACTGGAAGACATCTTTCCAAGATTAGCCCAGGGTTTGATACTTTTTCGAAAGGATGACATCCCTTTCCCCTCTATCCACTGTTCGTATTGCCTTTCCATAACCATGGTTAATCCCTTCAGTGTTCTCTTCTTTAAGAGCATAGAAGAACAGAAAGTCAGAGTTGGAAATGTCCCAAAGAAAACACCCACCCAGCACCTCCAATGATAACAATGAGGCCTTTGAGCTTAGAGGTCAAGTGAGCTGGCTTGACAAGGGTCAACCCATATATGTATGCACACACACACACACACACACACACACACACACACGAGACCAGAAGAGTAGCAGAGCTAAAACCAGAGCTCAGACTTCTCAGGCTAGCAGTCTTTTCTCTTCTCCACATTGACCTCTCCTAATCCAATCCTGCAGGATACCCGCAGTCAGCTAGGAGCAAGACAGAGTTCACAGCCCTGCCATTCCCCTCCTTGGGAACAGGTTTTACCCTCCTTCACTCTAGTCTGTTTTATTGCATTTGGCCTTCTATGAGTTATTCAGGGGTAAAGAAGGGCAGAGGTTTTTCTGAAAGAAGTCTGGGACCCTAGATGTAGCTCCAAGCTTCGGGGATGGCTTGTAGCAACTTGGTGGGGGGAGCAGATGTAGCAACTGAGGAAAAAAGAGATCAGAGAAAGGCCATTATCAGAGTTCGCAAACTAAGACATCAACCTCTCCACCCTCTAACCTGTTTTAGGACAAAGGCCTGGTCCAGACAGGGAGTCCCTTCTCTACTACAGAAAACTATGTCTGATTCCTAATTTTGTCCTTCAAAATGTTAGTCGTATATTTTTCTTTCATTTCTAGTTCTACCCTGCCTGGACTAGGCCTTTGACCTGTAAAGACACTGTTTCCCATCCGCTGATGCACAGATGACTATTTAATACCTCCTCTGTGCCTTCTTGATGTCATGGAGGAGTGGGAGAGGGAGTGGCGTGTCTATAAACCCAGGGAAGTACCCACAGGGCTTTTGTCACCTGGGCTTTATTCATTCATTGACTAAATTAGGCATTTATATTCTGACAGTGTTTATAATAACAGATATTTTAAAAACAATGCAGGCTCCAACCTACAGGGGCCTTGTTCATTAAACTATGATGGGTTCCCACAATATAACACTATGAGAAAAAAAAAAAGTACTCCCATGTATCTCAATGGAAAGATCCCCAGGGCATATTGTTAAATAAAAAGAGCAGAGTTCAGAACAGTGTGGATAATATACTGTCTGTTATATCGGAAAACAGAATGTTTATATTGGCATTTGTTTATATGGCATCAAGAAACTAATAAACATAGTGGGAAAGAATTGTCCGGGTGGGAAAGAGGCTTAGGGAAAGTAGGGACGAGCATAAGATTTTCCAATGTATCCCTTTTCATAATTTTTTATTTTTGAAATGTGATTGTGTATCTATTCAAATTTGTTATTCTAAATGTAATAAAAATTTCAAATTGTTATGGCACTACTCTCCCACCCTGTACCATCTACTCTGAATTTTGTGCAGCATACAGGATGTTCTGATGTCAAGAGCAGGCCTTTTAACCCCAGAGGGACGATGTGGCAGCAGAAGCGTGTAAGGGAGGTAGTGGCAAGCAAAGAAGCAGAGAAGCAGGGAACCAGAATGAGACCTAAGGACTATTCACCGTGGGAAGGAAATGGACCAAAATATGAAAAGCAATGTAATTATAGGTGATTTCTGTGTTCGTCTACACTTCCCTGAGTTTTACAAATTTGCTACTACACCATGTTTTCGTCAGAAAGCGTTATTATTAAGTGTAATTCCCAGGAGTGACAGGAGGCTACAGCAGAGGACGCGAGAAGCAAACGGTGTGAGCAGATGCTGGAGGCATCCCTGTGGTACCGCGAGTAGCCTTCAGGGGTCAGCAGCACCCCGCAGTCCGCTAGCCACCATCCACAGGTGACCACTAGGAGCGGCTCCCTCTGAGGACGATCCTTCCTGCCATCCTCATTCTCGCATTAATCGCCATTTGCTCCCCACATGCTTCTGTCTCGGGCCATTTCCCACTAAATGGCAGCCACTGGTGTCTCGGAGGGCCACCGCTGTCTGCAGGCATGTGGGGGGAGGGAAGCCGGCGGAGATTCTCAGGACTAGCGCTCCGCCCAGGGACCCTGGACAAAAGGAAGGCTCTTGCTGAGGCCCTGATTTCCAAGAATCCATTCCTCCTGGCAGCAGGCTGGGGAGCAGAGCAGTGGGAGACAGGAAACTGAGGCCATTTCCGGGACTGGGAGGCCGCCAAAGGAGAGTCAGAGGTCACAGGAGGGGTCAGTCTGTCCCTGGAGGGAAATTGTTGCTCCCAGTAGGGTTGATGCATTCTGCCTCAAGAAGCAAGGAGGGGGTGGGGGGGGGGGGATTGTCTAAGGGAATGAGTAGGGGCTGAGGCTGCCCAGACTCCTCCCTCTGAGCCAGAGAACTGACCTGGGCCCACCAGGAGTTCATGGGAACCCATTTCCAAGTAAGTCCACTGAGAGGCCCTGCGGACGAGAGAATCAGCCCTGTGTTGTAGGATCAGCACTGAGCTATGTGCAGGAAACCAGCTGTCACCTACTGTGTGACCTTGGGAAAGTTATTCACCCCCTCTGGGCCTTAACTTAGTCCTCTGTAACATCAAGAGGTTAGATAAGATGATCCTTAGGCCTCTCCCAACTCTGATATTCCATGAATCTAAAAATTCCCATCTTCTCATCCTTCCCCACTCCAGATGTCTTAGTCAGCCGTAGAGAGGTCTGGCTGGATGAGAAGAGACCTCATCTCCCTAACATTTGGTCTCTGGACACTCCCCAAACAAAGGCCCCTTGGAAGGTTGGACCCAGGTCACCCTGAAGGTGGAGGAGGAAGGGGGCATTGGTTAAAAATCTGGACACAATAAAACTCAGCAGCTCTGCCCTGGCAGCGCACTATGGGGGAACAGTGAGGCATGCTGCTCAAGGCTAAGCCAATCCAAAATTGCTTCTGGCCCCCACCATGCTCCCAGACCCCACAGGTTTTATTTACATCCTTTCCTGACAAAGAAGGTTACATTTATTTTTAGGATGACTGCAATTTAAAGTAACATATATTATGTATGTGAAAATAATATTTATAATCTAGTATGTTAACTTAATGTTGGCCTATAGATACATTTATATATATATATATCCAATCCTCAAGTGATCAATTCTTGTTGTGAGCCAAAGACCACATTAGTCATTCAAACTTCCAGCTTTGGGAAAGGGGACATTTTGGGATTCTGTACTAGGTGGCAAAGGCAGTTTCCAGAATCCTATTCCAGTCAGCTTTAAAAATTAAACAGGCACATCTTCCTAAGGAAGTTTCAGACAGCATTTCTAAAAGGTGGGCGATGGTTTAGATAGACTTCATGGATGTCTTCCAGGCTAAGGACCCTATGTTGTTTATCTCATTTTAGCTAGTCTTCTCAACCCCACTTGTTTTCCTCATTCCAGATGAAGACCTGACATAGTGCAGGGACAGATCCAGATTTTGCGGGACCCTGAGGCTTATACATATTTAAAGGGCTCTCCTTCAAGAAGAAGAGTTTAAAAATCACTAATACACAATTTCTCTTAGAAGAGGTCCGCGCATGTGCAAGCCTCTGAAACAGAAGATTCAGTAAACCAGTCATCTGCTGTTCCCATTCCAGGAAGGTCACTTCAAACTCTAGAACGTCTGTGGATTTCTCTTCTTCCAAATATTTTCCTTTTCTTTTCCCTTTCCTTTTCTCTATTGGTTCCCCTGTCTTCCTTTGAGGCATCTGGGACCGGTGGGACCTGTGGAGGAAGCTAAAGAGGGGGCAGTAGGGACTACATACAATGGAAATCAGCAGTTATGAAGATGCGTTGAGGACGGTGGGAGCCAGGTTTCTCACTGTTAGGGAACAGAGTTACAGATGGGAAAGGCGGAGTAAGTCCTATAGTATTGAATGGAACTGGAGGGATGGGTACAAACTCAAGTTTTTTCAATATGGATAGATACATTTGGAAATAGATATAAATGTGTTTAAATACATATAAGTTATATTAGTGTATATACATATAAAAATTATATTTATTTGTGTGTATACACACATATACCAGTAGCAATGGGCACATCTAAGGCCCAGATGGAGGCTTCTAAATATTATTCTCTACTAAAAGGAACCAGAGGTTTTTGGAGAAATGGTTGCTCCCCGGCATGAGTCAGGAAAAGTGCAAAATTAACCTAGAACATTTTATTGTGTCACGAAGTAAGGAAGTACTGAAAATATAAGAATTTATCAGAGTCGCAGGAGCCAGCATAATAGATTCCCATGGCCAAAGCTGGAACGGTGAGTATCTAAATAAATAATGATAGTAATAGATTATAGTCCATTGACTAAAATCAGAATCCTTGAGCTATACTGATAAATAGATAAAAAGAGAAAGTTCTTTCTTACAGTAGAATGGCAACTAATAAATATGACAGAAAGCTATTGGAAACAACCTAAGTGTCCATGGACAGATGAATAAAAAACATGTGGTACATATATACAATAGAATACTAACTCAGCCATTAAAAAGAAATATTGTCATTTGTGACAATATTGAGGTAATATGCTAAGTAAAATAAGTCAGATGGAAAAGGAGAAAAGACATGATTTCACTCATATGTGGAATATAAAACAAAAAAGTAACAAACTAACAAAACAAACTCATAGATACAGATAACAAAGTGGTGGTTACGAGGGGAGGGGGAGAGTAGGATGTGGGGAGGATGAATTGGGTAAAGAGGGTCAAATATATGGTGACAGAGGAAACTAGCCCTTTGGTGGGGAACACACAAGAGAGTACACAGATGTCAAAGTATAATGTTGTACACCTGAAATTTATGTTAGCCAATAAAAAGTAAAGATAAATAAAGTTTAAATATTTGGTTGCAAGTTGCATCTCTTAAGAGATGCGTTTCCACCTCCATTTGCCCCAGAGTTTTTCCCAATATATATACATGTTTTTAAATAAATGAAAGTATTTTCTTACACAAATAGTTTTTGAAATGTAGCTATTTCACCTATTAACATAAAATTACAGTGTTATTTATTATTTAAAAATTAAAATTAAAAACTATGGCAGAAATAGTAAAACTAGAAAATCATCATCTGGTGATTGCATTTTCCAGAATATTTTCTAACAATATCGCTAATCCTACATGTCCTTCTTACAATGTAACTAATAGTCTTCCATCAAAAGATGGGGTCTCTGTCACTTCCTCTTGAAACTAGGAGGGTTTAGACTATAGAGAAATGACAGAAGTGACATGACTTCTAAGTTTAAATCAGAAAAGCCAGTAGAGCTTGTGCTGTATTCCACAAACACTTATTCTTGACAACTTCGACCACCATACTGTGAGGAAGCCCATACTAGCCCACACAAAAACTACATGGCTGAGCCCCAAGACTGTGCAGAGACAAGGAGACTCCTGGCCAACCCCGGCTGCTTCCACTACCATTTTAACTACAACCTCATGAACTGCTCAGCTGGGCCCTTGCCAAATCCCTGAACCAATACCTTTTTATTATTGTTTTAAGCCACTGTATTTTGGGTTAATTTGTTACGCATGATAGATAACTGGGACAGCAACCATCTTAGTAATGGTAGATTCAGACAATAGACCTCAATGGATGCAAAAACCAATGGGTAAGGTTTTATGAGGAATAAGACGCTTACAAAGAATTAAAGTGTTTTCCTACTAAATATAGCTATTCGTCACAAAGCAAAAACCTGGCAGACATCACCTTAACAAAGTGATCAAAGTTAACATCATTGTAAGGCGACAAACTGACATCCTAGGCATTGGTACGCCAGCAGGTGCATAACAGTTGGCTCAGGGGGAACATGCACTGAGCACTGATCTGTAACATTTGCTGATTCTTGTGGTGTAAAAAAAATCCCATTATTACCAATTTCAGATTGCCACGGGTTTGTTACAGACTGACAGAGACAATAAGAGAGGGATGATACCTAAATGTAACATGGGATCCTGGATTGGGTTCTGGATCAGAAAAGAAAAAAAGCTTTGAATCATGCTAAGCAAAATAAGTCAAGCAGAAAAACGTGAAAACCACATGATATCACCCATGTGTGGGATATGAATCTAAAAGCAACCAACGTGACAACCAGATTAATGGACATGGACAATGGATTAGAGATTACCAGAGGGAAGGGGGAAGGGGGAAGGGAGATAGAGGTTCAAAATGCTTGATGACAGAAGGAAATCTAACTATGGGTGGTGAAACAATGCAATACACAGGTGACATACTGTTGAAGTATACACTTGAAACTTTTGGATCCAATAATTTTTCATTTAAAAAAAAATAAAAGCTTTGAAGGGCCAAGGCCAGATGGTAGTATCTTATCAATGCTAATTTTCTGATTTGGATGGTTGTACTATGGTCAAACAGGAAAATGACACTGTCTTTAGGACATGCACACTGGAGTGTTTAGATGTAATAGGGCATAATGTCTGAATCTTAAGTCTTGGTTAGAAAAAAAATGAGATATATAGACACAGGAAAAGAGAGAGCGAATAATACAGCAAACATAAAATGTTAACAGTTCGGAAATCGGCAAAGAGTGTATCGGAGTTCCTTGTACTTACTATTCTTGCCACTTCTCTTATGGTTTCACATTATTTTAAGATAATAAGACAAATGTTCCATGGTTTTCCCTGAAGTTGGATCCTAACTTCTAATCTGAGAAAGAGGATGATTCACATCTGCAACAACAGTCCCCTAGTCTGAATTTCCCAAAGGCCCACGCCTTTCCCCGGAAGCTGTACTGACTGAAGCAAAAGCTCCAGGACCCAGAAGGAAGAGGCCAGACCAGGATCCGTCCTGGGCCAGATGATGGGGACTTGCTGTGCAACAAGACTCCCAAGTCAGGAACTCTCCGTGTCCCTGGCCTTTGGATTTTTTCCAGCTCAGACGATGTATCTGACAAAGAATAAAAAAAGATTTAACCTCATTCTAAGAAATAAATAAATAAATATGGAGCACGTGAATTCAAATTTCAAAATGATGTTTTAACAGAAGGCTCTGCTGCAGATGTCCCAAGTGTATCATTATTTCATTTACAAAAATTCAATCAATGTACACATTTTTCCAAAAGGCATACATGTCAGAGTACCCCCTGGAAAGTCCTACCGGAGGAACGAGTAAAATCACCTTTGTCTACTCCACCCCCTAGCAAAATCATGACTCAGGTCTGAGGACGCTGCAACCTGTTTCCCAGATCTTCATAACTCAGAGACTGGTTCTGTTGGTGTTTCTAGTTCTCTGTTAGGACTCAGCCTTTGAACCAGGCATGAAGGCGAGATGGTAGTTGGTTTATTTTGCCAAAACAGATTACATCGAGTCCAGACCAGAGAAATACATTCCTGGAAGATCCTTTAGCTATGGCAACTTGCTACAGAAGCCCACCATGCTAAGTTTTGTTTTCACTATTTATTGAATGTAAGTCAGCTGAGTTGGGACCTATTCACCATCTACTAAGATTGGTGAAGGCAATGAATCAAAGACTATCAAAATTAGACAGGATCTTAGAGGTCATCTTGTTCCATCTAGGTACCAGCCTGTGGTTGAGGACCCTTAGCCAGTAAGGCTTTCCCCAGTGTCATAAACTAACAGTGATAAACTACGAATGGAGAAAGGGTTGGCTGCTACCTGAGAGCTCTGATGCAGGTGATGGATAACAGATGGGAAGACATTTACTTGGGGCTTTTAATGAACCCTTTGATTCTCCTTCGCCTCTTTAGGCAAATGAGGATGAGAATGGCCTCTTTCCTTCCTTCTCCCAAAGACCAGGCTAGGAACCAGAATCTGATCACGTGAGGTCTTCTGTTTAGGGAGACTCTGCCCTGCTTCCTCCTATCTCAGCAACCAGCTCAGTACATACAGGTTATGCCCATTCATTCAACATATCTTTCCCTGAGTACTGACTCTAAGTTTGGGGCATGGAGCTGGGCTCTGAATTTGTAATGTATATGAAATAATCATTTGTGCCTGCCCACATGGAGCTTACAGTCTGGTGGAAAGGAGACTATGAACACAGAAATAAACATAAAATTACAAATTGTAGTAAGAGTCAGGAAGGAAACAAGCAAGGTTTCCTTAATTGAAAATAGAAGGTTAGGGTGTCTGGGAAACATTTCTGATAGAGTGACATAAAACCTAAAACCTGAAGGCTGAACAGGAATTAGTTAGACACAAGTGGAAAGAAAGAACATTCCAGGCAGACAGAATGAGAAAAGACCCTGATGCAGGACAGAGCTTGGGATATCTGAGGAACCAAAAAACCAGTGTGGCCAGAGCCTGATGTACTATGGGTGACATGGGAAGGATGATGCTGGAAGGGATTCAGATTAAACAGGATGCTCTATGCCCTGTTGAGACATTTGGGGTTTTCTAAGTACACTGAGTTATAAGCAATAGAATAACCTGAATTAATTTAATTTTTAAAAAATCAATGTTCTGTGAAAAATGAATTGGGAGAGGCAAAGAGAAGAAAGGGGCAATCAACCAGAAGGCTATTGTAAATCAGGCAAGAGATGGCAGGTGGGAGACATGGATGATTCAAGATACATTTTGTGCGGGGAGCAGGGGAGGGAGCAGTATTGAGAGCTTCACTGAAAATTTCTGCTTTGAGCAGCTGGGTGCAATGGATGGAAGTGTCATTTACCAGGATGGGGAACATCAGGAAAAGAGTGAAAGGGAAGAGATTGAAAGTTCAAAATTGCACATGGTAGGATTCTGAGATTAACGTGAGCCATCCAAATGAATAAATAAATTTAGGAATCATCAGCAAATAAGTGGTATTTAAAAGCAAAAGAAGGAAAGAGACTACCTAGTAAAAGATTATTAAGTGAGAAGAGAAGAGGAGAGGAGGGGAGAGGAGGGGAGGGGAGAGGAGGGGAGGGGAGCAAAGAGACAAGAACAGAATAGACGAAGGAGTAAGTACTGAGAAAATCCAACAGAGATCAGATAGAGGAGCATCTGGAAAAGGGACACAGATGCAATGGCCAAAGAAAAAGGAGAAAACCAAGAAAGTTGATGTCCCTAAGTTTGAGAGAAAGGTATTTCAGACTTATTTTCAACTGATCAAGTATTTCTGAGACTTTAAACAATATAGAGGCCATTGATACTTTCACAAGATTGGTTTTTATAAATGTCGGTGGAGAATATACTGGAGTGGATTATTGATAATTGATCATTGAAAGGAAGCGGAGACAGTCTGTGGAAGGAAGCAGAGGAATGGGGTACTAAATGGCCGTCTTCTCACTTTGGCCTCCTGGCCAGATCAGCTACGAAGTTATTCCATCTCTCCTCCCAGGTTTTCATGGCGGCCTTTTTCTCAGTATCCAACAGGGTACTGTACCTGTAGAAGAGGAGGCACCCAAGTCAGCCCCAGGGAAGGGGCTGGGGAACAGGATAGGAAGTATGAGGGAACCTCAGATGCTAGTACAATGTATGTCTGCCCAGTCCAAGAGCAAGAACAAAACAGCTACAATGTGGGGAAACCTTCCAGGCTTCTGTTCCAAACCTCTAAGGGAGGTAAACACAAGTTGTAGAACAGGAGAGGGAGTTGGGATCTGGAAAGCACACGGGTCACTCACTTGATAGAGTTCATGGCCAGCTGTTTGAGTGTCCTCAGGTCAGCTGTCATCCCACCAATGCCCATGAAGGCCTCATAGAAATCATAGGATAATCCTTTGGCACCAAAGACAGCTGGGTCATCAGAGCTGATCACCATGGGGTACCCAGTGGCCATCAGAACAGCTGCAGGGTGATTTCTCAAGTCAGACACCAGTTTCAAAACCTGCCCAATAGGAGGCAAAAGAGAAAGACAAACTTTAATCCATGAAAAGAGTTGTCAAAAGGAAGGTAAGACCATGAAGCATATTCAGGTTATTTCTTATCCCCATTCTGAACGTTGGGATGACTTCTGGGTTAAGCCTTCACACAAGGAGCAGAGCCAGTCCTCACGTTCTTCCTCCAGGTTTCATCACCACTGCAAGCATCCGGTCGTCCTCTTGGTCCTGTTCAGAGCAGCCCCCCTGAACACAGCAAGACGGGCAGGTCCAGAGAACACCAAGCAATGGCGGAAGCAGCAGAATCTATCACCCCTCCCACTTCACTGGCCACCCCCAATGGCCCTTTGGCTTTGTCCACAGCCTTGTCTAAAATGCCATCCCACTGGGGACCCTCACTGCTGCCTCATTACTATGAATGACTCAGGCCAAGGGACATTCCTAAATAACCTTACTAATTGGAGTGAGAGAGTGGAGGAATACAGAAAACAAGTGAGTTAAGGAGAGAGAAATTACACAAGAAATTTGGGAATCAGAGCAGAGGTTGAGGTTAGAGAAGATCATACAGATGGGTTCCATGGATCATACCTACCTGATTAGAGATGGGACAGACTTCTACGGGAATGTCTTTTTTCCATAACTCGGTCCAGACTGCTGGGTGTTTGGTCAAAGCAAATCCATGGCCAATCCTGGTAGAGTTCAGTATTAGGGCATCCAGAAGGTTTCCGTCTATGGAAGTACCCTGCCAATCTAGAGATAAAGAGGTAATCTTCAATAGGGTGGATCTGACCTACAGATCATCATCAGTTAAAGGTTTTCAGACACCCCAAGCAAGAAAAAGAAGATAAATGAAACACACACACACACACACACACACACACACACACACACACACACACACAGAGTTGCCTTATAAAAATGTCAAAGAGAGGTATTGCATGTCTTTATTTTATTTACGTGGTATGTATGTATATGTATGCAACAAATGAGGAAGTTGAAACTTACATTGGCTTTATAAATTGAATAAGGATACTCAGCTAGTAAATAGCAAAACTGGGTTTCAAACCTTAGTTCATCTGACTCCAGTCTCATTTCTTTTCACTTTTTGTTTGTTTCGGGATCTATTCTGGAAATTTTTTGTTTATAATCTTTACAACAACTCGTTGCAGACTCTGTCAATATGTACTTACTTTGTATGTACTTACTTTAATTTATATCTTTAACAGTACTCTTGGGACAATATCAATTTCAAGATCACAATGGCCAGTACAAACAAAGTGGTGGCAGGTGCTGTTGGCTGCCTACTCCCAGACATCCCACTTCACCTTCCTCGCTCAGGGTGAAAATGACAGGTCCTGACTCTCCTAACTTCCTTTGCAGCTGGGATCGTCCTAATGCTGGCCTGAGAGGTTATTGGTGGGGAGCTCCTGGGGCTTCCTCCCTAATAAAAAGAGATGCTCTGGAGGACACATCTCATTTTTCCCTTCACTAGATGTAGTCATGCCTGAATATGATTTCACCACCTCACAACAAAGTGAGGCGAAATCCCAGACTCAATGAGGACTGCAGAGACTGCGTGTTATGTGAGATAAACGAATTACCTGACTGTAAAACCTGTTGGAAGCATGCACGCCATTCCCAGCAGGAATGTAAAATATAAATATCCCACTTTTCTTATTTTTAGAAAGAAAATCAAGAATTCCCACTGCCGATTATGGCAAGTGTTTTAGGTGTATTTTTACTGGTTTCCTATCTAGTACCTTCTTTTCAAAGATTTCTTTTTAAAAAAAAATAATAATAAGGACATAACTCTTAAGTATTAAATACCCAAGTCCTGGCAAAATCTCCTAGGACCATGCATTTTAGAATTTGGTTGGATCTTGTATTCCAGTGTTTCACGCTGTTGAAATGATTTGGCACAAGTATGATTTTCCAAACTAGATCACAGGTTCTTCAACATTAACAATCCCCTACCCGCTTACTGAATCCCCCACAAACGATCCTTTAACTCTTTTAGAATAGCTTTGATCTAAACTGGATCTAAATTGACTTGAAATGTCAAGAAAAAGAGGCAAATGCACTCAGACTCTTCCTCTGAGAGATGGTTTGATAAACCAAGGTTTAAGCCTGGTTGTCCAATTTAAGCTCCCCACTGCTCTGTCCTCATCAACTTGGTCCCCTGAGGTACTCAAGGATGCCAGGGGTGATCAGCAGCAAGCTTTCCTCCTGATCTAGGCCCCCAAATTTTCCTTTTGATCTAAAATTGCCGCCATGATCTGGGACTCCTTTTGCTTAGGGTTTACACGTTTTAAGAACTGGAATATGGCAGAGGCCGAGAGATGACCAAGCTCTCAAACTGTGCTTTGGGGAACAAAGGTATGCTGGGCTAATGGCATTTCAGAAACGATGGCAGTCAGGCCCCTTGCAAATCGGGGGTGGGGTGTCCCCTTTTCAGCACTGATGAGTGGAGACAGAACCTCCTAGATGCCAGGGCAGGCCTGGTTCTAGTCTCTCCTCGGCCACTTGCCAGTGTGTGACTTTAAACAGGTCAGTTTACTTCTCAGGCACAATTCACTCATTATAAAATGAAGACCATCAGAAAGGGCTCAAATTCAGACTCTACTACTTACTCTTGGACAATACTACTTAAGTTTGGAGCTTTGGGTTCTTCATCTATTAAATAAGAATAAACACACCTTCCTAGCAAGACTGGGCTGAGAATCAGAAATAATATTGTGAAGCATCTGATACTGTTATTAGCATTGTTATTCCTTCTCTGGAGATTTAACCCCACTGTCAGGATTAAATGAGATAATACATTTGAAAGGGACAGAAGTCATAAAATGGCTCGACTATAACTCTACTGCCCTGGTCACCCATCAATACTGTTGAGCAACAATGTGGAGCCCTCCCATCCATCACCTCCTCTGGCCCCCGAATTATCTCCACATGGCTCACCTGTCTCTCCAGCATGAAAAAAGTAAGGCAGTTTAAACCCTTGCAAGGCTGGAACCATCAAAGCCTCCTTGTAGTAGTATAAGGAGTAGCCAGTGTCCTCACGCCCCACCTGCAGGACAGAGAGGAAGGGATGTGGAACTGTCTGCATGGTCTGTGCCTTGCTTTGTTGATGGTGCCTCCTACAGCTTGTGAACACCGTTTCTCATACCCTGCCACTACTGCTTGAGGCCTTCGTCACGTAGCCTTTTAAGAATAACTAGTAGCAGAGTCTGGGCAGAAAAGCGTGCTTTCTAGACCCAAAATTACTTCCTACTGAGTCAGAGGTGCACCTTGTAGCCTCTCAGCTATCCCAGCTTGTCTTTTTGCTCTGCCTTCTAAGTCCCTATGCTTTAGCCCTGAGCTCCTCAGGGGAGAGACAGTGAAAGACAGAGCAAGGGAAACAGAGAAAGAGAACAAGAGAGTGTGAGGGAGGGAGGGAGGGAGAGAGAGAGAGAGAGGGAGTGAGAGAGAATGAGAGAGAGAGAGAGCCAGAACTGGTCCAGGAAAAGCAGGTCCCCCTGGGTGGGTCCCTGGGTGGGTCCCTTTCCTGGTAGAATCCCTCTGTGATTCAGCTACTCAGCTCTAACTAACCAGAGAAGCAACCACCCCCAAATCATACTTTTCATCTAAGCCACACATGCCCTGGGGCTTTGTAGCTGTATATCAGTAGTAAGAGTATCTTCAGAACACATTTTTATAATAAAGCAAATATGGATATTCAGTGTAGTAGAATGGAGCGCAGGCTTGAAAGAAACTTGGACTTTGTGAACAGACCCCTTGAGCAAGCTACCTAATCCTCCCCGGACTTCAGTTCCCCACGAGGACTTATTCATTATAGTCTTCATGCAGACTCTTCCAAAACCTCCATACTAAAAGCAATCCCGCTAAGGTGCCTTTGTCAGTGCTGCACACAGAGGGAAAAGCTGAGCTGGGAGGGACTTATGCTCCTGCTCTGGAGAGCAGACCCCCTGAGCCACCCGCAAGGATCACAGGAGGACATCCTGGGTCCGAACAAAACAATTCCTTGAAATCCACTTCCTGGGGCTCTGGTTAGTCTGAAAGCAAGCGCTTAAGCCGTCTCCGGGAAGATGTACAGATTCTTAAGAGAGTGTCAGCGTGCCTGAAAGAGATTAACGAGTCATCTCGGGGGAAGTATGGCCCGGCTGCCAGCAAGCACATAGCTATGGCTTTGATCTGGTGGGGGGCCAGGGGTGGCAACACCACCTATGCATGTGCAGCTTCAAATATAGCCGGAGGAGCGAGCGGGTTGAGAGGGAGGGACAGCTTTCGCAGCCCTGACAGTGTGGCCTCTCTGCTTCAGACACTTGCCCCTGTGCTGAGCTTCGAGGAGCAGATGCAGGTGAGCAGAGCAGGGTAAGAGTGAAGACAGAAGGCAGGAGAGTGGGAACAAGCCTACACACCATTATTGCTCCAGCTTTCTGAGTCCCTGCTCTATTCTGGTACTTCCCGTTTTAGCAGCCTGGCCTTTGCCGCGTTCCCGTCTCTGGTGACTGTCATACCCCTGCATGTCCCTAGACAGGGTCGGCGCTAAACTCTGAGCAGGTGGTCAGCAGCCCGAGCCCCTGCAGAGGGTTTCTGCGGGCACTGCTTGGCCCTTCCCAAGAGCGGCCTTGCCGTGCGGAGACAGTTACCAGGTCAAACCCTGCCACCGTCCTGGGGAACCTGGTTCGAAGAATCATGGCTGTTTTGATGGATTGCGTGATGAGGGACACGTTTTTGAATCTGTGAGAAAGACAGAGAGAAGCATGGCAGACAGCGTGGCTTGGCGCTGAGGGAGCTATGTGCCCCAGCAGCTCCCTCGATGCCCATGGCTGGTCTGGTCCAGGCCAGGGTACGTGCTGCCCATTTCCTGAACCCTCAGCACCACTGTCCCCACGGCCCACCTCAACTGGGCTATTGTGATCCCTTTAAGTGGCTAAAGCCCAGAGATATTTTATCCAAATCGATGCCTGCTGAAGACTCTGCTGGCTTAAGCTGGCCCCACAGTCTGGAAAGCAAGAGAGGTCAGAGGACCCGTGAGATGAGTTTTATTGGTCTGCATCTGGATGAAGCAAAGTGGCCTTGTCGAAAACTTGGCCTGTATCTGGAAGAGGGTGGGTTCTGGAAGCGGGTGCCATACAGAGGCCAGCTCTCTGTTCACTGGGCACCTGTGAAATGCCACAGGTCACCTGAGTCCCCGTTGGGTCAGCTGGACCTGACAACTACGTATCTTCTTCCTCTGAAGTCAGCAAGGCCTGGGCACACCAGAAACCACCCAACCAAGCCCTTACCTCCTTCTGCACCTCTTTCCCTTCAAGTACAGAACAGGGCTGGGGCGAGCAGCACAGTAACAGAAGCAACAGAAGAAAAGGCCTGGCACAACTCAGCCAGGGGACGAAGGTCTCTCTGCCTGACAGCTGGCTCACCCGTTCCAATCCTCATTTCTGTGGGCCCAAACTTGTCCTCCCACACCTGCCCATTCCCTCTCCTCAAGAGCCCCGGGGGAACACTGCAGCTCAGCCCTAACACCTTCCCTGCCTCCGGCCCACAGGGAACCTCTGAGCAGAACCAATGGGCCCATCCTGGCTGACGAGCACACAGGTGCAGGCCTCTGCTCCTGAGGGCCCCAGACCCTCACATGGAGGAGAGGAGATCAGGGGGTGGGGCCAGAGAGGAGGCTTCTGGGAAGTCTGACTGAGGGGTGTGATCCCCACGGCTGCTTGCCCCTACATCTCCAGGCCTGGGCAGTCACAGGATTTGGACTTAGACTGGCTGCTGTTGGGCAAGAGTGGAGAGCTCTTTGGTAAAATTAGAAAGAAGATAAAGCTCTAAGGCTTTCTGCACTTGCTGAGGGCAAGAATGGGTCTTTCTTCATACCACCTGGCCACATACACACATGCTGCTCCAGTCTCCACACACAGACACTGAGACAGCTGTCACTCAGGGGCTGGGACCAACCAAGCCCTTGTACAAAGCCACACACATCACAAGGCTGACTTTGGCCAGAACCCCAGTGGCAAATTGAAACAAAGAAATGGGCCATTATCCAAACATTCAGGCAAAAACTTTATACTTATCACCAAGTTACCCCAGCAGATGCAGGATCACAGACTAGAATGATCTGGAAAATTGCCCCAGTACTTCATTTCAGTCTGGTTGTAGAAATCCAAACTAGAAGTAATTTCAGAGACAGATTTTTGCACTCACACACACATAAGCCGAGCCCGGGGCCCTTTGGCATGGAGGGGTCTCTGGCCCCCAGCCTCCCTTCTTACCCCTCTTTCTCCGCCCGATCCCTCCCCAGCCTAGGGGCGCTACCCACATCTCATTCTCCCAACTCTTGCAGTCTCAGCGACGTTCTCTCTCACCTGTGATCCGAATAAATGATTTTGAGTCCAATAAAGCCGGGATGCTCCTTCGCAAACGTACAAGCCACTTCTCTGTAGGTCTCCACTGACCACTCTTGGCTATGAATCACCCCGTTCAGTTCATACACCTGGGGAGGGGAGAAGCATGGTCCTGACCGGGCATCAGAGGTAAGCAGAGCAAAACTTCATCCCCACCACCAATTATCTCTAAAACCAAGTTGTACTGTGCAATTTATCTGTTCAATGCCTTCGACAGCCTCTGCCATTTATCAGGGACAGTCCCGTCTGGGATGATGATGCTCTTTGATGCCATGTGGCTGGGATGTCTGCCTGTCTCATTCTCTGCTCGGTCTCCACACCTAGAACAGGGCCTGGCATGCGGTAGGCGCTCAGTAAGTATTTGTATAATGAAGGAAGGACAGGTCAGCTGGGGCAGGACACGAGTTGGAAAGAGTGGTCCGAAGACCCACTTCATCTTCCCTCTCCCACCCCCAAGCTGAGTACTCCTGAGGTAGCCACAGCTGCTAGGGACACCAAGAGTGACATGGTTAGAAGATCCAGGAATGGACAGTAGGCAAAACAAAGGGAAGAAATGAAGTGGGGGAGAGGGAAACATAATGGAGAAGGAGTGTAAAGGAGACCCCTCTAAAGTGCCCACTCCCAGGTTGAGCCACTCCAAACTGCGGCTGTAAAAGGAGTTTGTCCACTGCAGCTCCCTCAGCCCTCCCCGTCACTGGGCTAGGCCTCACCCGGCTCAAAGTGGTAGTGAGTATACGTTGGCAGTTCTAGGTCAGGACAAGATGTGGGGATTTTTGCAGATTGTAGGGTGAGGGAGGATGGGAAGAAATTATATACAGAATTCCATTTATCTCCATGGACATAAAGGCTCACAGTACACAGTACGTTGGGCTAGGCCTTGGGAGGGGTAAACAAATGCTATAAGACAGGATGCCTGGCCTCAAGTTTTTAATTTAGTGGAGAGATAGACTCTCCACTAATACAAATATATGGGGTCTCCTAGGAAGAAAGGGTTCCTTTAACTGGGTAGGAGCATTCCTGGGGGAATGACACTGGAATGGAGCCTTGAGAGGTGAGAAGGATTTGATAAACGGGAAATGGGAGGTGGCTCTGCAAGCAAACCAGTTAATCCCAGGTGGCCTGTGGCTGAAGGGTTACTGGTCCTGGCCTAGGCAACAGAGACTCCACACACAGCCAGAGTCGCCAGGGATTCAGGGAGCTGAGGCCAAGAGGCAAAATGGGAGCTCATCATCCTCGAGAAGAAAAATCCTTTCTGTACACTGCAGTCAGCTCTCATTTCCCTGGTGTCCCAGCAGCCAGGTTCTCCCTTCTCATTTCCCACCAGGTACGTGCCTCACACCACTCTCCCTAGCCCAGGGAACCTCCCATTGCCCACCTGGCTGCACCATCGTGGGTCCTTCCCTTTGTCTCTGGTCAGCCTCCCCAGCAGGCTTCTTCTCCCCAGACCCACAGGACAGCCTTATGGCTTTCTCTAGGGCAGAGGGGTGGGGATTCTGCTCTGCTTCTTGGGTTGTAGAGTGGGCAGGAAGTTCTTTCCAGCCCCTTCTCTTGGCCTTTGCTCTTTGGTTTCCTCTGCTGCTGCCCCAGTGAAGCCTGGCATTCCACACACTCCCCTCCGAGGCCGCTTCAGCCCCCTGGGCGCACTGTTCCTGGCTGGAATTTCCTTGATTGCTCTGCCTCGGCCGGTGGACCTGCTCAGGCTTACTGACTGTTAAAGGGTGCCAGGACTTTCCAGAGGGCAGAACTTTAGGTCCTGTTAATTCAATATCTAGTATTGTCCATTATTATTATGCTTTACTGAAGGGGATCAGTATGACCACAGTACGATCATATGCTATCTCAAAATAAGCTACTTTACAAAAGGGTAATTTTGAGCTGAAGGTAATTAAACAGCAGCAAATGCAGACAGAAGTCTTTGCCCTCTTCTTTTCTGCCTAAATGGACATAAATTTGTGGACATGTCCTCCTCCCCTCTCCTGTATCAGAAGAAGTACAATTCTTATCCCTGAGACAGACAATCAGTACCCGGGTGGGTCTGCACAAACACACCTTACTAAAATAACCTTTATTTTCTATTCCTTTCTCCCATATAGTTACCCTCCCCCAATTTACTGCCCCTAGAAGCCTAAACCCCTTTTCCTTTGTCTTGTCACTTCTCCACGATTTATTACCATTTGTTAAAATAGTATGGAAGCACCTGGTCTACCCACTTCTTTGGGTATTCACCTCTTTTCTATGAAGGCTTCCATGTACATACAAATTAAATATTAACGTCAAATGTCTTTTCTTCTGTTAATATGGCTTTTGTTAGTTTAATTTGCAGGCCCCAAGAACACAACCAAAGGCAAAGGAAAAGTTATTTTCTCTCTCTCCTACTTTACCAAGGATTTGTAAAGAGCTTTTCCTGTCACTGACCAAAGCTTTGACAGACTTCCAGGCACTCTGTTAGAATCTTCAAATCTCTGATGCTGCAGGAACCTATATGCTGTATCCCAGAGGTTCTCAAAGTGTGGTTGGGGAACCCCTGTGGGTGCCCTAGACTTTTTCAGGCAGTCTACAAAGTCATAACTCTCTTTATAAAATTTTAAGATGTTATTTGTAATTTTCAATGTTATTCTCTCATAAAGTATTCAGAGTTTTCCTGAAGCTACATCATGTATGAGTGACAACATTGCTCTGACAGATAATGACTTGTGCGTTTGTGTAGTATTTGTGTTGTATTTTCTAATACACTCTGTATTATACAGGATAGACTAGGTATAATCCACAAAAACAAAAGCTCTTGGGGGTCTTTAAAATTTTTTTGACTGTAAAGGTTTGAGAATCATTGCATTAACCCAACCCAGAATTGTTCCTTGAAGTCATCTTGGCATAACCTACCTGATCTATGGAAAAGAAGGACAGAGCTTGCTGCCCCATGCCTGACTGCTCTGTCATTACTGAGTCACCTGTCCAGAGTTTACCACCCCAACTGGATGGTAAACCCATGAGGGCAGGGTCCACATAGTTTATAGTTTTGATCTTCCCAACTCTTTCTTTATAGCAGGGGTCCCCAACCCCGTGGGCTGGTACTGGTCTGTGGCCTGTTAGGAACTGGCACAGCAGGAGGTAAGTGGCAGGAGAGCTAAGCTTCATCTGTATTTGCAGCCACTCCCCAGCGCCAGCATCACCGCCTCAGCTCCACCTCAGATCTCCAGGCATTAGATTCTCATAGGAGCACTGGTCCCTGGTGCCAAAGAGGTTGGGGACCGCTGCCCTATAGGACCAGAGTGGGAGCTCCATACAGAAGCATTAACTTAAGAAGGGTGCTTGTCTCCTTGGAGTTTTAAAAGCACTAAGCCCCTGGCAGCATGTTTGAATGGATGAATAGATGGATTTTGGAGAGGTGACCAGTGGAGCAACGCTAGCAAAACAGAAGGAAGAGAAAAGAAAGAACCTTTAAAAAAAAAAATCGACAAATGACAATTCTACCTAAAAGAAGACATCTGATAGATTAATCAGGTATGGAGAAATATGCGAATGATGGGGGCTTGCATATGGCAATGGCTCCAAGCCACCGATTCTGTCATTCCAGTACTTATCCCAGGAAAAGCCAGGCGTTCCAGTCCCACTACAAGTTCCCATAACATGGGCAGCCACGGAAACAGGATCTGGCTCCTGGGGCTACAGATGCTGAAGCTACATCCAAAGTGTTTCCTGGTCTCCAGGTGCCCTGTACTCCTGGGCCTCTGGCCTTAGGCAGAGAAACTGCAGGCTTACTAAAAGCACCTAGGACAGAATCTGAATGCTTAAGAGCGCCCCCTTTCCAGTGGAGACACCTGAAACCCCTCCCAGTCTCCCAGCTTGTGTGGTTAATACACTTCTGTGAAGCTAGGTGTTGGAGGAAACTTGCAGCTGGTTTGGAGATTCTGGTGGGCCTTCTGGGTTCAAGTTCTCAGTGGAGATACACTCTGTCTCAAATCAATCCTATCTCATAGAATCATAGCAAGGATGAAAAGAGTAAATATTTGTAAATCACTTAGAAATGATAACTATTAATACATTATCATTACAATTTTATCACCAGATACAGAAAAATAACTCGAAACCTGCAGTTGTCTTAACAATCTGTAAGTACAAGTAGACAATGATGTTTCAGTCATTCATCTAAGACTAAATGATACAAAAACTACTATCCATGTAATAAGCCCTCTTGAATTAAAAACACATTGGACTCAATTTAGATTATCTCAATTTTAACTATATTTAATTGAGAAATTGTAAATTTCTGGAAAAATTATTCAAACTCCATATTACTTTCATAAACCAATATAAGATTACAAAGTTTTATTATCTGATATCATGAATTTACAGAAATTCAAAGCTGAAAGGAACAGAAGGGAAATTTGGGAGCAGAGTTGCTCAAGGTCACAAATGCAAAAATTAGTTTGCATCAAACTAGAAACTAGGACTCAGAATTTCTAACTCCCAAGCCAAATGGCTTTCACTACTAGAACATGATTCGTTCAACAAACATTAATTGAGCTTGTGTGTGTCAGGCCTATGTCAAGAGCTTTATATCATATCTCATTTAATCCTCAAAACCACACTATTAGGTAGGTCTCATTTTACAGATAAAGATTTGAGGCTTAAAAAGGTTAAGAAATACAGTCTTACTGCATAGTTGGAGCTGGAGGTCTGCCAAGTTTCAGAATCTTGCTGACTCTGAGTGTTTCCTGTCACCTTTATACTCTAGTATCAGGGCATCTCAGAATCTCGGCCCTTGCTACACATTAGAATCATCTGAGGAATCTCTGGGCTAGAACCTGTTTATTTTTTAACTCTCCCAGGTGATTCTAATGTATAATATACAGCTAGGGTTAAGACCTACCAGTTTTGTCAATTTGACAGACAGGTAAATAGCACAACTACAGCCTGATTAGATATTGTCAGTATTCCTGCAGAGTAACACCAATAACATGAAACAGTGGGCACTTCAGCAAAAAGCCAGGTGAAATATTTAATGACGGGTATGCTAAGAATCCAGGAAAAATCTAGGGGGTAGGGGATGAGGGGAGCACAAACACTGCTTGTTACACAAGTGACAGCAGTCAAGAAGTGTCTCAAATGGCCATCATGGGTTCTCTTTGCCATTGACCTGTCTCTTCCTAAGATACCCTCCCCCCGCCCTTCCCCAAAGACCACCACCATCAGTAAGTGCCAACAGGGCCATCTCCTGTTGATAACTCTCAGGTTATAAAAGTTCCACTCTGAAGACTGGCCGGGACCTAGCCTGCATCTCAGATTCAGGCCGTGGGGGAAGGGACTGAATGAAGCCCAGGAGATAAGACCCGCCTAGCAACTGTTGCTAAAGGCAAGTAGCCTTTGTTATCAAGCATTAGTAACACAATAGGAGGCTGAGCAGCCAGGATAGTCCATCAACATCATCCCAGGCCCTGAATTAGCCCCACAAGCAAGAGGGGGAGGTAGTGCGGCTCAGCAAAAGAATTCCAGAGCAGACGGTTTTTAGTTGTTAATGTGTTGATGGCTCCCCCTACCCTGGCTAATGGGGGGCATTAAGGCATAGACTCTCTATTGCAAGAGGCCTTTGTTCCAGGGTCAGACCAGAACAAATGGTCAAATCCCATCCCCCTCAGCCTCTAACAGAATCCCAAATCCCAGCAGCTCTCCACCTTCTAGGAAGACTGGCTGGGGGCTGGTGGGGGCGAGTAGGGGGGCAGGGCAGAGTGCGGAGAGGGGAGGAGCTGGGTAGGGTCCCCAGGATAAACGCCCTGGTGTCCAAGTCTCCCCACTTGGTAATTAACCACAAAATGGCGGAAGGCTAGACAGGAAACCAGGCTCTGGCCTTTCTCTGTCCCTCCAATTCAATTTCTCAACAACTTCCCCCAAATACTTCCCCACCAGGCTCAAGATGAAAATTAACAGACTTCAAAAACACCCACAACCAACTCTCTGCAATTTTCTCTCACCCACTGCTGCCTTCTGCTCCATGTGGATCTCCCCCACTACTCCCCACACTGAGAAAGCTACCAGAATTGGCCCAACAGGAAGCAACTCCCCCAGCAGGGGCCAACTCCCTTTGGGTAAAGCATGAGCCCAGTGCATCCTGGGGGCTTTCAATTTCCGGCGGAAGGACTAGAGAATCAAGCCGGATGTCCTCTCCAGGGCTCCTTTTGAGAGGAGTGTGACTGCCACAGTCACTCCTTACCTTGCTGGTCACTCCTTACCACCAATGTAACCTTGGTCAATTTCTTTGACCTTTGCAAGTCTCAGTTTCCACATCTGTAAAATGCAATGAATTCAGATCAAGTGCTTTGAAACGTCAAGGTCAGACCATCTACATTAGAATCACCAGGAGGAGGGAGGAGGGGTTAGTTAACTTTGCAGCTTCCTATCCCTACCCCAGAGCACAGAATTAGAACCCTGGGAGGTCGGGGTTCAAACAGTGTCTCCGAATTTTCACATGTACACCCAGTTTTGAGGACCACCACCAAGCATGATTATCCCTATTGGTGCCTCCTGAGAACACTAGACAATGTCAGATCTGGTGCCAGTCTGAACTAGCTCACAATCTAGTTGAAAAACCAGGGCTTCTGTGTTATGACACAGACAACACAAGGCAACAAATCAACATTACAAGAGACAAAGGGAAAGACATGGACCCCCATAGACACAAGAATCAGGCGGGGCTTAGGCTAGAGCCAGAGAGAAGAATGAACTTAGAAAAGGTGGAGCCCATGCTTGGAGAGAGAAGGGTTTTCCAGGCCAAAACATGGGAAGAAATTGTTCTGGGAAGAGCAGTTTCTAACACCCTAGATACGCCAGGCCCAGTGTCACCTCACCTTCAGAAATTCTCTTAATAGATGACAGAGTAGATCCTCTCTTTTCTTTTCAATGGGTTGTTTGTGCCCAGGTCTAATTTACTGTACTCACAAAACTTAATGAAAGCTCTTTTGAGGTGCAAATGTAAGCTTCATTCCCACCCAATAACTCAGATACAGAAACACATGTCTGTACTCAGAATTAAACTATCAAACAAACATCAGATCCCGGTGGAGATAAAACACTGTGCCCTGAGAAAATGCTCTTCACCTTCCAGCCTGGAGCTAACCTCAAGGAAGGTATTAACATAGCTAAGAGGAAAGGTGGGTCCAGAATGCAGAGAAAGGGAGAGCTGAGAGTCAAGGAAGCTTTTGTTTCAGAAGAGAAAGAAGCCTCAACCCACAAACTGGAATTACTAGTTCTTGGTGCAGGTGTATCCTTACTTAGAGGGTCCTTGAACCCATTAAATCAAACTGGGGGTAGTAGAGTCAGTTTAGGAATCCTAGCATTTCAAAATTTTAGAATGCAAAAATATCCAGAGTTGCTTATACATTGCATTTCCAGGAAAATTTTATAGACATATGTAGATACATGTAAAACACGGTCTTCGATGGTCAGTTTAGTTTAGTACTTTCTTTTTTTTTTTTCCTCCTGGTGAAAGGGTGATAGCTTTCATCAGATTTTCCAAAAGTTAAGAACACTGTTATGAACTCCCTTAGACTCTCAGAGCCTCAGTGACAGGGCTTTTTAGGGTCCTGGCTGACCAACACCCTTATGGCTATCAGAAAAGATTAAAATCTGCCTTCAAGGAGAGAATTTCCCAATCAGGAAACATAAGTGTCTAGTCCGATTGATAGTTTTCTCTGAAAAACAGCATTTGAACTTTCTTATTTATATATCTGTCTCTTATAAATTTAGTCAATGAATTTGGTCAATATGTGTTAGTCCTCTGGAGCCCTATCACTTCTGGGTGTGTAGACAATAAAATTTTTGAGCCCATAAAGACCATGGAATATGGTAACAAAACCAAATTAATGTCATCCTGTGGATCTTGCCCCAAACTTGAAGGTCAGTCACCATGGCCTTGGTATACTCAATAAATATTTGAATAAATGAGCAAACTAGTTTGGATACGGTGTAGAAGAGAACTCTACCCAAATGTCACTTTCCCCAAGCCACTCAGAACCTTTAACAAGCTCAAACTCTCATGAACCTACCAAATAGAAAATTCAGAAATCCAGCCCACTCCCACTAAACCCTAAACCTCCACCTAAAAAAGTTCGGTCAATAGACTGACCAAAAGAATCATCTAGCAGCCCTTACTCATCTAGGACTTCTCTCCTCAATAGATGCCTCCCTCCAGCATGGAGGCCTGAGCCTTCACCAGCTGGAGTCTGTAAATCTGAGGTTGGTCCATCTCAGAGTACTGGAAATCCCAATCATCCTTTGCTTCTGGCCCAAATAGAAGACACTAAAGTCAGATTTTTTTTCCAACATATATATTTTGCATCAGTCCTCCTTCTTTTAGACTATTCCTAATCCTTTCCATTCTACTCTCTCCAAACTTCCTTTCTTAAGATCAAACCAACAAAGTCATCTTTAACCTTTTCTTAGAGTGGTCCAAAGACCCCATTTTCTCAGCTTACTTTAGGAGAGGGCCCTTCTCCTGCACCCCAATTCCTGCCATTCTCCTAAGCCATTTCATCTTAGGTCTTTCTGGGCATGCTAAATCCCAAGGACACACACATCCCTTCAAACTGACACTTCATGGATCTTGCTTGGGAGCTTATCACCCAAGCAGCTCTGCTTCTGATAAACTCAAATTTACTAGTTTCTTCCCTGCCTCCTGTCTTTCCAGGCTGCTTACTCCCTTACCAGCCAGCCTGCAAATTCCTATGCCTTTACCTTCACCTTGTCTCCATGATCTGCTCTTCTCACTGACCCACTCCCTGTGCTCTCCAGCTGAGATCCATGATGCATTACTCCCATCCCTTTCATGTCATTATCCTTGGGTCTTCACCGCAGTACTTCCACTTTGTTTGTCCTGCTAACCTAGGCTCCATCGAACCACTTTCTATACCTATAGGTAGTGTGATACAGAAGGAAATCACACACCAGCATGAACTACCAGAGATCTTATCTCCGTCACAGGCTGGCCTTCTGAGATCTAGGGAATCATTTTATCTTTCTGAGATCAGCAACCTGTCCTTCCCCCAAGGTAGTTCTCTCAAACACCCACAGCTCTTCCCTTAGTCTCAGTGAATGTCTTTGCTTTCCTGTTACAGAAATAAGGGGAGGTGGGAAGGACCTCCTCCCTCAGTTCTGCACTCTTATCCTTACAATGTCTGTATGTGCCCCTCACCTGCCTTTCCTCCAGTCTTAGAGAATGTTCTCTGGTTCAAGGGCAGTCTCATTTCCTGCCTGCTGGAGCGACCTCTTCTTTTGTCCTAAGGAACATCATGACATCTTTTATTCTCTTTCTTCCCTCTATTTTAACCTCTCCAGTCTCCTTCTTTATGTGTGTGAAGTAAGTCCCACCCTAAAAAGGACCCTCTTGGACTCAGTGTTCTCTCCTAGCTACCTCCCTCTTTCTTTTTCTCAAATCATAGGCAAGGTCTTGATTCAGCCAAAACTGGCCCAAATTTATCGAGTGCATTTCCTTTTTTTTTTTTTTTTACTTCTGGAAATTAGGCATCTCTTCTTGGCATGCCATTGAAACTACTCAAAGGTGACCTCCTAATTTCCAGATCCAATGGGCTCTTTCCAATCCACACATTCCTTGACCTCACCCTGCCATGTGAAACCCCCTTCTCCTTGACCTCTAGAAGAGCTCTATACTAGTCTCCTCTTACCTCTGTGACTGCTCCTTTTCAGTTCACTTTGTAAACTGTACATCTTATTTGATGTTTGTAGAGCTCCCCTCTTCTCATCTAATGTCTTCTACGGGAGCCTTGTCCTCTCTCAGTTTTAATGATCACCTTTCTGCAGATGAATGTCAAGCATTATGTTTCCAGGCTAGAACTCTCCTATGGTCTCCAAACTCATGTATCCAATCACTTCCTGGACATCTTCATGTGGATGTTTCATAGGCATCTCCAACTCTACACGTTCTACACGTTTCTCCTTCTCTATCCTGCTCCTCCTCTTGCATTCTCTATCTCCATAACAGTCACCACCAGTCAACAACTCAAGCCAAATGCCAGCAAGTCACAGTGGAACTCTCATCCCATATAGTCTATCACCAGACCTATAGATTCTTCCTCCTGCACCTGGCTTGGATCCATCTCCTCCTTCTCATTGCTCCTGTCTTCCACAATCTTGTACCTGAAGCTTCCCTGGTCTCTTTACTGGTCTCCCAGTCCCTAACCTTCTCTCTTTTTCACCAGGGAGACCCTTTACACTGTAATCCATTTTCCCCAGTGCCGCCAAAGTGATCTTCCTAAATTGCAAATGTGTTCACACTCTCTTGCTTCATACCATCCAGTGGCTCCCTTTCACCTCCAGAACACAACATTTAACATGGTGCCAAAACTATTAATAATTAGTCCTGTCTACCTCCCCTATCTTATTTTCAATGAGTATCCCTAGAATCTTAGGCTCTAGTCATGATGTGCTCCTTACAGTAGGCTCCAAATAACTGCCTAAGAAATCTATACCTTTGTTTATGCTACTCCCACTGATGTAAATACCTTCACTCACCTTTGCCCTTCAACTCAGTGAACCTATCCTTACTGTCCAGGACTCATTAGGAAATTCTCCTTCCTCTATAATGCATAGTTAGTCTTTTCTCCCACCAATTAGGTAACTCCAACCCATTACTTTCTTTGTATTCTCTCTATATCTTGTAATGGTTCTTTAACATCTGCAACAATATCAGTCACATGTATTTGTTTATCCATGAGTCTCCCAGAGAGAAATTGTTTTCCTTCTTAAGGACATAGGTTCTGTCCTATCTGACGTTGTACACCCAGCACCTAACAAGTGCCTGACACAGAGTAGGAGCTTACAGATGTTTAACGAATACATGAAAGAAGTAAGGGAGAGAAAAAGAAAGAGACAGGGAAGAAGGGAGAATGGGAGAGGGGTTGGGTTAGAAAAAGAGTAATAACATTGAGGTGGTGAAGATACTCTAGATGTGAGAGGCTCTCGTTTCATGCCAAAGAGTTAAAATTTATTCCACCGAGCTGGAAGAAAAGATTGGGTGTAGAATGATTTGAAGAAAAATCAGGGAGGAAACTCCTGCAGTGGAACAGACAGGAAGCAAGGAGAGTCTGTAGTCCCCAGAGGGGAGGAAGGGAAAGGGAAAGGCTTTGTGCAGGAAGCCACTCAGGGCCTGGACCAAGAGCAGATGATGGCAGAGAAAAAGGGGCCCCAGCCAGGGAGGAAGGGAAGTCGTGGGGTGGAGAGTCACACGGCTCTTACCTTCCACACAGACGCGTCAGCCAGCACTGTCAGTCCACCAGAGCCATGCCTGAGCTCTGCTAGGAGACACCGTCATGGGCATATGGGAAACCTGGGAGGGAGCAAGGCTTTTCACCAGCTCCTATGTGATGGCAGCATTGTCCATAGAAGACCCCAGATAAAATGCAACTGGGTTCCACAGAAAGGGCCCCCAGGAACTTACAAATCCCCACTGCTACCTGCAACTAGATCCATTTACCAGATTCCTCACCTGTCCCATAACAAGAGCATTGTCCTGAGGACTCAGTGAAGCTACATTTTGATATGAAAGAAGACAGGTCAAAAAGATCCAGGCACAAGACATTGCTCAGAGTCCAAGGCCAGGGAACCCTGAGCGCCCAGGGGGCACTGTGTATCTGTGAGATGGTGAGAAGTTGGGATCATAAGAAAAGGGAGGGAAAAAGGCACAGGAGGGTCACATTCACAGTTTTGCTAGGGCCAGCCCAGTCTATTTCAGGTTTCCTTGCTCATGGTGGCCCCTGAAAAGGCACATGTCTCCTTGGGGATGAAGCTATCATTCAGTCCTGTACGGTACAAGAGTAGGAAACCTGTGAAGACTTACAGGGTAAGATCTGAAAACCAAGCCAGCACAGAAGAGAGGAAAGCCCGGCTCACCGGGAACAGCATGGCTCTGAGCTCCAGGTAGAACACATTGTCCTGGTAGAACTCCTCCAGGCCCCGGAAGATGTAGTCTCTGAACACCGGTGCATAGTTGACTAGGCCAGAGATTGTAAAAAATATGGTTTCAAACTTAGACCAGATGGTATCTTGGTTTGCATAAGTCATCTCGGGGTTCTTGGTCATCAGAGTGAAATTGCTCAGCAGGCTGTCCAGAACACAAAGGAAAGGTTTGCTGAGGAGGCACGCTTCCAGCCTTTACCTCAAGGCACTGCAGGAGCCCTGCCTTGCGTCTCCCACACAGAGGGAACGAGGATGCATCATTGTGAGCAGTGGTGAGAGGCAAAGAGATGCATCAATCAGGTCTCTTTAGTGGAGGCCTCCGCCATGAGACCCTCTTGGTACCCACCAGGAGACAGCTCAGGTAGGAAGTTCCCACCAACCAGGTTCTCACACTTCCCTTCATATTCTGAGCCAGTCTGACCCCGCTGTACTTACATACTAGACCAAGCTCTCTTTGGGGGGTGATATGCACCAAATTTTGTCCCCCGAAAATTCATAAATTAAAACACTCCCCCCTCCCCAGTGTGACTGTATTTAGAGATAGGGGCTTTAAGGGGGTGATTGAGGGTAAATGGGATCATAAGGGTAAGGCACTAACCAAACAGGATTGCTACCAGAGACATAGGACATGCATGTGCACAGAGGAGAGGCCACAAGAGGACACAGAGAGGAGAGCCAAGGAGAGAGCCCTCAGGAGAAACCAAGCCTGCCTATGCTTTGATCTTGGACTTCTAGATTCCAGAACAGTGAGAAAATAACTTTCTGTTATTTAAGTCACCCAGTCTGTGGTACTCTGTGATGGCAGCCCTAGCAGACTAATACAGTGGGTCTCATAGAAATTACCCTGGGCGTGGCCCTACGTGACCAGGTTTATATCCCCAACTAGCCATTTACCAACTGTGTGGCCTTGGGCAACTTCCCTAACCATGCTGAGCTTCATGTTTTTTATTTGTAAAAGAAAATAACCTCATGAAAGCACTCTATAGATGATTATATGATTAAAATAATTAGTACTTATAATATTACTATACAAGTTTGTTAGAAAATTTTTCCATCATATTTTCAAGCTGTTTTATCCACCAGCTAGACTGTCATTGCTCCAGGAGCTGGGAACTTTTCTTCTTTCTGGTCTTATTGAACATCTAGGCAAATTTCATTTGATGCAACAGTATTGCTGTCAATATTTTTTGCTGATCAAATTGAATTTTAAATATCAGGTACTTTCTATGGACAGAAGAGGCGTTGAATGCCTTTCTGCAGCAAAGTATCCTGTAAAGTTAAAAGAAAAAGCCTCTTGATTTTTCTAAGACCAGATTTTTACATATGGGTGTGTACAAAGGGACTCTAGCCACCTACGATAGGCGCATGACACATTCTGAACCGCCACTCACCTGTTGTCAAACTCTGTGACATTATATAGCTTCTTTCGATATTTCTCCAACAAAATCCACTCTGAACATTCTGCTGGCGTGGGTGGAGTTGGGTAAGCAAATTTGAACATCAGGGTCCCATTTCGGGTGATACAGAAATGGCAATGGGGCCTGTAGGTGACATTTTTCACCAGCCAGTCCATACTCGAGATGCTGATGTCATGGACATGCAAAGCAGCCCCTGGAAAGGGAAGAAAAAGGGCAGGGGGAGGGTTGAGCATTGAGTCCAGATACCAGGGTTCGGGGGCTGTGAGCCCAGTGTAGATGGACGAGAAGTGGTGGGAAGCTCCAGGATTTCTGCCTGACCACATTCCTCAGGACTGAACATAATATACTCTTCCCTGTCCAGCTCAAAGACCTCTAGGCTGCCTTTGCCTCCCAAAGACGACCATTGTCTTTTTTGCTCTTGTTTAAAAATGAGGCTTCCTTGGCTTCAAAGGCAGCATGGTAGGCTGCAAGAGTGTCAGGCTTGGAGCAAAAGATCAGAGTTCGAGTTAGGGCTCCATCAGCTTCTAGCCTTGTCCCCCAACACTGTATGAAGGGATGTAATGAGAATGAGCCTCAGTCCCTGCTCCCACCCCAGTCCTATCTGCAGTTTTCCTTGATCCTCTCACCCTGCTCCCCAACACCCCACCCATAACTTTCCACTGGAGCTTCTGGCCTACAGATTTTACCATCTTAGGCCTCAGGCTTGTCCTTCAGACCTGACACCAATTTTGACCCTCATGCTCCTCAAGGCACGCTATACACTGTCCCTCTGTTCTTTTTGCTCCATCCTCACACCTGGCCTTGGCACTGGCCCCTTGGCAGGTGTCACAGCTGTATGAGCTTTGATGTGTCACCCTCTCTAAACCTTACATTCTCCATCAACTGGGATGCTACTTTACCAACCTCATAGTTTTTATTTTTTTTAAATCTCTATTTATAACATTAAAAGGCAAACTGCTATTTACATGTGCAGGATAATTATTTTACTATCCAAAGAAATGTGTTTATACTATAGAAAGATACTACTAGAAATGTGTTCATCCAAGATGCTATTTCATGTATCCTATTTGGTAACTTAGCCCCTGGAAAAAAGATTAGAAGAAAGGAGTGCGAGGGAAGATATGAAGGGAAAAGTAGGATCCTATAAGCCCAGGATACTGTCTTATGGGTGGACGCTTTTCCGGCTTTATTGGGGAAAACCAGTGATACCCAGGGACCACTCTCTGCTCTCCTTTTGAGGCCGAGTCTCCTCAGAAGCAGGGGTTTTGGTCTCCAGGATGAAACGGCAGCCACCTTTGAACAGCACCTTTCCTCACTTGCCAGGAAGAACAAGGCACGGAGTAGCTGAGTGGCATTCTCTCTGCTCCACTTAGAACAGCAGCTCCAATAACAAAACAGCTCCAAGTTTAGTGTCCTCCTAACTCTCCAGGACCCCAGAATCATCCCTCCAAATCTCTACCTTTTGGCATCTTCTTGAGGATATTAAACACCTCACTTTTCTCAATGAGATTCTTGGCCTGGAAAAAGTGCATGCTGGGTGGGAACTTCCGAGTTTCCATGGCCTGATTCATCTCAGCCTCTTTGAGGGCCATGAGTCTCGTATTAGCCAGCTCCTCTTCTTTCTTCAGCACCAGCTGTCCCCCCAGTTGCATTGTCTTCTCTCTTGTTAACAGCTGATTTCGTGTTTCATCTATGGGTATGGCTGAGCAGAAAAAAGACACTGCCACCGCCAGAAGCAGAGAAGGCAGGGCTGGCCACACAGATGGGCCACCCATCAACATTGAGATGCCTGGAAGAGAGGAAATGGCTCAGATGGAGACTCAACGGGTCTAAAAAAGGTAGTGTGTAAATGAAAATCTACAGATTCTCACACCCTGTTCTCAGATCACCAAAAGGTAGCATATTGAAGGATTCTTTTCTGAGACCCCAGAGAAAAGGACTCCAAGTACAGATAAGGAGGGGTTTCCCAAATAAAAGGTTAACATGAAGATTCCTTGTAGTGGAGCTTTTTGGTCAGCAAGGTCTGCTGACACATAGAACAAGACATTACTTTTAAATTTTCACTTTTAAATATAACCACAGAGCAAAGTATCGCAAGGCATATGAAAAAAAAGGCTCCGACATGAAAGAGAAACTTAAGAAAAAAAGGAACTAAAGGGAAATGGAGACAGTACAGGAAATAAAAGAAAAAGTCAAAAGAACTGTAATAAATACCTTTACAGAGATAAGAAAAGATACTGTATCCATAAAACAGGAAAAGAAAAATAAACAAAATGAGAAAGGGCTTTTAAAACTTAAAATATAAAGCTAAAATTTTAAAACTTTACTAAACAATATTAAAAGATAGAATTGAAAAGAAGTTTTTAGAAAGTATGACAAAATAGGAGAGAAGAAAATTAGATGGTTATTGGTTCAGAAAATCCAACACCCAAATAGAAGATATTTCAGAAGAAAAAAAAGTAGATGACAGAAAAAGGAAATAAATGAATACAAATAATATAAATAAATAATAAGATAATAAAGGAAATAGAAGAAATTGTCCCAGAACTGAAGACTCGTGTCTCTAGATTGAAAAGACTTGTTCAGTACCTACCTAGCACAGCCAATTACTCAACAGTGACACCAAAATACATCATCTTGATATTTCAAAACATTAGCATTTAAATGATTCTAAAAGCTTCCAGAGAGTGGCTAGTCCAGGTGGGCAGTGAGTAGGGATTTAAGGGAGGAAGGAAAGAAACTCGTATTTATTGGGTCTTCTACTAGGCACTATATGTTTAACACTTTACATGATTATCTATTTGAATTACATTTACAAATTGTTTCAGCATACTTGAGAGTATAATATGTTATACTAGAAAAAATCAAGACCTTAAAATAGGAGACCTCAGGAATAGTCCCAAATTAGTACGTCTTTGTAAGACCTTGGGCAAATTACTTAATGTCTAAGGATCTTAGATTGCTCACCTGTAAAAAGAGTGAATTAGACTATATTAGTGATTTCCAAAGTGTGATATATATATCTTCAGTGATACAAAATATCACTGTTCAGGTTGAATGAAACTCATTTTTAAGCAAGTTATTTTTAAAATATATACTATGTAACTAGAGGTGCAGGGATATGACAAACATGGAAAGTTTGGTAATCACCGAAATGCATTATATCCCAGATTCTTTTCAGAATTAGCATTTACTCTAGTCTTACAGTTATGGTCGGGGCTATCAATAGCGTCAAGCCAGAGAGCCAGACTTTTGAAGAACGCTTCAACTCCATTAAGTCCTCGAATCTCTCCTCAGACTACAGTGTGTGCCTGCAATTGAAATCTCTAAGGCAAAAGCACAGTGACATCCACATTGCCGTTCCATCCACCTCCATGCTGCACCCTCCACTCAATGGCCCCAGCCCCTTGTCTCTCTCTTCCTAGTGACACATAACAGAAGCCACCAAGTTCCAAAATCTCCACTCCATCCTCTCTAAAGACCCTAAAAGTATTTATGTGGCCTGGCACCTGGGGACTTTTCCTGGCCCACCAGACAAAATTGATCTAATACTGGTCAGGACCAGCTTGGTTAAGCATAAGGAGAAAAATCCTTTTGCTATGTTTACCCATCTTCCTTCTCTTTGAAAAGAGGGTGAATGAAAATTCTATAAAAATACTTTATTTTCAGACTGAGAACAAAGGAACAGATCATGCGTTTGTGATTCTGAGTCAATGTCCTTGGGACCACACCATTTTCAAAAAGCTGTTGTGGAGAAAGCCTAAGTGTTTCCACCGCCACCAAAAGGGGAGGGGAGGGGACAGCTGCTGCCAGGTGAACCAAGACTAAGCGCCCAACTTCCCAGCTACCCACGGTACTCTCACAAGCCCAGTGCTCCATCCAGACCCCCACCCCAGGGGATCCCAGTTACCTCAGAGCAGCTCCAAAAACTGTAGAATGTTTGCTTAGTCCCCTCAACAGCTGTGTCAGAAGCAGGAGAAAAAAAAGCTCGACATTCTGTTTCACTTCCTGTCTAGGCAGGTTTCACTTCCTTCCAGCCTCGTTGCACAGGCCTCTGAAGAGAGGCAGGGAAAATGGGACCTGCCAGGGCCAAGACAGCAAGCAGAATTGAGTGTGGGTTTATATGCTCGTGTGTGTCGCTGTGTTCATCTGTTTGTTCATTGGGGAGTTTATACATGCTTGTGCATGTTTACAAGTTTTATGTTTATTTGAGGGGAGGGTATGTGTGTTTGTGTGCACTGTTTGTGTAGGATTCAGAACATAGGATTCTGAACATAGGTTTGGACAAGTACCACAAGGAAGCACTCTAAAATCTGCTCATGAACTTTGAGAAATGTACTCCTCCGCAAAATGTGTGTGAACTGGAGGAGCAAACCCCTGGACAGAGAGTAAAAACATAGATAATAATAAAAGGTCAATGTTTTATGGGGAGAAATCAAGACTGTGGGAGCAGGACACTAAGGGTTGTCAACAGGTGGTTGTCATCAACTCAATGCCAAATAGAATCCCAAATTTGGAGTGTGAAGAAAGAAACTTTACTCAGTGCAAACAGTTCAATTGTGGTTCAGCAGAGCTGTGGAATAGCATGGCTGTGAAGGAGGCCTAGGGCAGGGCGGCTCTGCCCTGGTGTGCTCCTGCTCCACTCTGCTGTGACAAGATTCCTTCAAGATCTCAGCTCCAGCCCAGCCAGAGACCCTCTGTCTACTTTTTCCTATGGAAAAGAAAAGTGGTTGCCAGAGCCAGAGGGATGCTGACTTATATAGAGAGAAGTCCCTGCCCCTGTTGTTTCCCAATTGGTCCATCCTCATACAAATGAGGACTCCAAATCCTTGTAGTTTGATGGGTCCAAAAGGCACTGTCCTGATTGGACAGAATAGAGCCACTCTGATTGGTTACTGAAGATGATGATGATGTGCGGTTATAGCTGCACAGCTCCTATTGTACAGAGAAATCTTAGTCCTATTGGATGAAATACAATTCCAGGAACTCCTTTACAAAGCTAGCTCTGCCCACATCAACACAGTGCAGAAAGGTAGTTGAGTGCAGAAGGAAGGTGCATTAGTGCACGCTGATCTCTGAAGCTCAGTTTGCGTGAGAGACCTCTGTGTAGAATGGATACTAGGCTCTGTTTTTTACTAATTGGAACCCAGTTAGCCACCAGATGCCCTTCTTAGTATCTTTTTTTTCAGGGCTCACAGGGTCCAATATGAGAATTAAATGAAGAATGCATACAATATACCTGCAGCGGAGGAAGTTCTCAATAAATGGCAGCCATTACTATTATTAGAAGTAACTACTGTGACACATCACCTGGGCCAACCTAATTAAGACACGTGAGGCTGTACCACTGACTTTTCTGTTGCACATACGGTCTGCATACCTGCTATGCACTGTTTCCTTCTCACCCACCTCCAAGGCCTGCCCCCCAATATACCCACAAGCCCTCTGGCACTTCCACTTCTGCTACTCCTAAATGGCTGGACCTCTGAGCCCCTTGTCCTCTCTAAAAAGTAAAAAGATCATTCACTTAGTAAATAAGATAAAATCCATACATGAAAATGTAGAGGAATTAGAAATATCCTCATCAAGACCTCAAGACTGATTTTTTAAAAGTAAGAGGACTCAGAAGGAGCAAGCAAGTAGTAAGGAAAACAAAAGTTAATTAACGTAGAAGGGTAAGAAGGGCAGATCACCAATTTTGAACATAAATCATTTGGAGATTTTTTAAAAATACCAGATTAGAACTACAGATAAAGCTTTTCTTTCCAAAACCTTTGGTTAAATGTAGGAATTAATTTTCTCATCTTAAAAGCCTGGCTCTGGGATTGCAGCTCATGACTTGGCCAAGGAGCACAACAAAGCCAGCAGAGGGTTGTGGATCTTGAGGCTAGAGTTTCCATGTCAAACAATCCACCTGGGCTAGGGGCAAGGAAGACTCTGATCATGAGGCAGAAACAGACTGGGGAACGGCTCAGCTCACTTGCCTGGACAAAGGACCAGAAACAATGAACCTCAGTGGGTCAGCACCAGGAGGCTGACTAGCAGGCTTGGCAAAGCTGCTGGGGCAGGGCAGCTGTCCAGAGCCAACCTCTAGGCCTTTGTAGCTGCAGTCACTTGTGAGGGGCCATCAGCCCCCTCTGGGATGTGGCTGTAAGGACTGTCTACAAAAAAGATGGGACATCTGAAAACAGGAAGCAAGAGTGTACATGGGGAGGCCATTCTGGAAGAGTGCTCTGCCAAGTATGGAGACTATAAAATGGGATACAGGGCTCTGTGTTTTATGCTTTATTGAAAATGACCATCAGAAGTAGAACTGGGCTTTGAAAATCTACAGGGCAAAAAAAGAGAACCACAGCATCTTTGAGTGACTACAAAACTAAACCTAAGTGGAATGAAGCCTGAGAAGATAGGTAGGTTATGCTTCCAAAATTGAGGACAAGGAGAGGTTTTTGGAATTAAAGTGGTCTATGGCTACACAAATATTTGAGGGACATTTTCATCTAAACAACTTTTTTCCACAAATATCATGAATTATATGCTGTTAACTTAGAGCAGAGTATAGGAATTTCCTAAGGTAAAGGTTTAAAGCTCTTGATACACCATTTTTATAGATGATAAATAAGGTTCTCTGACCCCTGGAGTTAAGAAAATGTAAATAATTATAGCTAAAGCTTATTCAAAATTATATATATTTATGCATTTAATCCTTGCAGTGATCTTATAGGGACTATTGCTAACCCGCCTTGACAGGTGAGCACACTGAAGCACCTGGAGTTTAGGCAACCTGCTGAAGGTCACACAGCTGGTAAGGAGTAGAGACTAGACTAGCATCTGGCAGTTTCCACCTATGGCTTCCCTTGTAGCAAGGAAAGGGAAGGTCTTCAAGCTGGTGGGGAGCCACATGCCTGGAGCCCCTGTGCTCGGCATAGAAGAGCAACCCCCACCCCCCACTTTCACCCCTGACCTATGGATGTTGTTATTTACCCTTAAGAACTAGATCTCTGAAGGCGGGTTGCCTCCTACTACACACTGGTGGTGCCTCCTACTACGCACTGGTGGTGCCTCCTACTACGCACTGGTGGTGCCTCCTCCTACGCACTGGTGGTGCACACCCAGGGGGCCTGGCACACCCAGGTCATGGTCTGTGGCTCCACCTGGGGCGCAAACCCAGGACCTTCTGTATGTAAAGCAGACAAGCTAACCACTACACTATGGAACCATCCCCCTGGGAGTTTGTGCTTTTAATAACCAAAGTATTTTTAGGAAGCAAATAAATTAGTTTTCTCACAGAACCGCCATGTGATATTGGAAAAAAGAATTAATATCCATAAGCCTTAATGCCTTTATCTTCAATAAGGGGAAAATAATGTGTGACTTCTACAAAGATTTTTACCAAATAAGTTGGTGTGTGTATGTGTGTGAAATAATACATGTGAAAATGTCTTTAAAACTATAAAGTAACTATGCAATTATACAGTATAAGTAATATTCTTTGCACAAATCTTGCTAGTGTGTTTTTTCCTGGCTTCTTAGAGTGCACTAAACACAATTTGATCTTTATTGATGATTCAGGTTCATTCTAATAAACATTTATTATATTTTGTGTTGCTATTAAACTATCACTAGGTAATGCTACTGAGGTATGTAGTACTACCTGACCCTGTTCTAAATGGTTCTGCTTGTATATCCGTTTATATCCTTTTTCTCTCCTGTCTCATACAGTTAATTTGCTACTTCTAGTAGATCTGTTCTCTAGCAACCCTCCTCTCTAATATGCTCCCTCGTATTATATGTGAGGTAGAATCAGATAATCAAATTTGCAAAACATGTGGGTTCTAAGTAAGAGCTTTTTCAATTTTCCTGTGAGTCGGTCATATTCTTAAGTGCATGGGCTGGTTTTCAGTTAAAGATGACAGATTAAACACATAAATTAACTTTCGTTCCCCTTCAAAATCCCAATAAAATGAAAGTGAGAAGAGTTTTTTCTTCTTTAAGCATATATTCATAAGGATGAAGAAAATAAGAATGGAGAAAATAGCAAAATATTTTTGGAAGCTGGAACGTAGATGAATAAGTGCTAATGATTTAGAAGACTTAAAAAAGCTGAATCTTAAGCCAGCAGTGAGGAAAGGCAAGAAATAACTCAAAATACCTCTGATAGCAGGGATGAAGGTGGATCCAACACAGGAAGAATGGAGGAATTATTAGAAAAAATTTTTTAATCTAGAAAAGAGGTCAATTAGCTAGACCATTTATAAATAAAAACAATAAAATGAGAGCCACGGATTTTGTCCTACTCTTTTTTTAACAGAGCAGTACAAATTTGTTTTCAGGGAAGGGTAAAACAGAGTTTCTGGCCTAGTTAAGGATTGGGGCAGCATACTAAAAATGGAGATATTATTGAAATTTTATACATTGAATACTAAATCACTTAAGCCTTTTCCCCGCTGACTACTCCCTCAGACAGCAGCAACCAACTTACACCCACAGTCAAGAAAAGAGAAAAGCCTTCCTTGGGGCTTTAAACAGCCTCAGAGAAAAGACCTAATAATCCTGACAAATATTTGCCAGGTCACTGTACAGTAAAAAGTATGGCCAATGACCATCTGTCCCCAAGTACACAAGGTTTCTAGAACTCCACTCTTAAATAAAAGCAGACAGCCAAGAGTCACTACATTTGAGTCATGCTATTTCTGACAGCAAAAATAATCTCGGGAGAAAGAGACTAGGAAGGAGAAGAAAACTTTAACATTATTAGCCACAGAAAGCTAAGAAAAGACATTGTACCCGTGAAACAAGAATAGGACACTATAAAAGAGAGTGAAAAGAATTCTTATAAACAATGATGACAGAGTAAAAATGAACAACTATATAAAGGTTTAAGGATAAAGTTAAGGATATCTTCCAGGATATAGAACAAAAGACAAAAAAAAAATTGAAGGAAAAGGATTTTTTTAAAGGATGAACAGTTGAAGAAACCAAATATATGGAAACTTCATGTTCTAGAAAGAGAAAACAGAGTGGAGAAAAATCAAGAAAGTATCTTAGGACTAAAAGACATGTAAGTTCATATTTTTTTTAGAGCTATTCTTTTTTTTTATTTTATTAGTTTCAAATATACAGTGCATTGCTTAGACATTTATATAGTTTATAAAACAATCCCTTAGTTGCTCTTTTTCTCCTCTAGCTCTCCACCTAGTCATTACATTAATGCTAACTGTGTTTCCTATGCCGTGCTCCTCATCCCCGTGACCATCTATCAACTACTAACCATGTGAGTCCATAGTTAAAGAGTACTTGGAAAGCCCAGCACAATGGATAGAGATGGACCACACCAAGACCCATCACGGCGAAATTTCAGAACACTGGGGACAAGTCAAGAACCTAAGATCATCCAAAATAAGAGGATAAGCCAGGAAAAAGGAACTTAAGGATCTAGGAAACAGAGGCAAGAAAGAGGCAGAAGTAATTCCCGGCTTGATAAAAAAAAATCTTTAGTCCAGAGCTGTGCTGCATGCCCCAGAAAAGCCAGTCAGTCCTTGACCAGCTGGGACTGGTAAAAGAGCCTCTTGGAGAAAAGTTGTTCAAGATGAAATTAGTAGGATGCCTAATAAGAGTTTCACATAAAGAGAGAAGGGTTTGAGGATAAAAAGGCAGAAAAGACAGAAAACTAAGCAAAAGAAAAAATATGACTATTGTTGATTTCATGAAATACGAAGAATTGTGCAGAAAAGGAAGAGTTATAGTAAATGAAATACCTCAGTGGTGTCTATTTAAGGTTACTAATATGGCACTGAATATAGAGCTAACAAAATTATGATATAAATACATTGGGATGATGGAGGGATAGAAAAATGTGTGTATAGTGGTAGGAGTAGGGGGCAGAGCTAAGAGAGAGAGACCTAAATCTTCATCTTCTGTAGTGGGAAGCCCATAGCTAATGCCTAAAACTAACAAAATCAAGAAGGGCAGCATGTAAGGGATATGGAGGGAAAAGGCTACCAGACTTGGAAAGCACTGCCTCTGGAGAGCACAGAATGGAGAGTGTGAGGCTGTGGGGATAGGAGTCAACTCTTGAGGAATCTCTGGCTCTTTAACCATGGGTGTGACCGTATGGCCTCCAGTTGGAATGCCTTCTTCCTGTTTTTTAGGATGGAGAGTCTGCCAGTAAAGTGCCCTGGAGCAGAATGAAGACATGAATGGTGTCATACACAAACCACAGCAGAATGGAACAGATCGTCATTAACCAAGGAGTGGAGAATCCCTGTCAAGGAATAACTTCTCAATCCTAAGAGGCAAACTCTGAAAAGTAAGACTGACGTGTGCAACAGCTCATCACTCCTGAAATTATGTGTTCAGTGTCTAGCTTCCTCATTATATTGCAACACTTATTAACTATCTAGTCAAAAATCATTAACATTTATGTAGCATTTACTGTGTACCAGGCACTGTCCTCACACACTCCACTGCCATTGTCCCGTGTGATCCTCAGGACAACGTTGAAGTGTTTAAGTTTATAGAGGTAGGGCACAGCCCAGATTAGTAATGTAGTTTATGTCAGGCAGACATACTCCGAGAAACATGCTCCCCGCCACTCTGTTCTACTGCCTTCTATTTTATCTTTTTTATTTATTTTTCCAGCTTTATTGAGAGAAACATAATTGAAAAATAACATTTGTAAGTTTAAGGCGTACAATGTGATGACTTGCTATATGTATAGATGGTGAAAAGATTACTATAATAAAGTTAGTTAAAACTCATCGTCCACATAATTACCAGTTGTGTGTAGGAGGGTAAAGACACCCAAGATGACTCTTCTCAATTTTCATGAATACACTACAGTACTGTTAACTGTAGTCACTACACTGTGTGTGCACCCCAAAACTTGCTTATCTTTCTTACATGTCAACTTGTTTCCTGCTGAACTCCTCGTATTTAATATAGTGTGAGCTCATACATAGTATGTGTTCAATAAGCGTTATTGTCCTTTTTGTTGAGAAGCTTATGTCTCTTGATATTGTGACAATAACAAAGTAAACTCAGACCTCAAACCCAGCCCATACTTTTTTACCTCCTCTCCCATAGAACCTGATCCTCTTCCAATTTTCTCCTTCTTAATAAGTGGCACATCCATGCACTCAACAGCCTCTGCCAGAAACCTGATTCCTACTATAAAAAATGAGGAGTTGGCTGGTGGTGTCCACTCGTCCCACACCAAACCTTCACTAGACCCTGCCTAGTCCCCTCCAATATGGATCTCCAGTCATTCACTTCTGTTTCCACAATCATGACCCTAATGCCTAACAACTCTCTCTCGATCTATTTTAATAACTTCCACTTTGTCTCCTTTCAATTCATTCTCCAGGTCTGAAAGCACAAATATCAGCATGTCCTTCATGTCCCTTTCTGCTGAAAACCTTTCAGAGTCTACCCACTACATTAAGAGTAAATTCTAACACTCCTTTTGTTTGCCCTTAGGCCATGCTCTATCTGGCTTTGGAACCATCTCCCCACCTGCTCCCTTTTGCCCACTGACCAGCCTTCTTTCAGCATCTCAGAGGTGGTGAATGTTTGCACTTCTAAGAGTTTTCAGTGTGATTTCACTTTGCCTGGAATGGGCTTTTCCCTACTTTTGTAAGCCAGCTCCTCCTGTTCATCTCTCAGGCCCCTATGTGAATATTTCTTCCTCAAAAAGCTTTCAGAGAACACCTTCCAATGTAAATTTAATCTGTTACTCTTCATAACATCCTTTTCTTATCTTCTACAGAATGCACCACAATTTGTAATTCTGTATTTATATATCTCCATGATTATTTAAGCTATGTCTCCATGTGAACTTGAAAGCTGCCTGAAGGCTTTCTGAACTCTTGCTGCCACTGTTTCCTCTTCTATACAGTGCCTGGCTCAGAGTAGACACCCCAAAATCATCTGCTACTGCATGCAGGCATGTATAAAGGAAGGAAGGAAGGAAGGAAGGAAGGAAGGAAGGAAGGAAGGAAGGAAGGAGGGAGGGAGGGAGGGAGGGAGGGAGGGAAGGAGTGAAGGAGGGGGGAGAGAGGGAAGGAAGGAAGGAAGGAAAGAAGGAAGGAAGGAAGGAAGCAAGGAGGAAAAGAGGAAAGGAGGAAAGGAAAGAAAGAAGTAGAGAGGGAGGAAGAAAAGGAAGGAGGGAGGGAAGGAAAGAGGGAAGAAAGAAGGGAGGGAGGGAAAGAGGGAGGGAAGGAAAGAAAAATCTGTTTGTTGCAGGTGGAAGACATTCGGGTCTTCTAAACATGATGTCATAGGGAAGAGGTAAATGAGACCAGAGTGTCTTGCAAAAGGTGGCTGGTAAGCACAGTCTGTATGCCATCTGCTGAACAAGTGCGATAAAGATATGAGTCTATGTCAGTGATATAAACAGTGACCCCTAGAATTGTGCAGTGTTCATCTTGCACAATCACACATGGCAGCCTGGGAGGCAGTAATAAATGCCAATGGCATATCAATAAGCCTGAGCTGGATTTTCTTGTTTGTTTTTACTTAGTTTTTATACATCTTCAGTGAAACACAGAAGCATCCGTATGGATCAAGCCATGTCTTGGAGTCACCTTGTCTCCCATTGTTTTGTTTCCAGTCTCTAACACACTCTTTGCAAGCACCAACATTTACCTTTGCACTCTCCATAATTTTCTTTGTTCCATTCTTATTTCTATTTTTTTTTGGGGGGGGTGGGGAGGAGCAGGGGCTTTTTCTTTATTACAATTGTCATACCTTATATGAGTCTATATTGTTCTTTCCTTTGGCTAGTTCAGGGATTCATCATCAGTCATACCAATACCTGCATCTTGCAAACTTCAAAGTGAGTATAGGATCCAAAGTCCTACACATTTTGATCAGCATTTTCTCCACTGCAGGAATGGAGACCTTAGCCTTCCTAGGGTGAAGAATTTTTATTATCACGTGTTAACAGGGCAATAGTAGGACTGCCCACATTTCCTGGTTTGATGGTTACTGGGTTATTCTTGAACAGGGAAAGAAAAGGGCCAGCTGCCTTTGAAATGTAAATAACCACATGACTGAGCTCTGTGTTCACCGAGGATTCCATCTTGTTTGTCTAACCTGTAAAGCACAAGGTATTCCAAGATTCTCTCTGGAGGAGAAACTTTAGTAAAGCAAATCAGATCATGTCACTTTTCTTCTAAAAACCCTCATAAGTCCCCCATGGCACTGCACTAGCCTTATTGCTCACTCCTCCAGCTAGTCATACTGAAGTCTTAGTCATTCCCCAAACAAGTTCTTCTGGCCTCCAGCCTTTCCACATGTTCACATGTTCACTGAGCCTGGAAAATGTTTTCTTTCCCCTTTTACCTGGTCATCTCCAATCTCAACTTGGACTTATTTTACACTCATAAGTCTTGACCTTTATCCCAAGGAAAAGACAACGTCAGGTGCTGGTCAAGTGATGCTCCTGTACTCAGGCCCCTCCGTAACCAAGTCCAAGCTCATACTGCTTACCACAAGACAGTCGTTGAGCTGAATGACAAGGTGTTGGGGAAAGGAAAACAACTTTATTTATAAAACCAGCAAGCTGAGAAGTTGGTGGACAAGCATCCTAAAGAACCATCTTAAGAAAGTACAGAATTCAGGCTTCTTTTATATCAAGGTAAAGGGAAAAGGGGAGGGGTTTGAGGTTGATTGATGACCACAGACCTGGACAGCAGCAGGGGTACAGGAAGATTCCTTTGTTGTTAGACTGTTGACTCTAGTTGATATGAGTCCGTTAGTGAGGTTAAATAGTACAAACTTTCCTTATTTCCTTGTGAGAGGCAGTTTCTGGTAAGTGGATGTTTTGTAAAACTCAAGCAGGAAGCAGAATTACTCTAATACTATATGCACGACTATTAACATAAAGGCCATGGGAACAAAGCAGGGTGAAACAAGATGGAGTCAGAGAGGCTGAGCATTTCACTGTGATACCTCTTTTAGCACTCACATGCCATGTTGAAACATTTAGGTACCTATGTGTTTCTACCACAAGGATGCACCTTCCTTGATGTCAGAGACTATCCTGTTCCCTAAGTACTGTGCATGGCACACTGCAACTCCATCAGTGTTTATTCGGTGGATGAAGAAATGAATGAAAGAAGCCACCTAGTTTCCCTTACCTCTTTCAGGCTTCGGTTCTTGTCACTGAGGGAGTATAGGAACAGGGGACTTGGAACTGTTCAGGGACCAGTCTTTGTGACTCTAATTTATGCAGGTCTTTGATCCTTAAAGTGCATTTCCTCGTCCTTGTTCTACATCTACCTCTTCCTTAATCTCAAAAGCTCTATCCAGAGCCTCCCAATCTATGACTGTTCAGCAGGATCAAGGGAGGAGCCTGAGCAAGGAAAGAAGACTTAGAGACAGAGAGGTGAGAGGGACTGAAAGGAATGAGGCTGAGATGAGGGAGGAGTGGGAAGTAGAAGAGCCCATTCTCTTGACAGCCTCTTTTGTCTTCTGCCCTTAACCTACTAACGCCTTTCAACTCTGTGAAGAACCTGTTATTGTCCCTATTGTATAAGATATGGAAACTGAGGCCCCAAGTGGTCTATAACCAGCCTACCAGCTTATATAGTCAGTTCTGTAGCTACATAGGGGTGGAACCAGGTAAAAAGAGCTACAATAGTAGACATCCACTGAGCCTTTGGTGGGCATGAACCATTTCAGGTAAAAACCATGGTAACCTTAAGAGATGGGCAAGAATTTCATCCTTATCTGACAGATGAGGAACCTCAAGTTCAGAGATGCCAATAAACTTAATCCAAGTCATACAATAAGTAGCTGAGCTGGGAACAGTACACTAAACTTGCCCTTTGTTTAAAGCCTCCTAGGAAGAGAAGAGAAAACAGGTGGAGTGTAAAACAAAAACACAGCATCATTCAGAGGAGGAGGAGTTCTTGAGCAAAGACTGTGTATGGGACCTCGATCTCCTTCACCCAGAGGACAGGAGGCAGTATGTGCATCACAGACTCTCTAGAAGCACCTCCCTGGTTGCTCCTGGAGTGAACAAGCTGACCATGCCCACCACACATGCCTTCACCACCTTCTTACTAGACACTTCTGTTAGGCCGTCCCTCTACGATTGCCCAGGCGCCAATTATCATCAGCTCTATGGCCACTTGCTTTCCAAAAGACCCCATGAGCAACCCTTCCATCCACAGACTTAAGAAAGCCCTGCTGAATGCTGGTCCTAGCCCTCAAGTTCTCTGCCTGGGCTGCACATTAGAATCATCTGGAAAGTTTTTACAAGTCACTGAGGTATAAGTCCTACCCCAGACCAATCAAGTCAGAGTCCCTGGGCTTGGGACTTAGGCACTGGTATTTTTTTAAAAGCTTCCCTTAGCGATTCTCATGGGCAGCCAGGGCTGAAAACCACTACCTTTCAGGAGGCAGCTGCACATAAAAAATTTAAATAGCGCTGTCACTGTTAGGGCCAATGGGAGTTCAGTGTCACCCCAATGGTGGTGGCAGGAGAGGGAAAACAAGGACGCAGATGTGTAGTTAGCATTTTTCCTTGGTTCTTCCTCAAATGAAGGCAGTGAAGAATCACAGGTCATTGAGATTTAAGTTTTATTAAAAATATATTTTAGAAAGACAAAGAATACCCCAAGGAGGCACAAGGTCCCAGCGCTGTAACCAACACGAAGGGGTCAGAAGGGGCCAGAATGGCCACAAAAGGACAAAAAGGCCGCCAAAAAGAGAGAGGACCCAGAAAGGCAAAAAGGGGAGCCCAGAAGGGCAAAAAGGGCCCAGAAATGAGAATATCTGCCTTATATTTGGGCCAGGATGGGTGGTTCCAAAGGCATTCCTAGGTGATTGGCACCTGAGGTCATTTTGATTGACACCTGGCTGCTATATAACTTTGCCTAGTGTGCATGTATGTACCCAGAACTCTACTACCATTGGGGTGTTCTTTGGGCAGTCTCTATGCTGGGCCCCTATTTCTTTGTTCCCCTTCTAACTCATATCTTGCTAGCTACCTAACAGCACTATATGGCATTATCTACACAAATAAAAAGACCCAAATTCTTTGGGAGTCAGGGAGGGAATTGGTGACTGCCTCATCAAGGAGGTGAGATTTGATGTGACCCTCAGCAGCATCCTAGGAAGAAGAAAGACGCCGAAGAGAAGCACGTACCTTCCTCAGCTTACCACACTGGCCTGTCCGACTCCTCTGCCATCCCGTGGCACTCACTGGGAAGGGAGGGCTGCAAAGGCCAGTAGAGCAGAGTTCTGAATGCAAACACATGCAGGAAAAAGGGGTTCTATAGAAAGTAACCTCACAGGGTGATCTGATCATAAATTCCTAACTGAGAAGGTCATGGCAGGTCACACCCCACGCACATAACTTCTTTAGTCAAAGGCTTACCTTTGCCTCAAGCAAGCCCTGTCCACTGTTTCTGTGCACCTAGGTTAAATGAAGCTGCCTTTCAGACCCATCCTTCTGAGAGGTGACAACCCTTTCGGACCCCTCAAGAGAGCAGATAATCTTAGCTACCTTGTCATCTCATCCCCACCATGCTTTCTCCCACCATTATGCAATATTCCCTTATGTTCCCTCCTTAATTTCAAACGCATAAAAGAAACTGAAAACTGTCATTCTCTGGAGCATCTGAGATCTTGCCCCCCGGCATGTTTCCCCAGTTTGGCTCAGACAAACTCTATAAAACATCATCAGAGCTTCGCTGCCATCTTCAAGTCCCTGTGCTTTCACCAACCATCCGGAATCTCTTCATACTGTGTTTCCACCAAGGAACTTTCCAAGGAGCAACTGCACCTTTGAGGATAATGCCTGGGTCCTCTGCCTTCGGAGCATCAAGTAGAAGGAATGCCTCATTAGAGAAAATTCATTGAGTAAACCTGATGATCCGTTAGGCTTTATTAAGCCTTTCGTGAAGCCAACAGCCTCCCATTTAGCAATCAGAAGGGCACATTAAGGAGTATACAAAATGGAAGGTTTTTATAAGCAGAAAGAAGTTGGGACCGAGAAGTTAAAAGAGTAGGTGATATCAAGCAAGGACCCCTTCCCTTAGGGGGAGGCAGGGGTCTTCCCAGGCAGACAACCTCACCAGTGCTGACCATGGAATTCCAGATTGAATGGTTTAAAATTTTCTTTCCTGGGAGAGGCTGAATTTGCAATTAGGTGAGTTACTAAGTTTTGGTTCGGTGACATAGTTTAGCAAAAGTGACTTCATTTGGGCCCATTGTCTTTTTTAAAACAGCCTCCATGAGCTGCAGCTTTCTTCCCCTAAGCAGAAGCACCAGGCAGGTAGGTACTGGCTGAGCCTACTGAGCCAGCCCTTGCTCTGCAGGATGGGCGTCTGTACCCCAACGGTCACACCTTCTCTTCATTCCCCTTGTTAAATGCCGATGAAATGTGCTTCCAGCTTTGTTTTATAGAGAAACTGAGGTCTGCAGGAGAAAAACAATATCTGGACAGTGATACACTGGGAAGTTCCAAGCGGAGACTAAATTACCCCAAAGACCACTTCAAGAGGGTGAGGTAGGAAGAGATGGGGAACAGCGCCAGCTCTGCTTTCCAAACCATCCTCAAATAGGGCTTCGAATACACCTCCACAATTATGACCAAGACTGACCAAAGAGCCCCTCTCAATCAGGCTGGTGACTAAGTTAGGGCCTGTACTTGTGAGCTCAAGATCAGGGTTTGGGGGCTGTGTGTACCTGTGTGCACCCACTTCCTCAACTAACCAGAAACATCAATTTGCATCTGGAATTGTTCTACAAGTATACCTAGCAACCTCTTAGGTGACATTTCTTTACCCCTGATGCAAATGGAGAGGTTTTAAGTGAGACTCCATCCCCAAACAGGAACCTGGCAGGTCTGTGTTAAAATGTAAATGCAGGGCCTTAAATATTTTTAAAGTGGTAATACAAGTAACAAATTGCCCCGGGACCAAAAGAATTACTTTTTATACACAAATAAAATAATGATCTTTAAGTGCCAGTTATTGTCAAGGTGCTAAGCTGCCTCAGGCTGGAGGGAAAGGACCAACTGGGTGGGTTCCAGTGCATTGTTAAGAAAACACCAGGCAGAGGAGGAAAAGACTGAGAGGAGATGTTGGAACCTAGAAGCGTTGATAAAAAGTTCTAGGGGCAAGTCAACATGCAGAAAGGACACAGAAAACCAAGAGGTTATCCGGGACAAAATGGGACAGGACCGCACTATCTCAGCAACGAAAAGTAGTCACGCAGAGCAAACAGGGAATCCTCTGCCTCAGCATCCCTGCCTCTCTCCTCCAGCTCTTCTTTCATGCCCAAGCCCTGACTCTCCTTCCCAAGAATGTGCTCAGCTGTGGATTTCCTGATGGCAGGACTGTTACATTTTATCTTGATATTCTCAGTGCCTGGCATTTATAAAGTGCTCACTGATGAAGGAATGACTGAGTCTTTGCCTCTGCTTTCCTTCTACTCGTTCATTCATTCACCAAATATTTATTGAGATCCCCTATATGCCAGGCAATGTAATGGGTATCACCCCTGCTCTCATGAAGTTGGCCATATATAGGAGAGATAGAACATGAATAAATGATTGATTATATAGATAAAAATAATTACATTTAGGATATGAAAAAATAAGAATAGCATAGGAGAGAAACTCAACCCAGAGCAGGGGGGTGCAGGGCAGTTTCCTATAGGAAATGACATTTAAGATGAGTTCTGAAGTCTGGATGGAAGTTAGCCAGAAGGAGAAGAAGCATTCCAGGCCAAGAGAGAACATATGCAAAGGGCCTGAGGTGGAAAGTTTAAAAACTGAAAGAAGGAGAGAGGCAGGATAGCAGCAGCCAAGGAAAATAAGTAAATAATATTACGTGATACTGAAACATGACAGTGCATTTAACTTCCATCCAGGAGCCCAACTGATGCACTGGGAGAAGACAAGAAAATCCATGCCAGTGGATTTAAAATAGATTTGCAGTCATCTCTCTGCCTGTCCTTTTCCGATCTTCCCAGTGTTCAGGCCCTGCCTTCCCTTCTCAGTCTGCCTTTCCCTCGCCCTGAACCCAGCTTAAGGAGCAACCCTGCTCCTCCCTGTCATGGATGACTGAGACTGAGTGTGCAGTGACTTCACCCTGGTAATAGTAGAGTTCTGGAGAGGAGCTCATCGCTGGTGAGTCACCAGAGAGACTATGAAGAAAGGGCTAAGCAGGTCAGCCGAGGAGCTCCCCAGTCATTTCTGTCTCATAATGAGGCTGAACGTTGAGACCTCTACAAAACCACATAGGAAGGGCAGAGACGAGGCCCATCGCTCACAAAGGCGAGGGTGGAGGTGGACGGGAAACTGGCTTAAGACAAGAGGCCAATGGTGTGTGCTTCGAGTGCCCAAGCCCTGTGGTAAGTTGAGTTTACTATGTTAGGTGAAGAAAAATCAGCTTATGAAGCTTCTCCAGATAACTGAAAAAAAAAAAAAATCAGGGAAAATATGAAAGAAGAAAGGACTGGCTAGGAAGCCAGAGACCTCCAAAGGGTCAAAGGAAGTGACACTTTTGGGTAGGAGTATGAACGCCAACAGGAAGGTCAGGGGGAATAACAACAGAGGATCTGACTAGAATTTCCTTCTAGTCAGAGGAGCAGGGCAGGACGGAGTAGGGTGGGACAGGGTGGCAGTTTACACTTCCTGGTGGCATAACTTCAGGGGGTGCCATTCACATCGGTTTAAGGTTAACAGCACCCCCTGGAGGTGTGCGGTGTGGTTGAGCAGTGGTACCAGGATGGTCCAACCTATCACAGAAAAGCTAAGGATGCTTTTGGAAGAGTTGAGACTATCCAGGTCCAACAATGATTCAGATTCACAAATTCAAGCTAAAGCCTGCATTTCCTGGGCAATCTGCCTGTGGACAAGCTGTAAGAGACTGTCACCTAGCCAACTTGTCACTAGACATTAGAACCAAAAAAAAAAAAAGAGTGGTCACATGCAAGAAATTACATTTGTGTGAAATTAGTCACTGGGAGTATTGATTATATGGCAGAATATTGAAAAGAGACCATCAGTCCACCAATAGGAGACAGGGTAAGTAAACTGTAGTACCCATTTACAGAGAGAGTACTATGCTTTATAGAGATGGATGAACTTTGTCTATGCACTGTAAGAAAATATCTCCAAACCACAGGTAGGTTTAAAAAGAAAAAAAGCAAGGTACAGAAGTGTACAGTATGCTACCTTCAGTGTAAGTAGAGAGAAGAAAGAACATTCATATTCGTGACTATGCTTATAAAAAGCAACTCTGGAAGAATACACAGGAACTAAAAATAATGGCTAGCTGGTAGGATGGGTCAAAAGAATCAGTTAGGAAAGACAGGGAGCAAAAGTAAGACTTTTCTGTAAACATTTTTATGTTATTTTGATTTTTTTCAACCATATTACTTAGTTGTGTTAGGCAGAATGGTTCCCTAAAGAAATCCACATCCTAATCCTTGGACCGTGTGACTAGGCTGCATTATGTAGCAAAGGAAAAGTTGCAGATGCTGTTAAAGTTACAGATCTTAAAAGAGATTATCGTGGATTATCTGGAGAGAAGGGGACAATTGGGTGGGCTCCAATTAAAAAAAAAAAATCAGAGAATGAAAAAGACTGAGAGGGGATGCTAGAACCAAGAAGCGTTGATAAAAAGTTCCAGGGGCAAGTCAGCATGTAGAAAGAATATAGAAAAACAAGGGGTCATCTGGGACAAAAACAGGACAGGAATGTGTGAGGAGAGCACTTTCTCTGTCTGGAGTCAGACAAATTTGGCAGAAGAAGGCAGAGGGGTTTGAAGTGCTGAAGGGACTCAGGCTACAGTTGCTGGTGGGGGCCTGGGAATGAAAGTCAGCACCCCCTGGGAGCACAGATTGACCTCTAGCTGACGGATAGCAAGGATACAGGGACCTCAGTCCTACAACCTCAGGTAACCAGCTCCAGCCAACAATGTGAATGAGTTTAGAAGCAGACGATCTATTCTCAACAGCCTCCAGTCTTGGTCTTGTGAGACATTAAGCAGAGAACGCAGCTGAGCCCACCTGGTCTTCTGACCTGCAAAAATTGTGAAAAACAAATTGGTGCTCTTTTAGATTTTTATGTTTGTGGTAATTTGTTACATCAGCAATGGAAAATTAATATACTATTCAATGTTTTTTAAAATAATATTTCAAAATCGATGCTTAGAAAATCTCTTTCTTATTTGTAATTTTTGTTCCTTAAATATAATTCTGAGCATGAGTCAAAAAGAAGCCTTTGAAAAATAACGCTTAGTCTCATTGGCATTTTCGGGCAAACTAGGACCAAACATCCACTGTTGGTTCTATTGTGTCAACTCCTGTCCACAATCCTGATCCCCAGCTTTCTTCACATTCTCAAGAGCATGTTCCTGAAATCATGGGAAAATCAAATATTTAATTACACATACTCCAAGAGATATTATCTATTATCTATTATTATCCACTATCCTAGCCCCGTGGTTCTCAAAGTATGGGCTCTACACCAGAATCATCAGCATTGCTTTAAACTGGTTAAAAATGCAAAATCTCAGACTCTTCCTAGACCTACTAACTAGAAACTCTGGGGGTGGGGGCTGTGCTTTAACAAGGCATCTGTGCTTTAACAAGAACCCACCAGATGATTCCGATGCATGCTTGAGGTTGAGATCCATCATGTTGCCGAGCCTATATGCTACCATCGTTCTTGAAATGACTAGGATGGGGGAAGAGGAGGAGAGGAGAGGCATTTCAGAAGGTGGGGAGGGTCCTCGATCTCCAAGTGGCTGCTAAGTCTCAAGGGCTTAAGGAAACAACAGAAACTTTCTTGGGGTTGGATAAGCACAGATGGAGTGCTCGAGTCCTCTGCTATGGTAGGCAAAATCACCAGGTAATGAAGGAAGATGGCAGGCTGCCCTTTCTGAGGGTCAGCTGTCATACCACACCCACAGACACAGCCCAACAACACACTGTGGGGACCATGCTGGGAGGAGTAGACACTGTAATGTGGTAATACATGCCATCCTCAGAAGTGCTGCTCTGTGTCAGTTAAAGGCCTACCTAGAAAACACTCTTCCAGATTATAAACAAGGCATGCCTTAGGTGAACCCAGAGATGCCAGCTATTAACTAAAAAATATTTTTAAGAACCTGAAAGAAGTTTGTGTGTTCAATTCAGATCGTAAGTAGTTGGGCAAAAGTTGGCAGAGTATGTATGACACGGCTAAATGGAAAATAGGAGCTCAGGTGAGAAAACAGCTTTCCCAGGTATCTGTAGGAGAACAAGGAAGAACAGCATCTGATAGACACACAAGAGTGAGCTCTGGGGGTTAAATGGCAGGGCGGTCTGCCCACCGCTGCTGTGGGGCCCAGCCGTTTAGAAGATCTCTTAAGCAGACTGCCCCTCAAGTAGACAGAGCAGGCCTCCACTCACTAGTCACCTTTTGGTCTACTGTTCATTATGTCTTGCCTGTTTTTTCCCTATGAATTGTTCAGACTCACCACTCCATATGCACACCCCTAGATATAGCTTCTTGGCTAGTGCATAAGGAGATTGGTCTCTGCCCGTCCCTAACTTACCCAGCCTGCCTCATGGTAGCAACAGCTTCAACTAGACAACCTGTGGATGGACAACCTGTGGAAAGAACCGAGCCCTGGGCGAATGTTCTTAGGAGTCACCTTAACCACGATGCAGCCTGAGCCTTGCACTTCCTTACAAGGTAAGGCGACGTATTTTGCATGGGTGCCTGCACAGATGTGGGGACAGAGCCTGAGAAAGTGGGAAAGGGCCCCAAGAGGCCAGGATGTGGAATGATACTGGATAGAGACGGAGATAGTTTTTTGTTTATAGGGAGCATAAGAAGGAGCAAACCCAGAACTCAGCTGGACTGCAGTATCTGTCTGGCAACTCCCACAGAGGGGGATTTCAAGAAAGCTTAGAGCTTTCTCTGAGACAGAAGTTACTTCCTTTTTGAGGAGGTCTCCGCTTCTCTATCTATATTAGTTTCCTGGGGCTGCCACACAAAATACCAGACTGGGTGGTTTAAACAACAGAAATTCACTTCTCACAATTCTGGAGGCTGAAAGTCCAAAACCAAAGTGCCAGCCAGGTTGGTTTTTCCTGGGGCCTCTCTCCATGGCTTAGGGATGGCTGCCTTCTCCTATATCCTCACTTCATGTAGCCTTTATGTATGTGTGCAAGTGTCCTCTTTTTATAAAGATAGCTATCAGATTGGATTAGGGCATCAACATATGAATTTTGGAGGACACGACACAATCTGAGTAAAGAATATTGACCCAGTCCATTCCACGAGCTGAAGGACATGACTGTGGGAGAGAACGCAGAGCTGCATTAGAATTAGCAGACCAAGTTTAGACGCAAGTACCTCCGCAAAATCTCCAAAAGTTCTGTCTTGTTCTTCGTTAACAGGAAAAAAATCAGTCCTTTATGTAGAAACCACTTATTGATCACCTCCCTGTGCCAAGCATTGTGAAGGTAAAGCTGTAAAAGATGAGAAGCCAAGCCCCACAGCAATGCAGGTATTGTCTAATCTAATCAAGAAGTATTTATTGAGTGGTGGAGATTAAAGAAGTATCAGACACACTTGGGGTCAGTCCTAAAGGAGCCTGTAATTCTTGTTGGGGAGGCCAGACAAACTCCTATAAGACAACAGGAACATCACAAGGCAATATTTAACTGAGTTCTAAATGGTGTGATACAGACTTCAATTGCTGTTGGAATTCGGAATGAAGATCAATGAGGCAGCAGGCAGACCAAAGCTAAATCGCTTAGACTGAAGCATTTGTTAGTCTGAGACATTGTTCATTGCAGATTTTTCTGTTTGAAACAGTAAAAGCCGGTCAAAAAGCCTCAATCACATAAACAACTCCAGAGGTCCAGAATTTCAAGTTTCTAAAATCACAAGACAACAGTGGTTCTGGCTCCGCTCACCACAGTTCCACCCACCACCTACTGTGAACTGAAAGCTCTCTCCACTCAGCTTTGCACCCTTGAAGTGGATGAGAATAGGGACTCTTTGTCCCCCTCTGCAGACATAGCTGGCAGGGCTAGACAAATGAGCTCACACCTGCACCCCATTCCCACCTCACCCCAGGCCCCTCAGCTCTCTGGCAGCACTCCATGGCCGGTCATAATGCCCTTGCTGGGTTAGGAGGCTACTGATTGCACAGAGCATCAGCTGACAGGATGTGGGAAGGGAGGGAAGTAGGAAGAGAAAGAGGTGCAGCCCATAGAATTAGACAAACGGAATCAGAGACAGAGAAGACAGAGAACACAGGGCACTGAGAACCAGGACAGATTGTCTAGCCTGACACACATTTCTCTCTCGTTATTTTTAGGGCCAGGGGTCCAGATGGGTCCTGGAGTGCAAACGAGTTATCCCCACCTCTCCTCAACCACACACCAGTCCTCTGAAAGGCTTCTCTTTCGCCCTCCAGATCATAGGCTGCATGCGTAGCTTGGGGAATGCTGCTACCTGGTTGCTCAGATGTGCTGAGGGCTCCCTGAGTGGGGCCCCCCTCTCCTCTTATGTGCCTGAGTCCACAGAGCAGTGACCTGGCCCTAGAGACAGCCAAAGAGGCTTCATTTCAGGTGAAGTGTTAGGAATATCTTTCAAACCCGTCAGAATCAAGTAAATTAGAATTTGTTTTCGTTGAGAAAGTGAGTGAGTGTTCCATGGCCCTTGTAGGAGCATTTGTTGGGGTGGAGTTCAGATCAGTAAGGCCAAACCAAACACATGGAGACGGCATGTGCAAGCTGCCCCAGAGTCCAGGAACCCTACAGGTCCAGCCAGCCCCACACAGTCCACTACTAGAGACTGACAGAAAAACGAACTACAAGGGGGTGGGGTTGGGGCTGTACCATTGAAGCATCCTCATTTAACTTCCCCTGTGTCTCTGGTGTGTGACTTCCAAAGAGCACCAGCAGCTCATCAGAATGATTGATTCAGCATGAATATGGCTTTAAGAGCAGCAACGGAAGGATGCTAATCAACTCTCCTTGAATTCCTAAAAAAAAAAAAAAAAAAAAAAAAAGAGCCTAAATCTGAGCTTCCCAAGAAACACTACTTTAGTTTTCTCTCTCTCTCAGTACATGCACAGCACCCCACTCCTAGAAGCCTGGGAAATCTCAAATCCAAGTCTCTTTGTGCTGAAAATGTGGGTTGAAAATACTTGAGCTCTCCCACAGGTAAACTGGAACATCAGTTGATGGTATTTTCAGTCCCCCTCAATCAGCGGCAGTGGGTTTGAATCTAACCCCTCTCCCAGGAAGGAAAAGGGGAGACTCATAGCCCAGGGACTCAATGGATAGATGTGTTTTGTGGCAAGAACTAATAACACATATGTGACGACTTGATGGCTTTACACACATTACTTCGTGTTATCTTTCCCATTGTAGAGATGAGGAAACTGAGCCTAGAGAGGTAACTTGCTCAAGGTCACATGGCTAGTAACTGGGGAAGGTGGAACTGAATTCAGGTGACACCACAGCCCATGTGGTACCTCCTAGGCTTCACTCCCTCATAAACTGATGTCGTCATTTCTCGGCTACCAGTGGGGTAGCCAAGAAAACCAGGACTGGAAAGGCCTTAAGAATAATTTTTTGGTCTACAGGCAGCAAAACTACGGCCCACAGGCCAATTTTTTTGTGTACTTTATTGAGGCATGTTTTACGCAGCATATAATTCATTCACTTCAAGTGTACAATTCAATGAATTTTGAAGACATTTACTAAGTTGCACAACCATCAGCTTAAATATTTTTAAAAACATTTTCATCACTCCAATAAGATACCTCATGTCCATTTACCAGCAGGTCAAAACCTCACCCAAAGATGTTGTGTTCGGTCTACCATCATTAAAATACATACTATTTCGATTTTTGCTGGCTTTTTAAAATGAGACACTATCACATAAAAATGAAAATGTTTAACTTCTCTTGAAAACTCAGAAGATTAGGCAAATTTAAACCATCCTTCATACAAGGCAAAACTAGTAGCTGCCCCTTTCAATCAAACACATGCTCTCCAGTTCCTCATAAAGTCAGCGAGGGGCCCAGGAGGGACACCAGAACCACGGCCTCAAATGTTTGCCCTACAGCCCTGGACACCTGGTGCCAGGGCTTTTGGCAGATGACAGAGCTGTTGTGGCCGCTTTGTTGTTACAAAGTTAATTCTTGGTCCTCACGAAAAGGAGCTGCTCTTTCTACCTGTGCAAACTTCTCTGAAAACAAAGCCACACGTCTTGTTTTGAAGCACAATAATTAGGGGTTATACCTGATGTGGCAAAGGAGAGCTCGGGGTTTATTTCTTTTCTTACTATCCCTTTCGAATCCACCCCTCCCTGAACATAAAGATGGCACTCCTCAAACCTTGCTTCTTGGCTTACCTTTGCTAGACTCAATGCAGACACCTTTTCAAAAAACTCGTGGCAGAGTTCGTCAGAGGATGACTTTCTTTAGTTACTAAGGTAGGTATTGCTGGTTTTGCTGGTTGTCTACTCAGTTCTTCCTTTGTTCCTTATTATTTTGTTCAGAATGGCAATACTTTCAGGGAAGGCAGATCCAGCCCTAAGGAGTGAACTATGGTTGGTCTGACCTGTGCTGGGACCTAAGCTTCTTTGACAGTGATTGGCTTAGGGGTAGACATAGGATCTGCTCTAGTAAGATACATAAGGGAACGTTGACGTTGATTGGGGGAAGCTCTTGAGACAGATTTCCCCCTTTTGCCATCTTTGTTTATTGTCGCGATGGTATGTAAAACTTGGCACTACCGCAACCACCTTGTGACCATGAGGGCAAAGCCAAGAGAATCAGAGAAAAGCTGAAACAGAGCCCTGACAGTGTTGAGCCGCCAAATCATCCAGACATCTCCTTCTGGACTTCCTGTCATGTGAAATAAGAAGTGCCCATTATTTAGGCCACTTCTAGTTACACGTTCTGTTATTTGAGATCAAAAGCATCCTGATGAGAGTGTATAATTCTCATTATGAATCCTGTTGCCAACACTAGGACACTTCTCTGGTTTCCATTGTTTGCTCAATTTATTAACCATATCGGAGAGGGTTTCTCATATACAAAGCTACATGCAACCATTTCATGTTGATGTTTACTTGCTTTTTATATCTCAAGAGGTGAACTTTTCCTTTTAAATATATATATATATACACACATATACACACATATATAAATATAAATATATAAATATATAAATATAAATAAATATATATAAATAAATATAAATATATATATAAATAAATATAAATATAAATATAAATATATATATATATATATATATTTCATCTCTGGAGTTTGTGTGCAAATGGTGTGCCCTAAAAACTGGATTACAAAAGATAGTGAGGTTGACCAAGGAAGCAAACTGCAAAGGCACAGACCTCACCACAGCAGATGTACTTCCAACAGCAATCTAGGTAGGATTAAATTAGCAAGCAGGCAAAGACGGTCACCTCCATCTTTGGCCAGCTTTGAAGACCTACGAAATGCCTTTGTTTGCTGCCAGCCTCCACCCACTGGCTTGTTTTAACTAGAGAATGAATAGCCCCTTATGTCAGGAAGGCAACAGCTGCTTCAAGCTTACCCCACCCCAACACCTGGGGGAATAGTACTCAGTCACCCTATTGTTGAAATGTAAAGGAGGCAGCCCCAAGTACTGGCCACTGGCCCATTGTTGTACCCAAAGCTCTAGTCACTAACATTAGCTTCCACCTACTGAGCACCCTCCCCCCAACACACACACACACACACACACACACACACACACACACACACACACACACACACGCCAGGTGTCTCTCCTCCATTATTGCTAATCCCTAAAACTACTAGTTAAGTAGGATGATTACAGTACCCATTTTACAGATAGGGAGACCAAGGCTCAAGGAGTTCAAGTGACTTGCCCAAGACAAAAAAGCTGACAAATTACAGAGTTATGTCTGACTCTCTCCAAAGTCTGCCCTTTTTCCTTAAACCAGGCTCTCCCACAGCCACTCAGATCCAGGATAAGAGGGTCAGAGCTGTCACCAAACTCCTGGGAGAGGCCTGAAACTGCAGCTCATGGCAGTCTGGACCAGTGTTTTCTGCAGTAGGGTACTTTCTTACACCAGAGTACTAAGCCTGAGCCCACTTCTTAAGCTCCAGTTGGTGAAGGGAGACTCTTCTGCACTGGCACACATTCTGAGATGTGTTATAGTCTCCTTCCAAGGGAAGGATCAGGCTCCTCCCAGCCCGCCTACTGCCTCTTCTTGCCTGTCCTCCATCCTGGCAAGAGCTTTTTGATGACAACCTCCATTATTAAGATAGAACCAGGGGCAATACCTAGGATATGTTCTTGCCAAGAAGTTCTATTGGAATCTAATTAAGCCTTGTAGATCTAACTTTCAGTGTACAGGAAATACACAGATAAAGAGAAAGCTAAATAACACAATGAGAAAATAATTATACAGATTCACAGTATGGAATATTATACTCAAGCGCTGATCTATCTCCTCAAGAATCAAAGACACCACAAAAGGAGAAGCAATTGCTCTGAATTAAAATAATTTCAGAGAAATAAAACCAAAATGCAATGCATGAGCCTTGATTGGGTCCTGGTTTTCAGAAACCACCTTCAAAAGATATTTGGGGGCAAGTGGGGAAACTTGAATATGGTCTTGTTATCAGATTAAATAATTATTTTCATTTTGTTAGGTGTGATAATGGTATTGCGATTATATAGGACAATATTTTTACTTTCAGAGATGTATTTGAAAGAGAAAAGTCACCGTGTTTGTAATTTACATTAAAATGATTCAGAAATATATATATTTGTAAATATATATATATGTAAAAATATAGAGAGAGAGCGCGCGCATGCACCCATGTGCACGCAAGTATGCAAAATGTTAACCACCGTGGGTCTAGATGATGGATATATGAATATTCCTTGTACTGTTCTTTCTATTTTTCTGTATGTTTCAAAAAATAATAAAGATTAAATAAATCATAACAAAAAGTTTACAAGCTAAATGAAGATGGCTATAGGATGAACGCTTGGAGCTAGGGCCTCATCTGTGGCCCACTTGGTCCCCTCTCCCAGTGTTCTGCGCATGTGTCGGGCTCCCCTGCTATTTTAGCCTGGACTCTGAGGCTCGAGTGAGCTTAAAAGCTGCTGAGCCCCCTAGAACCAGACGAGGAAGCTCTGGTTCTGGGGGCAGACAACAAAGTGGGATTTCTCATTAGTATCTTGGAGATGAAAATAAACATCTCTCACATAAGGGCAGCCCTGGGAGTGACAGATCCTATACAGAAAAGCAAGAACCCCTCCTGGGCATCTCTCCCAGTGTGAAGAGAAACACAGTGAAGAGCACAGTAAGATATAAGTATGTCGAATCAACGTGTTGTACACCTTAAATTGATGCACTGTCACGTGTCAATTATATCTCGATAAAGCTAGAAAAAAGAAATAATACAATAAAATAATCAGCAGCAAGCGCCGGGCCATTTACCAGCGTAGAAAGTCGTTCCTGGCATTAAAGATCAAAATGAGGTTGATGTTCCCCAAGTCAATGAAAAAATTTAGCACAATTTCTATAAAATATCAGCAAACAACTTTATGGAATGTGACAAAATGATTGCATAACTCATATGGAAAAGTAGGCGAAAAATACAGATTTCAAGAATATTTTTTGGAGATTGTAAGCTCCATGAGGAGAAGAACCATGCTTGACTTGCCTATCTCCCCACCAAAACCCCCATCACTACAATAGGGTCTTAAATACAATAAGTACTCAAAAAATTGTTAATTTCACTGAAATGATCAAACAACAAAGTCAGCCCCGGAAGCACAGCTGTCTATGCTGACCAGACAACTCTGTACTGACATCCCTGTGAGACACAGGGTCAGCAGAGCTGACCAACCGTGAGCAGCACAGAGAACTGAGTATTACCAAGGCCTCAAAAGCCAGATGCCAAGAAATTCAGCCACTAGATTTCATCAGGGCTGGATTTCCTATAACACAAAGAAACAGCTGGAGTAGAGACTGCAGGGATCTGGGCCTTTGGGCATTTACATCACAGATGCTGAGGCAAATTTCATCTAAAAATTGATATTTGTAGGATCACCCACTGCTGGAAATTTATCTCGATGCTAGCCCTGGACTTAGAGACAGGTTTGAATAGTGGCTCCAAAAACTCATTGATCTTTGAGCATAAATTTCCTCATCTGAAATAGAGATTTTAATAGTATTTCTCCCAGCAGACTCCAGTGATAATACATAAAACATCTGCCAAAATGCATGGTACGTATAACAGGCATTCAACAAACAATGGCTGGTATTGTTATGATTGCAAATGCAGTTAACAGAGAACGGCTAAGTGCAATCTGCCAGAATAAATTCCTCATGGCTAGCTTTCTCAAATATAAGAAATTCCTCTATCACCTTTGAAACACATTTATTAGTCAGTTTAATGCCTTCTTTTCCCATGATCTTCAAAGTTTTAGGGAGAAATGAGAGATGTGTGACAGAATTATCCTCTAATGGTTACCTAGGTAAGTCTGGACCACCAGCAAGTCAGTCAACTCTGTTAGAAACAGGACCAGGTCGTATGCATTTTCTGTATTCCCTTGGGTCCAGCAATGCCAGTCACAGAATAAAAGCTCAAAAACATTTGTTTTGATAAGTGAAATGGCATCCATCTGAAGGCAAAGAGCACTGACCTTACTTACGTAAAGTGGAGCTCAAGGAGCTTCTCTGAGAGAGAGGCGAGCGTCTGGTGCAGGGGCCGTTGATTCCGTGGAAATCTGCACAGGAAATGCTCAAGAAGATGGTGTCCTGGATCTTCTGCCCTACAGACCCTTGACCTACAAGAGGGAAACTACCAGACCTTCCGCATGACGAGAATTTTAATAGGGGCTGCAGCCAGAGCATCTGGGTTCAGGAAAACAGGCAGTCATTCCGGCTGCCTGTGTTACCAGCCACCTTGAAGGGGTAATTTTATGGGGCTACCTGGTCTCTGTAGAAGGAAATGGGCTACAGACAAAGAAAGCAGCATTCTAAAAGCAAGCGAATCTGTAAAGTAAAAAAGGACTCGGAGAGCAGAGCCTCCAATCCTGCATTTTTATACAGGAAGGCCCAGGGAGAGAGGGGAAGAGTCTGGCCCGGACCACCTAACTTGTTAGCAGGAAAGCTGATGCTAACTAGAAGCCAAGCCTTCAACTCCACATCCCCAGCTTTTCCCACTCCTGCCAGCCTCTCAGGGGAGACAGTCCTTCGGCCTTGCCAACCCACAGACAGGGTCACTATTCTTCCACCCCCAAATCTTGCAGTCAATCCTTTACAGCCTTCCTCTTCCCTCCAGCCCTGTAGGCACCATACAGTCCTGGGGGCATTGTGCTCAGGGAGCAGGGGACTGGGACTTGTGCTCTTCCTGAATTGTTTTCACGGCTTAAAGGAACCTGTGGCCACAGACTACATTGGAGACGAGGCAAAAGGCATCTGTGTTTCTTACACTGTTCCCGACTGCCAGGCTCAGTGCCAGAGCAGCAGACCTTTTGTGCACCAAGAGGGAGGCAGAAAAAGTCCTCTGGCATCAGGCTGGCCTTCGGGGAGGAGCAAGAGGGAATTGTCGATGGAAGTCCCAGTAAATATTCTCATTTAAACAAACAAACAACAGGAAAATAATAAGATGGAGAAAAGGGCAGGAGGAAAAAAATAAGCAAATTTTTGAAATTGTGCTGTAATTAAACATGTCTGCTTTCCTAATTCTCATATGTCGAGAGGGGAGGTGTGTTTATTAACTTGGTCAACAGACATCAGGCAGATTAAGCTGCGGGCCGGCCTTGCCTCCAAACAATTCAGCATGCAAATGACACACACACACTGGGGCGTGAAGGGGACCACCACTGTAACTGCTACACAGGTCGCAGGTGGGTGAAGAGGGAAACCCAATCAGGGCTGCCCTGAAAGTGAAGGGAGGTGCTAGAGAGAAGCAGGGGAGCCATCTCGTTTCCATCAGGGACAGTTTTCACTGGTTTTGGTCTGGCCTGATACCAAGGCTAGGAACTAGCTAGTGTGGCCCCCAAGGACTGAGCCAGCTCACATGTGGGACTATACCAGACTGGGGCCCAGTAGTGCGTATGTGAGTCAGTGCCAGTATTAACCCACAGGGGCTGCCTGCCCACAAGGAACCACTGCACCAAGGCCAGGAGGGCATTGCCAAGGTGTTAGCATAGCAGAAACTAGCACATGCGGCCCAAAGAAACCCTTCTGAGTGTGTGCTGGGGGAGACTGCAGCCCCATGAGCCACCCTGGTGGTTTTTCTTTGGTTTCAGAACCTGTGGCTAAGGCAGAAGGACCATGAGGGCCCCTGGCCGCGTTGCTTTTCCTCCTCCCAGCTGCTTCTGTCTCTCTCAGGCTCCTGGACACAAAACAGCTGAGCAGATAAACAAGTCACCACCTGCTCCCTCCTCCCCCACGACACCGCCCTCGTCCCCAAGTCCCACCCCTTCTTCCTTGCACTCTCTCCCTCCATTCCTCCCTGAAGCCAAACTTCCCAGCAGCAGCAGCTGCAGCCGGCTCTCTCCCCTCCTGCGCTTGCCTCCCCAGTACCCCCCAGCATCGCCCGGCTCTGCCCCTGCTCCCACCAATGGCAAATGAGGAACATGTGTATAGAGCCTTGGGCTCTCCCTCCTCCCAGAGCCATTTCAAACAAAAACAGTTGTGCTTTTTGAAAGTAATTCATGGAGCTCTGGGGTCCCCAAGAAAAATGAGTTTATGGCATCCGCAGCCCTGGAGCCAGTGAGCACCTGGCCCCTCAGCCCAGAGCTCCTGCACAGGAAAGCGGAAAGGAAGAGGTTAATCTGAGCAGAAGCCAGGAGAGACCCAGCTCCATTTCAGACAGAGCTAGGCGGATCCCTGGAATGAGAGCAGCAGGAAGCAACTGGGGCCAGGAGGCCAAGGCCCAGTTTAAACCTGGAATAAAGGCCACCTTTCTAGTAGCTTGTGCGCACACACACACACAGTATGCTCCTGACATCGACTCTGGGTTTGATGGTCAGAATCGCTGAGCTGATGCTGTTTAATAAGGCCCCACGGCCCATGGTGGGCCATCCTGAGGGTCTCAGGCAGGGGAGAGTACAGAGGAATCTGAGTACCTCCTATCAGGGAGGGTGTGTGTGCGGTGAGCTGGGTGGTGGAGAACCCCCAGAGGTTTCTTTGGCAATTTAGGTTTTAAACTTGGGTTACTGTTGGCTCACCTGAGTTCTGAGAATCTGAAGACACTATAACTAGCAAGACGGTATATCAGTCTGCTTTTACCTCCGAGCTTCTGAATTTCCTCAGAAATATCTTTACTGTTTAATGGGCAAGGCAGGAAATGTATTTGTTTGAGGAAAACAAACCTGCCTTTCATTTGCCAACTGTTTCCAATGTGTCTGCACAGTTCAGTGCTATTTTGTGGAAAGTAGCAGGAGCGCTGGACTGGATAGCTCGGAGCTAGGTTTGAAACAGACAATGGCTGCCTGATCTTCACAAGTTAACCTGACCACTCTGAGCCTGTTTTCTCATGGGTCAAATGGGAATACTGTCTATCTCACAAAGGTAACTGCTCTTTATTTTTCAGGTTAAGTTAAGCGACCACGCAAAGTAGATGCAACATACATAAAACACCAAGCATTCCACTGGGTGATCAATAAAATAGTTTCCTTTTTTTTTTCTTTTGTATTCTGTGGGAGACAAAACAAATACCAAATGGACAATGGACAGTGGAAGTGTCAGGGGCAGAAGGTGCTAAACCCAGTGATTTAGAGGAGACACCTATAGGCCCACTGGATGGTGAAGGGGGAGGAAACAGGTAAAGGTTCTCTGGAAGGAAGTTAGTGGACAGGACTTCTACCTAATAGAGCAGGGTTTCTCACCCTCAGCACCACTGCTATTTTGGGTCAAATCATTCTTTGTTGTGGGGGCCTGTACATTGTAGGGTTTAATAGTATCCTGGCCTCTGCCCACTAGACGTCTGCCCATAGCGCTCCTCCCCGCAGTTATGACAATCAGAATGTCTCTAGACACTGCCAAATGTCCCCTGAGGGCCAAATCACCCCTGGTTGAGAAGCGTTGCTGTGAGCTGGGAGCATATGCTTCCTGTTAGGGGTCTGAATGCAGGCTGTGCTCAGAACAGGCTAGAAGGAGGGATGTTCACCAATACCTTTCTTTTAAGGGAAAGACGCCCAGCCTGTGAGAAGGTAGCTGTGGGAGGGGAGAGGGAAAAGCAGCACCTACCAGTGACTCTCCCCGCCAGTACTGCCTCGGCGGAAATGTTCTGCTTCTAGACTTCTGTTTCACCTCGTTTCCGGAACTGAGGTGAATTTTTTCATCAAATGGGACAATGATTCAGGGTGACAGGAGTCAGATCTGTTCCTGCCCTTGCTCTGTAACTCAACTAATGAGCTCTATGCCCTTAGACAAGCCATCTCGTCTCTCTGCAACTGTCTCTTTGTGCAGTGTGGGAGTGAAGTCGATGAGTTCCAAGGTCCCTTCCAGCTGTAAGTCCTAAGGCCTTTGAATAGCACAAATGTGATTAAACCAACTGGGTAATTAGGGCATTGTAAAGTTCCATCTTACTGCACTGCGAACCAGTGGTATAATTCTCCACATATGTTTAAGAACTATCATTGCCAAAAAAATATTTCGCAAGCTCCTGTTACATGGAAAGCACTGTGCTAGCAACTGTGGGGAATAGAAAGAAGAGTTTCCCCCTGTCCTTCAAGGGCTCACAGTCTAGTTAAAGTGCAAAATAATTCCGATAAAAGGCCATAAAGGAAAAAGGCCTCACTCTCCAATGGCTGTTTGATAGCTGGTTCCACCACTATTAGCCCTCTGGCAAGTCACTTAATTCCTTCATCTGTAAAATGGCATAATAGCACCTAAACCACAAGGCAATTGTAAGAGTTAAATGAGATAATACACATAAGACAATTAACATGGTGCTTGGCACATAATTACAAAAAAAAAAAAAAAGGTTAGCTGTACCTTTTTATTGGATATTCTGCATCAGGCACTCTGCTAGGCCCTGGCAACATAGAGATGAGGGACAGGGCTCCTGCTCTGAAGAAGTCCATCAGATGGTGAGGAAACAAGGAATGACTACAGCGCCCTCAGAGGGCTGTGACAGAGCTGGGTGGGAGGGGTATGGACACTAGGAAGGCTTGTGGCCCTGACTCCAGGACACTGAGTGGAGTTATGTCTGTGCTGGGTCTTGAAGCATGGCCAGTGGCATGGCCAGTGGCCTTCACCCAGGTTAAGGAGGCAGAGGATTCCTGATGATGGAACACAAGTATAAAGGCGCCATACCACCTGTGCTTCTGCAGATGTGAATGCACTTGAGCAAGGCTAAGTGTGTAAAGTGTGTATGAGATAGTGGTAAGAAGTGAACCTGGATATTAGTTCCCAAAAGGAACCTGCATAAGAAGTACTTCCTTTCTATCAGACACACTATTTGACATAACCACCAGACAGCTCAGAGATGATTTTTAGGCTCAGATGTTAGAGCATTTACCTAAATCTAGGTTTCCTGGTGTAATTATTCTCCTGCCTCAGCTTCCTTTACAAGCTCAGACCTCAACCATTAACCTGGTTTTAGGTTTTCGGGTATGGTGCCATTAATTATAAACTTCCTCGAATCCTTTTTCAATAAAGATAGTGTGTAAGTAAATAAATAAACGAACTATACCATGGAAGTATGTGGATGGGGATGAAAGGCTACCCTGTGGGGTGAGCTCCGCCAAGGCAGTGACAACTTGAACTGTTCATAGCAGTATCCCTAGTGCCTAGGCCAGTGCTCGGAGCCCTGTAGGAGTTCCATAAACAGTTGCTGACTCAGAGAATGATGTTAGGAAACATTTCACCTGAAAGAAGCCTTCTCCGTAAGGTACATCAGGACCTTATGGGACCATTCCCATTATGACCCATGGGACCCTTCCCTGGCCTTAGGACACGTTTGGGCTGCACTCTGGGCTTCTTTTATGCTGTCCCTTAACTGTCTGAGCCGAAAGCCTTGCTCTCCCAGCCTCATGGCACACACTACACCTCAAGGACAGATGCTTTCCCATTATGTCTGTGTTTCTCAGAACCGCACCTAGCACAGAGCTCCTCACGTAGCAGCCTCCCCAAATTTATGTAACGTTAGCCTAATAAACACCCACAGTTCTTTGTAGTGGAACAAAGATGAAAAACCCTGACCCTTCCAAGTCAGACGACAGTGTCCCCCTTCTGACCAGACATTCGACCATGCCGGGTGGTGTCGCTTTATTCATCCCCTTAGTCAGCGGGTATTTGCCGAATGAAAGGAGGAAAGAACTGCTTCTTATTGGTCCACGTTGAAGGCCTTTGCATACATATTTCTCAGCAGCAGGATTCGACCCCTTCACATAAAAGGCAGAGGAGGGAAAGAGGCACCCCCAGCCTCCTACAGAAGGGACAGAGGCTCCTAAGGAGCAGCGACAGGGACGGCAGACAAGCCTCTGAAAGCAGCTGCTGCTCTCCACACTGGGGGAATGGTCTCCAGCTCTCACCAAGAGTCAGCGTCGGGCCAAGCCCTGGGGCGGGTGACACCCGGAGTACTCACATTCAGCTGTGCTCAGTGCTTCCTCCTGGCCCCTGGTCCCAAATGGCCTCTCACACACCTTCCTTCCTTCTTTTTTCTGTCTCTCTCCCCTTTTCTCTCCCTGCCTTTCTCAGTGAAAGGACTCCTTTGACAAGAGTATCAGGTTTCAGTTGTCTGTGTCCTGGGAAATTAAAAGATCCTTTCTCCTTTCTCTTTTTAACCAGGATTATACATTCAGGGTGAGTTGGCTCCTTGGGCCTGCCCAGCTGCCGCAGGGCTGGAGGACTCCAGAGGCTTCTGGGCTCGGCTGCCCCGCTGGAGGGTGGGCAAAGTCAGGAGTGGACTCTCCCAGGCCTGCTCTCCCCTCTTCCGAACCCCAGGGACCCTCCCCGGTTGCCCTCCCTGGTCAGGCTCTGGCCACCAAGTCTCTTTCCATTCTGTGGACAACTATAGTCAGAGGGAAAAACAGGAAAGGCAGGTTATTTGTGATTTGACTATGGTGGTTTAGAAAGAGAAACATTTTGCATCTACATCAAATCATTATGTTCTACACTTTAACCGTATACAGTGTCACATGTCAATTATATCTCGGTGACACTGGGGTGGGAGAAAGAGGAGGTCAAGAGAACGGATGGGATTATAAGAACAGGGAGGGGAGAAGGAAGTGGGGGAGCACCATAAAGTTCCATTCAGCCCTGGACTCTAGCCACCGAAAGTGCAATGGAGGAAATGGGCTCTGAGGACATGGCCCGAACAGGTCTGATTGAGAAAATTAGGAAGGATCTGAAACATTGATTGAGGGGATGTGGGAGAGTGAGCCCTTCCATCATCAGCAGTATTCACTGGGTACAGCTCTGCCCTACAGGACAACTGGGGCAAATTGCTCCTCAGTATAAAATGTACACTGGGTCCCCTAATTTGAAAAGCTGGAACCTGTGGCCCAGTTTGGCCTTTCCTACCAGGCATAGACAGTGGAGGTCACAGGCTCATGACATATTGGAGGCCCGCATCTCCAAAGCCCTCATTTTACAAGCGGGAATGGGATGGCCAAGAGGTCATGTGATCTCCCATGTGCTCTCAGGGGCTGGCTGAGTGATGAAACCCACTCCAGACCCAGGCCTGACCAGATGTTCTTCCCCGCACGCCACAGGCATGCCCTGGCCAACCGATGAGTACGCGCAAAGTGATTAAACAAAAAAACAAAAATTAAAAAGAAAAAAAAAGACTCAGGTGCATAAGCAAAACGTGACTGGGTGTGGAGGCTGTGGTTGTGGGGTTTTGCTGGGTTTTAAGTTCTTGCGGCAGAGGGTGAGGTGGTAAAGGTCAAATTTTGGCCCTTAGTGTCTCCGAATGGGCAGGCCTAGTGTCAGCCGTCCCTCATTTTCCAGAACACAATTTTTAGCACCTCAACGGGACGGAAGGGGAGTCAGGATCAGTGTCCAGCTCAGACTGCCTTACTCTTAGCCGGACAGGGTCTTAGGAAATTGCCCACAGTACACAGTCCTATCATTCAAATGAAACATGACACCCAAGCCCTAGGAGTCACACGTAGTCGTCAAGGACACCCCAGTCTGGGGCTAAGCCAAGGGCATTAGCCTGTGCAGCTCCAGCCTGCGCTGCAGCTTGGATCAGCCTTGCCCTCAGATCCACAGCAACACCTACCTATCCCCTCTTAAGATCCTTGGCCACGCCCCCTGGAGACGCAGTATTCCCGGTGCTTACCTTGGGGCAAGCTCTGCTGTGGAAACAGCATGCAACTTTCCAGGGTTCTGAGAAATCACTTTCCTAAGAGTGTCACCAGCTGCAGACGCCCCTGTCATAAACTGTCCTGCTCTAAGCTGCCTAGGGCATTTATCCCCTCCCTCTTAGCTACTCATTACCCAGCTTAATTAGGCCAGGAAATGCTCACGCAGAGGACACTCTCGGCAGGAGGCGAGGCTGGAGGAGAGATTCTCAGCAGCTCCACTTCCTGAGCTGGGGGCTGGGGAAGCTTGGAGAAGGACTGCCAGAGATGGCAGGGCTGCGTCCTCCGGCAAACAGCTGCTGGGAAGGAGGCCGAGATGCGCACATTTGCTCCCCAGGCCCTCCAGGGAACTGAGGCTTGCACTTGTTTACGGGAACAGCACCGGATCTGAAAGCTTGGAAGTGCCTGCCCACCCCCACCCTCACCCTCCCATCTCAATTAACCACCTTCTCCACCCCACCCCCACGCTCTCCTAGGGAAGAGGTTGCACCCTCTGTAACCACTTACAGTATTTCAGCCCAGTCCCTGATATAATCACTACCAAAGACACAGCCTCCCATTTTCAGCCATCCCCTGACCTTGAAGTGCTTGGGTCCTACGTGTAGCCTGCTAGACCTCCCCGGAAAGAGTGTGCCAAGGTTCTTCTGAGGTTGAATGGTTTTGCTGCTCTGAAGCTGTGTGTGCTTCACCCATTTGGGGAGCTTTCTGCTGCAGTGGTGGTGGAGGGGAATAGCACTGTCCAGGGGTTAATAGCAAGTCTAGCTCTGCCGTGGACTCATTCTGTGACTTTGGATAAGCGATTCCATCTTTCTGAGCCTTGGTTTCCTTAGCTGCAAAAACAGATAGTGATATTAACCTCTGGGAAGGTTGCACAATCTATGAACATCCTTAAACCGGAAGGAGGCACACCCTTAGGAAGAAACAGCTGGCATCACCAAGCTCAGCATGGAGTTAGGGGGCTCTGCCTCTGAGCCAGCGAGGAAGTCTGTCTTTACTGACTTCCCCCGAGGCCATGTTTCTTTGAGGGGACCTTAAGATTAGGGGAAACTGATATTAGTGAGCTCCCACTGTCTATTGGGGACATTCATACTTATATTATTTCACTTAACCATTAAACTATCCGTTGAGGATTGAGATACGAATGAGTGAACTGAGGCTGGAGAGTGTGGGTAATAGCTAGTAAATGGCAGAGCACATCATACGATCAGGCTACAGGCCTACACCCAGTCTGGAAATGTCAGAACAACACAAGCCTGGAGGGAGGAGTGACCTGGATCTCGGCAGCCTCACCCCCTGGTGGATCATCCCCCTCCACGAGGGGGATGCAGAATGCCGGAAGTCATCCAGCAGGAAGGCTCGGGTGGCTGTCTCTCCTCCTGGGTAGCACATGTCCGCTGACTTTTAAGCTCCGGAGTGATTGGTCTCAATGGTCCCTGGTTTATGGTTTTATGCTTTGTTGCTTCCACTGTGTATTGTTTTCTGAGAAAATGTGCATTTCTTGAGAAGTGACCTCATTTTCCTCACCTGTAGGAAGACAAAAGTGATTCTTGGTTCTCAGATGTTTAATAGTACTGCGATCTGAAAATTTCATCAGCAACTAAAAAGTGCTCTCCCATTCCACCAAGAAAAATTAAAATGTTCCACAGAGGGGTGGTGGTGATGGTGGGGTGTGTGTGCGTGAGGAAGACGGGGGCACCTCCAATTCAATCCAAAGAGGGCGCAGTCCACTTACCCGGGCCCCTCCCTGGAGAACAGACGGGCCCCCGGTCCCCAAGGGAATCTGCCTTTCCTCTTGATCCATCCCAGGAACTGTGTACCTCGGCCTCCCAAAACTCCTGCCCACTAGTTTCGGGGGCCATTGGTGGTGGCGCTCTTGGATTTAACTTGGCTGCTAAGGGGGTTCTCACTGGAAATGCGTAAAATCAAAGGAAGCTCCTGGCTGAGCAACCAGAAGCATGAAAACCTTGGCGCCCTGACCCCTGAGGGTTCCTGGCTTTGTCACTCTCTCTTCTTGTGGCTTGAGATCAGTGGAGTCCAAGGTAAAAACAAATCAAAGCCTGACCCAAACCCTGCAAAGGCTGCCAGACAAAGCTTCCGTGCGGCCCCAGGGAACAGCACGGGTAAAGTTACAGGGAGGCAGTGCAGGCTTAACACACAGAAGTCCCCAACCTTGGGACTCGTTAGTGAGTCATCCTATCTGGCCAAGGAAGCAGCGAGGTGCAGGCCTTCCACCCAGGCTTCTCGTCACAAGGGTGCTGTGACACGGAGCTGAGAGGGCTGAGTGTGGGAGGAGAGAGCCCCTGACACAGCACCAGAGGCCCCGTTCTGACACACAGGAATTTCTCAACACCATCTGGGGCACCTCGAAGGCCTTTACCCTCCTCCAATCAGTCTGTACCCACCCCTCCTTCCTTCCACCCACTGAGAGGCCTCCTCCTCCTCTCACTGACTCCTACACAGGAGCAGGAGCGGGAGAGGCAGCCTTCAGCCTGTGCGGCTTGGGGGCAAACATCTGCTGCTGCCATTGTTTCTCCTTAGTTAGAGGGTGGGAGGGACCCAGCAGAGCTCTGCAGAAGCTCACCCCCAAAAAGCAGTTCCGAATGCTCTTCTCCCAGGTGAAGGGGAATAGCTGAAAACTCCCCTTGGTCTTGAGAAGAGTTTTCAAGATGTCATTCATGGGGCAGGGGCTGCTGCTGGTGGGGCAGGGGAGAGGGAGGAGGGGTGACATTTGGCCGCCTAGGCAACACCCCTTATTTGTGCTTGGCTCCCCTGAGCCTGGCAAGGCCGCGTAGCTGACGGATACAGGCACCTGTGTCCCTCCCTGCCCTCTGGGTCTGCCCCTGTGCCACTTCACCACCCTGAGACTTGGGTGTGGGCCAGTGTTCGTCTCACCAAACAGCGAAACACGAGGCCAAGGGGACTGAATCACACATACAACTGAGGCCACCTGGGGTGTGGGTTCAAGCATTCACCTGCTGACCTGCTTAAGAAATGCAGCCAGAACCTTCCTGGCAAACCCACCTACTGTATGTACATCGAGTTTCAAATGACACGTTTAGGATAGAAGGAATCACAGTGAAGACTTGACTAGCCTTATCATACATATTCTGTTCTGGAGATACTGGTGTCGGCAATGTGGTGGTAAGCAAATAGGACCGGGCGAGCCCCTGCCCAGGTGGGGCTGCAGCCTGGTGGAGGTGTGAAGACTGAAGGTAGTGAGCCCAAATGCAGCTTTGATAACTAACGGGGGAGAGCAAGGAGAATGAGTAGCAGCAGGATCAAAGTCAATGAGATTAGAGAGGGTCAGGGAGGGTGACTCTTAGGAAATGACATTTATGCTGAGATGAGCAGAGATTAGACAGGACTGGCTTCTTTTACAGGTGGCTTTCCAAGCTCAAGTTCTAAGGCAACATGAGGCAACCTGTTCCAGAATCCAAGTAAGCTCTAACACAGAGTTCTAGGTCCGGTCTTCCTAATGATTCACTGGGTGTCCTGACCAAACAGCCCTTAATTTCCCCATGGAGCACGCTATCTGCCTGACTCACAGGGGTTAGGGGAAATGTGAGCATTAAAAACATTTTGAGATTCCCAGATAAGACCCAACATATTATTATTATGAGTTCCAACGTGTTATTTCTGGTTTCTATGCAGTCCAAGAAAAAAAGAGCCTTCTCGGAGCAGACACGGGTCTCCTCCGAGGCTCAGCAGACACTTCTTATTCCTACGCACACTTCCAGGCTCCTTCATTCCCTTCTTGCCGGTGAGCTTGCAAATTTAGAGTGATTCCTGTTTCCGCTGTCTCTCATTCTATGTCATCTTTACCATGACTTTTGATGACCTTTTTTTTTTTTTTTTTACAAATATTCAGAACAAATCAAGACACCTCCTCTTCCTCTCTCCTTTCATTCCCTTTGCCCTACCCCAGTCTGTCACCACAGTCAATGATTTGGGGTGCACGTCCCATGCATTACCCCTCTCAGACATACATGCACATCCACTGGAATCATACTCTCAATCTATGATCTACCTTCTAGTAGATGTGCTTATCTCTCTTGTTTTTAGCTGCTTCATAGTATGACTTAGCCTGGTGTCATGATTTGTTCAATTATTTCCTTGTTGACGGATATTTGGGTATGCCTCTTTTTTTTGTTGTTGTTGTTGCTATTACACATTGGTGACTTCTTTATGAGGTGGGTTGAATTTCACATATGTCTACTTTCAATGGAGCAAGATGAGAACTCTAACATTGATAATACTGTTTTTTTTTTTCTTTAACTTAAGACCTATCTTTGAAACCATGGCCCATTTGCACCTGGGTCGGACAACCTTATTCTGTGATGACCTCAATCTCATTGCCCAGAGCCCCTCCCCAGCCTCCACCCATGATCGTCCATGTCCTGGTGTACTGTGGTGACAAGTCATTTCCCTGTGTTTCCTCTGAAAGCCTGCCTCTGTCTATGGTGGACCGGGATCACCATTTCTGGCTTGCACATGTCTCCCTCCCACAGGGGAGGAAGTCCCCAGTTCTTTGTTTTTTTCAGGACCCTTCTGGACAAAGAGCTGGTTAGCACCCTTGTCACCTCTCATCCCAACCCTTTCGGCTTCCCTGGTAGGCCACTATCTATGACTGACTGCCTGCTTCTGTTGAAGCTTCATCTGTCCTGACCTTATTTGTCCTTGTACATGTATTTGTCCACGTACCTCTTTGTTGTCCTCAACTTCTGAGAGCTTCCAGAGCCACCTTCCTCCTGTGCTTTCTGCTCTGACTTTCTTTTTCTCACCATCTCAGGGCCTTTTGTTCCCATGTCCCCACACCCTGCCCCCGGCACTTCTCCCCCTGGGTTTTGCCCGCTTCTCTGTTTCCTTGTGATCTCTCGTTCAGCAGCCTCTCCTCCTAGTTATCTCTTTTCCAAACACTGTCTTCTGTAGTCGGATCTGTGTAACATAAGTGAAGGAGAAGGTTGGCAATTATCTAATGAGTCCACACAATGCAAACAGACAATTAAAATGTCTTTGACACAACGAATCCCCCTCACTTTGCTGAGCTCCAATGAAATTTGCTCGTCACAAAATCTAGATGATTGAGGTGACAACAGTGAGTGAGAATTTCAGCAACATCTCTATATTGGTTTCCATCTTGCAAAATAAAAGATATTTAAATATACCTGCAAACAAACACAAACAAGAAACACACCCAAAAAATTACTTTTTTAGAGTTGGAATATAATTGCGCACTGAAATCCCTTCTCAAAATAAGAATCTCTCTGGAAAGTGACATTTGCAGTATTCTATTCATAGACGTACCCTTTTGTAAAATACAGAGCAGAATTGAGTACAGTCGCTTTTGTAACTCCAAAGACCTTGACATTCCTCCCCCCTTGCCTTGTTGTGAAAGTGCAAACCAGAGGAATCCTATGGAATAAAACACAATAAGCACTGGTCAGGTGCTTAGAGCTGGTTCAAGATAGAAGCCATGTCTCTGACTTCCATGCACTTATTTTCTATTCAATAGTTTCAGAAAACAAATGATTTCAATTGTTTTCCTGAATTAACAAATAGATGAGATATTGTTATCAATTTAAAAATTAATATTGAACAAGCCTTAACATAACTTTTGGGAAAATATAATTAGAAATACAGAGCCTGCCTCTCTTTTGAATAAGTAGAACAAATAAAAATATATGAGGTTTTTCTGAAGCAAATTCTCTGAAACGGCATTCTCTTCTTCTCATTCCTACCCATACTCTGGGTATCAGCCCTGAGAATGCGATGTAGAAAAAAAAATCCCGAAAGCAAAGCGAATATTCTCATCACCACCACCACCACCCCACTTAACTTATCCATGGAGGTGCTTTTTTAAATATATATTTTAATTTCAAAGATTTAGAGACCTAAGTTTTGGTCTCAGGCCCTAGCTCAACCCACTTATTAACTGTGTGTCTATGGGCAAGTGACTGTCCCTCTACCAACCCGCCTGTTTCCTCATCTATATAATGGGAACAGAATAACCACTTCCCAAGGTTGTGGTGGGAAATAACTGAGGCACCATATTTGTAAAGTTGCTTTCAAATGAAACACAGTGTGTTCCTGATGGGTTTTAGTGTAGATAAAATTATAAGTACATCTCTCTGCAGATCGTGCAAGAAATACTTCTTCACAGATATGGGGAGGGGAGGATTTAGGCCTACATGACTTATTAAATCAATTAAGAAATATATATCACAAAAGCACTGATTTTCCATGTTAAAAAAAGAGTTTGGTAATCTTTCAAAATGCCTTCTTCACATGTCTCATTTGTGAAGAACAAAGTCTAGGATTTAGCTGGTCTCATAGATCTTCAGGAGTCACAAAGACACCCAAAGTGAGGAGGCCAGCCAAGCACATCCATATAGGACCCCCCTTGCAAGCATCCCCCAGAGAAGCAAAGATCTCTCTCAGACACCCTGGACTTGGAGACACACCTTTCCCTTTTGTTTCTGTCCTCTGTGGTTCTTTTACTCTAAGGCAAGGAATCTCTAAGGCACAGTCTGCATGCACTGTAGAGGCAGTGTGCACAACGGGTAGAACACAATTGCAGTGCCAGGTGGTTGTGTGCTAGGAGACCCTGGGCAAGTCTTAAGCCTCTGAGCCTCAGCTTCCTGAAATGAGGATGATAATACCAACTTTGTAGGAAATATGTGAAGATTACACAAGAATGCATAATTGAAAAGTTTATAAATCATACAGCTTCTACAAAATAAGCCGTTATTATCATTATAGATACATTTATTATTAGTTTGACTTAGTGTAACATAATGATTAGCCTTTCGTGATGTTGCATTCTGATCTTATCCTGGTTTGCTTGCATTGCTCTGAGGTACGCTGCCTTTGTATTGAACATTAGGTATAAACTTGAGGTTTAGGATTAAACTGCCCTCTCAGAAGCCAGCGGACGTTCTATCTAGTTTTATAGATTTCTCTGGGTTTTACCCAGCATCTCTTCAGCCAAACTTCCTTCCCTTGCTCTCTTCATTGGTCCTGAAGAAATGTTCTGACATGGATGCTCCTTACACTCAAGCATCTTTCTTAATAGCCCTCCTTTATGCCTTCCTAAATTAAATTGTCACTCCTTCAGAAGCCAGTTTCTCTAAATAGCCTCTTTTTCCATTGGAGGTTTGGGAAGAAGTTTTCCTTTTTCCCTTCCAGCAGCTCCTGTGTCCTTCCCTTTTGACTTCTCCCCTCAGCAGCCACCCTTCCTGTGCCGACCTTTTATTGTGAGCTCCAAGGAAACAACACCTTCAAACAAGCGTGATACTAGCATTTCCAATCCTCACTTCGTAACTTCTCTCTCTGCTTAACACACAGAGGTTAAAATTCAACGCACAATCTAATTCTAGCAAAAAGGAGAGCAAGGAGCTGTTTCTCCAGGAGTCTTTGTCCTCAAGTTTCCAAAAAGAAGCAGCATTATTTGGGAAAGGACACTATCAACTTCTCCCTCCTCCCCAACATCAGGGAAATTGCACTTCTTCGAGAAATATAAATATATAAACACACACATACATAAATGTAATGAACATTTTCAAAATCTGTTTGCCAAAGAAGCCTGTATCTTCCTTTTAGAGAGGAGCTGGAAGGGGAGAGTAGAAACATACTGGCATGATGACAGTTCAAATGGAGAAAAAAAGAAGATTATTATGAGGGAAAGGTAGAACATAGGAGGTAGAAAAGAAAAAACTTCCTTTGAAGGAATTTTTTTTTAAAGAAAAATTTGTTTCCGTTTTGCTGCGTACAGAATTCTAGGTTGGCAGTTCTTTTTTCTCTCAAGTCTTTAATATTTCATTACACTCTCACTTTGCTTGCATGGTTTCTGAGGAAAAGTTGGATTAATTTTTATTTTTTCCTCTACCTTCTTTCAAGATATTGTCTTTACTTTCATTTTCTGTAATAAAAATGATATGCCGCTGGGCAAGAGATGTACATATTTCAGCTCCACATCATTATAGAAAATATAGAGATGTGTAAATGTAAAATAAATGTCTTCAAACCCCCCACCCCCATGCTTAGGTGTAGGGATTTGGGGTATTTATCCTGTTTGGTATTCTCTGAGTTTCCCGAATCTGTGGTTTGGTTTCTGACATTAATTTGAGAAAAATTCTCAGTCATTATTGTTTCAAACATTTCTTATTTTCTCTTTACTTCTTCTGGTAATCCGTTATGTGTTATGTTATACCTTTCATAATAGTCCCATAGTTCTTGGATATCCTTTTCTTTTTTCTTTCCCTGTCCTTGGTGTCTTTACTTTTCAGTTTTCAAGGTTTCTGTTGCGATATCCTCAAGCTCAGAGATTCTTTCCTCAGCCTTGTCTAGTCTAGCAATAAGCCTATCAAAGGTACTCTTCATTCATTTTTGTTACAGTATTTTTCACCTCTAGCTTTTCTTTTTGGTACTTTCTTAGAATTTCCATCTCTCTGCTCATGTTGCCCATTTGTTCTTGCATGCTATTTATTTCATCCATCAGAGCCCTCAGCTTATTAATCACAGCCATTTTAAATTCTTGCTGTGATAATTCCAACATCTGCCATGTCTGGTTCTGATGCTTGCTCCATCTCTTCAAATTGTGTTTTTTGTAATAAATGAACAGGACAAACAAACAGAGACTCATAGACATGGTCAATGGACTAGTGGTTACCAGAAGGGAGAGGGGAAGAGAGAGGAGGAAAATAAAAAAATAAAATGTTTAAAAAATTATATATATATATAGTATAAAAAACATAAATAAACTGGCATTCGAATTTTGTTTTTTGCCTTTTGGTTTGCCTTGTAATATTGTCTTGATGGCTGGACATGACATGTTGGATAAAAGGCACTGCTGTCAATAGGCCCATAGTAATGTGGTGGTGAGAAAGGGAAAGGGGAACCATTCTGTAGTCCAGTGATTGGGTCAGTCTTTTACTGAGCCTATGCTTTTGCACGTTGACCTTCACAAGTGTTTTTAATTTTTTTTCTCTCCTCTTGGTGTAGCACGATGGCTAGAGTGGGCTGAAGTTGGATATTTCCCTTCCCTAAGTAAGTTATGTTCTGATACTACCTCAACAGGTTAGGTGTAGTTTCCCGTGAGGGCAGGCCATGTTAAGAAAAACAGAGTGCTCTGGCTATTTCACAGTGATTCCTTTCCCCTCCCCCTGCCAGAAGCATGAAGAGATCATCCCCTATTTACTATAGGAATCTGGTTGAGCTCCTGGAGGTAAATCTCGTGATACTTTTGGGGCCACTCTAAGACTGGGTCCTTTTGGAGTTTTAACTCTCAGGCATGTACATGCTGAGCCTCCAGAAATTCCCTGATTGCAGTTCAGGCTTTCCTACCATGACACTGGTTCCTAGGCAATTTCTGTTTTATATCTCTGCTCTGATTAGCCTGTCTTTGCCTGTCTCTCCAATCTTGGGGGTAGCAATTTGCCCTGTGTCCTCCCCTGTCTTATAGATCTAACTCTCAAACTCTTTCAAAGCAGAACTGGAAACTAAAGTCTGATTTAATTTTCCACTGAGGTAAAATCAATTCAGTTCTTAGCCTATAAATTCTTGATTGTCTCTGTTGTTTCTACTATAGTCTTGAGGTGTTTTAGATTCAGTTTCTGCTGTTGTCTTGAGGTATTTTAGCTCAGTTTGAGTGCAGGTTATAACTAGATACATATTAGCTAACCTCAGTTTTCTTATTATGGATAAGTTTTCTTTATTATATCTTAAAATTTTGTTTCTTCTCTGCTCCAACCCTCATTTTTACAGGGTTTAATGTATTCAGAACTAGAATATACAAAACATCTAGTAGTTAGGAAGGGAAGAAAAAGACATGTGTAGTTTGCATCACAATACAAAAGCTAGATTCATTTTGTGCTTGCTTCACCTGTGTACCTGTCAGAAACAACTGTGGATAACACAAGCACAGAAGGAACTGACTGAAAGGTGCTCTCCAAAAATACTGGAGAACCAGACTTGGAAAATGGGCATAACCAAAGTCTGTCCGCGCACCCACATACACCAACCAGGACCCACCTCAGGAACAGTCTGGCTGATAAACTAACGTAGGCACTGCCTCTAGGGGACACTTGTCTCTATATTTATGTGGCACTCCCTCCAGATTCAAAGACTTGGGCTAAACCAGATTATGTATCCTGTGGGAAGAGGAAATGCTGGTTCAGACTTTTGTAGTGGAAGGCAGAACCCTTCCGCTCACCAAGACTCCGTCACTGAAAAAGACTCATAAATAAGATGGAGGTTTGAGAATAGGCAACTAAAGCAATGACCCAAGTCCACTATAACCCATGCTTTATATATTTTTTAATTAATTGATTTATTTTAATTAATTTCAGGTATACAGTACCTTGGTTAGACATCTATATAGTTCATAAGATGATCCACCCAACTGCTCCCTTCCTCCCCTGTGACCCACCCTTTAATTGCCCAATATCCACATGCAGCCCTCTTCCTCTACTTAACAGTTCCCAGGAAGAGATCCTGGAGGCCATATTCCTCCCTATTCATGTCATCTAGCAGCAAACCTACTTCCCTTGAAGGGAAGAGGGCTCGATGAGCCAGCCAACACTTCAACTCCCCCTTTTTTTGTTTTCCTGATGACACAAAGAGATGGCATCCCAGGTAGCTATATTGGCTTCCATTTCAACATATCTCCTTGTGGAAGCATTCTTCCCATGGATGCGAAAACCCTTAAACCAGCAGAGAACAGATTTATGAGGATAGAAAGAAAAAAAAAAAACCTGTGAATGGATCACTGGGTATAATTGTGCCCACTTCCATCTCCTGGTTCTTAGCTCTATGTATTTTGACTATGGGAAGGACCAAATCACGTATTGGTCTTTGGTTTAGAGCATATGCTACATCCTGCAATGTAGCATCCGAATCTCTGAGAGTGTTACGTCTTTGGTAGCTCTTATACACACACCACTGCTGTCTAAGACTTCTGGATAATGAGGTACATGATGAGACTATTGAATCTCATGACAGTAGTACATTGTTTGTTTCTTTCACTGTAAAACAATGTTAGCAGGACACCTTGGGGGTGTTTTAAGGCATTCATTACCTTCACAATTTTTACGTTAGCAGTATCAAGGAAAGCAAACATCGATCCAGGATAAGTGTCCATTCCAGTGAGGACAAATCAAACTATCCTTTTCATGATGAAAGTGGTCTAATGTAGTTAAACTATCACCAGTTAGCTGACTGGTCTTCTTAAGTAATAGAACCATAACAGAGAGTTGTACTGCAAACTGGGATCACAGCCGTGGTGCGGGTCAAATCAGCCCTGGTAAGAGGAAATTCATGTTCTTGAGACCATATGCGATCTCCATTCCTGCCACCATGACGCTTTGCTCCTGGGCCCACCGTGCAAGCCCTGGGGTTATGGAGAAGGAGGCTCCCTGACATCCACAGGGCAGATCACCTTGCCACTCCTTTTGTGAAGTGGAGGCCTTTCAATAAGAATTCATATGGGACACAAACATACCATCCAGCGACACTTACCTTCCCCGGGTTATTGAGGGGAATCCGTGAGCCAGTAAATATGAAATGCACAGGCACACAGTCTGTACTCAAAAAATGAGTCATTACTAAAGAACAGAATAAGTACAGTGTATAACCATATCCTGAAATTATGTTGAAAAAATACAATACAGAGAAAAATAAAGTATACTATTAGTATAAGGCATTAAATACACTCAAAACAGGTTATGAGCACAAAGAAATCACATATTTTTTCTAGAAAAACTTTCAGTAACTGATCAAATCCAATACTATTTACTTTAATCAGAAAAGAAAAAGGTATTTTTATTCTGAAAACAAAATCGCGTTGTCAGGTTAAGTGCTGTGGTTGTCCAAAACTTTCTGATTTTGTTATACTCACGGGTATATTTAAATTATAGTAAAGTTTATTTGTGTGATACAGAAAACCACAACAAGAAAAGTACAATTTTTTTAAAAAGAGAATTGTTTAGAAGTTAATAATTTCCTTTCGTGTAACTCTTTCTCTCCAATGATCTAAAACTGTTTGGTAGCAACTGTGGTGAACACTATACAAAATGGGCAATAAATTGCATTAATAATTCAATTGATTTTTATTGCACAAGACATCGTGTGGGTTGTGAGTCCAGGACAGAAAAGAAGATTGCTCCAGCTTTTGTAGAGCTACAACCCAATGTGGGTAGAATACAATATGATGCTGACAGGGGCACATATACTGAGCAATAAAATAAAGGGCACTGAGATTTCCTACACACGTTACATGATGGTCGAGCATCTGCAATGTCCTTTTTTTTAATCTGTGGAAAGCAGCCTCATTTCCAGAGAGAGGGGAACTGCTACAAGTACTCAAGTGTGGGTGAAGGCTGATCCCTGGGGATGCAGTGCAGCTTGCTACACAGCCATAAGCTGGCCAGCTTGAAGGAAAGGGTTGACTGAGCTGCCAGCGCAGTAGCAGGAAATGAAGAGATGAAAGTCTTAAGGTCACACTACATGGCAAGAACAGAGCTAGTCAAGAAAACTACAAGTACAGTCCCAGGCTTCTAACATTCCTGGGAGCCCCTGCTTCCTTGGTATCTCATAAATCATGGAATTTCCCAGATAAATAAACTCATTTAATTCCCCTCTTTGCTGCTATCACTAAACCAGTACATTTTCCCAGAGAGAGTTTTCTAGTCTTATCACAGATACGAGAGGTGGAAAACCTAAATGACACTCACTAACTGCAAACAGATGAGACGCTGTCAGCTTGAAAACCCCACAGCCACGATTTGCAGCCCTTTTCTCCAGCGTTGCACACTGCCCCCGGGAAACATCTCAGCCACTTTGCTTTCATCCTGACCGTGGCGTGCCGCTTCACTGCAGGCTCCTCTCCATACGCCTACGTGTTTCTGTGCATGTGCATTTGTGTGTGTGTGCTACTGTCATTGCCTTGAATGCCCAGTGTTTGTATGTTTTAACTCCCTCATACACATTATCATGGTAGCAGCCCCATAATTGGTTCCCAATAAACACTCGGTCACCACCTGAGAAAAATGTATGGGTAAAGATACCCTGGAGTGCTATTCCTTTGTTCTCTGCTTCTAGTGACCTTCAGTGAAATCTCTTGCTCTCGGCATGAATGTTCCCAGTGCTTTCCATTCAGCCCAGACAGACCCTATGTGTTGTCTCCCACACAAACCAACCAAGCACTATGAGTCTCACTTCCAAGAGTTTGTTGTCACCTTTGAAGTGTGATATGAGGGGCTGAGCTTTTCTGCCTCCCTCCACTGATGCCTAAAATTTAACCGTGAGAGATTCATTCGCCTGTACTCAGCATGTCATTTTCCTGATACCCTTTTTTAAAGGTTTTTTTTCCTTGAACAGCAAAGAACATTGAGTCAGGAACCAGATGACTCCCCTGGACAGCTCTGAGATCCATGAGGCCTTGGTCAAGTCACATATGCTCTGATTCCACTCTGAACATGGAGTGCTGCCCAGAACTACCTGAAAAGTGGACAAAACAATGCAGGGAGGTACTTGGCACTGTGCTTGGGGCCAGGGCTCCATCAACAATAGCTTTCCTTGTTACTTCTCCAGTTTCTCATCTATAAAATGGAGCTTATATTACTTTTCTTGGCTGTCTGATACAGGCAATCCAAGGATCTACTCTCATGCCCAATCCCCTTCAAGGTCAACTTCCTTTAACATCGTGACTTTTAAACGTATTTAATCTCAACTCACAAGACACATATTTTACATCATGAATCCAGTGCACACACATTCCTAAATGAAATAAAAGTTTCAGTTATAACCGTATGATTGTAGTAAACAACACTTACTAGAGTACTGCAGCTTGATATTTTATATTCAATTTTATTTCATTTTCTAAAATATCCTTGTTGAGACCCACTAAATAGCTCTCATGACTGGTTACTGAGCTATGAATTATAGTCTGAAATGTACTACTCAATCATCTAATGTCAAGTCTAATGTCTAATAACTAGCAAACATAAGTTTTCTTTCAGATCCCTCCTGAGTTATCTACTTGCAAGCTGTCCTTTGGTGTTGCCGTCACTTTCCTTTGCTCTCATTTCCGCACCCCCACCCTGTCCCATTTTACTCCCATCATTCTGTGGAACTCCTGGACACAGCCCTCCCCACAGGCTGCAGCTCCCTTTGTGCTCAGGGCACAAAGGAGCACCCTTCCCTTTGCCTTCCTATCCCCTTGTTTTCAGCACGTGGCTGAATGTGGACATCAAAATAACTGTCGAAGATTTGAGCAACTAATAAATGAAATTATGCTGTAGGAGAAAAAACAAAGAACACCACACTGGGAAGTCAGATCTCTCTAGGTAGATGACCCCTCATGTGCACACCGCAGTCTTACCCGGTTCCCTACCCTGAGGATTGCTTCTCCTTTCCAAAATACTAGTATCTTCCACCTTCCCACTCCCACTCTGAGAAACTCCCCTCCATCCCACCTTTCAGGAGATACTATCCCTGACCAGAGGCTTGATCTCCTCCCAGTAAGGACTATCTTTGTCCTTCTCAGTACAATCTACATCAAGTGTTCCGGGTGACTGGGGATTCAACGTAAGTCCCACTGGGCAGTCTAGGGCAACGTTATTCTGTGCTGTAAGTCTGCAGTGAAGTCCAGGGTAGGTATGAGCTCTGAGTCAGGGACCCCTTTCTTTTTTCTTTTCTCTTTTTCAAAATTTTTATTTTATTTTATTTTATTTATTTTATTTAGGCGAGGCAATTCTTGGTTGACCTCACAGATTGCAGGACCTTATCAGCTTACAACATCTTATTTATTTATTTATTTATTTATTTATTTATTTATTATGCCTACAGCACCTGGTCTTCCTAGGTGGTCTCCCATCCAAGTACTAACCAAGCCCAACTCTGCTTAGCTTCCGAGATCAGACAGGATTGGGCTTGTTCAGGGTGGCGTGGCCGTAGACGGGACCCCTTTCTAATCCCGCTTTCAGTGTGAGTACAGGCACCTTCTCTCTATTATTAGCAGGTTAGTGCTGCACCCAACACACACAGTTACTCAGTTGAGGACAAGGAACTTCACAGAGTCAGTTTAGCTTAAACCTCAGGGGCACATCTCTCTTCAGAGTCAGTCCATTCACATTGTCATGCCAGTGTTTACTTCATTCCCTCATAACCCTGCACACCTCCTCACCCTTTCCTCTTCAGACTATCTGATAACAAAACAGAGGCCTTTGCTGGGCCACGCAGCCCAGATACAGCTTTCTTAGCTGCACACAAAAAAAGTTTACAGTCTGCGGCTCTTCTAAGACTCCAAGGAATTCTTAGCCACGAGCCTTCCTTCTCCATGTGTTCAGTCTGCAAGAAGAGAAAGAGGAAGCTTATTTTCTAGATATAAAAGATTTTTATAAGAATCCGATGAAATAAATTTTTAAAATTACCCTCATTATTGAAAGAAAACACGATTTTATACCTTATGTCTTAATCTCTGCACCATAGTGTGTGTGCATTTGTTAGGAAATTTTGCAGCCAGAGATTTTAGAGAAAGGAGGGGCAGTGAGGCAGGGAGGCAGAGAGACTAGGAGGAGGCAGAAAGAGCAAGTGGAGCATTAAAAAGTGAAGATGGACATTAACCAGTGGATGATTGGGAGCCTCAGTCCTGGAACCCATAGCACACTTGAACTTCCCACCAAAGTAATGGCCTCACAGACCTCGCAAGACCCTTCTTTTGCTTATTGAGACCCTCCTAAGCATCTCCAACCAGGCCCAGAGCTAAATCCTGGAGTCTCAAAGACACAGCTCCTACCCTCGAAGAGCTTACTATTTAATGGAATCAAGAAATGTAAACTGTAACACACCTACTAGTGTAAGTTTCCACAAAAGGGAGGATATTGTCATAGGAGGCAAAAGAGTCAAGGAAGGCCTTTTTGGTGAGGCATTTGGGTAGAATGCTGAATGGTGAATATGAGGCCTGTTAGACAAGGTGACTGGGGAGAGCTTTCAAGGCAGAGCATTCAAGGTCAGAACATACAGTCTGTTGTGGAGATGCCCACAGGCTTATGGAACAGAGGCAGAGCAGGCCAGAATGGTAGGCTGGAAATCTCTTTCAAAGACTCTTGAAAGTCTTGTTAGGGGCTTAGGGTTCTCTCTCAGAAGATAGGCAATCATGCAAGTTATAAGCAAGTGGATAGTGGTGTTAGAGTTGCATTTTTTAAAAGATGCCTTTGGCATATCCACAGAAAATATACCGTAAAAGGGGGCAGTAACCGCTATTAAGAAAAACTGTACCTGTGCATGAATGAAACGACATTGGAAACATCAGAGCTGTGGTCAGCTTCCACTGGAAAAGAAATCGTGCCGTGGGAAATCATTGAGGTGGAGAGCACTGAGCGTCGGAATGGTGGGGAAGAGTGCTGACTGACTCACCAGTTTATTGATCATTCAGCACCCACCTCGTGTTCTAGACCCCGGAAGCAGACAGTAGTTTGGAGTGATGAAGATTCATGGAAAGGAGTTGGGGACGAGGATTGATGAAGACCTAGGCATGCTTCTATGCCGAAAGGGAAGAACCAGTGGAGCAGAATTTGAGTGTGGTTTCAAATAGTGCATAGGAGCCAAGTAGGCAGAAGAGAGAAACACATATTAATAAATCCTTTGAGGCTAAAACTCTTTCGACAAATTCATGCTCTGTCAAAGTGACGAAGTTTGGGACTTAGGACTGGGTGCAAGGCCCGGTGTCTGTGGAGCAGGTACTGGCAAAGTCTCAGGTGTTGCCTTTCCAGTGAGTGCTGACCTGGGTTCCTGGTCATTCTCCCCAAATTAGAAAAGTAATGCCTGGTTTCAACCCCATTTCACGTTTGCATTACGAAATCCAAGGGAGGCAAGAATGTCCTCTGCCACTGGGAGGCAAAGATCATCTCTTTTGGAAGATGAGAATTGTGGCTCTTGGTGGGAAGCCTCATTCTAGGAGACCTGTGCTGCCCAGCTCTGACCTCCACATCATTTGTTCCTACCTCGATTACAGCACCTATCACACTACATTGTAATGCTTTCTTTGCTTGACAGGCAATAAGTTGTTTTCCCTATGAGATGATAAGCTTCCTGATAGACCTAGCATCTTGGCATCTCTTCCAGGGCCTGCAACTTATTATATGTTCAAGAAAGTCAAGATTGGAAATGAATCAATGTGCGCTGCTTACCCTAGTTCCAGACTCCATTGCCTCTTCCCTGAATTAGCGCAACAACCTGACAACTGGGAGTCGCCCTCTAGTCTAGCCTCTCTCCCACCGTTCATCACATGAAGGAAAGAGCAGAGTGATCTTTCTAATATGCAAATTCCATCACGTCTCTCCCCTAGCTCCAAAACTCTGAATGCTCATAGTTATTCTTGGAATGACTTCCAAACTCTTTAACCCAACTAATGAGGCCCGTTGTATCTGGCCAGCTTCTCTCTCAGACCCCATCCCCACCCCCACTGGCTCAAGCTCAGGTCCCTAATGATGCTTTTAGTCCCCCAAATGCATCCTGCTGTCTTTATTGCCTCTGGTCCTTCACATGTGCTGGCAACAGCCTTAAATTCTTCTCTTCCCATCTCATTTAGATAACTCCTTCAGGTCTAACTTACTGTCTTGCTATTGCCTTCATTAACTTCCCCAGAGGAGGTTAGATACCCCTTTACTCAGTTTTCACAGTGCCCTGTGCATCCCCTTCAAAGTACTTGTGCCTTTATTACAATTACCCGTTGACACATCTGTATCTTCTATTCAACTGTAGATCTTATGAGGGCCAGACATGTCTGTCTTATTCACTAGGATATCCTCAGAAAATAATGATGCGCGACACTCGGTGTACCAAGTGTAGAATAAATCAATGTATTCTGGAAAGGTGAAAGAAAATAATTGCTGTCAGCAGAAAAGAAGACAAAAGAGGTAGTAAATGTGAGAATAAAAGCGAAGTAAATGATATATAATTTAGAGTCCATGGGTAAATGAAATGGGGCACAGATGAAGGACAGTAGGTCTGGGGAAGAATTCTAAGAGTTTTATTTAGACTTGTTAAACTTTAGGACCCTGCGACGTGTTTGAGTAGAAATGACTAATAGAAGTTGGAAATCCCTGTCAGAAGAGACTACAAGCCGAAGCCAGAGCCTTCATTCAGAGTCATAGCAGGAGGACATAGAGTGAGGATATGCAGAGTAGGAGTGGACATTGTTCAGAGGGAATGACAGAAACAAACTTGAAGAGGGGAGAGAGAGAGACAGAGAGAGAGACAGAGAGAGACAGAGAGAGAGAGAAGAGTCCAAGGAACAAGGCAAGAATGATGGCTTTTAGGGCAAGGAGACCTTGCGCATATCAAGGGAGCAATAGGAAAGTCATGGGTGAAGAGTGAAACATCAGGAACAGGAAATGATTGTTGGAGCAAGGCCCCGATGGGTGGGCGGGGCTCGGCGTGGGGCACAGATGGCAACATCAGCTCTGGAAAGGAGTAAGGACACTCCTTCCTCCCAGTAAGGCAGGAAGAAACAGATACCACAGATGTTAGAGGGAGGAAAGCCAAGGGCGACCATGCCTCACAATCTCTCCTTTCTCTGTGCAATTGAAGGTTATCTCAGTTAAGAGTATGGGAGTCCAGTTCCGGCCTTACCATGTAAGGGCAGTGTGGCCTTGGGCTATTCACAGAAATAATCTACCTCAGAGTGCTTTGAAAACCTCTTCCAACCTGATCATTTCATTTATAGAAACTCTTCATTCCCATAAAAACATTTATTTGCTACACACCAGAAATTTCAGTTTAGCTATCTAAGCCTCGAAGGTCTCGACTTGTTACCGAAGCAGAGTGTGTTGAGGGGAGAACATAAAAGGGGTGCAGGAGTCTGCCAGTCTCACAGCTGAAGTGCACTAGTCTTGCTGTTCAGAGAAAGGTTTAACCCTCTTACTAGCGAAAGATAAGTACTGACTACATGGCTTAGTAATTCTTGTTATCTCTCCAGTGAAGCATAAATACATGTAGCATACATACCGCTTTGAATCAATTTATTAATTTGTTCGTTTGCACAACAAAATCCTGCTCTGTGCAAGGCACTAACGCGTGTTAAGAAATCTATAGAGATGAACAAAAAACCAAACTGCACTAAGGCAAGCAAGGATATTAGCGCATATGGTTGTTTAGTAGAAATAGAATGTAAACCACGTATGCTATTTAAAATTTTCTAGTAGCCATGTTAAAAAAAAAAGAATCAGGTAAAATAAATTTTAATGTTTTCTTAAATTTAATATATCCAAAATATTATTGTTTCAACAAGTAATAAATATTTTTAAATTACTAATATTTATGTTCTCTTTTTCCATAGTACTCTCTCAAATCCTATGTGTATTTTATACTTACATCACATCTCATTTCAGATGACCAAGTTGCACGTGGCTCCTGCCTACTCTATTGGACGGCACAGTTTTAGAAGGTCTCTAAGTGTTAAGGTGAATGTCAAAAGGGGGTTTCTTGGTAACCCCTATAAGCACTGCCTCCCTGGGTGCCTGTCAGAGGCCAGATGAAGCAGGGGTATGTCCGGCAGGTGAGTGTTTGTTGTAGCTGCTCGAGGATAAAGAAAAAGGCTGGCCTTGCCTTTAAAACCCTGTTCCACAGTCACCCTGAGCCCGCACAGCAGAGGCAGAGCCATAACCTCAACATGTCCAACCTCAGCAATTACTGAACCAAACTTCCTCCCCAGGGGATTGAAGAAAAGATAGTTACTGTCTTTCTTTCGGCGACCCTCAAAGTCACCACGAAGCACTGGGGCAGTTTGTTCCATAGAAGTTCAGTTACAAACGACTTGCAGCTGTGAAACTGTTTTCAGGCTTCCTCTGGTCTCATCGGCTGGCCACCCCTTCATCTTCACTGCCACTGTATTTACTCACAGAGGTGGACATCTGGGATTCTCTTTCCATTTGCCTGGCATCCTTTCTTTTGCAGAACTGCCCCACACCACTACTCACACTTCATCTAATTTTGGGGAGGCTGTCAGTCTCAGGGGCCTTAGCCACTCCTACCATACAAGTGGACACTTGACCCATCCAGAGCCAATTTCTTCTTGGAAATTAAATATTCAGCAGAAAACAAGAGGCTGAAGGCATGTTGAAACCAGAGCCTAAGGTCCACCTGAGTGCCTGAGACTTGTCCTTTCAAAGACTACTATTTCTTTCTTTGCTTCTGAAAGCTATCCTTTTTACACCCCATCAACTTCCCCTTCTTCATTCCCCCTCAAGTTAGCCAGAACCCATTTCTGTTGCTTATAACCAATGAATCCCGATGTAAAATTTTAACCTCATATGTATGTATATGTGTATATATACATATATACACTTATCTATATACATACATAATTATATGTATGCATGCATATATATATATATATTTGACTTCTGTCATTTATGTGCATATATGTTTATTTAATTTCCTTTTTTTAAACTGTGCTAAATCTAAGCTTTTAAGATTAGCAGCTAGGGTTGTTTGGTTTTGTTTTTTGAACAAGGGTCTTTGGAAGTTGCCAAGCCTTACCACATTCCAAAATCATGTTGTGTCCAGATGAGTTCACACCACCTGCCCCCTCTGGGCTTCATAGCCAGGTGGCCAGTGGGATCCTGGAGAGAAGAAGGCCACGTTGGCTCAGTTCCTGGTGGAGACACTGCCCTTCAGGCCACTTCATACAACCGCTTGCTGTGGATGTCGGTCAGCTCTTCTCCTCTACAGAGGAATATGACTTTTAATATTTTATTCACCCAGCCTCAGCAAAAACAAATGGATGATGAGGTGAATAACATACTCTTAGAATGAAGATATTATACAAGGATATTATCTGTGCTTCAAACCATTGTGTGATGTAATCACGGGACAATTAGGGATTTGTTTTACTTCAGGGGTAGTGCTTTTCCTTGGTTGGGAAAAGGTGCTCTATCTCAAATGTTATATTTACCTGAGAGAATGAAGGATGACACAAATTAAATTCTGTTTATTTAGCCCACTTCCCAAATATACATAAGATATTTGGAAAGAGTTAAGGAAATTGGGGAATATTATGTCAATAATCAGACACTGCACATTATGTTGTAGAAATTTGTCTCTATATATTTTGAGCTGCAATATTGTCATCAATGACATAAAGGCAACAAAAAGGGAGAGTATAATTCCTTTGACATATAGAAATACATGCCGTCACAGCAGCTGACAACATAGGAGACATGAGCACTTGACTTTACAATGAACATTCAATGCAGAAAACCAGAACATGTTTTGTGTTTTTTTCCACTAGGAAAAGAATTTTATTAACCTTTGTTTCTGACTTTATTCCCAGGCTTCTTCATCTTAATTAGATGCAAAGGATGATTTGTACATAAGCAAAAACTGGAAAGAGCTGCAGTGTCCAAGGGGCTTGGGCTTAAAAATCTTAGAGATTGAGATTTTATCAGATCCATGAAAAAAAATTTAAAAAGCAGTCATAATATAAAATAGCAACTTCCAGTAACTTCTTCAAGTTTTATCTTCAGAAGTTGACTCAGTTTAGTTTGTTTCATTCTTGGAAGCCTCACCAAAATTCTCCACAAGATCTGGAACTTCATCATCATCCTCCTCTCTGGTAGCAAGTGGTGCTTTTCCATCCACAGATTGTTTGGGCAGAGCTTCAGCCAGTCTCTTTAAACGAGTCAGACTGTCTGCACCAAGCTGATTTAAGATGCTGGGCAGTTGCTTTGCTTCGGCATGGCCTGTAATGGTGAAAGTGTTTGCTGCCAGAGATGCCTGAACTTTAGGATTGCTAAAGTGGATCACTGTTCCTTGGTTTGTGAATATATTCACCTCTTTAATACCAGAGATATTGTTTACCCCTACTTCTTTAAGGAGAACTGACGTTTTTTATCACCTGCTATTGCTGTTCTGTGAACCACCTTCTTTCTGCGAGTAGTTCCTTTCCTAGCAATGCACACTTGCGGCTGCCGTAAGGCGAGTTTCTTCTGGTTCATGACAGTTTCTTTCATCTTGTTGGAGCTGAAACGGGCCATGCGGGGGTGTAGGCTTGGCACTCAGAGGGTCTTGGGCAGACCAGCTGAGAATAAGCACACACAAGCGGGGACGCAAGATGTCAGAACGTAGTTTTAATCATAAGGAAGATGAGCTGCGTTTTAAAGTTTGATTGCAAGTCGGTAGTCAGAAAACCTGATTTCCCCCCGCCCCCCGTTCACGTACTGCTGCCTATCAGCTGTGAGTCCTTGGTGAAGCTTATGCCCAACCAGAAAACGGAAGCAATGTGTAGACTCAGGCAGGGAGCACATTGGGCCTAAGCAAATAAGAACATAGGCCCTGAGTCACACCTGCACGACCGGGCTCTGCTTCCACTAGCCTCTTACCTTCCTGACCTCAGGGTCTTCAGCTGTGGGGAGGTAACGTCTCCTCGTCTCCTCGTTGGGGTTATTAAACAAAGGCAGCGTAATTAAGGCACCTCGCATGGTATTCATGCTAGTTTCCTTCCCTTTTTATTTTCTTGGTTAAAACTTGAAATCCACATATTTTATTTTACCCAACCGGATTTAAAAGTATAAAGAAAAAAAAAACATATAAAAGGTCATCAGAAATAGAATATGAAATCAGGGAGAGATGGGAATAGAATCCAGGTTTGACACTCAGAGAGGTTTTGCCTCAGCAGCCTACTTCCAGGGAAAGAATCATTGCTGATGAGTCCAGTAGAGCCAGGTGACCTGGCTCAACACCTAGGACGCACATATCAGTCGTTAAACACAGACACTTTATTGCAAAGAGACAGAGTTTGACCCTCACTGCTGCAACTAGAGGGAATATGAGGGGAAGCTCCTCTGTGATACAGAACAGCCTCCTGAAAATCGGGTGGCCTAGAACATCCCCTGTACTCTGCAGCTTCAAACTAACACTTTGCATTAGAGAATTCCTCAGCATTTCTACAATATACGTTAGGAACAGGAACGGCTAGAAATAGAAAAGCAATTGACAGAGGCAGAAAATCCATAAACGATTATGTCTCTGCAATTAATACCAATACTGAGAAGTAACCAGAACTGGATGGGTTGTAGCCAGTGCAAAACAGCAAAGGGTGAGCGGGTGGCGCCCTGAACTGGGTACGCTGGCCAGAAACGGAGCCCTGGTGTCTCTGGTTAATAACATCCCAGTAAGGGGGTAACATGGCTCTTTTTTCTTTATATCATTTTCATTTTGGTTTAAATACTCCCTCCCCCAAGTGAATATGGTTCATTTCATAGTAGGGATTCAACCTATCCTTCTGTTGACCTTTAAGGTTCTGAATGAAATGAACCCTACTGGAATAGTTGAGGAGAGAGTTGAGTTCCTCAACCGTACTATAAGCTCTTGTTCATTGTCACACCAGAGCCCAATGCTGGGCTGCACGTAAGCATTCTCTTTGTGCATCGCTATTTTAAATAGAAAGAAATGGACCCAGTCAGGTATGTGGCATTGACCATTTTTCTAGATCAAGCAGACACATGAGGGTTTCTCCCCACTTAGGTATGTTACTCTTAACACCAGAAGGTAACCAAGGCAAAAAAGAAAGGCAGAGAAAAAAAATGGGGAAAAAATGAGAAAAGAATATTTCACAGTCCCATCCCCAGCTCAACTCAGCCTGTCATCTGTTGCCTGAACTATTCCTCTTCTACCCCCATTCTCCTCAACCCCACCCCCCATAAACCTTTCCCTTCCCGGGATTACCCTCTCAGTGTGGTAATTTTCTAATGGCTAATAGGAGAAGAGTAGAGGGAATATTCTTAGGCTCCCAGATAGAAATTTCATTTTTAGTGGTGGCTTTTGGGGACACAATGGCTCTGCTCGGAAATATTGGAATAATCATAAAAATGGCTATGAATTCTCTGCAGTTATGCCTAAAAATTATAAGGACAGTGTTATGGACTGAACGGTCTAAAATTCATATGTTGAAGCCCTAACCCCCAAGGTGATTGTATTTAGAGACAGGGCCTTTAGGAGGGAAATTATGGTTAAATGAGGTCACAAGAATGGGGCCCTAATCTGATAGGACTGGTGTCCTTGTAAGAGAATGAGACACTGAAGTGCACACGCAGAGAAAAGGCCATGTGAGGACACAGAGAAAAGGTGGCCATCTGCAAGCCTGGAGAAGAGGTCTCGCAGAAATCAGCCCTGCTGGCACCTTGATTTTGGACTTCCAGCCTCTAAACTGCGAGAAAGTAAATTTCTGTTCTTTAAGTCACCCAATGTGTGGTGTTCGGTTCTGGCAGCTCAGGCAGAATGACGCAGATGGTCAATGACCACACGGGGAGATCTCTGTCAGGACGCTAAGGAGCAGGAAAAATAGTGCCACAGAACAGACATGAGTCATCCTTCTGGAGCTTCAGAGTCATGCTGAGATTTGTGAGAAACATTATTTTTACATTCAAACAAATGGCTGTATTCTGGGAGATGGTACGAAATTTACTTTACTTTTTAAGCCAAGTATGATATAGCAAAGAAATCGCTCTGCTGAATCATCTGCCTCCAGTCAGGGAAATAGACATTCCAGTGCAGGAAATTGGTTACACAGGGTTGGAAGCACTAAGGAGTCAGACAAGGGACGGTGCCTCCCATTGGCCAGAGGCCAAGGGAGGCTGGGCAATGTAGTTCCCTACCATACAAGGAAGAGAAGAGACGGGGAAGAGATCTGAGAGCAAACTGGTCAGCACACAGCAAGTAGGTATATTGTGGTGGGGAAATCCAGGGAACACTGGTTTAAGAAACTTTGCTTGCATTTTCCCTAGTTCTGAAGCCCAGTGAAAAGATGGGGAGTATTTCATCGCCCGTTGATTAGGTTACTTCTTTTACACTGACATGGAGAAACTTTCATTGGTGAACCTTCATAAAAGTTGCCTGTATGCTTAACCTCATGATCAAAGTATGACCTCTAGGTTCGTATGAACGCCTGACTTCTCTGGTTGCACTCATTTCCAGCTCTCATGCTCTCAAGTCAGAGCGGGACAAGAATACTCTTAGTGTTTTGGGAATAGCCATGTCAGTCAACCATTCCAGTTTTCCTTGTGTCACAAATAGAATGAGGGTTGAAAAGGCATTTGCTAACTCCTGGAGTGTCCCAGGTTCCTCTGACACGTTATGCTTCTGTGGCTTTGCTTCTGCTGATCCCTGGGCTGCTTCTGCCTGTCCAAATCCTACTTATTCTTTGAGGACCCAGTAAACACCAACACCTTTCCCAGGAGTGAATGGGAACCCTTTCTTCCTCTAGACTTCTTCAGCATATTGATTTTCTTTCCGTTTGGCACTTATTTTCATCTTCTTTTTAGTAGAATGAGATGCTGAAAGGCTGTCTCTCTAGCTGGACTAAAAAACCTAGGGGAGCAAGGACTGTGTCTTTTTCATCTTTGTTGCCTCTGCAGTGCCCTGGTATATAATCAACCTCTTTTGAAATAAAATGGGGAGAATTTTGTATGGTTTTAAGGGACCGTGTCTGTTATGGATTGAATGTTTGTGGCCCACCAAAATTCATATACTGAAATCCTAACCCACAATATGATAGTATTAGGAGGTAGAACCCTTGAGAGGTAATTAGATCATGAGGGTGGAGTCCTCAGAAACAAGATTAATGCCCTTATAAAAGAAACCTCAAAGAGCTGCCTCTCCTTTCTGCTATGTGAGGACATAGTGAGAAGATGGCCATCTATGAGCCAGGAAGTGGACCCTCACCAGATAATGAATCTACTAGCAACTTGATTTTGGACTTCCCAGCCCCTGGAACTGAGAAATAAGTTTTTATTGTTTATAAACTGCCTATGATATTTTGATGTAGTAGCCCGAACAGATTAAAAGAGGGTCATTTTCCCAAACTTTTGTGCCAAGCTATAAAAACCAAAGTGTAAAATGTACTTGCTACTGTTATCAGTGGCTGCAGGTTTCACAACAACTTGTTGGTAACTATGGAGTTAATTTTAACCTGAAGCAGATCATCTCTCTACTTTCAGTTCTCTTATTCCTCTCTGCTTTCATTCTAGCAAGTTCAAAATCACCCATTGACACGATGGAAGAAATCTCACTCATTTTTCAACTCTGGAAAGATGACTCCTGTACCTTAGTAACTGAGGATCAGAAAAGGAGGGTCCAATTTGCTGAAGAGCTCAGGCCATTGTAACTAGGAGACAGAATAATTTAGCTGAGAAAACTCAGCTGTGATAGGGGGACTAGAATCCCTTTCCTGACCTACTGGATGACCTTTAGCAAGTCATTTTACCTCTCTTTTTTCATTTCCATAAGATAAAAAGATTGAACTAAATGCCTTAAAAATCAGTTTCAGATCTAAAAGTCTTATGATTCTGTAATTAAAGTCTATAAAACTCAGCTTTATTGAGGTATAAGTGACATAAAAATTGTATATATTTAAGGTAAATAATATGATGATTTGATATACAGATACTTGTGAAATCAAGTTAATTAACCCATCCATCATTTCACATAGTTACGTGTAGTGTGTGTATGTGGCATAAAAACACTTAAGATCTACCCTCTTAGCAAATTTTAAACATATGGTACAGTATCATTAACTACAATCATCACACTGTCCATTTGATCCCCATGTAAAACTCTAAGTTGACTTACACCAAATTTGATCATTTTTAAAGATTAAATTATTTGGCGGGGATGGGAGGGCGGGGGGGTAAGTTAAAGTCCAAGGAAAGTTCTTACTAAACCACCCAAGAGCTAACAGTACTCTTTGGTTGTTTGGAGGCCTCTCTAATGCCTGACTTGAATTCCGGCTTTCAAATGCATGGCTCACCTGCTCTCTCAAAGCCACCCAGCAGCTAAATGCTGGCTGGCGTGCCACTTTCCGAGAACAGAAGCAGCCAGGGAGAAGACGGCAGAGCGGAAGCCGCCCTTCACTCTGACTTAAGTTTCTTCCACCCTGTCATGTTGATCTCTTGCCTGTCCCTAGCATTTGATCATCTCTTTGGAACCACGTTAATTGCTTTTTTGCTTTTTTTTTTTTTCGCTTGTTCAGATAACATTCTGGTATCATCTTCAAAGGCCAAATGTCTGGAATAGAAAAAAGATGACATCTAATAATTTACTGGCCTCTGCCTCTAATTAATAATTTTGGACACTTTAACCAAGGAGCCTGTTATTAGGAAGCTCAACGTTTAAATTAGAAAGGGCAGGGAGATTTGTGTATTAGGAGGAGATTGGTAGTTACTCTTCATTTTCTCTGTGAACACTCTGATGTATAAGGAAAGAAAAAATGAATAAAAAGGACCAAGGAATATCTGACTTAGTGGGTATTTTGTTGTTTGTGTGTATATTCAGTTGTTTTACTTTTAAACCAAAGAGCAATTTTGGGGTGAAATTTCAGCGCTATTACTCCCTTTTAAGGAAGTTACCTTAAATAACAAAGGAGCCACCAAACTTGCATAGAACAGGAAGCTGGTTCTTTTTGTTGAGCTGAAAAATTAATCAGAAAACTTAGCTGGAGAATAAAGAAGTTGCTTTTCTAATCCTTCCTCTGTGGTATCCTAGACACTGGCACTGGAAATAATTCTGAGAGCCTGCGAAGCCTTACAAAAGTAAAGAGCCCTGATGTTTTCTGATGAACAAATCCCACTCTGACTTCTTGAGGACGTTTCCCGACTTCTTCCCTCTACAATCAGCCCAAAGATTGTGGCTGTAGCCATTCGCTAGCATTAACTAACATTGTCCAGTGCTTTATCTCTGGAGTCAGACCGCTGAGTTTGAACCTGGGTCCACCCATCACTAGTCGCAGGACCCTGGGCAATTTACTCTTTAAGCCTATCTCCTCTGTCATGTGTCCTAACATTTATGATAGACCAAGACCAAAAGGAGACCTTTCACAGCCCTCGTCCACATTCTTGTCACATTCTTGTCAATCTTGTCAGCTCATGGGATGTATCAGTTTTCTATTGCTGTATAACAAATTACCCAAAACCTAATTGTGTAAAACAATAAATGTTTATTTTCTCACAATTTCTAAGGGTCAGGAATCCAGGCATGGCTTAGGTGGTGATTCTGGTTCAGGGTCACGAGGATTGTAGTCAGGATGTGAGCTGGGGTTATAGCCTCATCTTAGAAGTGACATCCAATTATTTTTGCACCTCTCGTGGATGAAGGATGGGAAGCCCAGAAAGGTGAGGTACTTTACCTAATTTCCTCCATCCTGTCCTTGCAGACCTGGCTGACCACTTTCTGGAGACAGTTGTGCAGGGTAAAGTTTTGAGACCTTGACATAGAGTCCTTGTGCTCAGACTTGCTGGCTTAAATCAACAGCGCTAGAAAACACAGTTAACTATAACCAATTAGTATGGCATTGTGGAAAGGGCAGGTGCTTAGGACTCAGACAGGAACAGGTTAGAATCCAGGCTTTACTACTTTTTACCTGCGTGACCTCAGTTACCTCCCTTATAAATAAGGGGATAACAGAATCTACCTTACAATATTGTCAACATTTATAAATAAGGTCCATAATTGTACCAGTGAATATGTCAGACCTAATTCTACAGTCTCTTTGAAATCTCTTTCAGATTTTTCCTCCCTATTCATTCGTCCAGAGACATTCTCCGTGGTCTGGTCCTCACCCGCTCATCTGAGGCCCTGCTAGTCTTGCTACCAGACTCTAGGCCTTAAGCTGACTCTGTCCCTCAGCACCATCTTTCCTCTTCTTTCAGCTTTGCTTATGTGCTGCCAGGTTCATCTCCCTTTGTCACTTTCTCCTTTCACCAAGGCACTTTTCTGTTCTTACACTACCACCCAAGTGCTTGCGATACTAAATGTAATTTCTCTGCATACCCACCTTTCAAAGCTGCTCATGGGCCTTAGTCCTTAAGTGATCCTCAGGGCCCACATGATTCTCTACTCAGCAGGGTCCCCTTACTACTCTTCTCCTCCTGACTGCAGTGACCTCCCCGCCCCTTCCACTGATGAAATCATGTCCCTAATTTAGGGCCCAAGCTAAATCCCACTTGCCACAAAGGCTTCTTCTACCACACTAGCTTAACTCAATTCAGCCTATATTTATTAAGCAGCTAGGAGGAACTGTGATAAGGGAGGTCATAAAGTTAAACAAAATACATAGCTTTTGTCTTTCTGGGGAGACAATATCCGAAAAGTGGTATTTCACCTGGGATCGGAAGGAGTTAAGGGTTTTTCTAGGGTTAGGCGAGCAAGGTAGAATGCAGTGGATCTAAATGATTGGATTAGTTTTAGCTGCTTTTTTTTGGTGGTGGTTGTTGTTCCAAGAAGTGCCTTTCCCTCATTGTGTCCCACACACACAGGGTAGGATTGCAATAGCCATATTTATGCAATGAGACCCTATCCTTCCTGGTCATAGATGACATTTAACACAAGCTGCCGTTCAATTTTCTTACCTGTGAATTTGAAATTAGGTTCATAGATTCCAGTTAGTCTCTATCTCTGCAACTGAAGATTTTGAACTTGGAACCATCGAACAGCATTACCCTACCATATACCCAACATGCAGGACAAAAGGAGAAATTAAACAAATACTTAGAAAAGAGGAGACGAGGCCAGAGGGCTGCTGGGAGGGCCAGCATTTCCCAGGTCCAGGGTCCATTTTTTTGTGAAGCTTAACCAGATGTTTTGCCTATAGGTTTTATGATATTTCTTCCTATCCTTATAATATAATTTCTTTGTGTTGTTGCTTATTTGTGTATTTCAGTTACTTACAACCAAAAGTGTCAACTAAGACACAGGCTTAAACATTAGGATTTATAAAAAGAAGTCAGGGCCTGAAGTGTTCATTCCCCTTTGACCAGAGTAGAAGGTGGGAAGTACCTGGCCATCACGGAGGAAGGGTATGTTGCTGCAGACACACTGTGGAGGACATTGAATATCATACACAGAAGCTGGGATCATATTGCTGAAAAAGTAAAGAACTACTGAAGTTTTGTGCAGAAGAATAATTCACAGTTTCAAAGGTGGGCTTCAGAAAGCTGAGTCCAGATGGAAGCAGTGCAACATGAATTTGAAACGCAGCTGGTAAAAGACAATATTTTCTAGGTATGTTTCTAGAGCTTGGGCAAATTACCTAACCTTGGTTTCTGCATTTGTAAAATGAGGATATTAATGCTTAGCTCATAAGATTTGGGAAGAAATTATATAAAATAATAATAAGTTGCCAAATAGTAAATACTCAAATGATAACTATTATTATTTTAATCTTTCTTTTCTCTAAATTTCTGTGGTACTTATCACTAATACCATGCACATTAGCCTTATTTATTTTTATATCATTTTAAGTATGCTGATTTTATCTCATAATCAGATTAAAAGCCTCCATGAAATAATGACATCTTAAACTGTTTTTAAATCTCTCATAATTCCTATATGAGCTTCTGGGCCCCGAGTATGAAGAACTAAATACTCTGATTGATTGGTTGTTGGCAGCAAAAAACCCACTCTGTTCTGGCATTTAGTAGCTGATAAATGTTTCCACATGTTGACTCTTCATGAACTGATGGTCTGTGTTTGGGGCTTAGCAGAAAAATGACCACATCACTGAAGCCACTTCGCAAATTACAAGATTTAATGAGCCAAGGAAATTTAATTATTGTCTAAAGAGTACTTTCTGGTTTAGATTATGACTCAGTGGCAGCAGTTGTTACCACCAAACCTTTTGGAAAAATTACGTGCAAATACTACTGGGCTTAAAACACTATGATTTTATTCATTCGTATTTGTTAAGACTCTACTATGTGAAATGTATTGAACCAAGCAAGTCTGATGCAAAGATACATACAGAATAGGATCCCTGCCCACAAGCAGCTTGCAACTTATCAGGAAAGCCAAGTCATGGAAAGAAAGAATTACAGTTCGAGGCACTATGTGGTAAATATAATAAAAATGGGAAAGGTCTAAAAGAGCTTAAGAGGATAGGGAAATCAGGGAAAATCTCTTGAAACAAGTGTTATGTGCACTGGCTTTGAAGGATGAATAGAATTTAGGATTTCAATAGCCGGAGTTGGGTAAAGAGCCATTTTAAGATGAGTGATATGAGTAAAGACACAGAGATGGAAGGTGTGAAGGTGGCAGAGGCCTAGGGGGAGAAGAGGAAGATATGGTTGGGAACCAGAGCTGGGAGAGCCTTAAATGCTAAGTTATTGCAAGAGGGAGGTCCTAAAGGTTTCTAAGTAGAAGAATCATGTGACATTTATCATGCAATTCATGATTAATTGGTGGTGATGTGCAGGTAGAAAAAATAAGAAGCATTGGATTAGCCCAGGCATAAGGTGAGAAGGACTGAAATTAGGGAGTAGCATTGCAAATGAAAAGGTCATAGATAGGCAAAGGATTATAAATGATACACTAGCTGTTTGGACATGGACATCTGGGGAGACATCAGAGAAGGTGTTTTCATGAAACGAAAAGTTGGGATCTAGGGGTGTTGATTTTGATGCTCAGAAGGAAAATCAGACCTCGTACAGAGTTCACAGTTCTTCCCATACAAATGCTGAATGGAGCTGGTGGAAGGATTACAGATCTAAAAGAAAGAAAATACATGGAAAAGAAGACAAATGGGCAAATCTGAGTCATGTTCATGGAACTGGAAAAGGAGACAGAGAAGCAGACTGAGAGAGAATTAAAAGATAAAATAATTATAACCAATGCTTGTTATGTTCCAGGTACTATTCTAAGTGTTTTACAAGTCTTAATTTATTTAATTCTCACAATTTAACCCTCACTTGAAGAAACTGAGAGTCAGAGAGTTTAAGTAGCTTGCCCGAGCTCAGCCAGCAAGACTCAGAGCCCAGAGGCAAACACTGGTGGTTTAACTCCAATGCCATGTTCTTCATCTCCTACCTGTTTGGCCTTGAAAGTAGTGGTCCAGGGTTGGGTCACTGAAATCAAAAAATAAAGGAGTTTCACAGAAGAGGTAGTTAAAAGTGCCAGTGTTGATGATAGGTCATGGAGAATGAGAATGATTACCATAAAGTGAGACCTGGAAAGGAAGTTCTAAAATGAGGCTCTGCTTCCACAATATCATGTAAATACAAACACACAGTCTGCACTGGACTGTTACACTTGCCCAGCTCTCTTTAACAAGGTTGATCAAGCATGACAAGAAGGTTTTCACTCGTGTGATTGTTCTGGAAACAAGGTGGCCAAATACATTAGTCACCAGCCTTCTCCATCATCATCTTAGATGCATTAAGCCCATTCAACCTGCCATTTAGTTGGCTAGAAAAGTATGCAAGCCAAACTCCAATTGTCCACTGAGCAAGCCTCTAATGAAAGGTCAGAGTAATTTAATGAAAGCTTCAATTCTACTCTTTAGCTGAGGCCAAAGAAAAGTGGAGAAAGGGATACTACAATCAAGAGAATTGAAACAGGGCTTCAGTAGCACTAAGAGTTCTAGTTCCCATTTATTAAGATAACAGAATATCACCCTACAGAGACATTTGAGGACTATTGAGATTTTAGGTAAATTTATTTTGGGGTACTGGCTTAGAGTTTTTATTCTATTCAGTTATCTTTGTGCAGAATTCAAGTATACCTATTTGTTGGGCAGACCCCACCTAGCCTACTGTTAGCTGGTTAGAAATTATTTCTGACCAATGTGAAGTACACATGAGACCTCTGATCTGTGTTCCATTATGACAACTCTTTGGCCTTCCCTATCACAAACTCATATGTATGAATCCAGTTCTTCAAGTCCACATGTCTCGATTTAATCCTGTATGTTATTTACACCATCCCCGATAATATGGAATGCTTCATCCACTCCTTTTTTTCTTAACCCATTTATTTATCCATTCAACAAACAGTTATTGAGAGCCTACTATGGAGCAAGTACTGTTCTAATTGGAGAAGCTAAAGAATAATCAAATGAATATAGAGTTTGTCAAATGGGTATGAGACCTATGAAAAAAATAGGAGCATATAAGGGAACAGAGAATAAGGAGATGGTGGAGCTATTTTAGAAAGAGGGGATCAGAGGAGGAGATGATATTTAAGCAAAAGCTCAAGCAAAGTGGAGGATCCAGACATGGGGATATGGATGTTCTGATTAGGTTATACACAGCTCAAAAACGGGGTGTGTGTGTCTTGTTTATTTCATATCCCTCAAAACATCTACTGATGTATCTGGCACCAAGGAGTTTCTCAGTAAATACAAGGGGAGTGACTATTTGGGGCAGGGTGGGGGGTTTGTGGGGAGAGAACAGCAACTTACTCATGGTTATATCAAACTATAGAAAACATTTGTCACATAGAACCTTTCTTTAGAGGGAACTTTATTATAACTAGATATACCCAGTATTTTTATATGGGACATGAATGAGCATGCATTTGAAAAAAGTTTTATTATATTTAATATAGAATTCTTCTTTGTAGCAATAATTATTATAATGAAATTGTATCTGTTGAAATAGCCAATTATTAGAATTTTGTACATTTTATTACATGCAAATTCCATTATAATTTTCTGCCTTTCCTCTAAAAGTAATTCTTTCAAGTAGGCAATGCACTTATAAGATTTAAAAATCAGAAAGTATAAATAGGTACACAGTGAAAAATCTTCCTTCCCCTTTTGCCCTTCCACTGCCCAGTTCATACCCTCACCCCATCACACACATGTACACAGACAACTGCTATTACTAGTATCTTGTGTATCCTTCCAGAGTTCCTTTATGCAATACAAATAAGTACAAAAAAAATTATCTCCTCTTTTTACACAAAGAGTCTATTCTGCGCTTTGCTATTTAAAATTTCATAATGTATCTTGGAGGTTTTTCCATGTCAGTATATAGAGGATTTTTCATTTTATCTTACAGTCTCACAGTATTCTATTGTATAAAGGACCACGATTTATTCAGAGTGTCTTAATGATGGACAATTAGGACTCCAGACTTTGGTTATTAACACAAAGCTTCAATAAATAACCTGGAACATTTATAATTTTATACATGTATGAATATGGCTATAGAAGAAATTCCTACAAGAAAAATACCTGAGTTGAAGGGCATATTAATTTGTAATTTTATAGATATTGCTAACTAGAGGTCATACCATTTAAGTATCCCACCAGCAATCAATAAGAACAACATTTATTTCTTTTTTCTTTCATTCATTACATAAACATGTATTGAATATCTACAGCCTCTTAAGCATAATGGGAAAAACTAAGGACAGTAATCAAATAAGACATGGTTTCTGCCCCAAAGGAGTTTGCAATCAGTGGCAGTGGTTCTCAAAGGGAGCAATTTTACTCCCCAGAGACATTTGGCAATGTCTGGAGATACAACAAACAGGCACTCGGTCCAAAGTGACAATAGTGCCAAAGTTGAGAAGCCCTGGTCTAACAGAGAGACAAACATTCAAATGCACTGTGGTAAATTTGTGTACTGAAACTTAAGGGAGTGGCTACCGAAGAGCTTTTACTGAAGGGCCAATCAAAGGAGGAGGATGGGTGACAAAGAAAAGACAGCAACAAGTGCAGTGGTGTGAAGGCGTGAAACCATTTGAAATACACGAGAAAGGATGAGCAGCTTTGTGGGGCTAGACGAGTGAAAGCTTTGTGAATGAGGCATGTGGAGCAAAGCCAGAGAAATAATCATGAATCTGATTGACAAGCTAAGAGATGAGATCTTTAAGCAATGTGAGAAGTCACTGAAGGGTTTTAAGCAGGGGAGTGAAGTGCTTAGATGTGTATTTTAGAAACTCACACTGGCTACAGAATGGAGGATAAATTGGATGGGGGACAGATTGGTAAGAAGCAAAAGAATGAGGAGACTACAGTCATAATCCAGAGCCACCACGGAGGTGGAAATGGAAGAGATCAGGAGATTTAAAGGAAGATGGAATCAGAAGGACATGGAGCTAAGAAGATTTATAGGATGATTCCTAGGTTTCTGATATGTATACAATAGGGTGGATAGAGAGGACATTTGGTAAAATAGAGAACACAGGAAAAGAGCAAATTTGGAAAGGGGGAGAAATGTTAATAGATGTGTTGAGTTTAAGTCAATGAGCAGGTGAATAATCAGACCTGTAGTTCATCAGGAAACCAAAGGCTAGCATACCCATTTAGGAGGTATCAGCAAGTAACTGCCCTTCGAAGTCCCAGGTATGGATGAGGTCATCCAAGGGGAATGCAGAAATAGAAGTGGGTGGAGAACAGATCCCTTGGGAACAGCTGTTGACTGGCCTCCATGGAACTTGTATGAGAACTGACTGCTCCTCTTCTTTATGTATTGCTGTTCTCATTTCTTCTGGCCGTGTTGACAATGTTGCTATTTTATTCCATGCAAGCATCTTAATTGTTGACAATTCTTTAAAAGGCTATACAAATGTAACTTGTAATTAATACTGTTATTTTCATTATCCCAATTGCTCATCTGTTACCTGAAAGCGGACTATAACATACTCTCTGCAACCGTCCCCCAACCCCTTTAAAATTCAGCCCAAGTATCCTTGCTTTCCTACCTGCATCACAAGGAACCCTGTGCAAACATCTGTCGTGGAACTTAAATGCTCTACTGTAGTTTTCTGGGGGTTTTGTGTGTGTGTGTGTGTGTCTGCTTTCCCAGCTATACCAAAAGCTCTTCAGGGCAAGAATCATGGTTCACTTGTCTTAGAATCTCCATCACCTAATACAGCACCTGTTGACCTGGCATAGTTATTAATAATGACCTATTCAATTCCAAGAGTGCCCTAGTTTGGAAGATAAAGTACTAGATGGTTATCCTATTTACAGAACACTCAATTGTCATAGTTGGTCCTAACCTTTGGCAGGTGTCTCTGTTTATAAGACATTCCTAGCAGAGAAAGCAGCAGACACAGCAGGGACTATTACTAGTCCTAATCAACATTAAATAATGGGAACTACTTTTCTGAACTCAATATGACACAAATGTTATGGGAAAGAGAGATAACTTAGGCAGATTCTCATATTAATATAATTTTTAAAACATGCAAGCTATATAATTAATATAAAAAATGGTCAGCACAAATAGAATGGTACAGTGCTAAGAACCAACAACCATAGAATTTTAAAGATACGAGGCCTCACAAATCAGGTAAGTATAATAATTCACTGTGTAAGTAAGGAAACTGAGGCCCAGAGACTAGTTATGTTAGATTGACCAGTTACACAATTAGTGTAAAAGTTGGGCCTGGATGAAAGAAAATAGAGAACTCAAAAATGGGCCCACATTTACACAGTCATTTGATTCTGAACAAAGGTGCCGGATCCAATTGAAAAAGTACGGTATTTTCAACAAACAGTGCTAGAACAACCATAAAGGGAAAAGAATAAACCTTGACCCCCTACCTCACTCCATTCACAAAGACGAATTTAAATTGCATTGGAAGCCAAAATGTAAAAACCGACATTTTAAAGTTTCTTTTAAAAAATCATAGGAAAATATCTTTGTGACTTGAAAGGAGGTAAATATTTTTTTGAGAGGACACAGAAAACAATAACCATAAAAAACTGACAAATTAGATTTCATCGAAATTTAATACTTCAACTCATCAAAAGACACTGTTAAGAATAATTAAGCCAAAGATGGAAAAAAATCATATATCTATCTAATTACTTACAAAGGGAAAAAGAGTAACTTTGCAGTGAAGAAATCTGGCAGATTCTACCTTAACTAAGTGATAAGTTAACACCACCATTAACAGCAATGAGACAAATGAACATCACTGAACTCTTGATAGGATGCACTGAGAAAAACCTAACCTCCCATCTGTGATATAACTGCCCATGGACCCAAAAAAAATCAAACCAAAGAACGATATTAATGGAATGATTGGTAAACTTTGAGTAAGGTCAAAGTTTAAATAATAGCATTATACCATTGTTAATTTCCTAATTTGATAATTGTACTGTTGTTATATAAGAGAATGTACTTTTTTAAAAAGAAAGTATACACTGAAGAATTTAGAGGCAAAAAGACATCATGTCTACAATTTATTCTCAAACATACCAGAAAAAGTGATATCTATCAATCTCTCTCTCTCTCTCTCTCTCTCTCTCTCTCTATATATATATATATATATATATATATATATATATATATATATATATATATACACACACATATATATATGCATAAAGACAGAGAGAATAACTAATAAAACAAGTAGGGTAAACTTAACTTGTGGGGAATATAGGCGAAGGGTATATGGAAATTGTGCCACTTTTACAATATTTTGGAAGTCTTAAACTATTTCAAAATAAAAAGTTTAAAAATATAATAAATATATATTTACATTATATATGAAAGGATTTGCATCCAGAACATATAAAGAATGTCTATAACTCAATAAAAATAAACAACTCAATTAAAAACTGGACAAAATACTTGAAGGGATACTTCACAAAGAAAGGTTTATAAGAGACAATGAAACACAAGGAAAAATGCTCAAATCATTAATTAGGAAAATGCAAATCAAAATTACAATGTAATAACACTCTACACTTATTAAATTAAAAATATTGGCATCATTAATGTTGAAAAGTATATGGAGTAACTGGAACTTACAAATATTATTAGTGGGAGTATAAAACGGTACTATTATATAAAAAAAGTTTTAACAGTTTCTTATAAAACTAATCATATATCTCTTCTATAATTCCAAGAGAAATAAAAGCACATGCCCACAAAAAGACTTGAACCAGAATTTTCATAGCAGTTTTATTCATAATGGCCAAAACCTGGAAGTAACCTAAATATCCATCGACAGGAAAATGAATATGCAAACTGTGGTATATTAAAATAATGAACTATTATTCAGTAATAAAAAAGAACATATATAGCAATATAGATGAATCTCAAACACATTATGCTGAATAAAAGTAGCTTTATATAAAAAATACATACAGTCTGATTCCCTTTAGATGAAGTCCTAAAACAGGTAAAACTTATCTATGGTGAAAAAATTAAAATACCAGTTGCTTCTGGGAGGGTGGGCATTGGGATTGACTAGAACGAAGGGAACTTTCTAGAACAAAGTTAATATCCTGATAGAAGTTTGGGTAACAGAAGTGTATGCATTTGTCAAAGCTCAAATTAAGGTTTATTTATTTCACTATATGCAAATTTTGTCTAAATAAAAAAAACTATAAAAAACAACTATTGAACTCTTGTTATTAATATGCAGGTTGAAGTGTTCACAGGTGAGGTTTACTAATGTCTGCAACTTACTTTGAAATGTATCCAAAAATAAGATCAATTGATACATGGCTAAATAAAATAGATAAATAATAAAGACAATAGAACAAAATGTTAATTGTGGATATATATGTATGTGTGTGTATGTGTATATACACACATACACACACATACATATATATATATACTATATACATATAGTATATATATAGTATATACCCTATATACTATATAGTATATATATAGTTTATACCCGTATATAGTATATATATATACTATATACATGTTCACTGTACAATTCTTTCAACCTTTCTGTATGTTTGATACTTTTCATAATAAAATGTGTGTGGGGGGGAATTGGACCGAAAATCCTGTTCTCCTAATTTCCATTTCATTGTTCTTTCCACTATACTACACTGCCTCTTTGCTCTAAACAAGTCCTTATTAAGCTTTCAGTGTCTAATCTTCATCAGACAGTCCATTTTGAAAAGTCAGTCCAGGCTAACAATAAGATATGAAAAAGACGTGACAAGATATGCCAGAAAAATCCTCCATAAAGCCTGGAACATTGGTAAGCAAGAAATTCAGATCTGAAAAACAGTCCTTCGACTCAATGTCCAAGAATGCACCAAATACTTAAGTAGAAGACATCTTGAAGAAGGACATTGTTACCCTTTGGGGAGCTGGCAAGTACAGTATGCATGACATCACCATAGCTGATATGTAATTTCAAACTATGTTAAAGACGTACAGTGCCAAATAAGATTTTATTAGGTTTGATGTTTGTACAACTTCTGTATTCCCTGGACTTCATAGCTGACTTCTTTACCAGTTTGATCACTTCATTCTTGAGTCATACTTACTTAAAAAACAAGTCAACATCACCACAAGGAAGGTGCAAGAACACAACTGGTTTGTTTGCACAGGAGCAAGATGTTTTGCAAAGCCATTTACTGGGCCAGACGGCAAGAGGATGACTAAGAGGAATACACATGAATAATTGCTGTGTAGTAAACAGTATGACAAGCAGAGTGAACTGTTCACAAAAGCTCAGCTTTAATATTCTGTAACACTGAGTAACAGGAGCAGCAGACAAACCTTCTTGGCACCCATGACATAATAGTAGATGGCATCTTTGGCCAGCACAGTAAGGCTTCTCCAGAGGTGAAAAAGCTGGGCTACAAATAACTGTCCATATGGATTCAGGCTTCTCTAAAGCTGAATCCAAAAACCAAAGAGCAGCCAGTCTTGACTTGTTCCTAGCCTTGAGATGATGGTCAGGCTTCACTGGCCACACTCAGACATTGGATGGCAGTTACTGAAGGTGTGGACTTTGAATATTAAGGATATGCAGGGGGAACCAGGTAATATACAGGGACATCTAATGCATATGTACCCCTTGATTCACTTTTTAAAACTTCAAATTTATAAAAGACTTAAGTTAGGGGTGATAAAAATAGTACATGTTTATATAAAAAATTAGAAGGATAGAAATTTTTGTAAAAGCTATTCTTTTAATTGTTTAAGTTTACCAATATTTCCCTAATGTAAAATTTACTTCTGCTTATTGTGAGTAATTTGGAAAATAGAAGTATAAAGAACATATTTTTTAAGTGGTGATCATTTTCATCAAACAATTCACTACAGCACATCTTTACATTTTAGCATCTGTTTGTCTTAAATGTTTAAAATGTGACTGACTCATACGACTCTTTCAAAAATGTCTGTTGTGAGCCTTTTTAAAAAAGGATGGGGAATCAATGAAATGAAATTACTAAGTAAATAGCATTTAAAGTGCCATTGCTGTTAGTATTGATTTTGACATAATACTAACTTCCCAGTTCCCTCTCCTTAATCAAATAAATTGAATAAAACTGGACTCTGTTTCATTCTCCTGTGCTAAGAGAACACCTTTGCCAATGTAACAATGATGACCACTGTTCCAATGCACCTCCCGTGTTGTTAGGAAGCACTCCTAGGATCTCCTCCCTCTTCACTTCACAGAAGCAGACACTGTGGTGAGGTCACAGAAGCATCCCCAGAGTACTGTGAACGTCTCCTAATTGGTACACCTGAGGAGCTGGGTCTACGATCGGGCTGCCTCTGGTTGACTCGGTTGGTGCAAGAACTTGAGCCAGTGATAGCAAGCCTCCTCTTTATGTCCCAATGGCCCAACTGTGGAAAAACACTAACTCTTCTTCCATTCTCGTCTTCACATAATTGGGGACTAGTGGGAATTTGCCAGAGGAACTTTCCTAAAAGTTAAGGGAAGCCAAAAGAAAAACAAACAAGGGAAACAAAAATAACAGTCAAGTGACAGCAGCAGGTCTTGAGCTTACAATAGTGAGCTCACTTGTATGCCATTTCCTGTTTTCCAAGGGTCCTGCCAGGGAATCTGCCTTTATAACTTGAAGGCTGATCTCCTTACAGAGGTGGGATTGGGGTGGGCCCTGGTCTCCTAGGTGTTTCTAAGAAAACCGTGAGAACCCAGAAGGGCTGATGGCTCACCCCTTTCATCTCTTTAGGCATCTAAATATCCCCTTTTAACTCCTATCTCTGAAGTTAAGAAATTATATTGTGCATAGTGTCTTGCTTGAGGAGAATGTCCATGTTCAATGCTCTGTGTGAGAGATGTAATTTAAAAAGCCGGGACTTGAAATCGTTCATCGCCCTGACTTAAGTCTGAATCAGGCTTTAATGGCTTCCCGGCTACCTACTCTTTTTAAATTTTAAACCACTTAATTGAGACATAGTTTACATATCATATAATTCACCTCTTTAAAGTATGTAATTAACTGTATTTTACTATATTTTTACTATATTCAAAGTTGTATAACCTCACCATAAGCAATTTTAGAATATTTTATCACCTCTAAGAGAAATCTCATACCTGTTAACAGTCACTCCCTTTTTCTCCAAACTATCCTTCTTATCCCCAACCCTAGGAAACTACTGATTCTTCTGTCTCCAGATTTGCCTACTCTATTGGCTATTTACGCTTGAAACAATTATTTAACCTCTTTCCATGTAAAATGGACTAACACTCTCCACATATGCAGCACATAGGAAACATCATAAAAATTAGTTCTCTCCTTCCTCTTCATCATGGGCCTTAAGACAATGAAAGGTTTGTGCTTGTTCTGATTTTGTGTTGTTTGTTTTAATGACGCCTAAGCTGAAGCAGAGTCCTTTATTACTATAGCTTTGTAAAATAGGGTTAAAGTCACTGAGCTGATAATGATACATTTTCCTCCTTTTGGCCTAGTGTATGAGCAAGCTCCCCACTACCAAGTGTTCTAGTAGTGATAACTCATTATTTTCTGAAAGCTCACTATGTGCTAAGCTATTTTATATGCAATAAACAATATAATCCTCACAAAACCCAACAAGATAGGTTCTGCTGCTATTTCTGTCTACAGATGAGGAACTTGAAGCACAGAGGGGTTAAGTCAGCAGTCTCCCACCTTTCTGGCACCAGGGACCTGTGTCCCTGTGAGAATCTAATGCCCAATGATCTGAGGTGGAACTTTCTGACTTGAATTCCTAGCACCACAACATCTGTGTGTGAGGTCAGCTTCTCCTGGCAGCTGATCTCCCAGCCATACTTTCACATCTTCTATGACATGCTTACTCCCGAGTTGGTCCATGGAGAGCCACGTATTGATGACTATTTCCTGTTTTCCTTTCCTCTCAAATGATGTTCCCCCCACTATTAAGTAGACTTTTCTTTAGTTTCTAACAGCTTGATTTTGTTTTATACAATAGGCTGGGAAGGTTCTATTTCAATTGACTTTCCTTTATACCAAACATTAAGCCTATTTTCCTTTGATATACTTATCATTCTCAGTTTGTAAATTCTCAGTTACATTAATAATATATACAAGTATTTATATATGTTTTCTATATTAGAAATTTACTAATGTAATCTACTCTTATAATTGTCTAAAGCCGTCTAATTTTGCTTTGCTCCTTCAGAAGAGAGAATTGATTTCTTATGGCCTGGTGTTCCATTTTGATAACTTACTTCACTCAGCAATAAAGATGCAAAAATAGTAATATGGAAAGTATATGCACAAAAAATTTTCTGCAATCTAATAAATACCATTGTTACATTCAATCTGAAATGGAAAAGCTGTTTCCAAATCTAGGCCTAAAGTCTCTAAAATGCTGGGTTTCTGATGGATAACTGGGGGGTGACCAGACTAGTTGGATTTGAAGGATACTAGCGCTTCTCTTCATTCTAAAAACAAACAATTCTCCTACCTCCAGGTGTCTAGAAGAATGAAATTCTGTGAGATACTCCTTTTGAGGGTTAAACACTGTCCTTTCACGGAGCTACCCTTTTAAAATGCAAATGAAGGATAATACAAGAAGTTCTTGCTATCATAGTATGAATTACTTTATAGTACAGTGTCTCTCTTCCTTGGGGGGAAATAGAACTATTTGATATTTACTATTGGATGCTTGGAGAATAAGAAGCAGGAAAGTACATATTTAAAAGAATTTGGAAAAGTGAGATATGCCAGAAGTATATTTACCTTCTTTGAAATTTTGCCTCAAGTCAGCTCTGGTTATAAACGGAAAGAATCCAGTTTAAAAAAAAAATAATAGATGCTCTTACAAATCTCTATTCTTTTTATTAGTCAATTCATTTTAAAGAGGGGCCTTTTGTTAAGGTATCAGTATAGTATCTGAAAATTTTGGTATAATTTTCAAAACATTTCTTTGAGTAATATTATTGGAATACATACACACACATTTCTATTTAGGTATGTATGTATTCCCAAAATATAATGAATAAAATATTTCTTGAATATCTGAAGAATGGCAAAGAACCATGGAAAAAAAATCTGAACATTTATCATCTAAATTAATTTTTTTTACAAGTCTTTGCTATCTTAGGACCCTCATACAGTAAACAACTTCTTGACATACATGGAAAGAAAAATCTTTAAATGGAATATTAGTCCAACCCTCTCATTTTACCGATTAACACATTGAGATCCAGAAAGCAAACTGATTTAAGGTCCCTTACTTGGTAAATAGCAAATGGTTAACTAGAATTCAGCAATCTAATTCTCAATTCTTGGATTTTCTGACAGTATCTTGTTGCCTTGTGAATAGAAAACTGATTTTCTGTTTTTATTAAATATATCTTCCAGTTTATTTAAAATTGTTTACCACCTCAGGCAAGGCATCTGTTGAAAATTGCTATTCTGTTATCTCTTCTTTTTGCAGAGATTACTAATTGTCTTCCAACATCCATTCACTCCTTCTTCCCTTATAATAGAATCTCTGATTTTTACTGGGCACAGGTTATTTTCAAGCCTTCCTTGCAGTTAGGTGTGGTCATGTGACTAATTTAGGGCCAAAAGGATGTACATCAAGGTGGCATATGCAACTTCCTAAAAGTGTCTTTAAAAGTAGAAAGCAAAGAGGGGAAAAAAATGTCGCAGATGATAGAGGCTCTGTTCATCCCTCTGGCGACCAAATCAAAGTTGTGACAGAAACAAGAGCAAGCAGCAAGGAAAAATCGTCTGGGATCTAGATGAATAAGCTATACAACTAGGGAATAACCCAAAAATCACCCTGCAGTGGTGGAAGGTAAGACAGAGCGAGAACACGGGGCGACCTGGTCTCCAGCAGCTGAGTGAGACGGAGGTTGCAGCAGATGCCTCTTAAAGGGACCACATCAGCAAGCAGATTTTCAGACCTGCTCGCTCTGAGCACCAAGGTCGATTTGGCTGCGTGCAGGGGTCACCAGGGCCTTACAGGAAGACATTTTGGAGTGAGGCCCGAGGCAAGACTCACTCTATACAGAAGTGCCTCAGTATCCATTGTTCCCTGTTGAGCCCTCCCCCTTACTAATGTACCAGACATGGCACCACCATAGCCATGACAGCATCAAACTGCATAACAGAGGTTGCTCTGCCCAGAGGATTCTCTGAAACCCCCCTCCCCCAACTCACAGCCCCACCCAAGCCACATTCAGGTTTATCCTCAGCAACTCAGGTGCTCCTTGTTGAACAGCTCCTAGACTCACACTGGAGGCAGTTGGCCTTGGTTTCTGGTGTGGCCTTCTGAGGCAACTGTGGATTGTTTGTTGAATCTTAACAGGTGGCCCTGGAGGGTAGAGGTTTGGGCTAAGTTTGGCCTGCTGCTGAACCCTTCTCAGGACTGTGCCACTGGATACCTACTTCATAAATCCACACTAATAAGACTGGGAGACTTATGAGCTTTGCTTAGTACATAGAAACAGACATGGAAAGGCAGCCAAAATGGGAAGACAAAGCAGAAACCATATGAGAGAACAGAACAGAGATCCAGGAATAATGGAATCAAGTAATCTAACAGATTTGGAGTTTGAAACACTGGTTATAAAGATGCTCAATAAACTTTTGGAAAATGTAGATAAATTCAGTGAGAGCTTCAACAAAAAGATTAAAAACATAAAAATGGAAATGGAAATTATAAAAGGGAACCAGTCTGAAATGGAGAACACATTATCTGAGATAAGAAGTATATTAAATGGAATTGACAAAGGAATATACAAAGTGAAAAAAGAAGAGGATTGAATGCCCTATCTAGAGGATGGGAAAGCCAAAAACATGCAATCAGAATAGCAAGAGATAACATGCTAGGACTATAAAAATAATTTAAGGAGAATATGGGACACTATTTAGGTTCCAAATATCCATCTGAATAGCATAACTAAAGAAAATCAAGATGTTGAACAGCTGTTTGAAGAAATAATAATGGAAAACTTCCCTAACCTGGTGAAGAAAACGGACATAAAATCCCAGGAAGCTCTGAGAATTCCAAAAATCAGGGATTCAAAGAGGACCATCCAAGACACATCATAATTAAAATGTCAAAGATTAAATACAAAGAAAGAATATTAAAAGCAGCAAGAGAAAAACAGATAATTACTTATAAGAGTCACCCATAAGACTGGCAGCTGATTTCTCAAAAGAAACTTTGCAGGACAGAAGGGCTTGGCAAAGAATATTTAACAGGATGAAGACCCAGGATATACAACTAAGAATAATTTATCTAGCAAAGTTATCATTTAGAGTGGAAGGCCAGATACAGAGCTTCCCAGACAAAAATAAGCTAAAGGAATTTATCACCACCAAGCCAGTATTACAGGAAATGTTGGAGGGACTTCTTTAAGAAGAAAAAACATGTATCAAAAACAGGAATAAGGAATGGTAACAACTACATTTCTATCAATAAGTAACTTAAATGAAAAGAATTAAATGCTCCAACCAAAAGATAGAGTGGCTGAAAGGATAAGAAAGCAAGACCATTGCATATGAAAAGGAAGAGAATGGAAAAAGATATTGTTTTGATGGACCTTGGAGGTATTGAAGTCAGACAGAGAAAGATAAACACTATATGATTTCACTTATATGTGGAATTTAAGGAATAAAAAGAACAAACTAATCAAAATCAGACTCACAAATATAGTGGACAATTTGGTGACGGACAGAGGGGAGGGGGGTTTGGGAGGTTGGGAGAATGGGGTAAAGGGTTAAAGAAGTACAAATTAGTAGCTGATGGATGGTCACGGGGATGGGAAGCGCAGCATAGAGAATGCAGTTAGCATTAATACATTGGCTAGGTGGAGGGTCAGGGGAGGGAGGGAACTATTCGGGGGATAGTTTTATGAACTATATAGATATGAACCAATGTACTGTATACTTGAAACTAAATAAAATAAATAATTTTTTTAAAAATGTAGGAGCATAACCATTTTTATTACTCCTCCTTACTGCTGATTGGAACACAGAGGTCAGGTCGTGGCTAGGGAGATCATGAGATAGACTGTGTGTTTAAGGTAGTAGAATCCTCCAGAAAGAAGACTGAAAGAGGGTAGAAGGAGCCTGAGTCCTTGATGATTGTAGAGCCTTTATACCTATCTTCCTTTGGACTGTCTTCCTTTTTGTGAAATACACTTTACAGTGTTTAAGTAATTGTTGTTATTGTTATTTTTACCTATATTCAACTTACTCCTGAACCCCTCACAGATGCACCATCATGCCATACTGGGTCTCTGCTCACAAGCGCTGTTTCCAACTTATCCCTAAGTGGTAGATCTTGGCTACCCATTCTCTTGTGCGGTCCCTGGGCCCTGCCTCTCATGGTTTTATGTCCTCTATACCTCTATTATAGGACATTATTGAGTTGGTTATTCTCTGATACCGCTTGGAAGTTTCAAGCTCAAAAGGACTTCAAAGCACACTAAAAAGTTTTATTAAAAAGAGAAAGTAAGTCTAAGTTGTTCTTGGCAAAACTCCCCAGGAGTTAGTGTGTAGAAGAGCTAGAGAATCCCTCAACTCTAAGTCTCCAGACTAGGCACACAGAAGAGACTGCTGGGACATGCCATTCTCTCTTCTAGAGGAACTGGAGCCTGGAGTAGAATCTGGTTTATTCACTTTCTCTAGTCTAAAACTTAAGAGGTGTCTTTGACTCATCCCTTTCCTTCTGACTGAACAGCCAATCCAGCTTCCTGATTCTATCTTTGAAACTTCTCTTTAAAAATTGCTCTGCCTTCTCTCTGCTGCAAAACTAACCTTGGCCCCTATTACTTCTATCTGGCTTCTTGCAAGTATCCTAAAATAGCTTCAATGATCCCACTGCATCTCTCTTCAGTCCTTCCTGGCCCTGGGCAACCTATTACAGTTGTTTTCCACCACAGATAACCTGGTCTAGTCCATCTCACAGGCATACCTGCTCAACCCGTCTCTGCCTGTCTCTGTTTGTGTTGTTCCCCATATCCAAAATGCCTCTCTCTCCCTCTCTCTGGCTATCTAAATCTCATCCATAGTTCATGTTCAACTCAGATTTCACCATCAGCATGAACTTTCCTCCAACGACTGTAAACAACAATAACTGCTCCTTTTCCAGGCATCCTATTGCACTTAGTTATTAACTCCAAGAGCTGGAAGAAACCTTAGTGATCAGAGAAATCAAAGCATTAATTTTGCTAAATCAGAAAATAGATTCAGGGACACAGTTAGTGACCTATCGAAGGTTATACAGTTAGTAAGTGGTAGAGCAGGAAAAACAACCAAGATCCCAAACTTCCAGTTTAGTGCTATTTTCGTTATGCTATGTCATTTCTCTTCCACATGTTTTTACATTTAATAGAAATTCGCTTGTATTTATATTTGTTTCATGGAACAAAATTGCATCTCCCTATGAAGATTGAAAGTCTCTTGAGATTAGAAAACATATTTTTTTAAGTTAATTAATTTATTTTTTAATTGAAGAAATGATTTAAATTTTCCCCCATCTAGCTTCCCCCTCCCCCCTTAGAAACCATATATTTTACTTCTTCTGTATTCTTACAGCAAATAATAGGCGCTCAAAATATCTTTGCTTAATTAAATTTAAAAAACGTAAAGTCTTTCAACAACTCTCCAGTTCCTTTGTACATGATGAGCACATAGTAGATATTTCAAAAATACTTACACTCAGGCATTCCTTTATTCATTTATCTAAAAAGATCTTATCAGTACCACCTAAGTACTAGAGGTACACAAATTATGACATGAACTTGGGGACAGGGAAGATGAATATGTATATACATCACCCTATAATAAAATAGGAACCTACTAGAGGTATGTACAGCAGGATGAATATTGGGAGGGCAGCACGAAGAGATCATGTTTAAGATGAGTCTTGAAGGAGGAATACATCACCAAGTACAGAAGAAGAAAAGTTCCAGGAATGGGGTCAGCAGAGACACAGAGGCAGGCAAGTGTACATTGTTAAGGAATGAGTGGGTGTTGGGGTTATGTTTCTTGGAGAGGTGAGAGTTGAGACAGGTAGGTTGCCATTAGCTTGTAGAGAACCTTGCAAGCAGCACTAGAATTTGGGGAATCAGGAAATGTTTTTAAGCAGGGAAGTGACAGGACTAGGTACTTGAAACTCAGTGAGAAGGAGGGCCTGAAGAGAAGAGCCTGGAGGGTAGGGAGCCAATTGGGACACAATTCCAGGTATCCATGGAGGAGAGGTGAGCAGCAGGCAGGGAGGGTGCAGTGAGACAGAGAAGAGGCAGTTGTAGTGCAGAGAGATATTTTTTCTTCCAATTTAAAAAGTTATATGTGAGGAACAAGCCTAGAAGGACAAGTGCAAAAATATGAACAGTAATCTGTAGGTAACAGTATCACAGGCATTTTTTTTTAATGGTGTTTTATTTTTTTGGTAATATTTCTTAAGTTTTACACTTTGAACATATATTCTATATTGTTATATCATTTATTATATTGTATATATTACTATAATTAGAAAAATTAAATACTACTTTAAAAATGACACATGCTCAGTATAGAAGACTTTAGAAATACAAAAAATGGGAAAAATTTTGAAATCACCCATAAAAATGTTTACATAATAACACTAAGGAAAAAAGGATACAAAATTACATATATGATCTCATTTTTATTAAAAATATTTACATAGAAACAGCTGAAAGGAACTATATCAATATGTTAATAGGAGTTCTTTCTGCTAACAGGATTATGGGCAATTTTGTTTTATATTTTGTTTAGTTTATTACTAAGTCTCCACAGTTTGTATATATTTTTTATTAAAATTCAAGATGATTGTCTTTTTTCTCATAAAGGTAACATATCGTCAAAACAGAATGTTTGAGAAATGCATCAAAGTAGAAACAAGGCTTGGGTGGGCATCAGTTGTTATACAACCCAAAGAGAAACAGTATTTTTATTATATTAATTATAGTTACTTTTTAAAAAACATTTACCATGTACTTCACTCATTTAATCCTCACCACAAAGTTTGAGGTGTAGAGAGATTAAGGAATTAATCCAAGAGGAGAAAAATTGTGAATTGTGAGGCTGGGACCATGTGTTACTTTAAAAAATAATAGCTTTATTAAGATATAGTTTTCATAGCAGCATCTATGACTTTTAAAATGAAAAAGGAAATTACATTTGTTTATTTAAAAATCACAAAGCACTTCAGTTCCCAGGAAAAGAAAAATCACTGCTAACATTTTGAGATACTTCCCTCCTGTGAATGTTGTCTACCATAATTAAGATCTCCTTTCTGAAGCCTTAGAGGAAGGGAGAGGATCACATCCGTGTCTCGAAGACAGTGAGGATGGACTCCAAAGCACAGTGGGGGCTAATGTAGGAGTGGGGATGGAAGACTAGAGGAAGATATGAACAAAATTCAGGGTCAGGGACAGTGAAGTCAGGGAGGTGACCATTGATGCCTCTCTTCTCAGCAGTAGATGAAGGCATCTGCTGCGAGTGAGAGAGGGCAGATCAGAGATTGGATAGGGTCTCGAGGTGAGTGGGGACAGGTTAGAACACCGCGATAGGTACAGGAAAGAATGTTGACTAGGGACCCAGAAAAGGATTCTAAGCATTATCAAGACCCAGCTGAGACTGAAAAATCATAATTGATTTTGGCAGAGCCAATCAGCACTCTTAACATGACTTTTTTCTCCAGCATCAACAATGCAATATAATCTCATTAGCTTCTTCCTCTAAGTCCCATTTTAAAATGCTTTTCTGAAACTTCTTTACAGTCTCTACATGAAACTAACACGTGGCACCTCTATGTTGCCGGCAGTAAGAGCCTGTGTAATGCAGCTTGAGAGGGTCAGCTTCTAGTACGTAAATGTAAAATGGTGTAATCAAGATCTAAAAGTCAACTATAGAAGAATAGTCGGAGAAACCCTTGCCCGACGATTTATTGTAAAATTTAGAAGTTTCAGTTGTTCATTAATACAATATGAACCAACGGGGTGATGAACTGCCCAAAAGCTAATGTTAACTTGGTTGTCGTGTAAACATGCTTTATATGACAGTCAAGGGAAGTGATGCTATTGCACTGTGCATCAGTGAAATCGCTTGTTTTTCTTTGTTTTTTAAAGCACAATCCCAAGAAGAACCTTGGAGAGGGCTTCAATGGGAATTTAAGTCTTAAATTCACATTATGTGAGCAGGAAATAAAGAAAGGACCACAGTTCTGTCCTAGCCCTCAGCCCTTTTTCCCTTTATATGCCCTCCCTGGGGGAGCCACACTGAAGTCATGTTCACAAGCTAATGGTTCCCTCAACTATATCTCTACCAAGACCTCTCTGGGAGTCATGTGCATCCAATTACCTACTGGATGTCCACCCTTGAATGCCCGCAATGCCTCAAGGTGACTATGTGCAAACCTGCTTGCACTAACTTTCTCTCAAAAATGATATTTCTTATCAAATAGCGATATCACTTACCCAGCCATTCAAGGAATCTGGGATACCTATTTCTCAAGCACCACACACATCAGTTACCAAAGCGTATGGATTCCAGTTCTGCAATACTGTCTTCACTTTTCCTGCTCTCCATTCTTTCTTTGTTCTCCTAGGTTAGGCTCTCATTGCTCCCAGCCTGAATTCCTGAATTCAACATTTGTGACTTCCGTCTGTTTTCGAACTAGTCTTTCTCACTTTGGTCTGTTTGCTCCCTTTACTTTATATCCTTCTCTTACTTAAAATTTCTCAGTGGATTCTTCAAATACTTTACCATAAAGCTTCAATTTTGAACTTCACACTAACAGCCGTTCCTGATCTGGCTCCAGGTTATGACTCTAGACTCCTTCTGCCACAAACAATCAAATGCTTCACTGCAGCCACTCTGAACTGCGTGGCTATTTTATGCCACTGTGCCTTTGCTTCTTCCTTCTCTAACCAGCTGGCTCTATAGCCTTCAATCTGCAGTGAAGCATCTCCTCATCTAAGAACTCTGGCGTTCAACTTTAGTTGGGATGTGCCCCATATCACATTGTGCCTACACTTAAAACTGTAATCCTTGTTTTATTTCTTTGCCTTCCTCTCTAGACTTTAATTGAAGTGCATAGACCTTGGCTTATCGAACTTCATAAATCTAAATATAGGGCTGGATACCATGCATGGCGCAGAAAAGGTCTTCAGTAAATGATTTTTATTTTTATTTTGTTTTGGTTTTACTTACTACGCTGGAGAAATGCTCTAGGTGCTAAGTATATAATAACAAACAATCCAGACCTGGGTCCTGCTCTAAATAAATGAATGAATACTTATCAACTAAATGAACTGGGAGTATTTACTTGGAGAAAAGAGAAATCTTAGAGGGTCAATGACTTGAGTCTTCAACAGGTTGTTAGGTAGAAGAGCAAGTAACACATTTTTGTGTTGCTCTTAAATTAAGAATCACCTGGTTCGATCCCAGGTTTTGGCACCAAAAACAAAAAACAAAAACAAAACAAACAAACAAAAAAGAATCACTGAGTAAAATTTATAGAGAGGTGGGTTTTGCTTCTTTAAATAATCAGAATTGATCAAAACTGTAAGAGTCTGGCTGAGGATGTGTTGACTCCCCATCCCCATGAAAGGACAAAGATCAAGTAAAGTCTGGCTGCATTCCTCCCAGGTAGGAGGTTGACCTGGGGGGCCTTTAAGGCATCTCTAGACCATGAAATCTGATGCACTTTTAACTTCCATTCCTTCCCTTGGTCCATCTTGCTAACTACCTTCACAGTGGTAGCCATCTTACTAACAACTTCAATGATTTAATGTATACCATGTTTTTCTATCTACTTTATTTTCTTTCACAACCTGTCCCTATTATGCATAAGCATATCTAAAAGTTCATTTGTACTTCTTACACCCCTACCAGCTTATCTGATTTTATCCTCCTTGGCTCATCACTAACAATCCAGGCAGGCCTTTATTTCAGATGATGACAATGGAAGCTGAAAGAACACAGCTGGACATCTGATCTCCCAATTGGGTCGACAGAGTTGCCAGCAGTTGGGAATCATTTTTGCATCTCAAATAGTCAACTGAATTAGAAAGCCAATGAGGAAAGAATTAACCTAGTATCCTATTGTATCATTTTTATAGTGCCTATAGCTACCTAAAGGAAGCACAACAGAGAGCAACTGCCCATTTAATGCCTAAATATCTATAACCTGCAGGCTGAGGTTCACTGACACCAATGCCCCAGATATCAGATGCAGCATCACACCAACAATCGTGACACAGGGGTTTTCCGTTTGCTAGAATAAAATAACTCTCGTACGTGAAGAAAACAGAATGGAGATATTAAGTCTAAGTCCTTGCGTTCCACACAAGAAGACAAGGAATGCTTAGTAGTTCTGTGGGCCTTTTTCACATGTCCAGCCGCTGGGCTTCAGTCCTAACTTAGAGTAATAATGATGCTCTTCTGTTCCTATACCATCTTTCATTCTGGTGACCAATCAGTAACGATTCTACCAGTCTCCTTTCCCCACGATTAGCCTCGGATGATTCCATTACCTCCATTTTGGTCTCAGAACTGCCTACAAGAAGTTCTACTCTGTGCCACATGTTGTGGGGTGTGAGGTACAGACATCTCTGTATCCTTGAAAATGGATTGATAATATCAATTTATTTCTCACTGTTCACCATCCAGCCTTTAGCTAGAAAGCTTCGCTGGAAGTTAGGTTTACAATGGGCACATTGCATGTGCTCTAAAGGCCGGGAGACTCATTTGGGACCCAAAACTGGTAGAGAGATTTTCAGAGTTCCTAGCCTTAGCAGTAGAAATTGTATCTGGAGATTTGTCTCTTCTAATTAATTAAGAAGCTTTCTAACTCCTGTTGTTTAGTCTGGCAGGGATGTGCCATTAGATCAGAGTGTTTTTTGAGGCCATCATATGAACTAATGTTTTGGTGTTTAGGATGGAACCATAGCCAACGTCTGGACTACGTTTTACCAGGAACAACTTGTTCTTTGGCATGATTAAACCTAACAGTTTAATCTTTTCTAAATCTACACAATGATAATGATAGTTATCACAAGGCACTCCCACAGTCTTCCTTGTTCACCAGCAGGAGATTTCACTGCTATTATTTCTCAGCTTATTTAATTTTCGATGTTCAACTTTTCAGCCTTAATTGTTATTAAACAATCAAGTCAATAAAAAAAAGAAATGAATAGATACTTGGTACCTAATGAGAGATCCAAGAAAAGATATAACTCTTGTCCTCAAATAGATTCTATTTGTTCAAATACAATATGTACATTTTTCTAGTCTTTTCCACCTGTATCTTAAATATGTAGGGATGGACTATAAATCACTAAAAAAAATAAAATAATAAAACAATAACTCATTTGGGACATGTCCATAAGAATGGGAAAGTTCATGTTTTTAAAGAAATATATCACTCTCAAGTTGAGTAGTTTTAAAGATACTGGAATTAATAATTCTTTATACATATAAGGCAGTTTATAGCTTAAATAATTATCTTGTTTGAGTACAACCATTTCTCACAATGGTTATACTCACAATGGTGTTGACCAGCTCCTTAACATATCAATCATAGATGTAAATGGAGTGAGAATGTGTGTTATTAATATTAAATATTTGAAAAAATGCAATGTAACACCAAGATCACAGTTGCTAGGTATAAAGTTATAACTAGAATCCCAGGTCTTTTGAATTCTAAAATACTGCTCTCACCTTTATACTAGAATGCTTTCTCTACTAAATATCACTTTAAGTTAAAATATTATCTAACTTAGTAGGTTTTGAGTTCAATAAAATTTTATTTAAGATTTTAAGCACTGAATAAAGATAGCCAACTGGGTTTCTCACCAATTCCTGACTCCTTTCCTCATAAAGCCTCCCTAAAAACAATCCAGCTCACACAAAATATTTTCTTCTCTGAACTCCTCTTTAAAAGGAGCCAAATGGATTAGATTACTTCTAAGTATATAATATACTTATATGCTATACTACATGGACAATCTTATCAATTGCATTAGAAATTCTTTGAAGCCGGAGACTAAAATTTCTAACTAAATGTGTATTTCTACATTGCATGAATCAAATGAAGAGACAATTCCAGCCCAGCTAAGGAGTTCGAGACCAGATGTACACAGCCCTGAGCACTTTGTCAACCAAAGTAATGTGACCTTTAAACTGAGTAGGGACAGTTTGAGGCCAAAGGAATGACACAAGGAGCTAAAATAATTAAAAAAGAAAGTTAAAGAAATTAAGGATTGTAGTCCCTTTGAAAAGAGATTAAGGGGAGAACTCATTAAGATTCACCAGCTTTTGAATGGCACTGAGAATTGAGATGCTACAAAGCTATTTGACCTGGTGTCAAGAACAAGGAGAGATGCCACAATAAGATAGGCCATAGATGGACACCCTAGGAATTTGGAGAGGAATTTTGGAACAGAACAGCATAAACACGGACTAAGCAACCCAGAGACAGCAAGAGAGTTGATTCTTAGATAGTTTCTAGAAAAGAATTTAAAAAGAGTTCTTTAGTGGGCAATAAACTCTGGTGAGATCTGTTTGGAGTCCTGAATCAAAGAAGATGCCCATGGTAGAAAAGACTCTCTCAACCCCTTTCTATTCTCACCCTTGAGTGTTAACATGTGCGATAATCTCCTTTCTGCCACATATGGTGTGAAACGATATTTGTTAGGATGCCACCCCAGCTCTGGTCCAAGCTGGTTTAAGCCGGAGCAGATAGCAGTAATACTGTGGAGAGCAGCAGCCTTCTTTCTCAGGGCGGAACCTCTCAGAGCACCAGGAGCCTTTCCCAACTGGGGTCAGGAGGTTTTCGAGGCTGATACTTCGCTTTCATGGCAATAACAAATTATCAGTCTTAAGGTAAAAAATAAAGAGCTTTTCACATAGTCCTGGTCTCAGGATAGCCTTGCAGCCATTATTAGCACTGTGGAAGAGCCTAATTGTTCACTGGCTTATAGGCACCATACACAGTTCACAATAATGAGAGTCCCCATCCTGAGGAGCTAAAGAAAGGTGTGGACAGGCAGAAAGGAGAACCATGTTGCTTTGAGCATGTTTCTACTTGGATCTGGCCTTTAGGAAGGGTGAGTAACTGGAGAAATGTTTAGAGAAATCTCTGGAAATGGGGGTATATTTACACAGAGCACAATACAGTTTGCCAAAGAATTGCTGCCCTGATTCTCTATTCACAGTGAATCCCTATGGTGACTTTGGCTACTTATCCCAGCACACTTTTTAAAAGAATGTAAACTTTCTGCCACTTTCTCTCTCGATAAATTATCTCCTGTTGTGTCTGTCATCTTGTCCCTCAACCAGTGGCCTTTTCATCTTTTTGGATTCCCCCATGCATCGCTTCTGAAACTTGCTTTGTAGAATATGCAAAATTGACAAGCTTCCCATGGCAAGTGAAAGTAACAGAATGTGAACCACAGGTTCCAGGCAGCTGAGGAGAGTTGGGTCAGAAGCTGAAAGGTTGTTAAGAGAGCAAGGAAACATAAAGATAAGCAATGAGAGCATCAGTGACACAAGAAAGGGATGTTTTAGCTAATCCTTTTACAACTTACCTTTTGTTCATTTACTGCTCATGTGTGCTGTATCCCAAGGAGGTGTTGCTGCCTTTAAACTAAAAATAATAACATACACCTGTGTGATTTCTTTTGTACAGTACTTAGCGTGGTGTCATGCGAAATGAACCTAATAATATGAAAATAACCAGAAACCAAAAGCCTGATACAATGAAAAGGAAAAACTGGGCCTGGGGAAAACAATATTAAAAAAATATTGTAGAAATTATCAAAAAGTAGCAAAATGAAGGAAAAATAGAAAATCAAGTTTATGTGGAAGGCATGAAAGTCATCTTAAAAATTAAGTGGTTGAGAGAGATTGAAGATGGCAAAGAAGGTAAAGGCTGTACACTCCTCCTCTACCAACCACACCAAAATGATAACAAAACTCCAGAGCAACCAGCACACAGAGTCACCAAAGGTCTGGCTGAACAGAGGCCCTACAACTAGGTCACCTCAAATAACTGATCACCTCAAAGTGGTAGGTGGGGCAGAGACCTGAAAGGGCCAGGTCCCACAACTGCATGGGGCAGTCGAGAGTATGGAGGCTATCTTGGTTGCAGAGTCCCCTTCTCTACTTGAGAAGCAAGAGATCCCGGCCACACATTGCACTCCCCAGCTCAGGATTCCAGTACCGGGAAGAGAAGTCCCCACAACTTCTGGCTATGAAAACCAGCAGAGGTTGCCACTGAGTGAGACGGAGGGCTGGGGAAGGGCCCACACCTGGACTTACTCACTCTGAGCTCCAGTGCTGGGGCAGCTGCTCAACGGGCACCAAGGACATTTGGAAAGTTGAACTTCAGGGTGAAGCCCAGAGGGTGGCTGACTCCCAGACAGAGGTGCAGGCAGAAGCCATAGTTCCTCTGTTGAGGTCTCCCCCATCCCAGCCTGCAGACATAAGAATAACACATGTGACTCTGCCCAGGGGATTCCCTGAGACTCTGCCTCTCCCAACTTGTGGGCCCAGCCAAGCCACTTCCAGTGATTTGTTCCATAAAAATGGACTGTCTTGGCTCTTGTCACGAGCTTTCGTAAAATCTCTCAAAGGCTCATGCAACCCAAAGCAGCAGCATCTGGTTTTGGCAGGCCCTGTACCTCTGGCTGAGCAGTCCCAGTCCCTGCGCTAGTGGCAGCCAGCCTCAATTTTGGACTTGACCTCTTGAGGAATCTATAAGTCCAGCACGGGTGGCAGGCATGTGTGGATTGCTTGGTGACTCTTACCAGGTGGTCCTGGAGGGACATAGGCTGTGGCTGAACTTGGCCTGCAGCTGGACCCCTCTCAGGTCTGTGCCAAGGGGCCCCACGGCACACCTACTACATAAAGTCACTCTACTAAGACTGGAAGACTTAGGAAAACCCCTACTTAATACATAGAAACAGACACAGGGAGGCAGCCAAAATGAGGAGGCAAAGAGACATATCCCATTGAAAGAACAGAACAAAGCTCCAGAAAAAGAATTCACCAAAATGGAGACAAACAATATACCAGATGCAAAGTTCAAAACACTGGTTATAAGGATGCTCATAGAATTTAGGGACAGAGCAGATGAACTCAGCAGAGATAGAAATTGTAAAAGGGAACTGATCAGAAAAAAAGAATACAATATCTGAGATGAATTGTATATTAGAGGGAAAAAACCGAGTGGAGGAAGCAGAGGATCGAATCACCAATATGAAGGATGGGGTAGCAAAGGACACACAATCAGAATAGCAACAAGAAGAAAGAATCTGAAATAATGAAGATAATATAAGGAGCCTATGGGACAACATCAAACATAACACTTGCATCATAGAAGTACCAGAAGAAGAAGAGCAAGAAGTTGAGAACCAATCTGAAGAAATAATGATGGAAAACTTCCCTAACCTGGTGAAGGAAATAGACATACAACCCCAGGAAACTCAGAGAGTCCCAAAAAAGATGAACCCAAAGAGGCACACACCAAGATACATCATAATTAAAATGCCAAAGGTTAAAGACAAAGAGAGAATCACAAAGGCAGCAAGAAAAAAGCAGTTAGTTATCGACAAGGGAGATCCCATAAGACTGGCGGCTGATTTCTCAAGAGAAACTCTGCAGGTCAGAAAGGCTTGGTACAAAATATTCAAAGAGATGAAAACCCAAGATCTTTATCCAGCAAAGCTATCATTTAGAGTCGAAGGCCAGATAAAGAGTTTTCCAGACAAGAAAAAGCTAAAGAAGTTCATCATCTCTAAGCCATCATTATAGAAAATGTTTGAGGGACTTCTTTAAGAAGAAAAAATATGTATCAAAAATATGAATAAGGAATGGCAATAACTATATATCTATTAACAAGTACTTCAAATAATAAAGAATTAAGTGCTCCAATCAATAGAGAGGGTAGCTGAATGGATAAGAAAACAAGACCTTTACATATGCTGCCCACGAGAGACTCACTTCAGATTAAAAGACTAAAAGTAAGGGGATGGGAAAAGATATTGCATGATGGACCTAGAAGATAGTGTGCTGAGTGGAGTAAGTCAGGTAGAGGGAGACAAATGCCATATGATTGCATGTATATGTGGAATCTAAAGACTAAAATAAACAAACTCAAAATACAGAGACTATTTTGAGAGTTACCAGATCAGAGAGGGGTTGAGAGGATTAGTGAAAAGGGGAGAGAGGATTAAGAAATACAAATTAGCAGTTACAAATAGTCATGGAGATAGAAAGTATAGCATAAGGAATATAGCCAATAAAATTGTAATAAGTATATATGGTGTTAGAGGGAGACTAGATTTCCTGGGGTGATCACTTTGTGAGTTGTATAGATGTCTAATCATTATGTTGTACACCTGAAACCAGTAGAGTGTTGTATGCCAGCTATAACTAAAAAATAAAAAATTATTTATTAAAAATACTAGGTGGTTAACTAGAGATTACATAGTGATAGCAAGCACCTTGGCACCTTAAAAGTTATAACCTGTGTTTTACTACAGAACTTTATGATTATGAAAATACATATAGAGAGAGTAACTAGTGTTTTCTATGAATGTATTGGTAGTATACACTACATTTATTTCACAAACATTTACGATCAACTATTTGTAGACTGCTCTAAGGAAGCAGAGAGAGGACAGAAATAAAAGGCTGTTCTCTGTGGAAGAGCTGAGATTTACTCAGTGAAATCAAGCATTCATAAAAAGCTAAGTTGAGAGATGCTGCGGCAGACCAGAGTGATCAGGGAAGCCTGTCTGGAGACCAATGACTTAGAGGCGCAGAATGAGTGCTGACCATTTTGGTTACTGTAGATAGACCTGTACTACCCAAAACAGCACTAGCTACCACAATACAACCACTAGCAGAGTGAACACTAGAACATGGCTCGTCCTAACTATGTATAAGTGTAAAATACTCACCAGATTTCAAAGATTTGGTATGAAAATAAGAATGTAAAATAGCTCCTAAATATTTTTGTATTGATTACATGTTTAAATAATAGTTTAGATATACTAGGTTTAAAAAAATTAAATTCACCTTCTTAAAACGGATGCACTGTTTTAGGAAGATAAAGCCAACTAGACTAGGCAAGATAGAGTAGGTGGGGAAGAAACTAGAGGGAAGAAAACCAGTTAGGAAACTTCTAAAATAGTGAGATGGAAAGGGTGGAGGCTGGGGTTATAAAAAAGAAAGGGGATAAAAGAGACAACATGAAGGAAGAACCAATAAGATGATGATTCTAGTCAGGAAAAAGGGAGAGAAAAGAGTCATGGGTAAACCTGAGAATCTGGGAAATAATTGTTCCATTTAAGAAATTACGAAGTCAATAAAGGTGTGTGAGTTAAAGAGAAAAAGGCTGAGCTAGCTTTTTAACCTTCCTTTTAAGATGCTGAGTTTAAGATGATGAGAAGCATCCCATTGGTATTTTGGGAAATGACACTGGAGCTCAGGAAAGAAGCTAGGCTCAAGATGTGTATGGAGAAAGGAAGGCCTTTAAGACTGCATAAATGAGTTCCATGAGTGAGAAAGCAGAAAAGCAGAGGATGGAATGAAAGAAAATAAACAAATTCACACCAGGCATTTAAAGGAGTTCTGGACCCCAGGCATATAAAGGGGATCAAAAGGTAAAAATAAAATAAAATAGGGGAAACTTGGGGAAAAAATATAATACGCTCTTGACAAACTAAATATAATTGTTTAAAATAATTTGTTTTTATTTGAGATGTCATAGATAACCTACATTTTATTTTTGTGTTCTGTCAGAAATCCAAAACATTGAATGCCCAGAAAAGAAAACAGAGGTTGAAGAAAAGCAATCTTTTGGAATCAGCTGAGTTTTTTTTTTAATTAAGCTGACTGGCAGCACTTAGGAATGTCACGTAGGTTAAACACTATTAGATAGTAAAATAGAAGAACAGAGTTTGAAAAGGGCTCGAATCTGGTTCTTTTCATAAGGATATTGGTTTCATTCATTACTTCTATATTCAGCACCTAATACAATGCCTATTTTTTTTAATGATTGGATCAATTAAAAGTAGTGTGCACATATTTTTCTGATTGATAGAGGGAATCTAAAGTATCTTTTCCACCACTAAAACTTTAGCTACTGTTAAAAAAAAAATCCTTCCTGTAATATAAAGAGAAAATCCTTTGTTTTCCCCGCATCAATAATGGAGTTCTAAATTTCTTATGGTTTGATGCCATCACTTACATCATATAATCAAATTAATCATTTAATTGCTGCATATTACGAAAGCTCCCCTACTCCACCCCAAGTCTAATCTGATTAAGGAGAAAAGACAACCCTAATTACAGTAAAAGTTTTAAATAGCACTTCCAAATAAATAATAGAAGATAACCCATGGAAGTGCTTGATAAGTGAATCATACAAACTGTAATTTCTTGTATAAGAGAACCTGAAGAGACACCCTCAAGGTAGGGTGTTTCAGGAGAGCTTTATGAAAGAAGTGAGTTTTGAGTGGGTCATGATCTCAAAGGTTGATTTGTCTTTCCAGGCAATGGAAAGGCCATGATCCAAAGGGAGGAGGCAGAGAGATCCAGGCCTGTGAGTGAACCAGTTTGGTAGAAGGAAAGGAGTCATTGGTCGGGTGCGGTGGGGGTGGGGATAACAGATAAGGCTGAAAAGACAGGTCTTGAATAAGAATCTACCAAAATTGAGACCTTCTCTCATTCTCATGGGAGAGTCATTGAATTGTGAGCAGGTGAATGACATAACTGAATTTAAAATTTAAGAACATTAATCTGGCTCTATTTTAAAGGCAAAAGCCATAGAACTCAGGGACCACTTAGTTCAAGCCCTTCCTTTCACAGATGAAGTAAAAGAGAAAGAGCTTTTCTTAAGAGACTCAGATTTCCTGACTACTAATCAAATTCACTTTCTACAACTTCTAAAATTTTAAATTAGCCTGGCTCTTAGCTCCCTAATGAGAAAGGAAGGTTTTGTGTGAGTGTGTCAAGAATTTGTGAGGTACCTGGACTTCAGTTATACACAGGCAACTAAAGTGAGAAAACAATGGTTATAGTCGACTCCAGCTCCAAATTAATTCTGGGACTGAAACAAGGAGTATCTAGGTCAGGCTGGTAGGCAAAGGGAGAGAAAGGACAATTTAACTAGAAGAGAAGGAGCATAATCCAATAGACAGAAAGCTGGATGAATAATTAGATTTGGACTGTAGTCCTAGTTAGTCATGGTTACGGAAGAAGTCACACTTTTATGTGTCTCATTTCTTCCAGGTTCAAGTAAATCAGGTCATCAATGTTTTTAGCTGATCATTTGGAACTCACAATGTATTATCCAAAGAAACAGTATTATAAAAAGGTTAGTTTCTCAGATTATTCTCCAAAAACCTATATAAATCCCATCATAGCTGAAAGTACTGCATATCTTGCAAAGAGAAATACATCTGGCCCTTGAATAACAGGGGGGCTAGAGGCTCCAACCCCTATAACCCCTTGAGCAGTCTAAAATCTGCATATTAACTTTGACTCCTCCAAAACTTAACTATTGATAGCCTACTGTTTACCAAAGCCTTACCAATGACATTAATAGTCAACACATATGTTCTATGTCATATGTATTATATACTATATTCCTATAATCAAGTAAACTAAAGAAAATGTTATTTAAAAAAATCATGAGAAAGAGAACATTTGTAGTACTGTATTTATTTTAAAAAATCAACATATAAGTGGGCTTGCACAGTTCAAACCCCTGTTGTTCAAGGGTCAACCGTATAAACATTTTTTGTAACATTAATTAATAAACAAAACAGATTAGTCAAACTAATTATTGTGTTTTTTTAAATGGAAACCATTTAATTAGAAGAGAATATGGAACTGAAGGTTGTGAATATGAAAGAGAATTACTTCTTGGCACTTTCAAGTTCATCAGAGGTTAATGGCAGTAGCTCACAAACAAAAGAGGCAGGAGAAAGGGAAGAAAGTAAGAGCTGTGTATATGTTTTTAAGGAAGATGATACAACTAATGTTTAGAAGGTGAAAGAATTGGCCAGGCTGGAAAAAGCAAGCAGACACCACTTGGATTAGAATAGAGAAAGGAAGAGGGATGAGTGTCCATCATCTAGGGACAAGGGTCTGTCTGAATCTAGATTCCAGGAGATTAGGCCAGAAGTGCATCCAGAAAGTAGATCTGAGGCAGTGAAGTCCCAGGGGAGAAGTGGAACAAAGATTCAGGGTATCAATTATATTAAAAACAGAGGCAGGAGTCCAAATTTGAGGCTTTAGTTGGAGCCCAAACTCAGAGAACATGGAGGCCACACTTTCAGCCAGACCCAAGACACATAGAGTCATTAGCTCTTGGGACCAAGATTAGTTACAGACGGTGGGTAAAATCTGGGGTGAGTGGAGAGCACAGTGAGGGGAAGAACCAAGCACAAAAAACCTGCAGAGACTGAACCAGAGTTAGAGATGAGTAGATCTAAAGCTGATGTGCCGGTCCATATGAACACCAACAAGGGACCCTTGGAGGAAAAGTAGCTCAGAAGACAAAGGTGCTGAGGAAGGGACAGGGAGACAAGTCTCCAACCACAACCAGGGGGCACCTCCAGTTCCAGGACAGCTTTGTTTATTTACAGGATTGGGGAGTGGTGTGGAGGAGGGAAAAGGACAACAGAGTAGCCTTCCAATGAAGTTGGGGGGGGGGTGGTGGTGAAGAGATTGTAACCGGCATTCAAACATACTAGAGTAACCCAAACTTCTCATTCTTCTGCCTTGGTATTGTTAACGTTTTAGGCACTTTTATTACTAAGCTGGCTAGTAATGGACAATTGAGAGCCCAGGTAAAAAGGGTTAAACAATGATAAAAGATAAAGACAAGAAAGAGAAGACAGACGGAGAACCAGGATAAAGAAGGTGGGGAAAGAAGTCAGGATATAATGGGTTATCAACAAATATGAAGGAAAGCAGTAACGCTTTAATAAAAGAGGAAAGTGTGGAAAGTCTAATTGATCTGTGAGGAAATGAAGCAAGACAGGAGAGAAAGTTCAGAAAACATTTAATTCAGGTTATGTGAGTAATTCCATGTGGTTTGTCACCCTTTTCACATCTCTTCTATTAATAGGGTAGCCACAGAATAGCTGTGCTTTATAAACATACCAAAATGTAGCCTCCGCTCTTTAGTTGTACGTTCACTTTTGTCAAAGATTAAAGCATATGGTAGAATTTGAGTATGAATTTTAAATCATCAAATAGTTCTATGCTGGGGTGAGGGGTGGGAATAGGGGTGAGGAGGAAGAGAAGAGAGAAGCCAGTGTCCGATGAAGAGTTTTGAAATTCGTTGATTCATAAAAGATACACCTAAATATACATTTTCTTTAAGAAGTTGGATTTAAAAAAATGCTGCTTTGTAAAAAAGACAAAAGGTTATTAAACTACCAGAATAAAGTGAAGATGAGGTGGGGGAGAAGTACCCAGGTTGCTTACTCCCAAAATCTATCACATAAATTCGTTCATCATGTTTGCCATTCTTTCCCACTTTCACACAGCTCAAAGGGAGATCTTTGATTTAACCACCGTACACTTTGTGACTGTGCCTGTCACTGAATTAAGTACTTGATTAATTTTGGGGAAGCATCGGGGCAGTGTTTCCTGTCTGAAAGGTGGACTACAGAATCCAGCTAAGGCCCCGAGACTTGAGAATAACGTAGTACCAAATATGTCATTGTAGTGACCAATACAAATATCTGGGCATTCTATGTAGTTTTTCCAAATTTATAGTCTGTTTTGGAGGTGGTACTTTCCTTGAAGCTTAGCAGAATTCACAGTTCATAATTTCTACAGCACACGCTTCAATATCCTTCTCCTAGAGCATTCTTTTCGCCTAGACGTGCAGTTCTCCACCCCCACCAGAACACGCTCCTCACACTAGCTCCCTGTTCCCATCCCCCAGCTTTCTAAGTACATTGTGCGCACTCTTCCAGGCCGCTTTTCTGCAGCCAGGGCAGTTGCACCGCTCCTACTAGCCCGTCTCCTCCAGGGCGATCACACGTGTCCATTCCCGGGGGTGGGGTGGGGGAAATCGCTCCTCCCGCACGGCTGCTGATTGGTGCCTTTCCTACCCCACCCTTCCCGCCGCACTCCAGCCTCCATCCGACTTGGTTCCAGCTTAACCAGCCCCACCACCTTTCCTCGGAGAAAAGAGCGACTTTAGAGCTCCTTAGAGCTTCTTGGATGGAATAAAAAGTGTTAAAGAACAGGTGGAAACCACTTAATATTTCTAGGCCTCAGATTTCGGAGGCGCACAGCCCACTGGTTCTCCCGTACTCCCGTCAGCACCAATAATAACCGAACTCCCACACGTGCGTCTTTCTGGATCTAGCCCCTACGGAGCGCACCACCCAGCGGGCCCTTTAAAAGGACGCGACCACTAAGGCCAAGTGGGGGTGTGGAAGAGGCCCTTATTGTCCTCACCCATCACAGACATTAAACTCCTCAGTCCGGAACACTTGGAAAGTGGAGTAAGTCTCAGGATAGTTCACGGGGTGTCCCTTTCTTCCGTCGAGCCACACGCCCCTCCTTTCTCGGGGCGCTCGAGTCCCTCTCCCCTCCCCCGCGCTCGGCGTGCAGCTGTCCGGGCCGGGGGTGGGGGCGGGGGTTGTTGTTGTGGTAGGGCCAGCCCCGCCCCCTCCTCGTGGCGGCCCCTCCCCCCGGCCCTCGCTCGGCCCCCTCCCCGCCCCCAGCCCCATCTGTTTCCCCCGGCGGTGAGATGATTACGTTGTACGGGACCGGGGGCGGCCGCAGCGGCAGCCGCGGGATGGGGCGAGCGCGCGGAGCCCGCGGGCCGCGGGCGCAGCAGCCGCCTCACTGACTGACCGGGGCCCCGAGCCGCCGCCGCCCCCCGCGCGCCCGCCCGCTCTCAGCTCATGCACACGCCGAGCGGCGGTAGCCGCGGGAGGAGCAGCCGCCGCCGCCGCCGCCTGCGCCCGAGGAGCTGAGGCGCCGCGCCGCGGCGGGAGTCCGGGCGGGCGGGCAGCGTGGGGCCGCGAGGCGCGCGCCGAGCTCGGGGCCGCCGCCGCCGCCGCCGCCGCCGCGGCCAGGAGATGTGCCCGGAGGAGGGCGGCGCGGCCGGGCTGGGCGAGCTCCGCTCCTGGTGGGAAGTCCCGGCCATCGCGCACTTCTGCTCGCTCTTTCGCACCGCGTTCCGCCTGCCCGACTTCGAGATCGAGGTGAGCGGCCGCGCGCGCGCGCGCGCAGGGCGCCCCTCGCCCCTGCACCGCGGCGCGTCCCGGAACTTGGCGCGGAGGGGAGCGGCCGCCGGCGCCCGAGAGGGGCTCGGCGGGGGCGCGCGGCGCGGACCGGCCCCTGGCGGGCGGGCGGGCGCCGCCGGTGCGGGCGTCCGCGCGCGGGACGGTGGCGGGCGGGCGGGCGGCCGCCGCGCGCGCACCGCGCCTGCTCGGGCGAGGCGGAGCGGGCGGCGGGAGGGCGGGCGCAGCGCGCTTTGTGGGAGTGGGACCGCCGCCCTCCCGGGACCCGGCGCGCTCCCTCCCGGGGCGGCGGAGGTGGCGAGCCGGCTGCTCCGTGCGGGACGGGGTGCCGGGAGCAGCGCGCCCCCGCGTCGGCAGGCGCTTCGGGCTCACTTGGGGCTGCGGGGATGGGGGGCGGGCTCGGGACTCCGAGGCTGCGGAGGAAAAGTTTAGGAAGGACTCCGTTATTCTTTCGCAGCGCTTTCCCCCTGCGAACAGAGAGCCCTCTTTATGCGGGAGCCTTGGGAGCTCCTTTGAGCCGATTTCGCCACCATGATTCCTCCGGGCGAGCGTGGAGGAGAGAGGATGGCTTTCTGGCCAGGCCGAAGGTGCTTTCGCACCCGAGGCTTTGTGATAACCGGACTCAGATCGAGGATCCCAGCATCAGGGATGGTGGCGGGAGTGCAAAGAACGGAATGTACGCTGTGGCCAAAACGAGTAGCTAGCTAGCCCACCAGCATCCTTTTATTTTTGGAAGGGGGTGTGATATATTTGATTGGTTGGCAGGTTGAATCGCTTACTTGCCTATGGCAATATGCGTAGCGACTTATCACCTTCTGACTTTGGACAAAGGTAAATAGAAACTGTTGGTAGGTTTTTCTTTTCAGTCCCGCCGTTGAGTTCGCAGATGGAGTAATCAAAATAAGAATCACTCTTTTAGAGTAGGAAATCGCTGTCGTTGCCTCCCCACCCCCACCTATCTTTCTGCCATTTTCGGATTTTATATTCGTTTACTCTTAAGATTTTTTTACTCGCCTTTATTTTTAGACTTAGTGTAGTTTGTGGAAATACTGAACTTCTCATATGAATGAAATGTGGGAACCTGCTCTTGCTGCAGAGTTAATGAAATCGGGAAAATAAAAGATCAAAAGGCGTAGGGTTGGAGAATGAAGAGGAATTGTAGGTTGATAAACTAGGACCACTCACTCGCTTTTGCGATTCTTAGTTCCTTAAGCTGATTAAAACAATGTGATTAAATCGTAGGCTGCATCTGTTTTTAGGAAGATGTAGTAACTGGGGCGTTTAGGTAGTGCCATAGTGTTTGTTTTCAAAGTTTGACTGTGATTGCCAATTGTGCTTTTTACTAAAAAATTTAGTGGGACAACTTTATATTGACTGAGGAAGAGAAAGGAGACCTCAGAAATAAGAGATTTGGGGATGCTAATATTCAAGAGAGGTTTAACAGATATTCTCGTAATCCTGTGTTTTCTTTTAGTTGGTATAAAATCGTAAGTAGTTTATATATTGGTGCTCAAAATGGTGGCCGTTGTGGGAGGTGTTAACCTGCGACAGTGCCATCTTGGGTGCTGGTAAACTTGCCCCCAAGCCCATTTTCTTCTTTGCAAAATATTGAAACGGAGGCGATCTGAATTCCAGGTTTAGAGTTCAAGGACTCATTCAGAAAATACTGCGGAAAACTCATTTTTCAAAATCTGTATACCCCCATTTTGTTGAAGGAAAAATAGAGATAACTAATTTTGTTTTAAATTGTTACAGATATCTAGAGTAATTTATAAAGACCTTGTCTTATGTTCTAAGAAATAAACTTGTGATTTTTAAGTGTTAGCTGTTGTCCTAAATGAAATGTAAGCTGATCAAAAAGAGCAAAGGAAAAATCACAGGTGAAGAATTCAAGACTGAGATGAATGTTTCTTGGAAGTGACACTTTTTTGTTAAAATGTATGCTATTTGAAATACATGCAATAGGAATGAATATTTGGAATCCAGTTTGATAATTGTCCATACCGGTTTTAATTTGTAGACCTTCAGGAGATAGATAACAAATGATAATGACCTTTTACTCGAAGTTCTTATGTAACCCTTCTCATTTCTCATGTAAGGTGTGTTTTGAAATGGTTAGTGTAAATTTTAACTCAAAATTTTTATTATCGGAAATTAAAATTTTTAAATTTGTATTTAAGCTTCTGATAAACTTGACTTAGTGACAGTGCAGAACTCACTGAAAACATCAGTTTTTATTCTTTAAGTATAAATAAACTTATTTTGCGGTGGTGATGTTTTAATCTAATAGTTTGTTGTCCTGACAGTTTGAGAAACAATCCCTTGGTTAGAGTTTATGATGCAGCGGAAGACCTTTTTTTAAAAACAAACAAAACAGAAGAACGGATTCTAATGGGTCCTTGCACCTCTTAGGCCAACTGGAAATGCCCTACAGTTAAAATCTTAATTTACAGCAACCTTGGGAGGGAGATAGATGGAGTAAAATGGGTCCTATATGTGGTGACAGAAAACTAACTATGGGAGGTGAACACACAGTGTAGATAAATGTATATGCCTTACTGTTGAAATGTACACCTGAAACTGGATTTCGTTAACCAATGTCACCATACAAAATTAATTAAAAAAAAAAATTACAGCGACCTTAAAAGATAGAAATGATGAATGATACCAAGTGGTAGAAGTTGGATATCAGCTTTTTTAGGAAACCAGTCTTCACCTGTGGAGAAGATCTCATTCTACCCTTGACCACCACGCTGAACCTGTGAATTTATAGAGAATTTAGAAAGTAGAATCCTCAAGGACTTGGCTCATCTAAAGTGAAGCAATTCTCATAGGTAGGTGAAGGGCTGGGAGGATTCATGCTGCAGTTCTCCAAGAGGTCAAGGCCTCCCACTTAGAGAATTGGTCTCCAAAACATTAATATTTTTTATTTCTGCATATAAAAAAATTTTGTGTTCTTATTAATCAATCTTGAATGTACAGGATTTCTTTAGAAGAGTCAATATACTTGACTCTTGTTTTGGGGATATGTTTAAAGACTTGAATGTTACTGTCCACTCTCCAATTTGGAGTTCTGTCATCATCAGACCAGTGACTGTATAGATAATGCTTCAAGTTGTTAAAAAATATCTGGTTTTAAAAATAAATTATACATAACCATTATATAAAACTTGAAAATTATAGCAACATATAGATAATAGAATTAAAGTCACCCATAATTCCACCATTCAGAGTTAAAAGCTGTTCACTGCTGTAAACATTGTATCCCATCACTCAGGGATAAAAAGCTATTGTTAACAAATTTAGTCCCAAATATTCTTACAATGTATTCATGTCATAGATTGGGTGTTGTTTTTATTTTTCAGGGAGGTGGAAGTATAGCTGGACATCAGTGGATTAATGACACTGTATTCAGTAGTTGGTATTATTAAGCACCTATTATTCGGTACTTAATATGGAACTGGGAGATTACCATAGAAGCTCATGACTTCTTTTGCCTCAGAAGATTATCTGTTAATATTTCAGAACTAGTTCTTTTAGGGTAAAGTATTTTGTAATTGTTTAACATTCTAGTTGGTTTAGGCTCGTTAAGTGTCGTGTGTCCGGGTTTGAGAAGTGAAGAAAGGTGAATTGATCTCTCCAAAGGTTTAGTACTGATGGTTTTTCCTTGTCAGATGCTCTTCATAGTTGATTTAGTGTCTCTTTTAGTGTATGTGCTGCCGAAACGATCACTCAGTATATTGTCTTATTTGATCCAAGTAAGGTAAGGGAGAATAGAATAATTTTTAATAAGCTAGTCTGGAGTTAATCATAGGTGTTAGGGGCAGAAATGCTATCACAAACAATTTCTCTAGAGATGAGACCTTAGTTTCTGTAGGTGGCTATTTGAAAATGGTCATGTAGAGTTATCTGAATGGTTTGTTTAGTATAACATCATGATGAAAATAATCTAATTGTCCTGTCTACTTTTTTTCCTGTGTGTCCTACCTTTGAGTACTGAATCCTTGGCCTTCTTGGCATTGCCTTGCTGCTTGGGGTTGTATGTGATTGAAGTCCTCACCTAATCAACATGATGATCTGTGGGTAGCATGAATTCTACTCTTGGTGTTCTCTTGGTTCCAGCCTCTTAAGAGCACCAAGGCATGAATTATTAAGCATGAAAAAAAGTAATAAAAATTGCCGAGGGTAACTTATTAGTGTAGCAATCATATCAGTGATTCCTAAGCCTGGGTCAAATGGATGAGCTATAGGAGATTTTGTGTTGGAGTACATATATGCATTTTGCTGGAGGAGAGGGCCTTTTGCTTTCATCAAATTCTGAAAGAGGTCCTCAACTATACAAAGGTTAGAGGCCCTGAACTAGATGAAAGAATAAGTTGGCCTTGAATAGGGGAACCAGAAGCCTGGTTTCATGACACAAGATGCATTGGACTAGGGGTGAGGAAACTTGAACTCTTACAGTAATTGTTTAACTAGATCTTGTGATCCTGGGGCACGTCAAAATAACCTAGTGATAAATGACATTTGTATAGCACTTTGTATGTTTTCCAAATGTTATCTCATTTTCTCTTTAGCCATTCTGAACCATCACCTTGAGGTAAGAGTTATCTTCATTTTACAGACGAGGAGATTGGAAGTTTAGAGAAGCTAAGTTGCTTGCACACAGACTTTCACCTGGATATAAGATTCTCTGATACCGAGTTTAAGCTGTTGCTACTTCAGTTTTCATTATCTGTAAAATGAAGGGCTAGAGCTAAGTAATGGTTGAGATTCAACAGTGCAAATCTAGAGTTATTTGGTTCTTAATAATGTGAGGTACAGAAGATAATTTGGAAACTTATGCTGAATTAAATACAGAGGGACAAGTTCTTGATTTCATTTGTTTGTTTCAGCAAGTATTCATTGAGCATCTACTATGTGCTAGGGGCAGTGTATTAGGTGCTAGAGGTACAGATGTGAACATAGCACAAAAATACCTGCCCTGTTTTTAGTGGAAGGAGACAGCAAACATTGGTAATTATGGTGTGTCACAGAGTGACAAGAAATAAAGCAGGATGGAGGCAAGGCACATGGAGGGCCAAGTTGAAGAGGGTGTGTTGTTGGATTTTAAAAGAGGGTGATTAGGTATTGTCTCACTGGGAAGATGGCACTTGAACAGGCCTAGAGATAAGTGTTTTAAAAATTAGTAGTTTGGCACTCAACTCAATTTAATCTAAGATGCCGGATGATAAATGTCTTCTAAAGATTCAGGATCCGTTCTTTTCTCTGAGGAGGAAAGCCAAGAACAGAATGAATTATAGAGGGGCAAATCTTTATGCAGTTTGAAACTCTGAAAGGGGAGATTGTTCTGTCAGAGTGTAACCCTCCAGAATACTAGATCCCTTTCTGTTTATACGAACATGTTGAAATGAATGTCGTTTTTAAACGTGAAGCTTCAGAGGGGTACTTGGAAGCTTCTTCAGTTGTATAAAGGGCAAGTACCCTTTTATCTCTGAAGGCAGCCTATGTTAGCATCTGGCTTGCTTTATGATGGAAGTTCAGTTTGGTCTTGCTTAATTTTCTGGAACACAGGATAGCCTGAAATACAACTTGGCAGCTTTATGCACAATCAACCGTTTGCCCTTTGATCAGGAGAGGCGTAGTGCTGGATTCTTGTGGTGTGTTGGGGTAAGAATGAAGAGCACTGGCAGAATGCTGGAAAACACCAAGTGTGCAAAGGCTACACAAAAATTCAGTGTAGATGAGGAGCACAGCACTGCATGGCTTCTAATTATGTGTTCTTAGATCTAGTTGAAAAGGGATCAGAGTCAGAGACCTGGATTGTGGGCCCACCTGTCATTAACTGAATATTAGACAGACCACTTTTGGTTTCAGATGCCCCATTTATAAAATGGAAATTTTAGACTAAGTGTTTCCTAGGTGTTTCCTGGGACTAAAATTCTGTATTCTAGGAACGCTTCTCAGCATGCATAGCACTATTAACTGATTGAGAAAATCACTGACCTCACTGGTTAGGATGAAGGTTATGAGCTGTGTTAGGATCTTTGTGTCTTACAAATTAATTTTGTACCAAATGAAATTTGGAAATCCATATTTGATGTTTGTGGTTTATATGAATTTATTTGTCTTTCTGTGGAAATCTTGTCTGTAGATATGCTACTTTGAAAATAGCATTTAAGGCCTGAAGATTGACATTTTCACTATCTTCAAGGTCTGAGCTAAAGGTTTTGAGATTATGCAGAATTCTGGAGGATGAAGGTCTTGAATTGTGTTCCTTTCACTTTTGTGACTTGTTTTTAACATGATTTACATTTAGAACTTTGAATGAAATCCAGTTGCAACTTGTGGCAGTGGCTTACCTTTAATTCAGTACTGCACCCTCTTCAGAGAGCTGTGTACTTGCCCTTGCCCTGTATTTTCATATTTCATTGGATGCTGTTTCTGTGGTGCTTTTATGGTATCTTTACATGATTCTCTAACAAATATTAATCAATTGATATCAGAAATTTTGGGAAAATCGTTTTTTTCAGTGGTTCTTATGATTGAGGGAGGAATTGTTAGATGGTAATATTGAGCTCAGAATTCTGTGGGTTTCTTTAGTCCTCAGGGTTTCTCAGCCTCAGCACTATAGATATTTTGGGCCAGGTAAGTTTTTGTTGTGGGAAGCTGTCATATGCATTTTAAGATGTTTAGCAGGGTCCCTGGCCTCTAATCTCTAGGTGCCAGTAACAATCCCAGTCATGACAAATAAAAATGTCTCCACATAGTGTCAGATATCTCTTGGGGAGCCCAAATTGCCCTGCTTGATAATCATTCATTTAAGATATGAGAGGAAAACTTAAGAATTGGTCATTGTATAGAAGGTACCCTGTGAGGTATATGAGTTTTCCCTTCTGAGAGCGATATTTCCCCTAAATGCAAACCTTTCATATTTTTGTTTACAGAAATTGAAAGAAGTTAAAGTTGCTTCCAGATGTGCATGTCATTAGCAATTGCACGTGTCAGAAATCTGGGAAACAGATGAAATTTCTTTCCTGTGGAGGCATTTAAGGGAAGACGAGTGAGAGGTTTGGGACAGTGGAGAGGGAGTTGTGAAGCTGACTTGGGTCCTATAAAGAAAGTCCTTTCGGGCTGCCTGGAGCTGTTGTGGCAGAAGGGGTGTTGCAATGCAGCCTCGGGCTGGCTTCGGCTGCTGCCATTGCCTGTCAGGGCACAGGCTTTTCTTGACAGATCTCTTGAGCATTGCGCACTGATGAACTGTAGAGAGGAGTTAGTCATGACCAGGTCAAAAGTTCAGTGGGACCTAAGCAGAAGGGGTGTGTGTATGTGTCTGTCCCTGTCCTTGCATATGCATTTGGGACATACTCATATATCAAGTTATATAAGGATTATTTCATCAGAATATTCAATTTAGAACACACCAGCCTTTTAGAACACACAGAACCTTTTTTGATGTCGCTCTAAATATTTTCAAATTTCTCCCATTGGCTTTTCCTCTTAGGCATGAAAAATATTTTATGGATTCCAATAGATTTTTCATTTTGGTTTTGAGAAAAAAAAATTATATTGTGACGATGACTTAAATAGTAATAGTGCATTGTGAAGAACTTTGAATCTTTATTCTAAGATATTGTATAACTTCAAGGAGGTGTTATCATTTATCTGTGGCTTCTGAAGGTGTCTTACAGAAAGTGTTCCTCTCAAAGTAGATCTTTTCCATCTTGGGGTATCTAGTCCTCACAGGAGTCCAGTGTCTTAGTTTTTGTTCTTTTTTTAGCTGGGAAGTAAGACCTGGCCACACTTATTTTTCTGTCCTGCTAGGGTGTAAATCCCAAAATTTATATAAATAAGTTGGTGTGAAATCGGTCACTTCTACAGCCCAAAGTAGTTTTTTCCTCTTGGAGGGCAAATGACCCCTCAGAATATTCTTTTATGTACTCTGTTTTGTACTTCATTATCCACATACCCATTTAAAATGTAGTGTGGTTTATGTGCAATATATGGAAGATAGTGTTTCATTCTCCTTTTTAAAGTCCCTGACCTTAGATGACCTTTATAATAGGTGTTTGGTTGGTTTGTGATGTCATGTTCTTGTAGGTTTCACACTGCAGTCGTCAGCTTTTTTGATTCTATAGCTCAGACTCCTCAGGCGTTCTGTTGGGTCTACTTTTTCCGTAGAGTGGGTTTGCTATAGTAATTGCCTGACTTGGCAGTATGTCACTGAGGCATGTGGCCACCTGAATTAAATGTGCGAATGGTTGTCACAACAGACTGTGTGCTTCTTTCTGTGTCCCTCCCCCCACCCATAACCTCCAAAAATAAGTGAAAATAGACAAAGTGATAGGGTTATGATTACATTAATCATTTCATGTTTTTAATGTTGAACCTTTAAGTCACCTCTAATTAATAATTCCTGAGGCTAGAATAAGTTCTTAAAATTGAAAATGCTGTTAAGCAATCTGGCTGACTCCAAGAGTGGTGTTTTTTTGTTTTTTTTTTTATTCTTTCTGACCAGTTGCTTTTAATGAACACCCCTTCCTCGAGTGTTCATTGTTAAAGGAACAGTGGCACTAAGGACAGTTAATTTGTTTGACAAAAATTTGTTAAATTAACAGATCTACTTTAGCATATCTTTTCTCTCCCCCTTTCTTGTTGTGTCTTTTCTGTCTCCCTGAAAGGTGTTTGCACATTCTTTTAGGCGTGGGAGACAGTTATTATTATCAGTGTCCTGGAGTTCTTCGTTCAGAGGACACTGTTTTTTTGGGAAAGGGTAATTTATTTCTTTATTAAACTTGCTAGATTAATTTTTTTTTCTTTTTCACAGTTGACATTCAGTATTAGTTTCAGGCATGCAACACGGGGTTAGACATTTATATAACTTAGGAAGTGATCCCCCTGATAAGTCTAGTACCCATTTGCACCACACACGGATATCACAGTAGTATCGACCGTATTCCCAATGCTCTACATTCTCATGACTTTTGTAACTGCCAATCTGCCCTGCTTAATCCCTTCGGCTTTTTCACCCAGCCCCTGAGCTGCCCCCTCCCATCTGGCAGCCACTAGTTCTCTTTTATGAGTTTGTTTCTGTACTTTAGATTCCACATGTAAGGGAAATCGTATAGTGTTTGTCTTTATCTTCTTTTAACTTAGTGTGATATCCATTAGGTCCATGTTGCTCATGGTAAGATTTCATTCTTCTCTTTTTTTTTTTTTTTTGGCCAAGTAATATTCCATTGTATGCATGTACCATATCTTCTTTATCTAGTGGTCTGTCAATGGACGCTTAGGTTGCTTCCATATTTTGGCTGTTATATATGAAATGTCCTTCTTTGTCTTGTTATAGCATTTATTTTAAAGTATATTATGTCTGATGTAAGTATTGCTAGCCCAGATTTCTTTTTGTTTCCATTTTCATGAAATATCTTTTTCTATGCCTTAACTTTCAGTTTGTATGTCTTTTCATTCTAAAGTGGGTCTCTTAGAGCAGTGGTCCCTAACCTTTTTTTGCACCAGGGACCAGTACTCCTATGAGAATCTTGCCTGATGATCTGAGGTGGAGCTGCGGTGATGCTAACTCTGGGGAGGGACTGCAACTTGCTTACACTCCCACCGCTCACCTCCTGCTGTGTGGCCCAGTTCCTAACAGGCCACGGGCTGGTACTGGTCCACACGTGTTTATGGGCAGGGTATGTATGGGTCTTGTTTTCTTATCCATTCTTCAGATTGGAGCATTTAATTCATTTACATTTAAAGTAATTATTGATAGGTTGCTGCCATTTTATTCATGTTTTTTATCTTTCTAAAGAAATCCCTTTAACATTTCTTGTAATACTAGTTTGGTGGTTATGAACTCCATTAGCTTTTCTTGTCTGGAAAGCTCTTTATATCTCCTTCCATTCTAAATGACAGCTTTGCCTGGGTAGTGTAATCTTGGCCGTAGGTTCTTTTCATTACTGAGTATTTCATGCCACTCCCTTCTTTCCGGTCTGCAAAGTTTCTGTTGAGAAGTCAGTTGACAATCTTAGGGAGCTCCCTTGTATAGGTAACTAACTGCTAATCTCTTGCTGCTGCTAAGATTCTCTCTTCGTCTTTAATCTTTGGCATTTTAATTGTGATGTGTCTTGGTGTGGGCCTCTTTGCGTTCATCTTGTTTGGAACTCTGTGTTTCCTAGACTTGTGTGTTCTATTTCCTTCAGCAGGTTAGGGAACTTTTCAGTCATTCAGTCATTATTTCTTCAAATAGGTTTTCCATACTTTGCTCTCTCTCTGGTACCCCCTGTAATGTGAATGTTGGTACTCTTGATGTTGTCTCAGAGGTCCCTTAAACTATCTTCATATTTTTGGATTTTTTTTTCTTTTTGCTGTTCTGATCGGGCATTTTCTCTGCCTTATCTTTCAAATCGCTAATTTGATTCTCTGCTTCATCCCATCTGTTGATCCCTTCTAATGTTTTCTTCATTTTCATTGTTGCATTCTTCATTTCTGACTGGTTGATTTTTATGTTTTCTATCTCCATTTTTCCCCTCCATTTTTATGTTTTCTATCTCTTGTTGAAGTTCTTATTGAGATTATTGAGCATCTCTATAACCAGTATTTTGAACTCTGTAGCTGGTAGATTGCCATTATTTTGTGTGTCCCCACCACCCACCCCGGAGTTTTATCCTGTTTTTCTGCATTTGGGACATGCTTGTCATCTTACTTTGGCTGCCTCCCTGTGTTTGTTTATTTATTAGGTAGATCTGCTGTGTCTGCTAGTCTTGGCATGGTGGCCTTTATGTAGTAAGTGCCCTGTGTGGCCCAGTGGTGCAGTCTCCCTGTTCACCTGAGTTGGTGTTCCAGGGTTATCCCTTGTGTGGGTTGTGTTTGCCTTCCTGTTGAATAGTTGAGTCTTGATCGCTGTTGGCATGCCATTGGCTGGGGGGCGGGGGATTGACCCTCAGTCTGACTGGCTGGGAGGGTGGCTCTGACTACAGAGGAGGAGCCATTGTGTTGGGGCTGAGCCCATGGTGATGGATACACTGTAACAAGCCGCTGGTGCCTGCTGTCCACCTTTTAGGTAAAGGTGTCCTTTATGAAGATAATTCGGTGGTGGTCTTGTGGAGTCTGAAGCAAGCCACTGGGTGTGTTGGTTCTGAGGCCTCTTGGGAGAGGCTGTGGTGCAGGCCCAGGTCAGCTGCTACCTGTGCCTAGTCCGGGGCAACCTGATAGGAGCTACATACAGAGTGACCTGTAGTTGGCAGCTGCCTGTGCTGGGAGGCTCCTGGAAGAGGCTGTGCTGCAAACCAAGGCCAGCTGTTGCTAGTGCCTGACTGGAGGCTGCTGCTTAGTAAGAGGTACGGGGCACACTGGCCAGCCAATACTGTTCGGGGCTCAGGACCTTTTAGGGATATTAGGAAGTCTACAGTGTGGGCTGAGGCCTGCTGCTGTGAATAACAGCCACCGAAAGAGGTTTTGGCCTATTTGTGAATTGGATGGGGTTGGAAAAGGGTGATTTAAAGAAAAACTTCACCTGTTGCCATAGGGATTTAATTTTGTTCCCCCTACCTCCCCTTTTCCACTGTGTAGGTTAGTATCCTACACAGACTTACTAATTTTTTCTCACATTGTTTCTGAAACAATTCATTTTTTAATTGTGTGTAAGTAGCTACTCTGCCCGCTTTACAGGATGTTGGGGATTGGGAGGGGAATGTTATAATTGATGCCGAGGATATCCATGCTGTCAGAACATTAGGTTTTTATCACTTTCAATGATGGAGCCCATATTCATTAACATTGACTGTGCTTGGATTTCTGTAATACGCAACTCTTTAAAGAGGTGGTGGAATTTAAAAGAAAAGGAAAATCTCAAATTCCAGTGGTAATAGGAAAGGACATTTGCCACTAGTATTACTGAAGAATAGGCAGGAGTAGATGACCAACAACATTGGAGTGCATAAAGAAGATTGTATCAGTTAAGGATGTTCTTGGCTGCCACACTAACAGCAATTTAAAAGTACTATGGGCTATTGTTATAACATGTAATCTGAAAGAAGCTGGTTTCTGGCAGGTATGGAGCTCAGTGGCAGATATTGGTAAGCCCCAGGCTGTGGTACTAATGTTCAGTGTCAGAGGGTGGATTCTGCAGCTCCCAGGTCTGCATTGCTGAGTGAGAAATACAGGAAAATTACAATTTAAAACAGCCATTGAGTTGGTGATTTGAAAAGGTCAGTGATGACTTCAGAGAAAGCGGTTTGAAAGGGGGAGAGGCTAAAACTGCATTCTCCTTGGAGTCAGAGAGGAAAAGAGCACTCAAGGAAGCTTATGAGAATGGTGGGAAATAAAGAATTTAAACCAATTTTTTATGTAGTAATATAAATATTATAGAAAGAAATCTCAGTTCCTACATTCACATTTTAGTGTTGTACTGAAGAGGTCAATTGTAGGACATTCCCACCCCACCTCACCTTTTTTTCTGTTTCTGAATTCTACTTTGCGCTTTGTACTAGAAATTCTCTTCTCCTATCCACCTTTGATTGTTGGGAGTGGTGTGGTGGTTACCCCACCTTAAGATTGTCAGTTGCTCAGTGTTGTAGTGTCCTGTTCAGTAAAATGAAAATCCAGACAGAGAAGTGTACCCTTTTTATCATTATATTTACTCTTGCTTAACTACTGTTTGGAATACTTCAGTTTTTAATCTCTGTTAAGTATTTAATGATCTGTAAGACTTAATGAGATTCTGGTCCTTTTGTAATGGGAATTTATGTACAAATAAAATAGGTATTAATGTTCCGTGTTCTTCTAATTACAGGTTCCCAATTCCCAGGAAAGTTATACCTCAATCAAAAGGCAGTTTTTGTTTGTTTACACTTGCTCTACAAAAAATTTTGGAGGTTATCTGGCAGCTCTACTGGTTCCTTATCCCCTTTTCTCTCCTCCCGGATCAAGTAAATTTTATATCCTGGCTAGTAATCTAACACATTTAGCGAGGAAAGAGGAAATGGGTCAATCAAATGCCCATTTTGTGGAGTGTAACCCAGGAAATGCGAGGATTATCTGAGTTAGGGTGGAAAAGCAGCACAGTGAGAAGCCACAATGCAAGCCTAAATCTTGTAGATGAGGGAGCAGAAACAGACACAGCATTAGAAGGATTCACAGGAAGACTCCAGCTCCAGTCCATTGGTGTATATCCTAAAGGAACCCCCAACATCTGAGAGAGCTTGCATTCCTTGCCCCCCACCCTAATACTTCCTTACTTTTCTCCATGTGCCCATATTAAAATATTTTATGAATGTAGGGTATTTCACACTCTTCTGAATCCAATTTTATTCAGTTAACAATCTTACATGACATAAAATTCCCTTTCAGTATATACATTATGATTTTTAATAGCTAAAGAATATTCATACTCTGATATATTTAACCAATTCTCCATGGAGCGTTAAGGTTATTTTTAGTTGTTTACTGTCATAACAACCATGAACCAAAAAATTTTTTCCCCAGATAGGATTAGTGTTTTTAATTGTTAGCTTTCTGTTATTATCTTCTATATTTGAAGTCTTTAGTTTTCTTCATAGTAATTTTTTACCTTATATTTTATGATAAAAGCTAACTTAAATTTGATGCCTGTGATGAGTGCTCCAGACAGTGCTTCCAGATGTTTCTCATGCATCAGCTTATCTGTTCTACACTCTTTTATTGAGAAATAATTGACATATAACATTAGTTTCAGCTGTACAATGTACTGATTTGATATTTGTATATATTTGATGTCATCCATCACTTAACAGAAATTTCATTTTCTTGTGATGAGAACTTTTTAAGGTCTATTTTGTTAGCAACTTTTATATATACAATACAGTGTTACATATTACAGACACCATGCTGTACATTACATCCCTAGGACTTAATTTTATAACTGGATGTTTGTAGCCTTTGACTCCCTTCATTCATTTTGCCCAAATCCCACCTCTGACAGCCTCCAGTTTGTTCTCTGTGTCTGCGTTCAGTATTTTTTAAAAAAATATTTCACATTCAAGTGAGATCATACAGTATTTGTCCTTCTCTGTTTGACTTTTTCACTTAGCATAATGCCCTTAAGGTCCATCCATGTTGTCGCAAATGGAAAGATGTCCTTTTTTATGATTGAATGATATTTCATTGTACGTATATATCACATTTTCTTTATTAATTTATCTATTAGTGGACCCGTAGTGTGCTTCCATGTCTTGGCTATCATAAATGTTGCATTGAACATGAGTGTGCAGATAATATTTTTCAAGATACTGTTAATTTCCTTTGGACAACTACCCAGTAGTAGTTCTTTTTAATTAATTAATTAATTTTTTATGGTGACATTGGTTAACAAAATTCAATAAGTTTCAGCTATACACTTTCACAATATCTATAGTTAGATATTTTTAATTTTTTGAGGAACCTTCATACTATTTTCCAAGGTAGCTATACCAGTTTACGTGTTCACCAGTACACAGGGATTTCCTTTTCTCCACAGCCTAGCCAACACTTGTTATTTCTTGTCTTTTTGATAATAGCCATTCTAACAGGTATGAGGTGATATCTCATTGTGGTTTTGATTTGTATTTCTCTGATGATTAGTGATGTTGAGCACCTTTTTATGTACCTGTTGGCTGTGTGTATTCAGATTTTTTGTATCTATTCAGATTTTATGCTTATTTTTAAATTAGGTTTTTTTTTAATAACCCCATGAGATAAGCATTACCTTTAATCCCACTCTGTAAATGTGGAGACTAGGTACACAGGTAAGGTGATTTGCCCAAGGTCACAGAGCCAGCAGGTGGCAGATCCCAGACCTGAACCCAGGAAACTCCACTTCAGTGTTGCTATTGCAAATGAAATTATTTCCTTTCAATGACAAATTGTTAAGTCAATTTTATTGAACTGAAATACAATAAAGTAACCCTTTTTAAGTGTGTGGTTTGACCAATGCATGCATCGTTGTAACTACTACTACTTGAAGTCAATATATGGAACATTTTTGTCATCAGATTTTGTCTTGTGTCCCTTGTCAGTGGACCCCTACCCTGCTCTGGTCTTGGGCAATCACTGATCATTTTTGTCACTTAGATTAGTTTGTCTTTTCTGGAATTTCATATAAATAGTCTTACAGTTTGTTCTGTGTATCTGGGTCTTCAGTCCTAATGATTTTAAAATGCAGCTATATTGTGTGTCTCAGTGCTAGTTCATTTTCTAAGCTGCTAGTTTTTCATTTTGTGACTGTTTATTTTACAGTTTATCCATTTTTCTATTGATGGACATTTGAGTTGTTTCCCAGTTTTGGAGGTTCTGAATAAACTGAGTATATTAACATTCAGGTCTTTATGTGGACAAAATGTTTTGTGTGTGTTTTAATTTTTATTTTTTTCAATTATAGTTGACATATAATATACATTTCAGGTGTACAACACAATGATTATGATTAGACATTTATATGACTTACAAAGCAATCACACCAATAAGTCCAGTACCCACCTGACACCATACATAGTTATTACAATATTACTGGCTTTATTCCCTATGCTGTACTCTACATCCCCATGACTATTTTGTAACTGCCAGTTTATACCTCTTAATCCCGTCTTCCCTTCATGCATCCCCCACCTACCATTTGACAACCATCAAAATGCTCTCTGTATCAGTGATCTTGTTTCTGTTGTTTGCTTGTTTATCCGGTTCTCTAGATTCCACATATGACATTTGTCTTTCTGTCTGACTTACTCCACTCAACACAGTATCCACAATACCAATGTCGTTGCAGATGGCAGGATTTCATTCTTTATTATGTCTGAGTAGTATTCCATTGTATATGTATTCCATCTCTCCTTTATCCATTCATCTATTGATGAGAAATCCAGGAATCTTCCATATTTTGACTACTGTAAATAATACTGTAATGAACATATGGATTCACATGTACCTTCAAAGTAATGTTTTGGATTTTTTCAGATAAACACCCAGAAATGGGGTAACTGATAGACATATGTTTTAAATCCTCTTGAGTAAATAACTAGCAGAAGAATTACTGGGTCATATGTAAGTGTATGTTTAACTTTACCAGAAACCACCAAATTGTTTTCCAAACAAATTGCTTTTTCAATTATTTTAATTGATCACTTATACATATTAATTCTTCTCATCCCTGTTTTTAATATACATTTCTATGACTTGTGTAATCAGTACTATAATCAAGGTATAGAATAGGTTCATCACCCAAGAAATTTTCCTCATGACTTTGTAATTAGCCCTTTCCTACATCCCTTGGCAACTGCTTAATTATTATCTATCTATACAATTTTGGCTATGCCATATAAATGGAATCAGATAGAATATAACCTTTGGAGTTGATCCATTTACTTGGCATAACATATTTGCGATTCATCCATGCTGTTGTATGTGTCAGCATTTCCTTTTTTTTGCCAAATGCTATTTCATTGTTGGGACAAACCAGTTTTTCTATACATTCACCAGTGGAAGAATGTTTGAGTTGTTTCTAGTTTTGGTGATCATGAATGAAGTTGCTTTAAGCATTCACTTCCAGATGTTTGTGTAAATACTTAAGATTGTTGAGTCATACGGTAAATGTGTGTTTAACTTTGGAAAACAGTTTTGTTATTTCTGGTATTCCCACCAGCATTGTGTGAGTTTCATTTATGTGTTACTGTCAGTGTTTTTTGTCTTCTTTAAAAAACTATGCTAATAGTAGTATACTAGTGTCTCATTGTGGTTTAAATTTACATTTACCTAATAATTATACTGAAGTATCATTTCATATACTTATTGGCTATTTAAATACGTTGGTATAAAGTGTCTTTTAAAATCTTTTGCCCATTCTAAAATTGAGTTTTCTTAATACCGAGTTTTGAGAATTCTTCATGTAGTTGCAGTATAAGTTTTTTATCAGATATATACTCAGCAGATATTTTCTCCCAGTCTGTGGCTTGTCTTTTCATTCCCTTAACAGTGTCCCTTGAAGAGAAGAAATTTTAAAATTTGAAAAGTCCAGTTTTCAAATTTTAGTTTTGGATCTAGTTTTTCTGTTTTGGATCATGTTTTTTATATCTTATTAAGAAATCTTTGCCTAATGTAAGATTGCAAAGATTTCTTCTGTGTTTTCTTCTAGAAGTTTTATAGTTGCTTTTTAAATGTTTTTTATTGATGGAGTGTAGAAAAATTTTTAGTGCTCTTCATTTAATCTCTAAGAAGTATATGTGTTACAGTCTTTTGTCTGGGATAATTTAGTGGGCTAACCATTAGAGACAAAGTTCTGACTTTTTCCAGTCCAGTTCTGGAGCACAGAGATTCATTATACATTTTGAAAAAGACAAAATTTTTCTTTTAAGTGATTAAAGGGGATTTTCCTTAGAAGTGGGTTGCAGTGGTGCTGCAGAAGCATCAGCATTAATGTGTTAGTTTTATATTTTTGTTTTGGGATCCCAACTGAAATTTGATGGTGAACATGAAGAGCAGATGACTGAAATAGGTGGTATAGGACAATTTTAAAACCAAACAGCTTTTTTTTGTCTGTTTTATATTTGATTCCTCAAGCACTTAAATGGCTTTCCTTGTAGACTAATGGGATAAAAAGTTATGAATGCACACAATGCAAATAAGTACAAGTAAAACTGGGGAAATCTGATTAAAGTCAGTGGATGATATCAATGTGAGTATCCTGGATGTAATAGTACAGTTCTGCATAATGTGTTATCATTGGGGAAACTGAACAAAGTGTATAAATATCTCTGTATTGTACCTTAGAACTGCATATGAATCTACAGTTAATGAAAATTTTAGTTAAGAAACCGTTCAGTTAGGAAAATAAGACAATTCATAAACTCAAAAGATTTCAGAGTTAGAAGGTACTTTGGTGGCCAAACCTTAAATGAGTGATGCAGACTAGAAAATTTGAATTAAATAAATTGCCCAGGGTTACTTGCCTAGTTAATGGCAGAACTAGATGAAAGGACTAGTTTGTACTGCCCAGTTTATTTATGCTTGGCGCTCTTGTATCCAGCAGAAACCTGAAGCAGAGGCTGTGCAGCCTTGAGGGTGCTAGTTACAGAGCAGTCTGTGGACTTGCCTGGCCTCACAGGGCCTTCCTTGCCTGCACTTCATGGCGATTGTGAACACTTCAGCTAAAGCTATTTAGATTGGAATTCATCTGAATTATATAAAAAAGTCTGTTCAGTGGAGAAGAGGAACTAATGAATTAGTTATTTTGATGTTACACAGATGAATCATTTGATTATATGAAATTATTTTTTTACTTTTTATTTTGAAAGAGTTCACAACCTATAGAAAATTTGAAAGAATAGTCCAGTGAACACCTACATACTCTTAGATTCAGCGGTTACCATTTTACCTCATTTATATTGTCTCTCTGTGCATATGTGTGTACATGTGTTTGTACACTTGTATATAAACACATAATCACTTTTTTGTCACGTACACATATCTCATTCTTGAATACTTCAGTATACATTGCCTGAGAGCAGTATAAAAATAAGAACATTCTCCTGTACACCCATAGTACCAGTAATACTTCTAAGTAAAATTGTAAAATTTTATATTATCTAATAAAACAGTTCCACAATATTATCCAGTATCAGTTTCATAATATTACCTGATAATTTTTCATAATATCTAATATTCAGATCCTCAGTCACAAAAATATCTTCATTATTGTTATTGGTCAAAGATCTAATCAAGGTTCCAGTGCTTTAAATTTGGATATTATTTAATTTCTTTTTATCTAGAATAGTCTCCTTAACTTTTGCTTTTTATAATCCTTTGAAGAGTCTGGGCCAGTTGTCCATGTTTTGGCTTTTTTTGTCTCTCTTTCTCAAGATTAGGTACAAGTTAAACATTTTCGGTAAGACTACTTCATAGGTGGTGTTGGGTACCTACTGTTTCACATTGGAAGCTTCATAATTTCGTTGTTTACTCTTAGTGAGGCTCTTTTGATCACTTGGTTAAGGAAATTTATCTTTTCGATTGAATGATAATTAGTGGGTTTCTTTTCTTAATCAAGTAACTCTGAGATGATAGCTCTGTATAGTAGCCCCCCTTATCTGTAGTTTTGCTCTCTGTGATTTTAATTACCTGTGTTCAACTGCAGTCCAAAAATATGAAATGGAAAACTCTGAAATAAATAATTTATGAGTTTTAAGTCGCATGCTGTTCTGAATAGCATGGCAAAATCTTATTCTGTCCCTCTCCATCCTGGACACCCAGGATGTGAAACATCTCTTGGTCCAGTGTATCCGCGCTGTACATAGCACCTGCCCAACCCAACTTAGTAGCCATCGAGGTTATCATAGTGACTGTCACTGTATTACAGTGTTTGTGTTCAGGTAACCTTGATTTCATTTAATGGCCTCAAAGCGCAAGAGTAGTGATACTGGCGATTTGAATATGCCAAATAGGAGCTGAAAAGTACTTCCTTTAAGTGAAGGGGTGAAATTTTTTCACTGAATAAGGAGAGAAAAAAAATTGGATGTTGAGGTTTTTGCTAAGGTATACGGTAAGAATGAATCTTCTATCTGAAATTGTGAAGAAGGAAAAAGAACCTTGTGTTAGTTTTGCTGTCTAGCCACAGTGCATGATTAAGTGGAACAGGCATTAAATTTGTGGGTGGAAGACCTGAATGGAAAACATGTTCAAATTGACAGCATTGTGTTGTGTCAGAAAGCATTGAGCTTACGTGAACACTTTCAGCAAGGGCTCTCCTGAAATGAGTGACCACATTCATGGAACATTTATCAATCTATTGTAATTATTCTATTTTACTATTAGTCATTGTTAATTTTTTACTGTGCCTAATTTATAAATTAAACTTTATCATAGTTATGTATGCATAGAAAAAAACATAGTATAGAGTAAGTACTCAGTGTTGTCAATAGGTTCTGTGACCTTAAGCAAAATGATGTATGACAAGACTAATTTTACCATAGGCTATTGATAGAAACAAGAGTTAAGTTCCTGCTGCAGGCATCTCATCAGCGTTATAATGAAATGACATTATTTGAGGGTGTTCCGTCTATAGAGTTTGGTATTATCTGAAGTTTCAGGCATCTGCTGGAGGGAGATGTCTTGAAATGTATCCCCTATTGATGAGGAGGGACTAGTGTACATTGATGGGTGCCAGAAAGTAAAGTAAAAAGACATAGTCATGGTCATTTCCCTTAAAATTTAAGAGAGATGAAAAAATTACAGAGATAGGTGTTGAAACAGACTATTGTAGTATAGTGTTGGTTTGATGGAAGTGTGCAGACTACAGTGGAAGAAATAGCTAAGCCTGTTTCTGGGGATTGGGAAAGGATTCACAGCCTGAACAGAGCCTGAAAGCCTGAGTACGAGTCAGCAGGTAGAGAGAGGGTAAGTGACTTGACGGAGGTAAGAGCCCGGGTGCCAGAAAGAATGGGGAATATCAGGTATGGCAGGAGCATACTTGCAAGGCTGATAAGAGTGGCAAGAACTGAGGCAACGTGAATAGTGAGGTGATAGTTAGATAGGAAGACTGTTTGATTCATTTGGATTTTATCCTGAAGGTCAGCGTTTTCTGACTTAAAGCTGTGAATCATTTTGTTAACAAGAAAAATTTATGTGGAAACTCAGTGTATAAAACACATAAAAGTGAAGCACTGTTTTGAAAATTGTTTTATGTGGCAAGCTGTTAAAATTTGAGCAGGGTGGAATGATATTATTTAGTATTTAGAAAAGCCCTGGTAGGTAATTTGTGTGCAGTGAATACTTGTTGATTGGATGGACAAATAATCTCTATAGAGTAGAAAGTTCACTGTTAGTATAGAACGAGTGGACAGGAACCAGAAAGACAAGTTACAGGGCTATTGCAGTAGTAACCTAGCTGAGTGATGACAGGACCCTGAACTACAGGAAGGACTGAATGAGAGGCTGGATATGAGAATGGGAGATGGACTTTAACTGGACATGGTTGGACAGTGCTTGTTTGAGAGGGATCGTCTAGCACAGTGGTACTCTCTGCAGCGCTGCAACATCCCCAGGGACTGCTCTAGGAATCTGTGGAGGAATTTGTGGTCTTAGAGATTGGAAGACAGTACTGGCATTTAGTGGATGACAGCAGACGTGCTAAATGTGTACAGTGCTCAGGATACTCCCGACAATGAAGAATTCACCCCTGTCCTCAGAACTTTAATATAGGTGAAATAATTTTGTATTTGAATCTGAATCTAAACTTCAGTTTTATATATGAATACAGAGATTTTTGGAGTGTCTTAAGATATACTAAAAAATTTAGGGATCTGACTTTGTGTGAATCAAGGGAAGGTTATACGAAATTTTTCATTTTGGAAAATCCTATATCATATCTTCTCACTGGTTGTATTTCTGTTGCTTGGCATACAGCACAGTGTCAGTCTGCATTTGCGCCTTTAGGTTCTATGTTTAAGAACAAAGCAGCTGACTGTTGTGTCTTCTAGTGAGGTCATTCTTAAGCATTTACATTTAAAAATATTTTATTATATATTGTATTTTGTGTCTCCTTTTGATTACAGTTGGAATATTTTTATTGTATTTATGGACATGAGATGGTTTAATTATCTACAAATTTCACATCAAGATGGTAAAGGGAGAGTGTTAACAAAATCTGTGTTATAAAGAAGAAAGCATTGGGTCTGACAAAGTTGAAGAATCGCTTGTCTAGTGAACTATTCCCAGGATTCTGGCTTGGTGTCTACCTAGATGGGGAAAATTAAAAGAAGATTGAGTCTCAAGTCAAGGTCATTAGTAGGGCATGTTAAGTTTGAGTGAGGTAGTTAAGTATACAGATTGTAGAACCAGACTAGATTTGTTTCTATTGGCCATGCCCAGTACCTACATGACATTTTACAAGTTGCTTAACTGCTCTTATACCCAGTTTTCTCATCTTTAAAAATGGGGATAACAGTATCTACCCATTATGTTAATGTGAGAATTAAATGCCTTAAAACATTTAAAATACCTGCTGAGTGACAACTTAAAAGTTGTACTCAAATTAACCATTGATATTCACCAAACATTTAGTGCCAAAAATTATGAATTAATATGTGAATTCTCTTATTTGGTCCTTACAAAACAATATTTTTATGAGGAAACAGGCTTAGGGAGATTTAGTAAAGGTTTGGGGATCATAAGTAATATATATATTATGCAGTAAGCCTAAATTAGATAAGATGGAATAGAATATTATCAGACTTGTATTCCATTGTGATCCTCAGATCAACAGTTCCAGCATCACGTGGGAGCTTATTAGTTAGAAATGTGGGATCTCAAGCCTCACCCTAGATCTGCTGAACCAAATTCTGCATTAAAAAAGTTTCCAGATGATTTCTGTGCATGTTAAATATGAGAAGCTCTAGATTCAGAGATCCAAGCTGCTCAGGTTCAGCAGAGGGGTAGAAAACATGGAGGCCTCAGTAAATGGTGTAGCAAAAGGCTCAGGAGGAAAAACAGCAGATTTCGGGACTTGGCAGATCTCTGGACCTCAGTTTTCTAGTCTGAGGTGAGGCTGTCTTTTAGCTCTAAGTCCCATGTCTAATACTGGGACTATGCTTCTGAGGATGCGCAGGATATGGATGATGGAGGAGAGAGAGGTAAGTGATGATTTTGGGTAGGAGGATAGGCATAAAACTTAGGCATGAGTACACTATTAGTGTAAAATTTAATAAAATTTATTAAAATAAATGTATTTTGATATAATTTCATTCTTTATGAATTTTCAGTGTTTGAATTTAAGGAGGAATTTTCCCAGAAATCTTCAAAGTGAGGAAATGCTTTTTTCCAGCACGTCTTCAAATTTTGAGACATAAATTTTATGCTTGCATGCCTAATGCTCAGATGTTAATTTTTAAATAATTATTAGGCTTATCGTAATTCGAAACTTAATGTGTCATCATTGGATATGTTTTGTATTAAGACCTAAAACAGTATTACTTTAAAAAATTCTAAAATTAAGATTTGTCTGAGCTTCCTCATTTTCCTTTAAATGTCCTGAGGGCGTTGACAGTGTCTATTCTTTGTACATGCAGGTAGGATATCTAAAATAAACATTTTGATTTTGCATAAAATACATATTAGCTTATTTGAAAATGTAAAATGCAAAACTTTTCTCCCTTGAATGTAGTTTCAAAGTAATCTTTCGGATTATCCTCAATTTTTATGCTAAATTCAAGTCAGGTGACCGAGGAAGAGTTGTGTTCGTATTGTAAAGAAGAGAAAGGTAATGTGGTAGAAGAAATTCGTGACAGGTAGCCATTGGGGTGTGATGGAATAAGTGAGTGCTGGTGGTGTCGGATGGATAGTAAGGTGGAAAGTAACTTAATGGTGAAGGTGCTTGTCGGGAGCTGAATAAGGTTAAAGAATCTAGAGACAACCACCTCCCAACGCTTCTTTCTTTTTATCCTATAAGAGGCCTTTTGGGAATATCCTGTTTCTTGAAGGTCATTTCATTTTTGAAATCCTCCTGTGCTGGCGCTCATTTTCTAATGATTTCTTCCAGGCATTGGAGCATAAAGAAAGACAGCAAGTCTGGGAAGACCAGAATTAGAAGAGAGATTGTGGGTTGTTCTTAAGAGGGTTTGTAATTTACTTGCTGCTTTTCTGGGTGATTATAATCTCATCAGCCTTTGTAGAGTTTGTTGGCAGGAGCTCAGGAGAGTCTTGTCATTGAAAGATTGTCTCTAGATTTCTAGAACAAACATGGCAATGATTTAGAACCCTCCTTGGAGGAGGGAAGAGGTGGATGGCAGAAATTGACAGCGAAAGAGGATTTGTTGATGGATTAGTCTTCATACCGCTGCTTGCTATTTATTGGAAGATCACAGAATATTTTTTATCAGTTTTATTTTTAAAAATAGCTTTATTCAGGTATAATGGACATATATATATATATAATTGGATAAGTTTTGACATGTATACACTGTTCATCATCAGCACAAGCAAACTAGTGAACATATCAATGACCGCCAAGAGTTTCCTTGTGCCCCTTTGTAATCCTTACCTCTTGTCGCTCCATACCCTTTTTCCCAGGTAATGTCCAGAACTACTTTCTGCCACTGTGTTTTAGTTTGAATTCCCCAGAATTTTATATAAATGGAAGCATACAGTACCTACTCTTTTTTCGGTTGCACTTCGTTCACTCAGCGTTAGTTTGAGATTCATCCATGTTGCAGCATGTGTCAGTAGTTCATTTCTTTTTATTGCTGAGTACCGTTCCACTTTCTGGATATACCACAGTTTATCTGGTTCATCTATTCACAAACACCGTGTATTATCCTTTGGATAGATTCTTTCATTTCTTTGGGTAAATACTTAGAAGTAGAATGGCTGAATAATATGGTAAGTGAAAATTTAACTTTGGGGAAAAAAGCCTTTATTTTAGAATCATTTTAGATTTACAGAAAGATTAGAATGACATTACAGGTGGTTTATGTGTCTTAGAGGTTGGCAAACTTTTCCTGCAAAGGGTCAGTTAGTAAATAATTTAAGCTTTGTGGACCAGGTGGTTTTTCTTGGAACTACTCAACGCTGCCAATGTAGGGCAGAAGCAGCCATAGATGACAAGTAAATGAATGGGTATATAAGAGCTTTTAATAAAAAATTTAAATAAAATTTTATGAAAAGAAATGATAGGTTGAATTTGGTCCATGAACTGTAGTCTGCTGATCCTGGCTGTATATTTTACCAGTTTCCCTAATGTTTAATCTTAAACAGCCATGGTGCATTTGTTAAAACTAAGATATTAACTTTGGTACAATATTATTACCCAAACTTTATATGAATACCAACGGTTTTCTCCCAGTGTCTTTTTGTTTCAGGTTTTAGTCCTGCATATACCACATTATATTTAGTTAACCATGTTTCCTTCGTCTTTTGTTGTCATCATATAGACTAATGAGTATTCATTTTATTTTGTAGGTTTTAATCTAATACAATGTTTGACCATTGGGAGTTCTAGGGTTCCAGTGTCCTTTAGACATGTCCTCATTTTTTCTTTCTGAAATATTTTCTGAATGAATAGTTTTTCACTTTATGGGTATATTCCTTTTTGTTTATCCATTTATAAGATGGTGGGCATTTGGATTGCTTTCACTTTTTGGCTCTTAGGAATAATGGCTGTGTGTATTTGCTTATAGGTGTTTATATGGACATGTATTGTCTTTTCTCTTGGGTAGATACCTAGGAATAGGAGTGGGGTTGTGTTTCACTTAGTAAACTGCCAAACTTGTTTGCCAAAGTGGCTGCACCCATTTATATTGCAGTGTCTGAGTCCTGGTTTCTCCACATCATCATCAATACTTGTTATTTTCTGTCTTTTTAGTTATAGATATCCTAGTGGGTATGAAGTGTTATTGAATATGGTTTTGACTTGTAGCTTGCTAATACTAATGATATTTGGTATCTTTTCTTGTGTTTATTAGCAGTTCACGTATCTTTGATAAAATTTCTATTAAGACATTTTGTCCATTTAAAAAATTGAGTTTTTTAAAGTCATTAATATATTCTAGATACAAGTCTTTCATCAGAAATATGATTTTTCCTAAAAGCAACAAATGAACAGGACAAACACACTCATGGACATGGACAAGGGACTAGTGGTTACCAGAGGGGAGGGGGAAGGGAGAGGAGGGAAGTAGATGGTGTAAAAGGGGTCAAATATGTGGTGACAGAAGAAATTTTAACTGTGGGAGGTAAACACACAGTATAAACATATGTATGCCTTACTGTTAAAATGTACAACTGAAACTTAAGGACTTCGTTAACCAATGTCACCATAAAAATAATTAATTTTAAAACAGAAATATGGTTTTTATGTAATGTTTTCTCAGTCTGTGGGTTGTCTTTTCAGAAATTTAAAATTTTGATGAATTCTAATTTATAAAGATTTTATGTTTTTGTTTAGAAAACATATGTGTGGGCTCATTTCTGGACTGTTTGTTCTACTTCATTATTCAGTTTGCATTTAGCCAGTTCCGCACTGTCTTGATTACTGTAGTTTCATAGTAAGTCTTAAAATTAAGTAATGTTAGTGATGTTCACTCTATTGTTCATTATCAGTTGTTTTGGCTATTTTATATGCATTTCCATATGAATTTTAGAGTTAGTTTATTAGTTTCTACCAGGAAGAAACCTCCTGGGATTTTGATTGGGATTATGTTGAATATATAGATGAATTTGTAGAAAACTGACATGTTAATAGTAGTCTTCTGACCCATGAAAATGGCATTTCTCTCCATTTGTTTAGGTTTTCTTTAATTTCTTTCAGAAAACTTAATATTTTTCACTATATTTTCTCCCTTTTTTTTTTGTTAGAATTATCCTGAAGCATTTCATACTTTTTAAATGCTATTGCACATTTTTTAAAATACCAGTTTTTGTCTGCTGGTGTATAGAAATACCATTGAATTTTGTATATTGATCTTGTATCCTGTAACCTTCCTAAACACACTTTTTTTTTTAGCAGCTTTTCTGTGGATTCCATTGGATTTCCCACGTAAATGGTGATACTGTCTGTGATTAAGACAGTTTTGCTTCTTTCTTTCTGATCTAGGATGCCTCTTTTTTTTTTCTTGCCTTATTGCACTGTCTAGAACTTCTCATAAAATGTCAAATAGAAGTGTTCAGAGCAGACATCCTTATCTTGTTTCTTATCTTAGGGAAAAGCATTCAGACTTTCACTTTTTTCCTTTAGGTATGTTCCTGAACTCCCATGGGTTATTTAGAAGTATGTTATTTATTTCCAAATATTTGGGAATTTTAGGGCGCTTCAGTTATTTTAAATTTAATTTAATATATGTCAAATAAGATGCTTTATATGTCTTGCATCCTTTTCAGTTTATTGAGACTTGTTTTTTGGCCCAGAATGTGGCTTCTCTTGCTAAATGGTCTCTATGCACTTGAAAAGAATGTGTATTGTGCTGTTGTTGTTACTGTTGGCTGGAGTGTTATATAAATGTTAATTCAGAAATTTTTTTTATATTTAATACAAAAGGGTTCAATAAGAAATGGATTCTTTTCCCTTTCCCCAAGATCATAGCGTGAGTCTTTGGAAATCCTGCCAGCTCTTTCTTTTTAGCTGAAGAGCAGTCTCCTGATTCGAATGACAGCTTTGAACTGGAAGACATTATTTCATTAATGCACTAATCAGCCACAGAGATTACCTGATTGGCTACTTAATAATTAAATGAGGTTGCTTGTAAGTCATTGAGCATACACAGAACTAATTAAATTAACCCTTTACTGGGTATTCTTGTGGGAAAATGGAGAAACCTAAAAATCCTTGAAAACTGGTGAGATAAGCAGATATTTCAAGAGAAGGACCTTATTTAAGAAATAAAGTACAAATAAAACAAAAAATACAGATTCGGAAGCTAGTCCTCAGACAACTTGAGTATTTAGTGACATTATTCTTAGGGTATTAATGTAAAAGCTTTTATACCAACACTTCCTTAGGATAGGAATTTGAGATGATACCTCTTCATAGCCAATTTTACTATCTATGGTTATTTCATCATTTTTTTGCAGCAGCCTGGTGAGACAGAGTAAAGTTGAAAGAGAAGGTCACACAGATTGATTATAAATAATAGATGATGAACAAAATATATGGACTAGAATTTCATAATTGGAAATTTCAGCTTCTCATTTTATAGTTGGACAAAGTGTGGTGGTTGAGGACATTAAGATACAGAAAAGGTAGACATTTGTCTAACAGTGTTTTTCAACAAGGTTGATTTACCTCTCAGAGGACTTTGGCACCATCTGGAGACATTCTTGGTTGCCACAATTTGGGGCACGGGACTACTAGTATCCAGTGGATAGAGACCAGGAATATTGTTAAATATTCTACAATGCATAGGACAGCGTCCCAAAACAAAACAATAATCTGGCTCAAAATGTCATTACTGTGGAGCTTAAGATATCTTGGTCTAAATCCAGTTTATCTTGAATTTTGATTAGAATCTTAAAAGCTCTGTACTTCAATGATTTACGTAATCTTGTCATCAGCCATTGGTAGTTATCTCTAAGCTATTATTTTTAATTTTTTTCAAGTTCATTTTTTAAATTAGGTGAAATTTACATAATATAAAATTAAAACTTAGGTGAAATTTACATAATTTAAAATTAACCAGTAACCATTTAAAAGTGTACAATTTGTGTGTAGTAAATTCAATATGTTGTGCAACTATTATCTCTATCTAGTTACAAGACATTTTATCGCCCCAAAAGGAAATCCTATACCCAATAAACAGTCACTCTCCATTTCAGTCTGTCCTCAACCCCTGGTAACCACTAGTCTGTTTTCTGTCTCTGTGGATTCTAAATTATCTTTCCATTTCCTTTTTTGTGATGCTTTGGAAGGAACATTGGATGGTAAGTCTGGAGAGTGAACTTCGCATCCCAGTTGCCTTGTTATTTCTCTTATTATCTGTGTGATTGGGTAAGTTATTCATTTTTTCTAAGCCTCAGTTTCCTCTTTATTTACATGATAGCTGTTATAGTAGCCAGAATGCCTTTCTTCTTTAAATGAGATCTTTAAAGTCTGAAATTTTAGCCCACATTTTGTTTGCTTAGAATTTTTGTTGGATGTCTGTAACAAAATTTAGAAACCTACACTAATTTCTTTCTCACCCAGGATGCTTCTGAGCCACCTTTCCAGATTCTGAATTAAATGTCCATGGCTTGATATGCTTGTAATTAGAAACTAATTTTAGTTTCAACTCAAAGTGATAAGAGAAATAAAGATGACTCCAAAGTCATCCCATTATTAAACATAAATATATTTTGGCTTATCTAATTTAGCACTTAACTTTATATTGCTTTATAATAATAATTTTAAAAACCCAAACCAGGTATATTCTTATATTCTTATTTCTGCTTAAAACCTTCCAGTGGCTTCTTGCATTTAGAATAAATTGTGAATTCCTCACCACTGCATGTAGTAGGGTCTCCACAGAATCTCTCTGCTTTCATGCCTTGTTGTGAATGATTTGCTACCTGGCTCATGCTATAGCCACATCAGCTTCCCACCTCCCCCATAAAATTTTTCCAACTTCTTAAGGTCCTTTGTACCAGCTTTTTCCCCTCTGTGGAAGGCATGAGGGAACAAACCCTGTTACTGGTTATCAAACCTTAGCTCAGAATTCATCTCAGTGAAACCTTCCGTGATTATCTTATCTATGGCTTGTTTTAGAAATTTAAAAAATTATATAGAGAGAGTAATGCAATAAATTTCCATCACCTGGCTTGAACAGGTTTTAACATTTCTCTTGTTCATGATCACCCAGTTTAAAGTAGTACCCTGCCTCTCTTCCCAACCCTCTCACTGTCATATTACTCTCTCCAATTTTCTTTTTCTGCAGTTATCTCTTGTTTACTTTATTGCTGTTTTCCCCCACACATGCACACCATAAGTTTCATGGAGCAGGGATCTCGTCTGTCCTATTCAATTTTGAATTCCCAGTACCTGGAATTGCCACATACATAGTCCTCTTCCTAAAATCAGGGGCTGTGTTTTATGCATATTTGTATTAACTGTGCCTCGTAAAGAGCTTCTTCACACATAGTAAACACTAGATCTGGTATTTTTCTAAGTCACTGTTCTCTACTGACAACAGATTTGTTTACATAATAGCCTTTTTCAGGATTTCTTGAATGGAAGGGAGAAGAGTATTCTTTTATTTACTTTCTGATCCTCTTGCTTGTAGAATAACAGGCTTCTTAATGATTGGTGATTTTTTTCCTTTGCCAGATTCACTTGGTTTTTAATCTTCCTTGTTGTCTGCTCGTAGGTAATTTGTAACACATATTGGAAGCCCACATTTATCTTTCCTTTCCCTGATTTGTTGTTTCTAGAACTATAGCTGGATAGGATGTTTGAGATAATTTAGATTTAACTCAGTTTTACAGATGAAATTTCCTAAGGTCATACAATAAGGTAGTGGGTTGAATTGGGATTATAACCAAGAGAGCCAAGCCTATTGGTAAATAGTAGGCAAAGACTTAATCATTTCCTCATTGTTTCGCATTTGAGTTCTGTTTATCAGTTGGATTTTTATATTCTTTGTAATCAGGGACCATTTTTTAATACTTTTTTAGTACCTTACGTAGGTTTTATTTACGGGGTAGTATTTTTGGATTAAGAGAATGAGAAAGTCTTGCTTTATTTGAGAATTAATTTAATATTACATTTCTACCTTCTTTATGGGAAAAGACACCTGGAGGGCAAATCGTGATTACTTGTGCAATGGGTATATAAAAAGAATTGGGAATGGGACAGATGAAATGGAGAGGATTAACAGAAGGCTGCAGATGGTGGCCTAGCACTTTGGAACAAGTCCATCAGTTCCTTCTGTCCAATCCAGTGTAAAAGATCCATCTGCGCCTCCCCTGAATACAAGAATGTGATGTAAATGGATGTAGGATGTAAACACTGGGTTTTGCTGAAAATAATTGTTAGGTTAGGTAGACTTGGAAATGTTAGGAACCAGATACAAAGAACTGAATGAAGACTTCGTTTAGGTAGGTTCTAACATATGATTTCCCTTTCTGTTTATCTAGTAAAATTAAGACTGTTTTGGCGCCTTGGATCATGCTTTTATTGTTTGTTAAAAGGAAAACAAATAAATGTTAAATTTTAAAACAATGCCTTTTCTCTCAAGAAAATCGATTTAAAATCAAGAAATTTGAGATAAGAAAAAGAAGAAAATAAAATGGTTCTTTATAATTAGTTATTTTGAGCCTATACGAGTCTGTTTACATATATGCAGGCACAATTTTGAAATAAGTGTCATAACATATGTATTAAGTCCTTTTAAAAGTAATATGTAATGAACACTTTTCAGTTAATATGCAGATCTATACTATCATTATAGTCAGATATGGCTATGCCATTGTGTTTTTTAACCACTCCCTTATTGTTGGACATCTAGATTTCTCCCAGGCTTACAGAAACTAACAGTGCTAAGATGTATCTTTGTATATGTGTGTACATGACTCTTTCCTTAGGATAAAATTGATAGTGAATTTCTGTGCTCAGGGTTTTGTACCAGTTTTTTAAAGTGATATTTTTGATTGTCCTGGCTTATGTTCAAATAACTTGCCTCATTTGATTTGCATGTCAAATCAATGATGATTCATAGTTGTGGATGCAGTTCTGGTGGTCTTATCTATCATAACTAGAAATGATTGGGAAAGGATAATTTCTATTTATTGTCTGGTTCTGCAAAATAAGGTAATAGGTAGTATTACCATTGAGTTTTAATGTGATTAAATCCAATTAGTAAAGTCATCCTGTTATTTTCTTGTTAGCTACACTTCATTTTCTGTTTCTAGCTTTCCTTTCCATTTTACTTCCCTGACCTACCTCCCATACCCTTCAGCTGCTTTTTTTTTTTTTTTTTTGGTGAGTCTGCCTGAAGCAGGCCTGGGTTCGTCTTATCTTCCATTCTTAGGGCTAAAGAAGCCTTTGGCTTCCAGTTCACAATTCTGTAGAATTTGCTATTTCCACATTGGGGGAGGGATATGACTGCTATTTTGACTCTCCTGTTTTCAACGAAGGTAATCAATAGAATATTGCTATGGAGTCAGAGAAGAGGTAGTGAACCTTTTCCCAGAGACTCTGGGGAAGTTGTGTGTGGAAGTCCCTCCGTACAGCCATAAAGGCTCTTTGAAGTCATTTGTGAAGCTTAAACGTGGTTTGAGTCTCCATTAGTGGTGTAGTGTGTCATTTTATAGAGACAGGTGGTGGACTTCCTTGGGGAAGGGCAGGGTGGAACCTCGCTGCCTTCTCATGAGACATCTAGAGCTGCCTTCCTCTCTCATGGCATTCTGGATATAGCAGTCTCTAGTGCATCTACAGTCTGTTTTTGGAGGAGGATGTTCTTTTTGCAGATAGCCTGCAGTCTGACTTTTGATTAGCCATTGTTACAGTTTTCTTCAGGAAATGCTTGACACTCTTCTTTAAAATTTCTCTGAGGTGAAGTGTCTGACCTCAACCTCCACACCCTCTTGGGGGCACACAGACCTTTCTTTGACCTTGTCGGAATTTCACTTTTTGCAGAACCTTAGATCTTTTACAGTGCCTGTAGGTAGTTATGAGACTGGATTTAGATGAAGGATATCTGTGATGACTGTGGACCTCCTATAAAGGGATGGAAATCAGAAAATTGTTCTTGTGGGGAGGACAGAGCAAGTTTATATATAGTTCTGACTTTGGAAGCTAGAGTGTGAAGGGAGACGGGTAATTTGTGTACTCGAGCAGTGTGACTTATTCCTTTGCAAGTTTTGTTTCCAGGCAAATACCCTTCAAGATCTAGAGTTACACTTTTGAGCTAGAGTTACACTTTTGAGGTCTAATTTTTCTTCTCCTGTCACTTAGAATTGTTCTTAAGCATGGCCTTAACACACTGGTCTATCTAGGCTGTGGTTGCCCCGTTTAATCAATCAGGCTCTATCACTACAGCTGCTAGGCTTGCTTCCTCCTTCGGTGTTCAGAAGGGATTGTTTGGTGTCACATTGTTCATAGAACCCTAAGTCCAGTTTTTCTTCAGGTATGCATTATGATATTTCAGATATGCTCTTCTCCCCAAATGATTCTATAAGCTAAGCTAGATATGTAGTCTAAAGCTAGTCCAAATCTCATGTGTGTTTGGAAGATGGATTCTAGAATCACTCTAGATCTCTTGGAAGACAGAGATTCTTGATATGACAAAGTTTTGAAGTGTATTGCAAGTACTTTATTACTGATTGTCAATTTTCTTAGTTTGCAAGTGATATACCCAAAACATTTGAGCAGATGTAAGATTCTTGTAATATTTTAACTCATATTTTCACATGCCTTTAGGATATGAAAAAAATTGTTGGGGCATGGAGTTGGAATGGATTATAACTAGGACAGGTCAAAGTCCGTATGTAATTTACCTTTATCTTTTCTTAGTGATACGCCTATTGGGGCATGCTTGCATGTTTAAGACATCTATTTGCAACTAGTGATTAATTCCTGAGGTGTAGGTTATAAAGTGAGAATTGGCTATATAGAATGTTAAAATATTTTCTTATTGTCTTCTTATATGGTGGATAGATATGTGCATAAGGTGGTGACTTAATTCACTTAGAAGCCTTTTGTATTAGTGCCTACAGTGCCTAGTGTGTGTTCCTTAGTATTTGAATAAATAAATAAGTAAACAGATAGATAAATAAGAATTGTTTTCTCTATTGAACCTTACCTATTATCAGACTTTTGGCTTTTTTAGTCCAAGTAATTGATTTTAGTATCGTTTTCTTCCCTTCTTGATTCAATGTTCTGCCCTGCCTTTTTGGCCCAGTTTTTTCTTTCACATTGCTGCTGAAGTAGGATTATTAGGTGAACTACTTTCTGTTGTATATTCGAAATAAAGAATTTTACACTAGTTCAAATGTAAATTGGTATAGCTGGTATTTTGGGTATAATTCATTAGAGCAGTATGATATAGCCTGTAGTTTTATATTTTATATGTTCCCCCAGAAAAATGCCCATAGATGAACAACATTTTTTGAATGATTCTAGGGTAGTAACATACAATCTCCAGTTTTACAAAATTACAGATTTCTCCAGTTATTTTGTAGAACTGTGTTGCGAAATGCAGGGCATTCAATTTTAAATTTTAATTCACCTTAAGAAATGATTTTTAAAAAACGCATGCAAGGCACAACACTGAAGTACTATATCATATCTGAAGTTGCTCCTTTTGCCATGAACTAGAGAGAAGGGAAAGTGAAAGGTTTGTACATTATACAAGATGGGTTAGATTTTCTTGTCTTCTTTCCTAGATGGGCTGGTGTACAGATACTATTACCATTTAGTGCCATGTGTGAAATATCTTGGGCAGCAGTCGAAATGAAATCATTAATGGCCAAATATACTTGAATTCTTGGAAACACTACGACCTGTAATACATCCAAGTATAGTAAAAATCTGAAAATCCAGCATTTTGTTTTTCAGAAAATCCGCAAGGCATATGAAGAGATTTTTACTGTAATATAGTTTGTTGGTAGACTGGTAGAGTACATCTATTAGAACTGTTTGGCTTGCTAACATTTACATGTTATACATCTTAAGGCAATGGAAGAGTATATTGTACCATTCTTGATACATTTGCCATTTTATGTAATGCAGTTTAGAAATCAGATACTGTATTCAGTTGTGATTATCTCAGAGTTTTTCTACTTTTAATTTCCTATCTACTTCATGATAACCTCAAGCCAAAAGCAAAGGTGGTGTGGGTTAACCTTAGTGATACCACCAGAAAATAGCATTGATAAATGACTTAGACAAGGTGAAAAGAGACACGTGAGAGCATTCAGAATTTCAGTAGAGGTCATCTGTATTGCCCGATATTAATTTTTGTATCTAAAGTTTATTTACTTTTCATAGGAAAAGAAATTTGCACTTCAAGTATTAGATTGTTTTCTCCTTCTGTGTCCATGAGTATGCAACGCAGCTTCCATGTTAATCCTATCAAATTCTTTTACAAGTAATTTCTGCACAACTGAAGAATTCATATCTCTCTATTTGTGGGTGTCAGTATGAGATTATTTAGTCAACTCTATTTTCAATAGAGCAGTACCTAAGTATACTGTTTGATTAGAGTTAATTTAAATTACTGTATCTGTTAACAGGTGAAATGTATACCATATGTAATATAAAATGAGGAGATGTCTTAAAGTTGTATAAAACAGTCTGGAAAATTTCAGTCTGGGCTGTGGTGGATTAACAGTTATTCTCATTTTTGCTTTAGGCCTATCTTCATGAGATGGAGGGCTTGTGTTTACAAGTGAGTGAGAATTTGGAGTTTGAAAATATTGGTCTTCGCAATTTCAGTTCATGTAATATTCCTTGTTGTATTCTACAAATAATTTGAAGGTATTTTTTAAAAAATCTGTTGATAATCATCCATCTGTAGCATCCACTGGGAGGAGACTTTCTTTGATTTAATTTTTTTCACGGGAGATTTTACTACTTCCGGAGGTCCAGATTTCCCAGTATGTTGATGATTTCTGGGAAGAAATTGTTTTTAGGACTGCTTTTAATATTTCCAGACCTTTTCCATTCTGTGTTGGAGAGGGTTGAAATGGTGAAATTATAAAGCCATAAGTTAGTGCCAAGGGAGTTGCGTGCCCTGTTTACTGAAATACCTTTGAATACAGTTCCCTTAATAGTAACTAATTTTATGTAAAATATTTGGACCTAGGCAGCTAAGTGTATGTATAAGATCAAAGGGTAATTAAGCTAGAGAAACAAGTGATTTTAAAATAATTATTATACATGATTACTGGTACTGAGTTAAGAATTTTTTAATTTTGTGGTTCAAGAAGATAGACTACTATATCATCTTTTAAAATTGTTTTCTTTTCCAGATCTTTATTGTCCCTTATTATTGTTTGTTTCCTTGGCTGTCAAATATTGGTAAATTCCTTCCTCCTTATTCGTTCTCTGAATAACAAAATGAGTAAAGTCAATATAGTATGTTAAAGAGTTTAGGTTCTAAATCAAAGCTGCCTGGATTCAAGTCTCGGTCATGCTATGAATGTATCATGATTTATCTCATTATTCCTCCTATATGGACCCTTCAGTTGTTTTAATGCTATGATGTTGTTGTTGTTTTTTTTTACTAAAGTACCAGTGGATAGCAAATGCACATTTATGATTCTTTCCATATGATAAATTCTTAAAAGTGGCAAAGTCAATCTTTTGACAGTCTCTTGATACACGTCACATTGACATCGTTGTCAGATGTGTTCTCTCACAAGAAGAACATTCTTTATCTTTAAAGAATTTAAAATCGCTTTATTACACAGAAGTTTATTGAGTGTTTTACTCTTGCTAATTCTTGAGAGACTTGATTTTTGATGGGTTTGATTACGTTCGTTCAACTAGTTTCTGTTGTATGAATTTTAGTAGCATTTAGATAAATTTAAATATATGCCTGGCAACAGCAGTTGACTGGCACTATGTTTTCCCTGAGGGTCACCTCTTGATAATTCTGTTTTGCCTTATAAAATGGGAAATTTTCTGTGCTGTACTTGATTATTATGCAATAATTACTTTTAATTCAATGGAAGAATAAATACAGAAACTTAATAAGTTGTAGTTAGTAAAAGTACTATTATTGGTGAAATCGCTGGTCAAATTTTGCAGAAAGTAAGGAAAAAATGTTAGGATGTGAAGTGTTATTGCTACAATCTCTGCTTAGGGTGAAAGGTAAAATTATGGTTCTGGCATTTTGTTGGAAGCAGAGCTTCTAGGTAGCCGAGATTCCTGATACTGCAGAGTTTACCACTATTTACCACTTGATGGTTTAAACTTTTAATTTACCCATTTTGAGAAGAAATTTTGATGGAGAATGTAAGAAATTTTGATGGAGAATGTATCATACTTCTCAGCTTTTTTAAAAAATTGACTTTATTGGAGTGTAATTTACACAAGTGGACAGATTTTAAGTATACAGTTGAAATTCATCAACTTTATACACCTTAACCACTTCCCCAAACAATATACGGAACATTTTGATTTTCCTAGAAAGTCATATCTGCCTCCCAACACACATATACTCTATCCCATGTAATTGTCGATCTGATTTCTGTCACTACAGATGAGAGTTGCCTGTCTTAGAAAATAAATAGAATCATACAATATGTATTTTATGTCCTTCCCAGCCTAACATAGTGTATGGGATTACTTTTATCTAGTCCCAGTAATTGTCCATCCTGTCTGTACTGCACTGTAGCACAGTTAATTTCATTTATGTTGAGCTGTGTAGGTCTTTGCTCCTAACTTTATTAGCCCCACACTTAAGTTTGGGAGTGTCTTCTAGTGCTAGGTTTTTAAAGTAGTGTTTCTGGTTCACTTCATGTCAGACAACCACTGAGATCTGCTATGTTTTATTGTCATTTTTATCTGCATTATATTTTTCATAGGCTGGCCCTATTTAACTGGTCAGACTTCCCAGTCTGGTAATAATGTATGATAGATAAATGCACATAATCTGTGCTCAGGCCCTACCTTTCTGCACCCTATGCCTGCCTGCCTCTCTTCCCACATGTCCCTTGGCCATCATTCCATCTGTCACTCTTATTTTGCTCCCTAATTCTCCAAGATGTTATATCAGCCAATTTATCCTCCATCAGCCTTTGTAGTTCACACTCAATTATCTCTAACCCTCTCCCTCCTATACCCCTAACAAACACCCCACCGCTTCTGTCTCAGGCTGTGATTGATTTCCTTTCCTTTCCTACCAGCTTTCTCTCTAGGCTATGCATGCATGCTTGTCAGATTTTAATGCTGGGGAAAGAGGTGTTCCACTTTGAGCCTGAGTTGTGCTTTGTGCAGTCTGACTTGTTTCTCAACGTCCAGCCTGGGCTTCTTTGAAAATACCCACTGGGGAAGAGAAATGCAAGCTTGCATCATTCCCATGGGCTGTGCCTGCGGTGTTTTTTTGCTGGTTTTAAAAACAGCTCACTGTTTGGGTCTCAGATGACCCTGGAAACAATTACTTTGCCTATGTAAGTTATAATAGTTATAGACAATCACTTTCCACTTTGTGTTTAATTAGCAAAATCGTGATAATGCACATCATTAAATATATGCTATTAACTCTATGCTATTAGTTTATTTGACCAGTACAGTAACCTGTTTGTAAATGCTTTGTTTCCATAGTTTGTGGCTTGTGTTGCATGATTAAGTGGTCACAACTTACAGAGAGTCCTGGTGAACATAACAGTATTTATGATCTTTGAGTATAGATCATAACTGTGATCACTTATACTCATTTGCTAGCTTTCTAAATGCCACATCAGTTTTCGCTGAAGCTGCAGTGAAAAACACAGAAACAGGTCTTAGGACAACGCTGATATAGGTGGCATTGTTGTCCCTTTCACAAAGCAGGAAACTTGAGCTTAAATTAATTGAACTGTTCTCTTTTGGTCTTGCGGGTATTTGGTTTTCAGTTATTTCAGAGGAGGACAGTAATACCTACCTTGCAAGGTTGTCAAGAGGATTACAAATAGTATAGATGTAAAGCAACAAGCATAGTGGTTGCCACTGAAATTATTAGAACAGACATGTTTCGTTTTCTCAGTAAATTATGGTCTAGAACATCTTCCTAAACATCCTAGCTTTTGCTTGAACTTGTTCATCTCTAAGGGTAGTTTATTTCATCTTGAGTCACAGCATGAAATTATTCGTGTATAGATTTGGAATAACTGCCATCAGTACTTTCTTTACTGCTCATTCTGAATTCAGTGAATTAAATACAGTCATTTAAAAAAAAAACCCATATATCCATTTTGAATGGTATCATTGGATCATTACTTGAAAATAAAAACCAACCACAGGCACAAAACTCAGACTATCTTTCCTGGTATTTTTTCAAAGACTCCATCACACACCTTGGAACAGTCCATTGAGATATTCACAAACCATCCAATTCACTCATTTAAAGTATACAGTGCAGTGGTTTTAATGTATTCATAGAGCAGTGCAACAGTCACCACAAATCAGTTTTAGAACATTTTTCACCACCCCTAAATGAAACCCCAAACCTTCTGGCAATCACCCTCTACGCTTGTTTTCTCCCCACCCCGTTGTTTAGAAACCACTAATATACTTTCTGCTTCTGGATTTGCCTGTTCTGAACATTTCCTGTAAATGAGATCATACAAAACATGGCCTTTTGAGACTGGCTTCTTTCACTTAGCATAATGTTCTTAAGGTTCTCCATGTTATACAGGTATTAGTACTTCACCCCTTGACTGACAAGTAATATTTCATTGTATGACTATACCCCGTTTTGTTTATTCATTCTTCAGTTGATGTGGGTTGTTTTCACTTTGGACTGTTGTGAATAATGCTGCTATGAACATTCATATTTGTTTTTGTGGTTGTGCCATTTTCTGGTCCCGCCAGAAGTGTTTGAGGGTTTCAGTCTCTCCACATCCTCATCAACACTTGTTTTTATCTTTCTTTTTTATTGTAACATTCATAGACTTTTATATACAGGCTTGGATGATAGATGCGTGGGTGATGTCAGTAAATGTGACATATTCTGCCAGGGGTTTTTCCTCGTAATTCTAATTCCCCAAATGCTGCCCTGTTTAGGGGAATGGGACACTTAACATCACTAGCAGACTGGAGGGTTCTTATAACTGATATGAGTGATAGTCCTTACTGGTTAAAATCTATGTTTGCGAAGGTCTGGTATTGCTCTATCTAAATCTTTAGAAACACTTTCAATATGTCATCTGTTTCAGTAAAACACTTGATAGATTTTAATAGGAATGCTGTTGGTATAGTACTCAACTTGGGTAAGTTTATGTGTAGAACAGCTGAAAGTATTTTAAACTTTGTGAGGAACATATATCAACTCTAATCATGTTTTGGTTTGGTCAGAGAAGTTAAAACTAACTAGTTAAGCATTAAACTGACATTCTCCACAAGTCATTTTATTATTTTTAAAAATTTAAACTATCGAATGTGATATTGCCCCAGAGGGGGTGAAAATTGGTTCTTTTAGGTATCGGGTGAAAAAAGTCTTTAGCTAATTATTGTGTGCTGTGGCCCCATAGGGCCATAGTACATAAAGTGATAATAGTGTATCTATGATACTAAAATTTCATGCTTTGGGACAATTGGGAAAAAAGATCTAAAAAGGTTACTTACAGGGGTGATGATGGAAAACAAGTTGAGAAACAGTGCATGAAACAGAGATACTAGAATATTAGATTATTAGAGATCATACAATCAGAACATCTCATTGTACAGTGTTTAAATAAGGCAATGAAGTGAAATAACTTGAATAAATGAATTCCTGCTGTGTGTCGAGCGCTCTACTATGCAGGTTAAAAAATGAAAAGACCCTTTGCTCTTTTGGGGAGAGGTCTTACATATAGTTAAACATGGAGTGATTATTGATTCAGTTGATGAGGTATATTCAAGATGAATGGGGGAGAACAGAGGAAGGGCCATGTGAAGCAGCTTGGGAGAAACGAGGAAGGGTCCAGAGGAAAGCTGTGTGTAAGCTCCAAGTCTTGACCCATCTTTCTAGGCAGCTGCAATAGATTTTAGTTATTTTTCAAACCTCAGTATATTTTAGAACCACTAGATTGCTTGTTTAAAATCCCGCTTCTGAAACCCAACCCCAGATAATATGATTTGGGTCTGGGTTCCGGAGATTCTGATGCAGGTAGTCTAAGAACTTTGTTTTGGGAAATGCTCTGTTAAATGGTGGCAGTGATAATTTTTCAGGGTCAAACACTAGTCTGACTTTGCTTTGTGGACATTAACCCACTATGCTGTTGCCTTTTGTCCCTTTTCCAGTAGCCTAGAAATAAATACTCCCAGCCATGGATTAGAACCCCCGCCCTCTTCATTTTTTTAACCCCAGCCAAGCTGTCGCTTTGTCTTGGCTTCCTGGTTTGATTATGTTGTTTGTATATATTTTCTTTAGCAGCCATTAAGGGTGATAGATCCTTTACCTGCTGCTGTTCAAAATAAAGGCAGTGTTATTCCATCTTTCTTGACTCATCAGAGAATATTGTGTTAAATCCTGGATACTTCAGGTGAAAGGATAGTGTCAAGTCAAGGGGAACTTGAAGAGAAGAGAGACTAGCATTATCTGAGACTGATTTAAAAAAAAGAAAAACATGAATGTTTAACTTAGAAAAGAACACATACTGGGTGTTGTCCAAGTACAGGCTAAATCAGCACTCGTTCAAGTTGTAGAGCTGAATGTCAAAACTCCAGTACTTAAGGGTCATTTAATGAAAGGGTGGGCCTGAATCAGAACCACATCTCTTGATTTTTCAAAAGAGGAGAGATGTCCAAATTTTTGTGTAAGCTCTCCCAGATTAAAATAAAACAAACAACCAGTTTAAAACAATAAAAACAAAACTACAGACCAAAACAGATATTTCTGTATGCCACCAGTGTGCAGTCCCTTATGTGTCAGAGAAAACTTGGACTAGTCAATCCATTCAATCTTTCAAGTAATGTGAAGAAAGCGGACAGCCCACAAATGAGAATTTATTTATTTCTAAGACCCAGACCTTAGCAGCAAGATTATACGGCAAGGTAGCATTAGAGAGAGTGTTGTATAATTGGAAGATGATACTTTTGTGAACTGTCTCAAAGTGAGATTCATGGTTCAGTGCCTCTTCTCTCAATTCTAAATTTAGGAAGCCCTAGGACCCCTTTAGAGCTATGTAGCCTAATAAGGCAGATTTCTGGGAAATTAGCAAGTGAGATTGATCAGAGAACATCTATTTTTGTTGAATTCCAGTGAAAATTTTGGACATATCATAAACACATTTAGCCTAGAGTAGACTCACTGGATCTCCTTATTCTCCCCTTCCCCCAAGAAAAATGAAACTTCGTGAGAGCAAAACCCTTTGACTTAGTCCACTTAAATGGTTATTTTCTCATGGTTATCCTGTCCTCTTAAACACAATAATATAGTGTCTCCTAATTGTTAATTAGTATGTCACATGTTCTGAAATACACTAACAAATTTGAGACATAAAATATGAATTATCAGTAATCCTCCAAGGATTAGGTACTGGGCATCAGAAAAGGTAAATTCCCTAGCTTCTTCACTTCCTTGGAATAGTTTGCTGTTAATTTTAATTATTTAATTATAGTCAAAGCTGAATTTGGCCTTTAGGTACAGTTTTATATACAATAATAGAATGTAGAGTAATTACATATTACCTGTTTCTAGTTCATCACATAAAAAATTGGAGTGGTTTAATAAAGACTTACATCAATTAAGAATTCTTTACATGCTGCTTGGTCGTTCCTGCCTCTGACATGTATTTTAGTAAATTTGCTTAATGATCTTTCAGATGCTTAGGCTGTGTTCCTTTGAATAACTAATGTTCCTTTTGAATAACTAATGTTTCTTTTGAATTAATTACTCTTTGAGTAACTAATTTTGAAAAACCTGTATTTTTACCGCTAATTCCAAAACCCTTTTCTCAAGTTGAGTTGCTTTGTCTGCCTACTCTCGCTGTTGACTGAGTTTGTCACCACTGAGTTTTCCCTAAACAGAAGTCCTATGGGACCATTATTAGTCCTCGGTCAAGAAGAATTTGTATAAATAGCTGTGCACACACTCTGGAGGAGGGGGAAAAAGAGAATTTAAGTGTTGGGCCCCAGATGTGAACTCCTCTTCTGTTTTTGTTTTAGGGTAATTAATGTTTCCTTGAGTTGAACTAAATTTGGGGCTCTTGTGTTTCTGACTTTCAGGTCTGAATCAGTACCTTTAAGCAATGAGCTGGGGAGTGGGGGGAATGGAGTTTGTATTTCATGTCATACCCAAATGAATGGGGTAACATGAGAGCCGTGTTTATTTTAGGCTTGGACTTGAGGCTAGAAGAAAATGGATTATGGAAAACGAACCCCCACTTCCCGCCCCGAATCCTAGTGACTTGGGAGAAACTAGACCGAGAGGTCTCTTGTTATGCCCTAATAACTTCAGTTCTTAGAGATTCTGTTGCGTTTTGTGGTGTTTGCTTCTAGGTTCTTTGGTTGTTATAAGGTGACTTGTTCTTGTCTGCCATTCTGCTCCCCACCCCACCCGCCGCCCCCTTGCCTTCTAAATTAGATACATTCTCCCCTCTGCTCCCAGACGTCTCCATCTCTGCATCCCCTGACAGAGCAATCATTTATCAAGTTGTTTCACACGTTGTCGGGAGGGGGCCCCTGGGGACCCGAGTTTGTTTCGTCCCTTTGTTGAAGCTCCACAGGATCATCCAGCTTAGTCTCCAGCCAACTGCTGGGAGTTGCTGGACTCCAGGAGCAAATGTTAAAGGGCCCCCCTTTCATCTACTTGCACTGCTACTTCAGTCTTTTATTTTAAAATTCCAGCTTATTGGAACTGTAATCACCCTGTATTCACACACACACATTTCTAGATATGTATGTAATCCTGAAAGGTTTTTGTTTGTTTTTCTTTTTACCTTTTTACCCCTGTTTTAGTCATTAAAGATCTGGAAATAGATTTTTATTCTCTTTCTCTTGGTTATTCCTTGACAGTTTTCTGTTCTTCCTTCATTACTACCCCACCTCTTTCCTAGTGGTGGATCATTATGGATTGATTTAGTAAGTGAGAGTTCCTACTTTTATAAGACATATTTTTGAATATGTTTTAGGTTATCCAGGTGTCCTTTTTTCTGATGTCATACTTCCCAATGAATAGGAATATATAAGTAGGATAGGAGTAAAAATATATATATATTTTAAAGTTTCTCAAGCTTCAGTTAAAGGTAAATGTTATTGCTTAAGTTATGCCAGTTATTTTTAAAGTATTTTAAAAAGTAAAAGAAAAAATGTACTTAGACTTAAGGATATAGCATGAATGTTAAGCAGTGTTCACTGACCATGACTTTGAAATAGTTTAGGACAGCGTTTGTTTTGTGGGGTAATAGAACTCTAACTATAATGCAGTGAGGGTTATGAGAATTTTTTTCTGCGATCCTAGAATATTTCCCCCCAATATTTTATTATGAAAACTTGCACGTGAACAGAAAGGTTGAAAACATTGAACATTATATTTTGAGCTTAAACATTTTTTTTCTTTGCCAAGCTGAATAGAACACACAGTAATCTCATAGTGCATTGTAAAGTTACACTTGGAAGCAAAATAATGAGGAAAAAAGACCTCAGATGCTTTGTGCTAAAAACAGTCTGAATTCTTAAATGAACCTGGTAGACAAGCTGAGCCCAGACCCTGACGTTGAGTGTTATTGCTAAGCAGGTTTAGTGGGGAAAGTGTTCTCCCTTCTCATCAGATATTTTAGATTGAGAATGGTCACGTTGATCAGACTGTCAACTGAAAAAGTTTATAGTGAGCACTAAATTATCGTGGAGTGTTGTGACTTTTAACATCAAAGTGAGTTCAAAATGTTTTCCCCTAAGATATGTCCTTATTTTAGGGATATTTTTCAGCTGCAAAACCATAGTGCGTTGTTTCTTACTGAGTTTCACAATAAAACTTAAAGATTGTACATTGCTAATAACAAGGATATTAGTACTATTTCAATATCCTTGTTATTAATAATATAAATATCACTAATACTTAGCTGTATTTCGAATTAAGAATAGGAAAGCAAACAGACCTTCATTCATTCTGAAAATGTATTGTGTACTATTTGCTGGATACTGTTTTAGGCAGTTGGAGTACAGGAATGAACAAAACATGCAAACATCCTCTTGGAGCTTAAATTCTCTGTGGGGGAGGCAAAAACAGTCACACGCTTTTCTTGACGTTTCTTCGGCATGCGTTGGTGAGTTTTTCTGGAAAGGGCCAGAAAATTTCTCTTGCCGATCCTTGACTTTATTATGTAAATGTTTGGGCAAGTCTGAGGGTCAATAAAGGTTTATTTATAGCAACAATACCAGACCATAGTTTTCTGACCTCTCTGTTCTGAGCTGTAAAAGAAAGACAAACAGTAAGACGTTAACTGTTTTTAAAAAATGTTTGTATAACAGGAAATACCACTGAGTTATAGACAAGAGTTTTAAGAAGAAAGTATCGGCAAAGTGATGACAAAGAATCAATACTGTTAATATACATACATCCCAGTGAAACAATGGGCAAAGGAATATGAAGAGACAGTCATAGCACAAATCTAAATGGCCAATAAATATCTTAAAAGGTGCTCTTCTGACTGGCACAGATTATAAGGATGGCAATGTCTATTGGAAGACAAAAGGTACTCTTATACATTCCTAATAGAAAATAAGATTTATGCTACCTTCTTGAAAAGTAATCTGACATCTGTTAAAACTAAAACTACATAAATGTATGTACTTTCTTTGTCCCAGAAATGCAATTCCTGGGATTTGGTGGGGGAGGAGTTATGATATTTCATTGTGGTTTTATTTAATTTTATTTCATTTTTTAAAATTGTAAATACCCATAACAAAACATCATACTAACCATTTTAAGTATACAGTTCATTGGTATTAAATACATTCATAATATTGTGCAGGCATGGCTGTCCATCAATCTTCAGAACTCTTTTCATCATGTAAAATTGAAACTATGTCTGTTAAACAGTAACTCTAGTCTCCCCCACCCTCACCTGGCCTCCCTGTCTCTGGTGACTACCATACTACTTTGTCTCTATGCTTTTGACCACTCTAAGTACCTAATATAAGTGGAATCACACTGTCTACCCTTCTGTGACTGGCTTATTTCATCTATCGTAATTACCTCTGTTTAGACAATTGTAGCATATTTCAGAATGTCCTTTTTTAAGGCTGAATAATACTTTGTTGTATGTATATACCACATTTTGCTTATCTATTCTTGTATTGATGGACATTTGGATTGCTTTCACATTTTAGTTGCTGTGAATAATGCTGCTATGAATATAGGTGTGCAAATATCTCTTTCAGATCCCGCTTTCAATTCTTTTGGATATATACCCAGCAGAATGCTGGATCATATGGTAATTAATTCTGTTTTTGGATTTTTTCGAGAGCCTGCTATACTATTTTCCACAGTGGCTCTTCCATTTTACACAGTGTACAAGGGTTCTAATTTCTCCACATTCTCACCAATAAATTTCTGAGTTGCTTTGGATAGTAGTCATTCAAATAGGTATGAGGTGATATCCCATTGTAGTTTTGATTTGCATTTCCTCAGTGATTAGTGATATTGAGTATTTTTTCATGTGCTTAATGGCCATTTGTATTTCTTCTTCGGAAAAATTCAGGTCTTTTAGGTCCTTTGCCCATTTGATATTTGGGTCATTGGGTTTTTTGTTAAGTTTTAGGAGTTCTCCATATATTCTGGATATTAATTTCTTATCAGATACATGCTTTACAAATATTTTCTCATTTGTGAGTTGCCTTTTTACTCTTTCGATAATTTTGATGCGTAAATTTTTTAAAAGTCCTGTCTTTTTCTGTTGTCACCTGTGCCTTTGGTGTCATATCCAAGAAGTTATTGCCAAATCTAATGTTATGAAGATTTGCCCTATGTTTTCTTTTAGGAGTTTTATAATTTTAGTTCTTACATTTTGGACTTTAATGCATTTTGAGTTAATTTTTGCATATGGTAATGGTCCAAGTTCTTTTTTTTTTTTTTTAAACATATGATACTCAGTTTTTCCAGTACCATTTGGTGAAAAGGCTGTTCTTTGTCCATTGTATGATCTTGGCCTTTGTATGCAAGGATATGTTTCTGGGTTCTGTCACGTCTTCCATTGTTCTGTCTTTCTGCCAGTACCACACTGATTTCATTACTGTAACTTTGCAGTAAGTTTTGAAATAAGTGCCCGTCCTCCATCTTTATTCTTCTTAAGATTGCCTTGGCTATTAGGGGTCTCTTGAGAATCCTTATGAATTTTAGATTGGATGTTTTTATTTCTGCAAAAAAAAAAAACAATTGAGATTTTTATAGGGATTGCATTGAATGTAGGACACTTTGGGTATTATTGCCATTTTAACAATATTGTCTTCAAAGTCATGAATGTTGGATGTTTCAGTTGATGTCTTTAATTTCTTTTAGCAGAGTTTTGTAGCTTTTATTGTGTCAGTCTTTCACCTCCTTGGTTAATTCCAAAGTATTTTATTTTTGATGCTGTTGCAAATGAAATTATCATCATAATTTTTCGATTGTTCATCTAAGGCAGTGCACCTGATTTTGTGTTGTATCATGCTACTTCGCTAAATTTATTATAATAGTTTTTAAACACAGCTTTTAGGATTTTCTGCATATAACAATATATCATCTGTGAAAGAGCTAATTTTACTTCTTCCTTTCCAGTTTGGATTGCTTTCTCTTCTTCCTTTTTCTTTGCCTTTTCCTCTTCATTCCCTTCCCCTCCAGTTAGGACTTCCAGTACTGTGTTCAGTGGAAGTGGTGAAAGTGATCTTAGTCGAAAAACTTTCAGTCTTTTACCCTCCTGGGGTTCCATAAATAAAGAACAACAAGGGCATATGCACAAGGAAGTTCATTGCAACCCGGTTCTAAGTGGCAAAAATGGAAAACAAAATGAAAGCCCATCAGTGTGGAGGTGGATGAATAGAATATGTTATCTCCATGCCATGGAATATTATTAGGTAGTCTTTCAAAGAACAAATTGAAGTTATACCCCTTGATGTGGAAGGATTTGCACAAAATAATGAGAGAAGCAATATGCAGAGAAGTATGGGTAATACTAATCTATTAAGATAAGGTCACCCCTCATATATTTGTGTATATATCCAAGCATGTGTGTATGAACCATGCCTGTGATTTTATGTGTACCGAGAAAACCAAAATAAGTTATATACATATTTGATTTTTTAACATGGATATATCAGTTACTGATGTAGGAGGTAAAGAAAAGAATAAAGTTGAACACATAAAACCCTCAGAAAGAATAGTATGATTGCCTTTTGAATTTTTGTAAACTCTGTGTGTGTGTGTGTGTGTGTGTGTGTGTGAGTGTGTGAATGTATATATTTGTTTACAGTTCTTTGAAAGGAAAAATGAACACAGTCAAGCTTTACAACTCTGATATGTCAAAGGCTTACTAGCTCTCAAACCTGATGTCATAAGAGACCCTCATTTTTGTTGTACATCTCTGATTACTTGTCCCATTTGCCCTGTTGGCTGAAAAATTGAAGTCTTCTTGTGTTTTATTTTGTTCTTTTGAGGAGTAGGCACAAAAACTTTACTCAAAGACTGGAAATGCCCTAGAGAAATGATGACTCTAGGGCATACAACTAGTAACTGATGGAACCGACATTTTAATTTAATCGAGGTCTGTCCTTATACTTCACACCATATACCATGTTTTTATCTTTATTTCTTGATTCTCTCTCATGCTTCTCTTGATTATTGATCTGGTACCTGATTGTATAACAGGATGTGGCTTTCTTTGGGAGAAACAAAAAGGACTGTTACAGAGAAAAAAGAACATGTTTATTTCAGTTGTCTCTCAACAGATTTATTAAGAATGGAGTAACACCATCCTGTCACAACCATCCCCTCCACTCTTCCCTCAGTCTGAGACTGAGACGTCAAGGCTAGCGTAGCCTCTATTATTCACTAAACATTAATTTCCAGGGCTAGAAGAGTTAGCAGGTAGGTTTTTATGCTCTTCTAACCTTCCTTGGCCACTGTCTACTATGTTTGTATGTTGGATAAGCTTTGAAAAAACAAAGCTACTTAACATGACAATTACACTGTCATTGGAGGTTTACCTTGTATTTTCTTGTATTTATTTGGCAATCTAATATCCAAAAATTAGTGCCTTATGTCATTGTTGATGATTATGATTCTAGTTCCATAGGTATTCAGAGGGTTATCAGGTCGTATCAACACATGAAAATGGTATGTGTCGAGGTAGTAAGGACTGATTGTTGGCATCTGTCTGGGTTGATGCTAGATGCCTTAGACTTTTCCTGTTGGCAGAAAACGAGGAACAGGGTGGAAGGCACAAGTATGGTAGTGTATGTCGATGGTAATCTTAATACACCAAGCCACTGGATTTCAGTTCATTCATATTTGTGCTGCAGTATTGCTATTTTAAACCAATTACCACTTTTTGTATAGAATAATACATCATTTATTAAACCTGATGAAAGCTTTCTTTTAAAGAGTTACCTGGAAAGATTCATCAAGAGTTTAATGGTTTCTCTCTTATTCTGTGATCCCCCCTCCCTTTTTTTAATGTTCTTGTTTTTTATGATATTGCCAGATAAGTTAGATGGATTCCTTAGTCCCAGATCTATGAATGCTTTATATTTTGGTTTTCTTAAGATTATCTGTTTCTAGGTTGAGGGAATTGTACATGGAAACAAGATTAGGATAGATGACAAATAATTGTTTGTTAAAGTGCTTTATGAAAGAAAACTTTACAGAGGTGCTATATAACTCACCATGAAGTAAGAATTTTATAGAATATATTTAAGTATAAAAGTAAAGTTCCAAAAGGATATCATTCCAGGCCATCTGTTGTGACCAAACATGTTAGTTTGTCTATCAAAAAGAAAGGAAAAAATTTAGATCCTCCTAACCAGGGTTCCCCAGCCCCTGGATCACAGGCTGGTACCAGTCTGTGGCCTGTTAGGAACCCAAGCCACACAGCAGGAGGTGAGCGATGGGTGAGCAAGTGAAGCTTCATCTATATTTGCAGCTGCTCCCCAGAGCCAGTATCACCTCAGATCATCAGGAATCAGATTCTCATAGGAGCACTGGTCCCTGGTGCCAGAAAGTTTGGGAATCACTGCACTAAATCTGTTTCTTTGCAGAAAGAGAATGGCAGGCCTGTTGACCTTATTTTTCAGTGAATATCATCTACCTAGAATCAAACTGTTATCTTTTTAAAATTATACAAGTGTAGGGTTAGCACGAAGTACTGCACTGACTACTTTTGGGACTTTAAGCCATTTTTGCCTCTCTAGTTTATAAACCTTTATTGTCCAAGGCCACATTATATAATTGATCATTCTCCTTTTCAGACTGCTCATAAGGCATCAAGACATTACTTTAAGCAATGTTTTAGAGAAACATATTGTAATATTGTAATATGTGGCATTAAATACAAGTGTAGGCAGTTAATTGAATTCCGAAGATACAGAAGGGAAGGGCAGTTAGAAAAAGAACCCTGAAACAGAGTATGTTATATAAACTTGGAAGAGTTCTAACCCAGCTCTCTTGATATTAATAAAATCCATCTCATTCATTTTAATAAGTTTTGTTCATAAAGGTAACATTTTCTTTCAAAAATGTGGGGAAAATATTAATAAATTCTAATACCGAATAATAAAGTGCAAAAGACAATCATGAAATAAATGCCTATTAAAATGGAAAAAATAGTAGCTCGTATTATTTAATTGATCACTCTTTTTTTCAGACTGCTCATAAGGCCTAAACTTATTTTTCCTATTGAATTTAAAGAGCTTATATACCAGACAGCCAGTTGTCCTGTGTCACAGTGGTTTACTTATTAGTTATTTGTCTTTACATTTTACTTGTGGCAGGCCTTTCAAGATTTCTTTAGATTAAATGGTTAGAAGGACCTTTCTCATTTCAGTTTGTTACTTTTTATGATTTTAATGAGTTTCTTTAATCCATAGGAATTTTGTTCTGATGTATGGTATGAAATAGGAATCTTAACATTTTCTAGCTAATTAACCAGTTATGTCAGAACCATTCATTGTTAATCTTTTTCCTACTGATTTGAAATGCCATCATGAGGTACATCTGTTTATCCCATTGACTTATGCATATTCTTAGCCCAGCACTGCTGTGGTTACATTATAACGTGATAGGAGATTTTAGTATCGTGATATTTACTTGATATTCTTTGCATGGCATAGTCATGTTTTCCTGTTTGAATTTGTTTATGGAAGTTATGAATGGTGTGTTTAAGAAATTACTAGATAATAGTAATTCACACGATTCCATAGAATCACTAAAATTTTTGCTTAACAGCGGAATGAATCAAAATTGTTATGATTTTGCTGATCTTCAAGTTTTTTTTTTTCCATTAAATTTTATCATGAAAAATCCCTTTTTTCTTAAAGAACTTCCTTTCCATCCTTTACTTGGGATCCATTTGATTGCTGTCCAGTCTTGCTTCACAGTATATAGATTTGTGCCGTGCGTGCCTCTGCACTCTTCTGGCTTGTCTTCTTAAAAGACAAACAGTACTCACACAGCCATTCTGCAAACCCTTGTATCTGTAATACATGCAAAACAAAGCAGGTAGCAAGGCGGACTTTTAGATGGAACTGGCATGCTTTTAGGTTCATTTTATATGTTTAATTTTACTACCTGGTAGTGTTCCACAGGGTAATTTTTCTATTAAAATTCTGCTTGGCTGTAACCTGTTAGTAATTGTAATTATATTTTAAATGGTTTATTATCTTTGAAATTAATCTTGAGAGGTTCAGAAAGGAAGAAGGTAAAGTCTCTTTAAGGAATAAGAACCCTTTAAAGACTGCCTGGGAGCCTAGGGCTGATGGTAGAAAGGCACCAATAGGGAAGATAAAAGATATTTTATCCCAAGTGTTTACTCATTTCTGATTTTGACCCAGAAGAAGAAAAAAAAAATGTCATAGGTGAAGAAACGTTTCAGAAACTTGTTTTCAGAATTAAGTACCTTCCTAGCAATTCTGTGTAACTCTTTTCTCTGTAGAGACTCTGGGTGACTGACTCCCCACTCTTCCCTCTCTCCTTCCTGGTTTAGCCTGCTTCAGCTTTTTAGGGTTCCTCTCTGACCCCTGGAGTCATTTAGGTGTGTAAATCATAAAATGGAAGGTTCTTAGCTGACAAGCTGAGCATAGGAGCAAATTATAAAAAGTCGATAGAGGCACAAAGATTCAGGCTAGGATACCATTTTGAAACGTGGGACAAGAGAGAACAAAAATGGTACAGCCATACTGTGAAGAAGGAAAATTTGATGATGAAAAAGCAAGGTTGTTCGGATAATTCATCTGCTTCTCTTTTGATCTACCTAAAGACTGGTTAAACCCTTTATAGGCTTCAAAATCATCTTCTGGGTGCTTGCATGTGTAAGCACACAAACATATGCTTTGCTGGTGCCCTTATATGGACCAGAGGTGCGTTCCTGCCTCTGTATAGATGGTCTCCCATAGAGCTGAGTTCTTTCCATTCTTTTCTTATCACTCTTTCCTTTGGGCCTTGGTGGTGGTTTTTCCTCAGTTTACTTCCATAGTTGCCGGCTAATAGAGATAGTGTTAACTCCTCAGCTGGCATCTAAAGTGCTGGGTTTCTTTCATGAAATAAGCAACTCTTTCAGGTTTTCAGGCTGGTAAGGAGTACCTGTGAACTACTACCACATCATTATCATAAGATTTCCCATTGAAGTTATATGAAATGAGAAATAACAATGTCCTTTAAATTCTGCCTAGAACTACACTTTGAAGGAGTTTAACCAATAAGAGATGCTTTCCTTTTATGCAAGATTAAAGAGTTAGTAAAAACTCTCAGTAAGAGGGCACCTGAATTTAATGTCAACATAGAAATATATTCCTAGGAAGATGATGCAGATGATAATCTACTAGGTGCTTTAAAAATAATTTTTTAAAAAAACCCACGAAGTATTCTTACTTAAAATGAAAAACAGTATATCAGAATTTCTTGTTGAAAAAGTGGTTTGATCTTTAATTTTTCAAATAGGTAAAATTTTATTTTTCTCTTTCTTTTTAAATGCTTTTGAATTGTACATATTAACTACTTGGATTTATTAGATGATTCATATACCTAATATTAGGTTACAAGTCTTTTATGTCATATATTAGGGAAGAATTAGATTGATAGCAGTTAAATTAGTTCTTAAAGCTTGTATCAACAGCATCAGCATCACCTGGGAGTTTGTTGTTGTAAATGTCTTACTGCAGACTTAAATGAATTAAATCTGCATTTTAAGTTCTCATGGTGATTTATATGCATGCTAAGTTTTAAAAGCACTATTTTGGAACAGTGGTTCTCTACTTTGGCTACATTTTAAAATCACCTGCCTAATATATTATGCCTAGCTCCCATTACTAGAGACTTTTTTTTTGTTTTGTTTTTAATAGGCTTTGGTCTAGGCATTATGATTTAAAAAATTCTGCTAGGTGGTTTTATTGGGCAGCTAAGGTTGAGATCCATTGTTCCAGGGCTACACTGTTTAATATAGTAGCCACTAGCCATGTGTGGCTAAAGTAAATTTACATTGCTTCAAATCAAATAAAAATTTAAAATCGGTCACAGTAGCCTATTTCAAGTGTTTAATAGCCACACATGGCTGCTAGCTGCTAAGCTGGCCAGTGCAAATAGAGAACAGATAGAGAATCATCGTCATAAAGTTCTGTCTTAAGACTTCAAGAGCTTTCTGGATAATGTAATTTTTAGAGTTTTAATTTTAGGGAATTGATTTATATTATTCTTATAAAATTGTTTACTGGGGGAGAAAGTACAGACAGACATTCTAAGACTAGAAGATGAATAAAAGCATCTGTATTTGATGTGCAAATCGTCTGTATTTAGGTTGAAACTCCCTTTTCACATTAAACCAATCTATTATACTTTTGCTATATGTAATCAGGTCATAAGGCAAAAAAGTGAGACATAGTACATGGCCATGACTCTTAAAAAGCTGGTCATCCATGACGACTTTAGGCAAGTAATTAAATAGTTGTCCCGGTATGAAGAATCAAGTTAGAGTAGTTAGATTAGTCGATGTAATATCCAGCTTTGTTGTAATTTTTATATCATTTAGATTTTTATAAGTAATTAATTGTGTTTGATGCATTGAAGGAAGTAGTATAATGAAAGGTAACTTCATCAAATAGCAGTCTTTTCTTATATTTAACTAGCTTTGTTGACCTTTAGTTTTTCCTTTTGAATCTCTTTTTGCGGTCAGTAATATTACATATCTCATGATATTGCTGAGAATTAATGAAATAGTGTATGTAAAGCTCTCTAAAACCTTGCCTGTATTGGGCAGTGTTTTAGAAGAGACAGCTAACATTAACAATATATTCACACTTTAGGACTAAATAGTTCTTCTACTCTCTTGATCCTCTCTCCCATCCATTGCTCTCTTTCTTTCTTCAGCTTTAGTCAGCTGCCTTATATGGCTATTGACTCTTAATGCCAAATCCGTTGCTTTTCATTTTGAGCTCCATAGCACTTTCATTCCCTCTCCCCTGGCTTCCCAGATGCCCCCGCTCTTAACACCACTATCAGCCTTCCTTTTCTCCATTTTAAGTTCCTTCTCTTTCACCCAACATTTACATGTCAGTATTCTCTTTTCTGTCCAGGGTGGTAAAATCTCTGAAACGGTAGCAAAGGACAACGGCTAGAATGTGAACAGACAGGCCAGGCCACAAGTAAAGGAGCATGGTCTACGCTCCTTTACTTATGTCTGGCCTGTTTGTTCATCAGACGTTTCAGATTCAGCATACTACAGTGAATTCGTTTTCCCTGACCCTCAAACCTACTGTTTCACCTGTTTCCCTTGTCCTAGTTAAATGGTGCTACCGTCCATCTAGTTAAGACAGAATTCTAGAAGTTTTCCTTAGTTCTTGCATTTTCCACAGTCCCACACATTTAATTGGTAAACTGTTCTTGCTACTAACACTAAAAAAATTTTTAATTTTTCAATTACAGTTGACATACAGTATTTTATTAGTTTCAAGTATATGACATAATGATTAGACATTTATATAACTTAGGAAGTAATTGCCCTGATAAGTGTAGTAAGCAACTGATACCATACATAGTTATTACAGTATTATTGACTATATTCCCTATGCTGTACTTTACATCCCTGTGACTGTTGTTATAACTGACTATTTGTACATTGTAATCCTTTCCCCATTTTTACCCATTCTGCAACCTCCCTCAACTGTTTTTGATCTGTTTCTTGTTTGATATGTAAGGCTTTCTTGCCTGGACAATTTCAGTGATTTGGTAAGTTTCCCTGACTGGTGTCAGCCACCCCAGTCTAGAAGCACACTGCTGTCAGTGGTACTTCATTTCGATTATTTTTTATATGGCCGCATTTCTAATAGACAAGGTTCCTTGACAACAGGGATCATGTTTCAGTCAGCACTGCATCTCAGCACCATGACAGATAAATGAACATGAATAAACTGATGGTACCCTTAGATACAGGGACTTGTGTGAGGAACACTCTACATTTAAGGTATGAGGACAATAGGAAGTAGAATTGTTTGAACTTACTGGCCACAATTTCTTGTTTTCTTACATGGAATCTGAATAGTCTTAAGTTTTAAATGTATATGCAAGCAATTGAGATAATTTGTGGGGAAAGAGTAGTATGAATTTTTTATTTTCTTTTATTCAACATAGTACTAAAAGTCTTGGCCAGAGCAGTTAGGCAAGAAAAAGAATTAAAAGACATTTAAATTGGAATGGAAGAAGTAAAATTTTTTTCTATATGCAGATGATATATGTAGAAAACCCTAACAACTTCATCAAAAAACTTTTAGAGCTAATTCAATAAAATTCTAGGATACAAAATCAATATACAAAAATCAGTTGCGTTTCTGTATACTAACAAACTGTCAAAAAAAGAATTGAATAAAACAACCCCATTTACAATTGCATCAAAAAGAATAAAATTTAACCAAGGGTGTGAAATCTCTGTGTACTGAAAACTGTATACATTAATGAAAGAAATTGAAGACACAAATAAATGGAAAGATATTCTATGCCCATGAATTGGAAGAATTAATATTGTTCACATGTCCATACTACCCAAAGTGATCTACAGATTCAAAATCCTGGAATTCCGGGAATTTTTTACAGAAATAGAACAGGCAGCCCTAAAATTTCTACAGAACCACAGAAGATCCCGCATAACCAGTGCTAAAGAAGAAACAAAGCTGGAGGCATCACACTTTCTGATTTCAAACTGTATTTGTGTATAGAAACACCACTGATTTCTGTATACTAATTTTGTATCCTGCAACTTCACTGAATTTATTAGTTGTAATAGTTTTTTTGATGGATTCTTTAAGGTTTTTTATATGTAATATATCATCTGAAAATAGCGACAGTTTTACTTTCTTTCCAGTTTAGATTATTTTTATTTTCTGATTGCTGTGGTTAGGATGTTGAATGAAAGTGGTGAGAGTGGCCATCCTCGTCTAGTTCCTGATTTCAGGAGAAAGCTTTTCACCATTTAGTATGATACTAGCTGTGGGTTTGTCATATATGGCCTTTATTATGTTGAGGTATGTTCCCTCTATCTTCACTTTGTTGATAGTTTTTTGTCCTAAATGGATGTTATATTTTGTCAAATGCATTATCTGTGTCCTGTGACATGATCATCAGATTTTTATCTTTTGTTAATGTGTATTACTGTGATTGATTTGCAGATACTGAAACTTGTATCCCTGGAATAAATCCCACTTGTTCATAGTGTATGATCTTTCTAATGTATTGTCAAATTTAGTTTGATAATATTTTGTTGAGGATCTTTGTATCTATTTCTTTTTCTTTCTTTTTTTTTTGTGGTTTGTCTGGATTTGGTAATGGTAATGCTGGCCTTGTAGAATGAGTTTGTCAATTTTTTGGAGTAGTTTGAGAAGGATAGGTGCAGAAAAATATGAACACACACTTCTAGGGTCTAGGGTATGATTCTCATCAGCATGTGTCACTGCTGCTCTTGGGGAACATGGTTTTGATATTAACAGTAACTGGAGAGTGCTACTGGCATTTGGAGAGTCAGGGATATACAAAACCCACCCATCCCACCCCACCTTGCCTTTTACTGCTTCCATAGTACATTGTGAGGAGGAAGGGGTTCACAGAACCATGCTCCTGGGCTAGACCTACACCCCTCTTTCCCCCAAAACTCAACTTGCTATCTGTTCATTTAGTCTTTTTGAGCTGAACTATTCTATTAGACCCTTTATTCCTATTTATGTCAATCACTTTAAGACTCCTAGACCATCCCTCATTTCCTAGATCAGTGCTACTGAAAGCATGGCCCCCCTGTCTACATACAGGCAGATAAGGAGTTTTCACCAGAACATAAACCATGTAGGTCACTAAGTGTAACTGTTAGTTCAGCTGACTTTTTTTCATAATAATTTTCTCATGGAAGGAAGAGTACATTGATTTATATCCTTCCTGAATCCTTGAAATATCTAGTGTCCTCCGTAATTCACCATCAGTCATAAGCAGAATTCTCTATAATGTCAGTCTCTTTTTCATGTTTCCTACATTTTTTGTTCTAAAACTAATTTTCTCATGAAGACACCGCTTTCTTACACCACTCTCGGTGGTGGCTATTTTCTGCATTACAGCCCTCTTACCACTGCACCTGCAAGTGGAGTTGATGTCCTCTTCACTTACTGCCACTTCCAGACCTCTGTACCTTCTTAGTCCACAACCTCCCCCACTGCACATTTCGAATTCATGATCACTGCATTTTTTCCTTATAGTCATCTATGTACCTTTCTGTTACTCCCCCTTATTACTTGAATATTCACTGTCATACTCCTTAGTTATGTCAATATCTCCAGTACTCCATTCCAACACACTCCAGCCTTTCAGTTTGTTGCCCTCCTCTCTTCCATTGAACTTGTTTCTTTTTTTCCTTTTTTAGTCACGAGTAAACAGTTGGGCTAAGAAATTGATCCTTCAGCTCTCCCTCCCCAACTCTTGCAGCTGGGCTAGCTTGAGTCAACAGGAAAGAAAACAGGTCTATAGTCCCTGAGAAGGCTGTACAAGTACATTTGAGTATCTTCTGTGTGTGACACAATGAGAAAAAGCGTAGACCTTGTCATTTACAACGACTACAAAACCTCCAAAACTTTAATTTTCAGTATACCACTCTATTACCAGCTTACTGCTGAAATCTTGGCTCTGGCAATCTTTACCTCCCCAGGGTTCACGTACGTTAGATTCTGCACCTTTTCTCTGTCCATAAATTCCTGTCTTTCCTACCTTCCTTACTAACTTCTGATTTCATGGTTAGTCATTATAACTCCTCCCTTAAACATGGTCTGTTATGCTCTACTGATGCATAACAGCGCCTATTGGATGTCAAGTTTGCACCTTAAAAAACACATATTCATCACTTAACAGCTTAAATGGGCCAGGACTCCATGTACAACTTAACTGCAATCAAGGTATTAGCGAGGGCTTTGGTCTCATGTCAGGCTCAGCTGAGGAAGGAACCGAGTTCACCTGGTTGTGTTGAGGTTTTAAGATTGAAGGCCTCGGAGCTTTGCTTGGCAAGAGGCTGCCCCTCTGTTCCTCACTTCTAGAGCCTCCCAGTGTGCCTGCTTGCCTTATCAAAGCTATCTAGGAAGAGTCTCTCAGCAAGACAGACATTACAACGTAATCACAGAAGTGTCATGTTGTGGCCTTTGGTGTCCTGGTCAGAAGCAAGACACGTGTCCAACTCACATGGAAGGGAGAGGAGATTACACAGAGCTTGAGTTCTAAGAGGCAGGATCACTCAGAGGAAATGGGGGGGATTTTGAAGTTTTCCTGCCTCCTTTGTCCCTCCTTCTGACACTCCTACCCAGCTGTGGTTAAATCCAGTTTTTCCTACTCTATATATATGTGCACCTGCTGCAAACTGAATGTGACTGACAAAAATACAGTCATACTTAACAGGTCTTAAATTTATCACCACTAATTCAGGTGAGCTATTAATATCACCCAGCAATCTTATATTACATTTCTCTTCATTCTCTTATGATATATGTGATACCCATATTTTCTTCTAGTTTAAGTTTTTAACTCTTTACTCCCTGTGATATATAGTAGAAATCAACCTCTCCCTTCTAATTTTTTGTCCAATTATTGCAGCATATTAAATAGCTTACTGTTTACTGTGGATAAAAACACTACCTTTATTCTAAATTTTTATGTAAAGCTGAGTTTGCTTTTGAATTATTCTTTTCCATTTTATCTAATGCTAATGTCACACATTTATTATGGTTTTATAATACGCTTTACTGTCTGGCCACATTAGTCCCTCTTATTCTTTTTCAAATTCCACTCAGACATTCTCCTAAGAGATGAAACATGGCAATATATAACATTAAATTTGTTTGAATAAATTTTGCTATTTGTCAAAGTGTTCAGTTTTTTAAAAATTCCCTAATATTTTGTCATTTATAGCTGAAAACAATCATTTAGAGTTTTGATCGGCAAGGAACCCTTAAAATTAACCATATTAATAAGTGGTGGTTCTACAGTGAAAACTACAAATTTCTCTGATAATTTCAGAAAATATGGCAGTTGTGTATCAAAAAAATATAATCAAGAAATTTCTATTTTCCTTAGGAAATATTCTGAAATGCCCCTTGTTAAAAATAAAGTAGCAACCTTTCCCAACACTGTTTTCAGGTAAAGATAACTAACTTTCTCTGTCTTGGCCTTGGGCAAAGTTGCCTTCATTTATTATAGCAGCAATCCGGATATGAACTGAATGAAATTTCTTTAAGAATAAATACTTTTAACAGAAACATCATGGTGATATAGGTAACCTTTGCTCTTCTACACCTGAGGGCCATGCTGCTGCCACCATATGGAAAACAGATTGTAAGTGGCACTCTTCCAGATTAAAATATAATAATAATGCAGAAACCTTTCTCATAAACTCTGGGATAAAAGTAATATAACAGTTCCTGTGATGCATATTTAATCCTCATTAATAATTTTCTCTCTGTCTAGTCATTTTTTAATTGGAATTTTAAAAAAGTTTATCTTGTTTACTTTGTGTAGTTCTGTACTAATAGGGTCTTGGAATCTAGTCCAGTTCCATTTTTTTTACATGTGATATATGAATAATTTATTCATAAGCCCTTTCATTTGTAAATTACTGTGGTTTTGTAGTAAAAATGTTTTTTTTTTTTTTTTGCCAGGACATATGCATTGAAGCATAAACTTCATAAGGTCAAGGATTTTGAGCTATTTCTGTCATTCTTTCCTCAACACTTAGAACAGTACTTGGCATATAAGTGCTCAGTAAACATTTGTTTAAACAACAACAGAATCAATATAAACATATTTACCATATGACCCAGTAATAGCACTCTTGGGCATTTAGCCCATAGAAAAACATAACATATATAGCAGTTTTGTTCTAGCCCCCAAACTGTAAATAACCCAGATGTCCTTCAACTGGCAAATGCTTATTGAAACTGTGTTATAGCCATTAATACACTGGAATACTACTCAGCAGTAAAAAGGAGCGAACTGTGTATATGTGTCCAAATGGGTGGGTGTAAAATTGAAACTAGTATGTTCAGCTGTGCAGAGTTTGGAGGCTTCTAATGGTGACTGATATGGTTACACCAGTGGCAGTTTCCTAATTTTGATAATATAGTTTGTAAGGTGTTATCATGGGGAGGAACTTAGGTGAAGAGTATACAGGACCTCCCTGTGTAGTTTTCTGCAACTTTTTATAAACCTGTAATTATTTCAAAATAAAAAAACTTTAAAAATGAGGTTTAGACACATCCCAATAATGCACAGAAGAATTAAAGCTACACGTTTATTTTTACAAAAATATTTTTTGAAAGCAGCAATTAAAGGATGTGATAGTTTACATATGTTCTTTTGTTAAGGAACAGATTTATTTAGGTTACGGTTTATATTGTTCTTTATTTGCCTAACCTAACTTTAGGTACTTAGTTTTAAAACAGCTTTCAAAAGAACAAACCAAAAACATCTCACTTAAAAAAGCTTTTAAAAATTGGGAGGAGGCTAGCACATATGAATAGTAGCGACCTGTAGCTTTATGAAAATGTCATTAACTCCGCATTACCATTTGTATCAGTTTTAAAAGAAACTAGCTTAAACTTGAAAAAAAAAAAAGAACCATCCTCTCTCACCCTAAGCACATTTACCTCTCCTAATTAGTGAGTTTCACAGAAGTATTACAAGGGATTGATCAAGGTTGCTAACTAGACTTAAACATTTAACAATTTAAGTTTTCTATTGGATACTGCCAGCTATGATAAAATCCATCAGAGCGTTATGACACCAGACGGCTAAGATTCCCCCAGGGTCACCCTAAGGTTTATAGTTTAGAAAAAGATTCAGAACAAAGATGCAGTTTCTCACTAGCAAAAATATAGGAAAAGGAAAGGGTAGAAGGGAGAAAAACACAAGGCACATAAAATCAAAATAATTAAATAATTTACTCTTGATGGCAGCTTTTCAAACTTCAAACTTCTTCATGATCGAAGGCCAATGTGCACCCTCCAGCCTTTTTGAAAGTCTTCAGTATTGTTGCTTTCTCAATTCCTAACATTAAGGAAACATCCCCATTACCATGATGGATTTACCCTGCTGGTTACAATACTGTTATTTATCTGCAGAAGCAAAATATTGTGTTTATCCAGAAGGTCTTAGTTAACCCTTTATGAGGAAAGCTTTTCTTGTCTTTCTCTGTCAATACGGAGTTTATTCTTTTCTTCTGGAGCAACTTATTTTGCTGGACAATTTATTGATGTTAGTTTTGATTCCTACTAGTCCTAAAAACAATGTTGAGTTTTTAAAAAATCATTTCCTGACCCTCTTTTAAATATTGTCTGTTGAGACAGTATTTTTCAAGCCTCTTCCTTTTCAAGCATTCTTAGCCGATGGGTGCCTCAGGCAGAAAAATAAATATAGCATACTCCCTATACTCCTCACCTGCTTCCATACTTTCTGTTTGGGTTAAGGCTCTCGTTTTAATTTACCATCGTTCAGGAGACTCATCCTTTCTTTTGAATCTCCTGGGTACAAGAGTTTGGGGCCTTTCATTATAAATAGACCAATTTGTCCAGATGAAAACAGCAATCTCCAGTTACCAGAAATCTGTTAGAAATCTGTCAACTCATACTGACTTATAACTCAGGCTGGCCTTTCTCATAGGCAATCCTTCGCATACAAGAATATGCAGAAAAATCAGTCTTCCTTCCGATGTTTGCTACCTTTGTCTCCTGTGATTGGATTGGATATAAGTGAAAGAAGGTTTTTTTATTCTAACAGAAAAAATGACAGGAGTAAAGGTTGGGAAGTAGTTGTTGTTTTTGGAAAAGAGAACTGGTTAGTTCTCCAAGATTGATCTCTCTCTCTCTCTCTCTCTCTCTCTCTCTCTCTCTCTCTCTCTCAATGGGAGAGAATATTGAAAAGGTAAGTTGAGATCATTTTAGAAAGGCTTCGAATGATGAGCTTGGGAGTTTGAGTGCATGCTCAGTTTGGTGAGCTGTGTAGAGTCTGGAGGCTTTTAAACAAGTGATGTGATGATAGTAGATTTTGAGCAAATTTTACATGGCAGCAGGTTATATTAGTATGTACTGGAAGTGGGAGACTAGTTAGGAAGTCTAGGTGAGGCATGCCCCATATTAGAGCAGTGGCGTGGAGCTCTTAATTCATCATCCAGTACCCTTCAACGTTGCTTAGACCCAAAGAAGTGTTTCTTTACAGCTTCTGTCCAAAATCCTTAGGTAAGCTTAATTTTCCCTCAGAGCAACACCTGTATTTGCTGTTAGTGAATACTTTTACATTTAATTTTTGGAGAAAATTATTTTCACAGATCTAGGGAATGGTTAAATGATCTTACACCAAATGTCAGAGTAATCATAAAACATTTCAGATGCTTTATTTTCATAAGATGCTTCTCAGTATTCATATTTTTAGTAATCATCCCTGAAAATGGATGGCATTTAGATTTTTCTTACTGGGATATAGACTTAAATTTAGAATCGTGGCTTATGGGTGCTGGCTGACTTCTTTCAAAAAATGTTTACTAGCACGTGGTTCCATAGTGTAGTGGTTAGCACGTCTGCTTTACACGCAGAAGGTCCTGAGTTTGAGCCCCACTGGAGCCATGGTCCATGGCCATGCCACCATGAACAAGCCCAACGTCTGATCTTGTAAGCTAAGAGGGTCGGCCCGGTTAGTAGTACTTGAATGGGAGACCGCCTAGGAAGACCAGGTGCTGTAGGCATAAATAATAACAACAATAAAATGTTTACTAAATACTGTGGGCAGATACAATTGTAGGGCAACAGCGACAAACAAAGCTCCTCAAGGGGCTTACATAGTAACAGTGAAAGAAAGAAAATAAAGGCATATGGTAGATAGGTGATAAGTTAATTAGAAGAATAAAGCACAGTAAATGGACTAGAAAATAATGGGGACTCACAGGAAGTGAGAAGGAAAGCCATGCAGGTACTAGGGGTACAGGAGGAACAAGTGCAGGGGCCGGAGGCAAGAGCAGGCTGAGGATATTTTGAGATGCAGGTAAGAGGCTGGTGTGATCAGTGCAGTATGCAAGAATGAGGGTCAGAAGAAATGATAGAATGTCAGCAGGAGGCGCTACAAGGTAAGTTATTAAAGACCATAGTGTAAACTTTGGCTTTGATCCTGTAGGCGGCTTTGACAGAAGTTTAGAAGGTTCACTGGGTGTTAATATGAACAGATAAGGACAGAAGCAGGGAGTTCAGTTAGGAGGCTATTAAATAGTTTGTGCTTTGACAGTAGACAGTGGTCAGTAGAGAAAGTAGTGAGAAGAGAGGTTGGTTTCTGTATCTGGTTTGAAGGTAGAAGCAACAAGATGGGTTAACAGATTGGATGTGAAATGAGATTAAAAAGAGAATCTGAGTCAAGAATGACTGAAAAGTGTTCTGCTGGAGCTACTGGAAGAAGATGCCATCTACTGAGATCAGGAAGGTCTGCGTGGGAGCAAGTTTAAGGCGGTGAAATCAAAAATTCAGTTTGGATTAATGTTAAACGCCTGTTTAGCACTCAGTGGTGATGTGATGTACCCAGTTGGGTAAGCTGACTTTGGAATTCCGAGGAGAGGTGTGGAGGTACAAATGAGGGAGAGTTATGGATTCATCAAGGCAGGGTGTATAGACCCAAAAAGACAAGTGAATAAAGGGAGTTCAGAGGCTTGAGCCCCAGAGCTGTTCTCTCAACATTGAGAATTAGAGAGATGGGGAAAAGAAGATTGAAAAGAAATAACAGTGAGGTAAGTGTTCTGAAGTCAAGAAAAGAGTTTTAAGATGGCAGAAATAATCAACTAATTCAAATGCTGCTTTTAGGTCCAGCATGTCCATGTAATTTCTTTTTTAATTTAAGTTGTTAGAGAAGTGACCATATATTTCAGTTGATAACTCTGCTACATCTGCTTGAAGAGATACCATTGCTCTGCAGTCCATTTTTACCTATCTCAATTTTAGTTAATTTTGGCAGCTACCAGCATTTATTTTATGCTCATTACACTTTTGAGAAATAAAAATCTTAATATGGATGGATGAAACAGTGTTTTCCAATATTTTTTTTAATGTCTGGCTTGTCCTAGAGCTATCGGTCTTTTCTATAATGTCATCAGAATAATTGCAGTATTCTACAAAGTATATTTTTGTTTTAATACCTGGTAGCCTTGTTTCTTGATTTTCTTTTCATATCAATAATCTGCCTTCTTATCTTCTATTTATATTATTCTTCTATCCTCCACGTTGTTTGCATCAGATTCTGTACTCAAATCCAAAATCCTCTACCTCTAATACGGAAGGACTCTCACCTGTTTTTTGGGGTTTTTCCCCCTAACTCCTTCCTGCTATGAAGTTGACACTCCTACTACAGACGATAATAAAACCTAATGGGAACGTACTGGATTATTTGTTTTACTAGTCGACTTGATTTTTTTTAAAAAAAAGGTACAATTTTTATGTGGAAGATGAAAGAGGATGAAGGGGAGACAAATAGGAGAGATCTGATGATTATACATATGTCTTCTAGATTGGGCCTAGTGAACCAGAAGGATATGTATTAATAACAGGGATAGTAAAGGAGATATTAGATGGGAGTGGGTAAAAGGAGGTGGCAGTGATTCTTACCAGTTTGGAAGTTGAATATAATGAACCTAGTTAGGCTACGTTTTAGAAGAAATGGGATCACTGTAAAATATTATTCTCTGTACCTTTTCTCCTTTCCAGATTTTTATGGTCTCTTTCTTTATGAGGTGTGATTCCCTTTGGTGAGTGTAAAGAGCATGAGTTAATGAAAACTTTTACATGTTACTACTACCATAAAAGTTACTTTTCTAGTTTTAGTAATATATTAAAGTTACCTCATATACTTAAATTTAGGTAATACCCTATCTTCTCAATGAGATAATTCAGGTAAACTTTTCAGGAATATTGACCTATATCATAGTATGTATAAATTTATAATGACAGAGATGAAATATTCAAATTTCTATTTGGAAATTTTATTTTAGAGATTTTACATAAACATTTGAATTTTTAAATTTAGGAATAATTTGGGGTTTTTTTCCTGTCTTTATTTCTAGAAAAATACTTTTTTCGTCATCACTGGAACCACTTTTGAACAATTTAAGTACATTTTTCTAGACTACTTCGACCTCACTTCTATCTTAAGTTTTGAATCTTGCTTTTGATGTGTTTTCTGAAAATTTATCACGAGTCACAAGTACCTATTCATTTAATAGACTAGTTGGGTTTTTCGGTCGCACCATAGGTGTCATATTCATGATCAGTACTACATAAACACATATTTTTATTTACAGAGATTTTTATCAATTATATGTTGAATGTCGTCATGTTATACCACAAAGCAATTACTGAATCATTGTAGTGGGGTTTCATTTTTGTTTTTGTTTTTTTCTCTTTGTAAAAGGGATTCAGATGACATCTCTAAGTATCTAAACCTGGTATTGATTGAATACATTTTAGACTTTTTGTCTCTTCCCTAATTTTTGATACCGAAAAATGAAACAGTTGGTTGAATATCTTTTAATAGAAGAAGTATTTATGTTCCAGTTAACTGTTTTGTGAAAATTTGCTGAAAAATCTTTGCTTTAGCTCAACAAAACCCCATACCTGTTTGTTTGCCAGTTAGACTTCTGATGTATTTCCTTACTGCACTGATCCGTGCACTCTCACTCCTGTTTAACCTGCTTCATGCTCCACTGTGAGTGCTTTCATAGGGACAGTTCTTGTCCTCAGCTTTGTAGGTTCTAAAAACTTAATGTCATGAGCCCCAGAGTCTAAGAATGATTTTTTATATATTTAAAATTGAGTCAGTAACCTTCTGTGGTCATTATATTCACATCTGCCATTTCACATACCACCTTCCTAAAACCAAGACCCACTTTCTGATCAAGGAGTTGTGAATCAGAAGAGAATGAATTAGTCTTGAGGGAATAATTTCTCCCAGGCCTGATGAAATACTTCTGCCTCACAACAGAGTGTCTTCAGGAGTCTCTCCCTCAGGATAGGGCAGGATAAATAAACACTGCCAAATTCTTTACCTTAGGACATCTTTCCCATAATAGATAGCATATCAGTTATCTCTTTTTGGTTATAACTTTTTTTCTCAATGAGTGAGTGATACTGTTTTCTTAGTTATCACACCTTGGTCACTCCTAGTTTGTCCTGCCTTTCCAGATTTCTTTTCTTGTTTGTGCTTCTGGCATTTCTGAAAATCTTGAATCATACATTCCTCTGTTAAATTTGTTCCCAATGGCTAATTTTTTTTTTTTTTCTGTGTATATTCCATGACTCCTCTGTAGGCACTGGGCACTACCAGGGGTTTTGGCATAGGTCATTAAGTTGTCATTTTTTAACATTTCATTCTTAGAGGTAACCTGCATTTTACTCATCTTTCACCCTGTGCTAATCATCACATTGAATTAAAATTAGTGGGTGGTGGTGGTTTGTGTGTGTGTGTGTGTGTGTGTGTGTGTGTGTGTGTGTGTGTGTTTGTTTTTTTTTTTTGCCTGAACCCCCTTCTACATCTTATGCTACTTGAGGGTAGGGATGTCATTCTCTTTGTGACCCCAATACTTAACACAGAGCCTGGCACATAGTATGTCTTCAAATGCCAGGATTGCCTTTCCACTTGTGTGACATCCCACTGTTACATGTCCATAATATGGTAAACTGATTGAATTGATCCAGTCAGAAGGATGCCTACCCCCTAATACACATTGGAGCTATATATGGAATTTTCTGTGTATACATTTTTTGTTATTCTTATACAGGATACCAGGACAGAATCAGATATGAACACAGGATTTAGGATGGTGCACAATTATTTCCCACTTTAAACTTGTAGGACTTTATTTAGAAGCATCAAGTCTTTATTGTCTCTATCTCCCCGCCTCTTTCGACCCTTCACATGCCTCCATTCAACTTTTGTCATCCTTAATTTCTCTTTATCAGTTAAAGATACTATAATCTTTTGGGGGGTGGGGGGAGGTAGAATTAAATTTCTTACCTAAAATTTTCTTGTCCTTTTTTTAACACATAATTGCAAAATATTGTTGACTCTGCTTCTGAAATTCTCTTTTTTTATCTCATCCTTCCCATTTCTACTGTGATCATTCTAGTCTTGGCCCTATTACTTCCTTGGACTAGATCAGAGATCTTTTCACCCTCTTGTCTCTCTCCCTAACAGTGTTTCCTGCAAATCATACCCGGATTAACCTTCCAGGTTTGATTATTCTTTCTTTTCTCCATTCAAAAGCATTTCTTGCTCTTTAATTCTCAACGAATTCGGTAGTGAGTTCCTGATGACAGAGAGTAAAGACTGCATGACATCTCAGATCTAGAGTGAGGGTCTGAAGGTGCTGATGAATGAAGTCTGCTTCAATTTTTAAATCCACACAAATGTTTAAGTTGAAATACTGCGCAAGCAACAACAGTGACAACAAAAGATCGAAGTAAAACCAGCACTCTAAGATGTTGCGCCATTTGTACCTTGTGGTTTCTTATATTCTGGCCACACACTGTAGAGCCTGAGGAACACACATACCCTTATTGGAAAGCCCTGGTCTGAGTGATGAAGTCTAGACCATTAGACCTGGTATGTAAGACTGTATGGTTTGCCAAGAACCTGCTTTTCCAGATTTCTTCTCTGCATGTCCATGCTTATCCAGTACTAGCCTCATAGAACATGCTGAGTTGTTTTCCAACTTTTTCAGTGCTCAGGAACTGTTATATCACGGGCATTTTCTTGTGGGAGAAGATCCATGAACCTTCTGAGATTTTTATTACTTCTAGAGCGAGTTTCGGTAATTTATCTTTTTAGAAAATCATATTTTTCTGGGTTTACACCTGTATTGTTATAATTAGTATTTTCCAGTTAACCCAATATTTTTAGGGTAGCAGTCATACTTGAAAGGAGGAGCTATTTTGATTTCCTTTCTGTTCTTTCCCAACAGTATAGCCAGTGACACAGCTGTTTCAGGGTAGATCCAGGTTGAAAGGAATGGTCTGGTTGCAGCAGGGCAGCACTACAGACCTGCTGGCCTTTGGGGACTGCTGGGATAAATGGCTTGGCCAACTGAAAGTCTCTCACCATTATACCCACTCGAGCTGATTTATACTTTACAGTCTAAATTGGCTTGGGGCAGGCCTTGGGGATTAAATTAATTTCTACCAAGTTAGGAAGCATCAGCTGCCAAAGTCAGGGGTGCCTTCTGGAGGCTACTGTGCTTATTTCTTCATGTATTCTAAGCCCACACTCCAGGCATTCTCTCTTGGATAACAGCTGGGATGTCCTTCAAGAGGGCCTGCTTTGCATCTCCTTTGTGTAAGCGGGGTTCTGGGTCCTACACACGAGCCCACAGCCTTGACTGAGACACTCGGTACATGGCAGTTGGTCTTCAGATAACTTAAGATTTGTAACCTTCTAAAATCAATCAAATACAACCTGACTTTCTTTAGGCCTTTTTTTCTCTCCTTAACTTAACTCAAAGGAATTACTATGCCTGAATGTCGGTAGTGCAAATCTGTGATCTTTATCCTTACTTGGAAATTGAAGAAAATTTCTCTCCATCATCTTTAGCAAAAGATAAAATTTCTGCAGGGATTGGGAATGTGTTAAATGATAAGTTTCTGTAATTTCTGTTATTTAAGAAGGTGTTAAAGTGGGTGGTTGTCGTACATTAAAGAATTTAATAATCTGTCATTTGTCTCTAGTCCGGAAATTATCTTTGTTTATTAGGCAGGTGGGAATTTTTTAAATGAATTCTAAATGTTTTTTCAAGACATATGCTAAGGGTTGTATTCTTCCCCTCCCATTGCCTGTCAGTTTAGAGTTGTTTCCCTTTTCTCAGCCTGAGTTCTTTTCCCAGCAGCCACTGCTTGTTCTTGAGGGTGGAGGAGCTGGGCCGATTGTTAAACAGACTTGTCCCTAATGAGCTGTGACGCCAGCTGCAACTAGGGCAAATCCTGTTACTCCCTCCACCTACTCTCTGAAGCCGCAGAGCCGTGGTAGGAGCGCATCTCCTTTCTCAGTGCTGATTTGCTGCTTTCTCTGCCACGTGGGCCACCCCACCCCCGTCCCATAGCTTCTTGGCAAAGTTCAGATTTCTGTGCTCACAGCTCAATGCTCACAGTGAAAAGGAAATACAAAAGGGGAGGAGAGAAAGGGAAGGGGGGGCATGCTAGAGGTGGGGATTTTTAGAAGGTTATTCCTTATTGCCTTAGTCTAAGACTTAAGCTCTGGATATAAGGTATAAGTAGTAAGGCTTTGAATAATGTGGATTTCCAAATAATTCTTTGGAGATAGTTTTATTGGCTCATGAAAGTGGTAGACCATGTATTAAAAGAACATGAATTCCTATTTAGAAACATCTGAATTTTGAAAAGACCACTTTCTATCTCATCAGTCATTGCTTTTTTTCTTCACTATGATTGCGAGGAGGAAGATGAAATAATTGTATTAATGTGTTATAGAGCATTTACTGTGTGCCAAATTTGGATGGCTTTTATAAAGCATTGCCTCACTTAATGGTTAAGACAACCTTTGGAGGTAGATGCTTTTAATGTGAGTTCCCCCCACCCCAAATTGTGGTAAAAAACACATGACGTAAAATTTGCTATCTTAACCATTTTTAAGTGCATAATTCAATAGTGTTAAGTATATTACAGTGTGTGTAGTGAAACAGCTCCAGAAATTTTCTGTCTTGCAAACCTGAGTCTGTACCCATTAAAGCAAAACATTTTAAACTGATAGGCCAGTCCTTTTTTTCAGCAGGACTAAAATTGTGTTTCCATTTCTATGCTTTGCCGTCCTTCTGTAACATTCTTAATCTATACCTTGGTGAAAACTGAAGCCAGTTATAGAGTGCCTTGGTTTATCCATTCCACACAGCTTTCTTGGGTTAACGGTTACTAAGGGGAAGGAGAAAAGGCTTTTGCTCTGTAGGCGGTTCATTACCTACTCTCCATTCTCATCTTTATAGATTCTACATTTTATGTTCTGCTGAACTAAAGGGGAAAAGTTCACTGGTAACTTTGTCACCTCACAAGCTACCAAGGGCCTGCATATTTTTTTGGTGGGTGATCTAGGTAGCTTTTGATTTATGAAGCATAATATTGTAGAAATACATTTTAAAAGCAATTGAGATTTTGAGAGCCATCTACTTACTGATGTATGAGTTTCTATATTCCATCAGTAAAATGGTAGGTGTAGGCAAGGGATTGAATTATATTTGTCAATGACACAGACTTCCTCTCAGTACTTGTGTCTTTTGAGAGACCATTGAAGCTTGCTCAGTTCTCCTTGGAAGAACTGATCCAACATCCCTTCTGTGTAACAGCCTTCCCTATCTGCTAATACACTAGGTCACAGTTGTGCTAGAAAAAGCGAGCCCAGGTTCACCGGGTAGAAATCTTTACCAATCCCATTTAGCTTGTCTCAACAGTGGGGTAAAACAAGATCATTTATAATATTTTGTTTTCAAATTAAGATGGGGATGTTAATCCCTGTGTGAAGCCTTGGCACTGAGGGAGGCATAAAATGTAGAGCAGCAACCTTTTCTGTCTTGTGAACCTCAGATCCACAGATCTTATCAGTCATAATTATTGGCTCATAACACATTTTTATCATTGGCCTATGTGTGTTTCACTTTATTCCTTCATTTATAAGTAATACCACCATCTGTGAAAGTACCATCCAAACAGAACCAGATAGTCAGTATCAATCTTCTGCCTCCCAGCACCCTTGGGAATTTTGGAAAAACATCCAGATAATTGAGTAAAAAGTTACCTAAGATTTATTGAAGAGAATATAGACTTACCATACAACTTAATAATTCAACTATCTTAAAACATAAGATAAATAACTCTTAGACTTTGAAAGAATCTGTTTATATACAGTTGGTTTACTAATTTTGATTTCTGCCAGCTGCCAAAGGTTAACAAAATGTTAGTAATTTCAAACTTAAACTTCATAATTGAAATGTGGATTTAATGATATTTATTCTTTGGCCATGTCACTCTTAACCTTTGCAGGCCTTAGCTTCTATTTTGTCATTGACAGTCTTGCTCCACTCCAGTTTTCTGTAATTCTACGTGATGACTGGGAACAATAATGAAAAGATAGTGGCAGTTGATATTGTTTAAAGAACACTGTAACCAGAAGTTTCACGATATGTTTTTAAATTCTTACTGATTTTTAAATAAATTGATTGGTGGAAATGAGATTCTTCTATAAGCAAATGACCCACTCTTCTCACCAGTGACAACTAATTTTACATTTAGATTGTTTAGTGGTTTACTTATATATTTGAATCACAATTAATTCCTCAGTACATTTCAAGACGTTTCATAGCTCGAGGCAGGAACTGTAAATTCCAGTGATAGTGATAACCAAACTTCAATTGCATGATTCGATTATAATCATACATTAATGCTAGTGTTTATAGATAAACAAGGGGCTTTGGCACACCTCCACACTGATCTGTGGCAAACTTGTTGCTGTCCCCTCCTTGGTAAAGCTGTTACAGTTTTTATGTCTTCAAATGTGGCCTTTATCATAGTTTAATTTGGTACTTCTGTTCCTTAAAAACACTAAAGAAGCATGAGTTAGTACAGACTGCGGCACTTGAATCAAGAATCAGATTGTGCTCTTGATTTACACTGATGGGGAAAAGGAGTGTGTAATAGTATCTAAACATATACAATGATGAAGGAGTTGCTGGAGGAACCATCAAAATGGAACTCAGGAAAATTCTGTAGGTAATAGTTTTTCATGTCAAGGACTACAGAGTGGCTTGACAGAAGGGAGAAGGGAAGGGATTTCTTTCCGTATAGTGAGAATGATACATGTGAGCGCTTGGAGAAAGAAATGATGGTGTGGTTATTGTAGCTTTTTAAATCATCAGGCCTCAGAAATCTAACTGGGTGGTGAACATACAGTGCTATAGATATATAAGTTACTATTGAATCAAATTTATTTGATTTTGTTAATCAGTGTCACCCCAGTGATTTTAAATTTTTATTTTTTTCCCAATAATTTTTAATAATAAAAATCCATCAGGCCTTTCTAGAATAGAGAGCATGAGTCAGTGGGAAGAGCCCTGGACTGGGTGACACTGGTTTCACTTGGCATTGCTTTGCTGATTGTAATTGGAGGAGTCAGTTAACCTTTCTAGACTTATTTTCTTTGTCTTTATTTAAATTGAGGGAGTTGAAATAATATGATTTATGATTTACCTTCCAGTTCTAGCATTTAGTAATTCTGGTTTACCTATCAGATGAGAGATGGCCTGGGACTTTTTGCTTTAGGGTTCAGTGTCTTTTAAAATTGAAGTTTTATCTCAGAAACTAAGCAGGGTTAGGCCTGGTTAGTACTTGGATGGGAGACCACCTAGGAAGACCAGGTGCTGTAGGCGTAAAAAAAATTTTAAAAATAAGGGATTGTAAGCTGACAAGGTCCTTGCAATCTGTCAGGACAACCAACGGTTGCCTTGCCTTAAAAATGAATGAATGAATGAATGAATGAATGAATGAATGAATGAATTAGCAGTTTTATAATTGCAGTTTACTTGAGAGTCCTGCCAGTGACCAGACTTAAAATATAAGCCATTCAAATCTTCCTTTTCCCTCTCATTTACTTCAGTCAGATCTTGAATTCATGTTTCTTCTTTCCTGCTCTATCTCATTTGGTAAATCCTTCAGAATCTTTCTCCTGGGCTGTTGCTGTGCTTAAGTTGCCTTACCTCACACCATATTCTCTAGAATTTATCTTATACACAGCAGCTAGATTAATCTCACTGTGCCTCTTCAATAAAAACAACTGTAGTGGATCTCCATTGTCTTCCAAAGAAAGGCCAGACTTGGTATCAGCTATCAATCTTAGCTCACGCTGCTCTAGAGGCTCACATTATCTACAGAATAGTTCAACTGAACCTAGTATCTTCTTGGTGCCTTTGCTCCTGCTGTTCCCTGCACCTGGTCATGCCCTGCCTCTCCCCCATTGTCAAGCAGTCACAATTTTCTCGTCTTAGGTGCCACTGTCTCCATGAAATCTCAGGCTTCCCATAGCCAGAAGTAATTGTTTTCTTAACTCCCCTAGCACCTGCAGTGCCTTTTCTGTACCTAACAGTGCTGTTACTTTGTCTTTTTTGGTACTACCTTATCTCTCTTAAAGTAAATTAGTTAACTCCTCGGTGCTTAGGGAGTACCCCCTTATCTTACATAGATAGAGTGGATGCCCAGTAAATATTTGTTAAATGGATGAATCCTGATTGATTATAGTTCAGATCCTTGTTATCTAATTGGTGTTTCTTACTTTTCTGAATAATCACTAACTAGAATGTAGAAAAGAACTCTACCCAGAAGAATTTATAAGCTAATAAATAAGAATAGGAACCATTGCTATAGACGTGTAATCCCCAAATTTGTATTTCAGGGAAGCAGAATGTTTTCAGGCTTGAGCCTTATCTTTGAATTTAGAGTTTCATTCACCTAGGCTTTCAGGGCAGTATAGGATACCTTCCTTTTCAGCTGAACTACCTCAGGGTATTTGGTATTTTTTTATTTGTATCAGTTACTATGCTTAACAATTTTTTGTCTTGTGGAGTTTTTAGATTGAGTATTTACAAACAGGAATTTTAAAAAATAATACATGGAACAATTAAAATAGTTTATAAAAGAAATTTACTGTTTTTATGGTAGAAGCGGATTATCCTCTTTAGTATACACTGCCATGCAATTAATGTTAAGATCAGAAATTGCATCTTATGCACACTTAGTGCTTTCAGAACCATTGATAAGATTCTTGAAAGTTTGGTGTACATATCTGGATAAAGATCTGGTTATCAGTTGGTCAAACCATAAGCGTAGTGGGCCCTTGGAAGATTGTTTGCATGCCTAAGATAGCCTCTCGGTTGAAAGAAAGCAGGCAGACTTTGCATTGCAAGAGTTGATGACTTAGAACGTATTCCATCAACGCGGGAAATAATGGTTTATTAAGGGAGATTGGAAAGAGAAATAGAATCCTCTAAAATTCTGCACCGTCACTTTTCGACCCTGTAACTCCTTTCAGCTAATCTTTGTTTAGAATACGATGCTACATCTCATATAGGATCAGACCATTAACATAGACATTACCTCACTTCTCTCTAGATGATGTAAGATTAACCTTAATCCTAGCAATCCCCTATCACCAGTCATGTAGGTATAGCATCTCTAAAAATTAAAAGCTGCCAAATGGCTTACTACCAATGCTTTCTTCAAAATATAGTGGTTCTTTAAAGCTGTTGCAGATGGTTTACCTGTTGAAACTGTTAAGTAAATGAAGAATACTTCCTAATTTCATTATTCTCCTGCCATTAAAATATAAGATATTACAACATATTTATGCAAGTTAAACTGATAATTATGCTAGCATTGGTTTATAAAAAGAAGTATACGTGTATTTCCTGTAGTATGTAGATAAAAGGAATGGAGCTTGGTGTAAGGAGCAGTGTGAGAAATAAACCCCAGGAAAAGCGAAAAGTTGAACTCTGGTGGTTGTTCTAGCAGTAATTGTGGGAAAGGATGGGCAGAGTTGATCCCTGACAAGCACTTTTGCACTGATCATTCAGTTGTGGGCGGGTTGTGGGGTTGGGTTTGTAGGGGGTAAAATAGAAGGTAGCTGTGGAGATGGATTTTTTTTTTTTTTTAAATCTCTATGTTTGATCTCTCAATCTCCTCCTTTTCAGGAGTTAGAAGCTGCTCTTCACCGAGATGATGCAGAGTTTATCAGTGACCTGATTGCCTGCTTGCTTCAGGGCTGCTATCAGCGAAGGGATATCACGTGAGTAATTCTGATCTTAACTAAGTTTCTCGCAGAGAAGACCAGTCGACCAGTGGTGTTTCATGTCTCCTATAACCAAAACTAATCATTAGCCACTTCTACATAACAGGGTAGAACAAATATTTACAAACGGATTCCCAAGCCCTGTGTGTTTGGCTTTTTCTGAAGTTGAGTTTTAATTTCATTTTACTCTTTGACTTGACTTTATTCTCACACTGTCTGTTAGTCTTGGATCCACCAGCTAACATTCAAATGTAGAATTTCCTCTCAGCATATGCCTTTCTTTCTGATTTTTATTTATAGTATTTGTAAAATGTTGCCTGTCAAATTAAAACTAGATTTTAACGTATTTCTGCCTCTCGAGTATCTTCTGTTGTTCTCATACACAGTAGTGTAACTTAACATGGAGCTTCTGGGCTCCCTCAGGTTGCAGCTGTCAAGTAAACAGCACTCCAGCACCTTTGAGATATATAGAAATTTGGAGCAAAATTTTATTTATGTAGACAAATAAAAGATCTTTATGATGTGGCCTTCTCCCTTGTTTTGACCCTAACTTGGTACACATTTTCTTTGCTACTATACTTTGATATAGAACAGAACTGTAGGGCCAGCTGAGACACAGTGGGTTTCCCAGGCTCTGGCCTTCCAGTTTATGCAAGGGTTTGGTATGCTGTGGTTTTATATTTTTCAGTTAAATATGGTATCTGAAATACTTACATTCCATTTAATCCACTCTTAGGTGTCTGTTAGGGCTGGGAAACTAGGTTGGATACTAATGTGCAGTAAACTTGTAATTACAAAGTGAGTTAGAAATTGCCGAAGTGCCTTTTTTTTCAGGGTGGACATTTCTACTCCTTAAGTGATATGGACTCACAGTTAACATAATGATCCTCCCTTTCCCCAGAATACCCAGGTGGTGGTTCTAAACAAGTAGAAATAAAAAGAGAAATTCATCTCTTGTCTTACCACTCATACATGATAATGATGTAACTTGGGGGATTATGTGGTTTTTAAGCATAATTGTAGTCATATTGTTTATATAATTTCACATTTTCATGTCTTGCATTTTTTATTATAATGATTCTTTTTCTTATAACCATCTTCTTTAAGTGTGATTGTCAAAAAATCCAATTTGGTAGATATTTGTGTCTAGCTTTTATCTCTTATATAAACATATTAAAATTCATAGCCTTAGACATAAAAGTTTGTACACTGAGTAAATTATCTCCTTAGTTTAAATTTCTGGAAATGTAGTCAGTTGGTCAAAAGAAATGCCTATTTAAGATTCTTTACATAAATTGCCAGGCTGCCCACCACGGAGGTTGCCCCATTTTACCATCAGTGCATGAGGGGATCTGTTTACCTAAATCTTGTCCACTGTGTGCTGGCTGGCAGGTACTAGTAGAACAGACACCTCAGAGCTTTCACAGAATTTACAGGCTTATGCTGTAATAATTATAGTAAATACTACTATGATTGCAAATTGTACAGTCACCGTGATAAGGGCTCTGAAGTCAACAGAGCATGTACCGTAGTGTGAGAAGATTATAATGTGAACTGAGCCTTCATATATAAGCTTTCTTAGACCAGTGTCTCTATATTATAAAACCTAATAAATAAGTGTCTGAATGAATGAACCCACCAAAGAATTGCAGGTAGTAAGAGTCATTGTCTAGGGTTTAATACTCGAGAACAGAGCCTAGAGGTTATAGAGTAATAGATCTCACGTGGTTCAGAAACATGATTTGTTTGAGCTGCACAGTCTTGACCTCTTGAGTGTTGTTGCTAACATCTAAAATGATATTTCATATTTAAAATCCCAATTTGTATTTTTTAGAAACCGTCTAATGGTTTGACACTATGAGATGGTGTGCTCTGGTCTGCCTCAGCCCCCAGCCTTCCTTATTACTCTCCCATGTGGAGGCTAATTGTTCCTTATCAACGAACATGTTCACTTGGGCCCACTTCACTTATTTTCTTTACCTGTTTGTCTCCTACACGCATTTCAGTTCAAGAAGTTCAGTAATACAGCCACAGCACAATAGGGATTGGAGCCTAACCAGCCTTGTACACCGGGTTAAGAATTTTGGGTAAATTCTAAACACAAGGAGAATGGGGGAGTGGTGATATTTGTGTTTTTAAGTAAGCATTTGAGAGCAAAAGAGGAAACAACATCAGGGAGGAGCTAATGAATTAATCAGATGAGAGAGGAGAGAATTGGACAGAGAGAAGGACTATATATTAAGATGGTAAAATTGACTGGACCCGGTGTCTCTCGCCTTGACAAATCTGATAGGTAAAAAGCTGTTTTGTTGATCATTCTTCATGTTCATCATCTCTTAGGTTTATTGCCCATATTTGTAATTTTTGTATACTTGAATTTTTCATTATATACTTGGATCATTTCGTATATTGGTGTGTTGGTTGAAGATAGGCAAAAGAAACACCCATTTAAAATTTGCCAGGCTCCCCTCCTCACAGGTGATTCTGTTTCACTCTTGCATGAGAACGTTCCTCTGCCCTCTGCAGCTCTGCATGGCGCTAGGTGTACTGGCAGGACTGAAGTGTCTCCCGTCCCTTATGGAGCTCAAGAGAGTGGACGTAGGCAGTCCAATTGAAGATCGAAAGTCTATACCTGAAGAGCTGAAGTCATATCACATGGCCCACTCACAATGTGGCTGTTGTGTCTTCACAGCTAGCCGGAAAAACCTCTGGTCTGCCAGGATAGTCTTTATGACATGTGTCATCATGGAAGTAACATCCTTTTTACAGAGTCTGTTGACTAAAAGTAAGCCACAGGCAAGTTCTGCCTCATACAGGAGCAGGGATCGAACGAGGGAATGAATGAATACCTGGAGGCAGAAATCATTTTGGGGGTCTCTTCAAAGCTGCCTGCTGTACATACTTTTATTATAATTACTGTATCTTCCAGTACAGAGCTAAATAATACTGGTTAAGTTTGAAGCTTGTGTCTAATCACATTTACTTAGTTATTAACAATATATTATAAATTCTGTTTATGTTGATAGGCTTCGGACAAGAACCAGTTCATTTTTGGATAATTATATGTGGATGGAATTATCAACAAGAGGTTTTGGTTTGCCCCTTTGTTTGGGTAAATGGCTATAACTAACTTGTACGTAGTATAATTTTATTCCTCCCATATTTACCATCAGTCCCTACTATAAATTATGGAAAAAGTATATATTACTTTGATAACATTTTCTATAAAAACAACTAATTTGAAAATAATGTTCTACCTCTACAGAATATCTTTAGCTTAGTTGGAACTTTTTCCCATCATTCATTATATTTTCACTTGGGTTCATTTTATTTTTTCAGTTCTATGAGGTGGTGAAGAAGAGATGACAGGCGGTTATCTCATAGATTAATAAGGTCCCATTTTGATAGGGAACGAAACACATTTAAAAATTTATCAGGTCATGTAGCCAGTTAGAAGATGAATAATTCCCATATCATCATGCCCTCAAGGCAAGATAATATGAAGAATTGAAAGAATGGGTCATAGAATCTGAATTTTAGGCCTATAACTCAGACACTCTCAGGTTCTGTCTTCTTAACATTAATATGTTTTGTCAGGATAAAAGAAAATTTTAAATATCACCTAGGATGGTATAGAGCAGAAATTCCCATTTCCTCCTTGAAGATGGGGCACAGAATGAGGTGTATGTACTGCCTGGGTTTCTTCCTTTAATAGGTATATGTATATCTAGAGGTAAAAATAGATAGTTCCGAATGTATCAGTCTCATCAAAACTATGTTGGCTCATCAGTTACATGCAGATGTCCTGTTTCATTCTGTCATTTTTTTTTCTTCTCTGTCCTTTCCACAACTTCTGCCTTTGTAGACTGCTCAGAGGACCCGTATTTGGGAGAGGTTGCAGAAGTTGCCTAGTTCCCTTCCACTGTGCTGAATTATAACAGCTCTTATAAATAACCAGTTTTCCCTTATCACGGCACTGTCACTTACTCCTAAATGATTTCTTTGGAAATGAGGAGTTAACTTCTCTTTAAAAAAAAAAAAAAAAACTAATCAAATGTCAAAAAATTTCAGTGTTTGCTGTAATGAGGAGGAGCAAATGGAGTGTTTTTTTCCCCTTCCCTTTGCCTGCCGGTGTTCCTTTGACTTTTCTGCTATTGAAGGAAAATGTGAAAGATAGAAAAGCAAAAAGAGCCCAGGTAGCCCAGTGCCCTGCCTATTATCCTTTTGTGTGGGGGGTGTAGTATGACAGCACAGGTCCTGCCACTAGTGATGAAGAGTTCTTCCATAAAAACAGAACCTGCTCTTGGGTTCTGGGGCAGGGAGGTAAAGAAAAGTTAAGCATGTAGGGAACAAAATATTTCTGAATGATCAACTGAGTTTGGGAACTGGTAACACCAACATTTTTAATTAATCGGTCTGGGGTGAGGCTCAGGCTTTATTTACCCTTTAAAAAACTTCTCGTTGATGTGTAAAATACACAGAAAAGCACACTTAATTATACAGCTCAATGAATTTTTACAACCTGAATATACCTGTGTAATGAGCACCCAGACAAGAAACCAACACATAGTGGATTTTACTTTTTTCCACTGAAAGGAATTGTCCAAAGTGATATTTTGTCCCACCATTGGTATTGACATGCATTTAGAGTGAATGCATGCTCATTGTTCTCTGAAGTTTTGCTTTTATCCCATCCTAAAGAAAGAAATTGGGACAAATGAGTGCTTCGACTTCTCTGGTTCTAAGACTTACCTATTATGTGGAGCTAAGAAAGTTACTTAATGAATGTCTTTGTGCATTACTTGCCACCTTTGTATAATAGGAATGATAACAATACACAATAAATTATTGTGAGGATTAAATGAAATAATTTATGAAAGAAAAGTCTTAGAACAGTTGAGCTTTTAATAAATAACAGTTTATTAAATCAGTGTATGTCATTTCTACATTCTGAGTAGAAAGTACACATTGACTCAAACTTTTCATGTCTTTGCTACAATGGTTGACACGTTTCAGAACTGGGGTGAACAAACTTTTTCTGTAAGGAGCTAGAGAATAAATATGTTGTGTGAGTTGTGTGATCTATTATAGCTACTCAACTGTGTCATCGTAGTGCAAAAGTAACATAGGCAATACTTAAATGACTGCCAATGGCTGTGTTTTCTTAGAAATTTATGGACATTAAAATTTGAATTTTAAATCACCTTCACCCCACCGCCACCACCACTATTTTAAAAAAAAAAAAAGAGTGGTTTTTAAATTCCTACTGTAAAAAAAGGTCCACATTCAGGCTGGATTTGGCCTATGAGCCATAGTTCGTCAGCCCTTGTTTTAGAAAATTAAGTAAGTTACTATTCTAGTTCTACTAACTCAGTCTGACTTTTAAACTGGCATGTGAAACCCATTTTTTTAATTGTATTCTCCAAACAGATTGGTGTGCCCTTATAGAACATCATAATACTGTGTTTGCTTGTGGAAAAAATACTAACCAACTGTGTTCTTACTGTCCTAGGCACTGCTCTAAATGCATTCAGGAACTCTCATTTAATCCATATAACAACTCTCTAATATATAAAGTGTTGTCTTACCCATCTATGAAAGATAAGGCATTTGAGGTACAAAGGGTTAAATAACTTGCCCCAGGTCACACAGTTGGTAATTGATACAAGACAAACTTGGCCCCTAGCAGTCTAACCCTAGACTTTCATCTCTTAACTACAGCCCCTTGCTGTAAATAAATTAAAAGAGAAATGTTTTAAAGGTTTTCCCCTAAAATGAGAATTTGTGTGTGTGTGCTATGTACATCTTTGACAGTATAATGCAGTCTGTGGACCCCACCTAAGAATATGGTTTGCAATCACAAAATGTATTACAACAGAACCCAATTATACTGAAATATAGTTAGTAAAATGTTAAAGAAATAAAATTTTGATACAGTGTGCTTCTTTATTAACTCATTAAATGGCATGCACTAGCAGAGAGCCTAATTTCTCAAGATTCCTATCTTAATCTTCATGTATTAATGATTGTAAATGTTATTTGAAACTATTTACAATATCTGTAATGCGCTACGAAAATATCTGCTGTCTTGATGAAAAATACACATACTACTAAAATTACTGTATTTTGAAGCCACATCATAATTGAACGGAGTATGAAATTTCAATTACAGGTTAGGTGAAAATATTTTCTCAGCCAAGTTTATGGGCCACTTGAATCTGCACTACAGAATAAGTGTTTTAGAAGTGAAATGAACTTCAGATATCTAATGCAATTTGTTTTTTTTACCTGTGAGAAAACTAAGTTAAGCAGCAAAACTGGTGTAAGTACCCAGGTCATCTGATTCTCATTTCCACTCATGTTCCATTGTACTCTGTTGTGATGCTCATCTCACATGTCTAAAATGTTCTCAGTAGTGCAGTGGAATTCGTTGACAAATAGTAGATTCAGCTTGGTTTCACTTATTTTGGTTAGGAACTTCTTGTGGCTGAGAGACAATTAGAGTAAAATCTCAGTTCAAAACTTTTTCAAGAATATGTTCATTTTGTTACCAAGAAAGTGGTGTCTTAATGGGTATAGCAGTTGCACTCGAGGAGCCACCAGGATCCCATTGGGTGTTCCGTGTCTTTATGTGCCCCCCTTCCCTGGAAATGTGGGCAGGGACCAATAGATGTCGACAACGGTGATGGTATGTGTCACTCCTTTGATTATGTTACATTACATAAGAGTCCATCTTGCTATCATACACTCTAGAGACTCTCCTTGTTGCTTTGAGGAAAGCATCTGTGTTGGAAAAGGGTTAATTATGTATCTAACACTCTTATAATGGAGTCTCTAAACTAAAGTCACTTAAAAACAAACATTTCTTATTTGGAGACCCATCAGCTCTTGGTAGAAATAAACCTTTTTGGAAATTACAATGTTTCTGTTAAATATATTCATTTAAACTTATTTAGATATAATTTAGGTACAATAAAATACCGAATTTAACTGTGTACAGGCTGATTTTTTTTGTTGTTTTTGACAAATGAATACACCTTGTAGTCACCACCTACCTGAGATAATATAGGACATTTCCATCGCCTCAGAAAGCAGCCTTGCAATAAGTTTACCACCACACCCAAAACACTGCACCCCAGGCAATTTCTGACCTGACTTTTATTACTATAGATGTTTTACCTTATTCTAGAGTTTCATATGATTGGGAGTATAAAGTATGTACTCCTGTGACCACCTTCTTTAAGTCAGCATAATATTTGTATGATACTCAGTGATACTGCTATTCGTGTCAGTAGTTTGTTCTTTTGGGGAGGGGAACCTAAATTGTATTCCGATATTTTTTAAAATTCATAGTTTATCTTCCATTTGGGGGCTGTTAACAAAGCAGCTATGAATATTTAAATACAAATGTTTTTGTAGACATATGTTTTCATTTCTCTTGGGAATTGCTGGGTCATATGGTAAGAGAATGTTTAACTTTAAGAAACTACCAAACTCTTTTCCTAGCAGTTGCAACATGTGTACTTATACTAGCAACATATGAACAGTCTAGTTGTTCTACACCTTTGCCAATATTTGTGGTTCTTAATTTAACCAGTTTTAAATTTTACGTTCTGTTACGTGTAACATGGTAACTCATTATGGTTTTAATTTGTATTTAAATTGCATTTCCATGATGACTAAATATATAATGAGTAATTAATATTTTCTCCTGATGTGTAGCTTCTTTCTGTTTGATGGTGTATTTTAAAGAATGGTTAAGTTTTAATTTCATTTAACTACTAATTAATCACTTTTTTCTAGTATGTTTCATACTTTTTATTTTCTATTTAAGAAATCAGGACCTACCTCAATGCCAAGATTTTCATCTAGGTTTTTTTTTTTTTTTTAGTTTTATAGATTTAGGTTTTTGCAGTTGGCATTATGATGTTAGTATTTGTATATGGTGTGCAGTAGAAGATAGGTGTTCGTTTTCTTCCTAACAAATAGCATTTTTGTTCAGTTTATTTCTGGACTCTTCTGCCTTCTTCCATTGATCTATATGTGTCATATTTATGCAAGTTCCAAATTGTCTTGAAATTGAATGTTGTAAGTTCGCCACTGCTGTTTTTTCTATTATTATTGTTGTTCTGACTACTTGTAAGTTCTTTGCATTTTCATATAAATTTCTCAGCTTTTTTTCCTCCAGAATTTCTCTAAAAAATAAAAAGCCCGTTAAGAGAGAATGGACATGAGCAATATTGAATTTTTCAGTCTTTAAACACGATATGTATCTCTTTATTTGTTTATCGTCTTTAATTTTAGCAATATTTTGTAGTTTTCATTGTAAAGATACTGGATATCTTTCTATTTATTCCTAGGTATTATACTTTTTGATATCGTAAATGGTATTTAAAATTTTTTATTTTCCAGCTATTCATTGTTAGTATATATAAAATAGAATTGATTTTTGTATATTGACCACGTTCCTATCGTCTTCCTGAATTTACTGGTTTTGTTACAGATTCTTGAGGTTTTTTTATGCAGTCCATAATTAAAAGCAGCTTGGCTTCTTCATTCGATTTCATATTCCTTATATTACTACTCCTATCTTCTCCTATCTTAACTGTGTTGCCTAAGACTCAATATATTTTTCCTGATCTTAGAAGGAAATTACTCAGTCTTTCATCATTAAGTGTGGTGAAACGTTGTCCCTTTTGTATATTGCTGAATTGGTTCTGCTGATATTTTGTTGAGGATTTTTGCATATCTGTTTATGAGGAATATTGGTTTCTAATTTTATTTCCTTATAAATCTTTGTCATGTTTGAATTTGTGTAATTTCTTTCAGACCTTTTCTTTAATTGGAAAAACTCACCACTGAAAGCCTTTGGGTTTGTAGCTTTCTTTGTGCAAGTTTTTGACTGATTATTATTGATTCACATTCTTTAATAGATTAAGGTCGTTCGTGTGTTCTGTTTAAGTCATTTTTGGCATTTTTCAAGGAATTTTTTCTATTATACTTAAGTTTTTAAATTTATTTTCATAATGCTACTCATAATATTTTCATACTTTTAATATCTGTGTGATCTACAGTATCATCTTATCTCCTTCATTCTTTCTATACAGGTTTATCAACTTTTTCCAATGTTTACTAAAGAACCAACTTTTTACTTTACATACTGTTTGCCTGTTCTGTTTTACTGATTTCTTCTATTTGATTTATTTCTCATCTTTATTATTTCCTTCGGTTTTAGTTTACTCTTCTTTCTTTGTAAGTTATACTTATGTTGAGCCATTTTTCTTTTCAATATAGGCATATAATGCTATACATTTCCCTCTAAGCAGAGTTTGGCTGCATCCACAAATTTTGATATATTGTGGTTTCTGTATCATTTAAAACATGTTCTAATTTATTTTATTTCTTCTATGATCTATGGGTCATTAAAAGTAGGCTACTTAATTTCTGGATGTCTTATAACGTTAGTGATTTCTAAGTTAATTCCATTGTTCAAGTAAGATACCTTACGAAATTTCAATGTTTTGAGGCTTATTGAGACTCATTTTGTGTCCCAGTATATGATTTATCTTAGAGAATGTGTGATATGCACTTAAAATGTATTTGTCCTGCAGTATTTATAGTATTCTGTAAATATCAATTATGTCAGGTTGTTAGTATTTTTGAGAACTATATCCTCATTGACTCTTTTGTCTAGTTGGTATATTAATTAATGACAAAGATGTTAAAAATCTCTGGCTATGCTTGTGGGTTTGTCTGCTTCTCTTTTTAGTTTTGTCAGTTTTGGTATTGTGAGTTTGGTGTCCTAATATTAGATACATACATTGTTATGTATTTCTGATGAATTAGCTCTTTGTCTTCAGGCCTGCTTTGGTATTAAATAAAGCCATTCAGTTTTCTTATGCTGCATGGTCGGTCATTTTCTATCCTTTTACTGTTTGTATTTTTATATTTAAATTGTACTTTAAATTTTGTATTTAAACTGTGTCATGTATTTATGTATAAGACGATATCTTACAGTTGGGTTCTTGTTTTTTCTTTCACTCAGCTTGACAGTTTCTGCCTTGCAGTTGGGATGTTTAGTTTCTTTACATGTAATGCAGTTATTAATAAGATTGGCTTCCCACTTGTTCTTCTGAGGTTGTTTTTAAGTGTACAATTCATTTTTTTAGTATATTCACAAAATTGTGAAGCCATCACCACTATCTAATTCTACAACATTTTTATCACCCCAAAAGACACCTCAAACTCATTAGCAGTCACTCCTTATTTTCTCTTATCAGTAACGAGCTGATCGAGAAGGGAAGGTTTTGATCTTGAGACAACCAGTTGGAAGAAGTGCACAAGGGGCTGACATGAGAATGAAATGGCAGGCACCAACTTTATTGCAGGGAGTTCATTTCTATTGCGGGGAGCACACTTCTGTTTCTGCTTCTGCTTCTGCTCCCCTTCTGCTCCCCAGGGGACCGTACGGGCTCCACACATATCAGAGCACAGTGGTGGTGGCGTTCAGTCACACATGCATATACAGTAAGCTGAAATGTGTTCGCATATTTTAGGTGGAGGTGCCCTACTACACTAATGAAGCATTCCTATCCCTATTCCTAGCCATGAGCCTGGATCACAGCCAGACCTGGGACCAGCGAGGCCTGGGACTCATATGTCCAGTCTCCAATCCTGGACAACTAATAATGTGCTTGCTATTTCTGTAGTTTTGACTATTCTGGGTGTACCTCTTATAAATGGAAAGTTGCACTGTTTCAGCTTTTATGAATTATGCTGCTACGTATGAAAATTTGTGTACACTCTTGTGTAAATGTATTCATTTCTCTTGGGTCTGTACATAGAAATGGAATGATTGCACAGAAATTCTGTGTTTAACTTTTTGAGCAGCTTGGCTAAACTTTTCCCCATAGTGGCTACACCATTTCACATTTCCACCATCAGTTTATACTGGTTCTGGTTTCTCCACTTCCAGGTCAGCATTTATTGTATTTTTTAATGTTTTTAGCTATCCTTGGTGTGTGTGAAGTGATACCTCATTGTGGTAATGGTTTGCATTTCCCAGTTGACATGTTGAGCGCCTTTACATGTGTTCCTTTCTGATTTTTGTTTTTCATTGCTTTTTTTTGGGAGTTATTTTGGTTAAGTATTTCACTTTATTTCCTCTTTTGGCTTTGTGTGTGTGTTTTAGAGGTTCTAGGATTAGCAGTATACATCCTTATATCCAGAAGCTATTCAGACAGCTCTTACTATACCTGCTCCAACCTTAACTCTTGACACTTCAGGCTTCCAATTCATACAGTTAGTATTTATAGAGTCCCATCTGGCTTCTGTTAAAAAGAGTCCATTGTCTTTTTAAAAATTAGTACATGTTGATTTCCACTTGACTTAAAATACTTTTCTTTGTTACCCTACGTAAACATTCATAAGTACAAGTAAAACCTATATTACATTCATGTTTCCTAATTAGTCTTTTTTTGTATCTTCGTCGACAACTTTGCAGTTGTAATTTTTTTAACTTTTCCTGGCTATCATACTGACTTTAAGATATGTTGGACATGGCAGCCACTGTACAACCCTAGAGAAGAGATATTATTTAAATTATTTTGGCCTGAGTCTTTTTGTGATTGTTAAGAACAAACACTTTATTATTGAATGTCCTTATAGAGCCTTTTACTTGTTGCTTCACTTGGAACAAAAATCTTTATCTCTGTTCAGTTCTCATGTTAAATATGGCTTAACTGTGCATACGTGTATCATTTGCTTCACAAATAGCTATAGCAAATAGGAGAGTGTTGTTTTTCCATTTGGTCTCCATTGTGCTGCCCATGATACCATGCCTTAATTGCTCCCCTGCAAGTAGACTAAGGATAGATACCCTTCCATGTCTCAGAACTAACACATGCCTCAGAGAACTCAAGAGCCTTCTTTTTTATCTATGATCTTCTAAAACATTTTGTAGATACTAAAGTTTGTTGCCCTGAATAGTCCAGAGTTCCGCCAGCTCCAGCCAGCTGAGACTTGTGTTCACATACTCCGCTTGGGTCATGCCATTCTGTCAGCATTGGTTTCCCTGGTGCATGTTCTGTCTGAGGCACGCTGAGGAATTTTTCTGGGGGGGGGTTATAAGAAATGACTAATTCTGAGAGTGGAAAGGTGATTCATTCTCATTCATCCCCCACCCCTGGCCCGCCATGAACTACTCTAAGGAAAAGGGGGTGATGAAGAGCTGCTCATTTAAGAGCATTTGGAACCTTTTTTAGACAAAGGAGACCTGGTTGTGCTCAGAACTTCCAGTTGGTTCTTTTTGTTACCATGTTCTTTTTAAATGTTTCATTGTACTTCTGAGTCATTTCAGAAAGATAAGGATATTTTAAATCATTAAGAGAAAATTACACTAAGGTAAGTGGATCAGTGAATATTCCAGGCGATTTAAACTCTAGAACTGCAGCCTCTGAAATTTAAAACATTTTATCAATATTTAGCAGCATAGTATCACTATATTCTTCTTCCTTTAAGTAGTAAAATCATGAAAGTTCACACAAAAGTGTGTGTGCATGCTTACTTTTCTAAGAGAGTATCATCTTATTAGATTCTTAAAGAGCTTTTTATGTCTTATAGAAGATGGAGAACCACCAAATAGAAAGCATTAGCTTGATTTTTGCCTTCCTGAAGGCTTTCTGTTTCAAATACCCTTGGCCAGATTGCCTTCCAAAGTTTTTCACCCCTTGAATTTTAGATGTTCTTTAAAGAAAGGGATTCAGATTTATATGAGAAGTTAATATACAAGAAAAATGAATTATCTTGAAATTTAAGCCCTCAAGTATCCCCTTGGTAAGGTGGTATGGAGATGCCTTAAGAAAACTGTTAGCAAAAGTGACGTAATTGAAACTGAGTAGGATAATGGGGGCAATTGGAAAGGAATCTCAAACATGCAATTCTGAGACAAGTAGGGGCTTTCAGGCATATTGTAGGCACCAGAAAAAACACTGTGCACATAGAGTGTTTGCTGGGTTGGTATGCTTGTGCTTCTTTCGCCTCACATTAGAATAGTACAGTTCTCCCCAGTCTGGCCCAGCTTGTCTCCTGCCACATCCTCCAGCAGAGTTGCATCATTTTCTGGTTAAATGGTGACCTCAGTGTCATAAATTCCATATCTTATTTTACTGCTGGAAAAACATGCTTCATTATTTGGAGTACTTGGTGTACATTAGAAATTCTAGAAAGTATATGGTAGGTCAAGGGATTTATTTCCAAAGATTGTCATCTTCATGCTCCTAGTAAAAGACAAGTTTGAAGAAACACCCCATTTTATTTTCAAATTGACCATTGCCACACTATCTGCTTTTGACCACCAGTTTGATCTACTCTTTGCCCAACTCCTCCCTCCTGAAGGGGCAGCACCAGCTTCACAGGCAATGGAGAGAGGCAGCCAGTCCAAACCCACTAAGGTCCAAGCAGGTATTCACATGCCAGTGCTCATGCTTTGAATGTGAATGCTGCTATCAAATCAGACTTGTGAGAGCCTTGATATTTAGAGGTATTATGCTGCATTTTGATAAGCAAATACATCCACATTTTCCCCAATTGAGATATCAGTAGTAAGGAAATAAAATTTCTACTCTCTTTGAAAAAGCACAGTATTTAACTTTTTGTTTGCCTAAGGGCATTTTGATCTTTTTCCATGAATATTTCTTCTGACTTTTTCTATCAATATAACTACCATAGATTATAAATCAACATAGTAGCATGCCTTTTTAAAAATCATATTGACATATAACTCCTGTAAGACCCAATTGCATAGTGAGAAAAATTTTTAAATCAAGCATTAGGTGAAATTATATCCAGGTTCTTTAATAATTGAGATATAGAACAACCATTAAACAATTAAACACTTTATTATTATATACAAGGCACATTTAGGTACTAATCAAAATGCAATTGTAGAATTGTTAAACTAACCCAAAAAAATTAAGTTACCATCAAATTGTCTTAAATGTTTTCTATAGAAAAATCTATCTTCAAAATTTAGAATATAGTATTTTGTAATCTGCCCTAAAGTTTATGCAAAACAATGTAAAAGTATAGTTGCTCATTGGAATGGACACTTGTTTTGGAGAAATTTTTCCTTTGCATCTTAACCTGAAACTTAAATTAATTAGGCTAGGCAGACACTGACTTTCTTCTTTGCCATCTAAGTCGTGGGTTTAATTTTGAAGTGACTATCCACCTGAACTGTGTAGTCTCTTTTTAACTGTATGAGCAAAGGTAAGACTTATTGCCTCAAATTCATAATCTGTTCCACTGATTTTTACCTATTTCACTAGAATGTGTTGTGATTTAAAGTAAAACAGTCTATTCTGTGAAAAACTAACGTATTTATCTTCTTAGGAATTTGAAAATACAAGGTCCAAGTAGATTGTATAACAACAACGAAGCTTCCGTAAGGGGCTTTTCTATCCTTCCTATTATGGTTTTTTCATTTTCTGCTTTCTGTTTAAGATTTGTCAGCTGTCACACCATCAGTTTGCTCTCCTCCTAACCCACCCATCCTGTATGCTTTATATTAATGTATTTTTTGTTTGGGGCCATTTGGTTAGGCCTCAGACATTCCACAGCTACCTAGAGGACATCATAAACTACCGCTGGGAGCTGGAAGAAGGGAAACCCAACCCTCTACGAGAATCCAGTTTCCAGGACCTGCCTCTTCGTACCCGTGTAGAAATCCTGCACCGCCTCTGTGATTATCGGCTAGATGCGGATGATGTCTTTGATCTTCTCAAGGTGCTTAACTGGCAAGCTGTTTTCTTAGAGCAAAAAAGACCAGCAATCCATGTTGTAAAATCGGAAGCTATTAAGAGAAGCCAGAGTTTGGCGTGTATGACTAGTGTTGGGACTCTTGATCGACAGTAACATTGTATATTTAAAAAAAAAAAAAAAAACCCTCTGTAGCCAAGGGAATCCAAGCCATTCCTTTATACAACTGTATGTTGTTTTGGTTTAGTCTTCCTTAACATGTGCTGAGTCCCAGCGGATAACAGGAGATCAATCAGAGTCACCTATGTAATCTCCCTGTCATCAACCAGATTGCAACCAAATTAGCCACTGAATTTGTTTCCCAAGGTCTGAAATTTGATTCAGCATAATTTCAGTATTTATTGAAAACTCCAAGGACTTCAACCCATATATGCCAGTGAAGTTCATTTCTACTATACCCAAACATACACATTACAAAAAATGTGCCAGAGAAGAAAGGCGTTATTTATTTTAGGAGTCTATCTCAGAGAGAGGGCTTGAGCTATCGCTTTTCACTCATAGGGAGGTCAGTTTCTAATCCTGTTCAGTCAGAAATGATTAAATGTGTGATAACTTCTCAGTTCAGCCCTACTCATAGACAAGGCATAAAAATCATTGCGTAATTTAGCACAGTCTTGGCTGAGGACTCAAGGACTTTAATAGCAGTGGTAAGGCCAAACCAGGTCAGACCCTAGGGTAAATGGGGAGCTATATTGCTGGGTCTCAGCTGGAATAAGAGGTTGCTGTAGGTTATGATGAAGCTACAGTAGAGGATCACCTGGGACAAAGCTTTCATAACAACACATTCCACTTCGTTGTAATTGTCCTTCCTTTTATGGGTGCACACATAAAATAACAGTAAATTCAAACCAGATATATAATGTTTATCAAAATCCCTTTGGTTTCTCTCTTCTTGGTGAAATGGGGACTGTGATAGGGATGGGAAGCATTTGAAATAAGTCCCTATCCTGTTCGTCAAAGAAGGCACTGCTGCTTATTCTGTGTTTCATGTGCCCTGATTGAAAATTACATGTGATGCTTAGGCATCTTTAAATATGAGCTATATATAAGTATAAATTTCGAACCTTCATTTTAGTCTACTCCTGTTCTGTTCCCTATTTCCCCCAAACCTCCTCTTCCCTGTTCTTGGTCCCTAGGGTCTGGATGCTGACAGTCTCCGTGTGGAGCCGTTAGGTGAAGACAATTCTGGGGCACTCTATTGGTATTTCTATGGAACTCGAATGTACAAGGAAGACCCAGTACAAGGAAAATCCAACAGAGAACTCTCTTTGAGCAGGTACATTCTTTAAGGTCAGGGCTATAATAGCTACTGTACAAAAAATGTAATTAAAATGAAATTCATCAGAATTCTACAGCACAAATTTTTTTTTGTGACTGAATTAGCTCTAACTGTAAAGAATGCCAATGAGTTATTTCACACAAAAATAAAAAAGAATTGAACTGTAGCCTCTGCTAGCAAAACAGCGAGAGTTTGTTTTTTTGTTGTTTTGTTTTGTTTTGTTTTTTCCTGTGAGGTTCCCAAGGAGCACCGCTCCTCTTAGCCTGGACTGTTCCACACAGCAGGCTCTTCTTAGCAGTGTGATTATTTCACTGCCACAGTTTTCCTCTTTCATACTCAATTCTTGAGAACCTTTTCTACTAGAGTTGATAATCTCCATCAGCACAAGACAGGAAGGAACTTAAAGAACGTCTGATACATAAGCCTTACTAAACCCTCCCTAAATGAGGAAGAGAAGACCTCCTTTTCATAGCAGCTCACTATCTTGTTTTGTGTAGATTTTATTGCTGGGAGCAGTGCTTTCAGGAAATTGTTAGGTTTTACTCATATTTTAATATTGTCATATGTCGGTTTTTCTTGGTTCTGTACTCTAATAATGAAAGACAGGAAGTCACCCTGCTCTTTCTTTTGACTGCTTCATTTAATCCTTTTCAGTATCCCCATGGCCAGATAAACTACTTATATATGTCAATCCTATGACAGAACATTTCTGTTTAATATACTATTTCTTAGGGAAAATGAAGGACAAAAAAATATCTCAAGTGTTCCTGGGAAAACAGGAAAAAGAAGAGGAAGACCCCCAAAACGGAAGAAACTACAGGAGGAGATTATAGTAAGGTAAGAAAATGTTGTTAGTCTGTGACAGTCATAGGCCCTCTTTGCTGAAAGAGGGGACTTTAATTTCACTTGCTCCTTCATCCTTGATTTTCACTCATGGGCATGAGAAGGACATAGCACTTATATTATGGAGACCTGGATTAGAAAGCTAAAGAAATTACAAAGTGTGCACTAGGGAATCGGGAAGCCCTAGCTGCATAACCTCTGGCAAACACCTGTTTTTTTTATTGGACAGTGGAGATACTAATAGTAATGATGATTAAATTGAACAAGATAGTGAATGTGACCGTGTGACAGACTGAAAACCGTGCATGTGCTCACTCACTATGTATTAACTTCTAAAATTTGTTATGCCGTACATTTTTTTCATAGGAGCATGCAGCAAGTTAACTCTATGATTGTTGACTAATTCTCAGCTTTTAAACGAATTATATAGCATAAATAAGTTTAAGAGTTAATTCTTTGCCATTAGGGACATTTCATTAGCAAACATACTTTATTTTGTTTAGAATACAATTTCCTAAAGTAAAGTCACGATCTTAAACATTTTTTAAAGTCTTTATATTTAATTTCAGTAAAAAAAAAGTTTGTTTTATTTGGGAGATTTTATTTTATATGCCATTACCTTTTAGGAAATTACATCATGTGAATCTTAATAGAAGTTTTCAGAATCTGACTTTACTATATAAATATACTTAAGGATCAGATCTGTTATTGTACACCTATGGAAGTTAGGTCATTCTTAAAAATTCTAATAACACAGGTCAAAACTGCTGCTTCTCTCTATAATCAGAATTTGTGTTTTTTTTATGCTTAAGAATCAGTGTTCCACTTTCTAGAAAACTGACTACAGATTTTAGCTTTCTTTTAACCAGTGTTTGTGAGAAATATCTTAAAATCATGTCTGTACACACAACATGTGTTTCTAGATTTGTTAGCAACCTTACCTCCTTATATGTTCAAAAAGCTGTTTTATACCTAACTCTATTTCCCTGTAAGTGAAATTAAAGTACCGTAGTGTTGAGGATATAGAATCATTTTAACAAGCATACGTGGACTTGTGCTACCCTCTACTGGTGATTTTATTCTTTAGAGCTCTGTGATCAATACAGTATTTAAATATTTTTAAATTAAATTAAATTAAAAATCCAGTTCCTCAGTCACACCAGCCACATTTCAAGTGCTCAGTAGCTGCATGTGGCTTATGGCTACCATATTGGACAGCAACAACATAGAACATTTTTTATTCTCACAGAAAGTTCTTTGGAACAATACTTCTTTAAGTAATTGATTACAGAGAATGTCAAGAATGATTCAGGAATACAAATGACAAAGATCCTTAACACTATTGTGCTGAGCATGTCTGTATTTTATGATTTATTCCCCAACATACCTGTGGGGTAAGCATCATTAATAACTCCATTTTATGGGACCGTTAATTAACTTTTCTGAGGTCATAAGGTAAGTAGCAAGTCTTGTTCTTGTGTTCTTAACCTGTACCTTCTGTGAGGTTACATTAAATACACCTGATTCAGCATAGCCCTGAATCAGGGATAAGGACTTTGGAATCTCTACTGGTTTTTTTTCCTTAGCATTTAATTGTTCACACTTAACTCCTCTGATTTAAGAAACATGTTTTACAAGTTAATATTTTCCTAAGATTGGTGATGTTACCATAACAATGGGTTCCTATGTATGTTTTTCCTCTATACCAAAACACCTGCATCCTAGTGTTCCTTTTTTCTTTTTTTCAATAGAGTCATCCCTTCTAACATTGCCTTCTTGATACACACACTCCTCGTGTTATTAAGTCAGTTGGGTCTCCCTTATGGGGAAAACATAAGACAATTTTGGACATGTCTTTAATTGTTACCTCCATTTCCTGTGTTTCAGTGAAAAGCAGGAAGAACATTCCTTGGCATCTGAGCTACAGACAAGAAATGGTAATGACCTCTGCTGGAGTTTTTGGAAAGGATTATGTAAATGTGATTGATTTATATCGTGATAGTGACTGTCATTTTCCAGTTATACAGCAGTTAAGATTATTGCAGTGGTAGTGTAACTAGCCTCCTGGTCCTTCTTCAGTTCTTTCTCCTTGCACTTTATTCTGTGCCTATCTCTTCTTCTGACCTGATAACCTGAGATCAGGAGTAGGTCTTTTCACTAGAAATCTATTACCTGACCATAGTATAATAGATACCCAAACATTTGGATGATAGCAGCTTCTCAAGAGAGCTAGCTTATCGATGTAAAATGCTTACTACATAAGGGAGTATAGTGATTTCCTATCTAGATTTCAATTATGTACTCTCAATTACATAATTTGAGAGGTGGCAGATATCAGTTCATAGTATCTCAATGTCAGTAAAATGAGGAAGACTTCAAAAGTTCAGATGAAAACTGCATAGAAAAGTAAATACATTTAACCTGGTCTATGGCCATGCTACCCTAAACAAGCTCGATCCCGTCTGATCTCAGAAGCTAAGCAGGGTCAGGCCTGGTTAGTTCGTGGATGGGAGACTACCTTGGAAGACCAGGTGCTATAGGCATAAAAAATGAAAAAAATAAGGAATTGTAAGCTGACAAGGTTCTTGCAATCTGTGAGGTCAACCAAAGGTTACCTCGCCTAAAAAATAAATAAATAAAAATAAAATACATTTAACCGTTTTTAGGATATTCACGTCTGTCTTATGAAAGTCATAATAGTTCTATTTGTATAACCTTTAGTCGGTGTTCACTATTAGTTGTAAAACAGTGATAGTAACAGGATAATCAGAAGTATGCATTGTCAACCTTAAAAGTAATAGGTCTTTTTTTTTTGAATCCCTGGTTTTGGTCATGACCCAGGGTAAAAATGGAAAAAAATGGGGAAAAGGTCTTAAATCTGTTTAATGAAATCATTCCTTCTTTTCCAGGGTCCCAGGGGCCAGGTCAAGGTACTTGGTGGCTCCTGTGCCAAACAGAGGAAGAATGGAGACAGGTCACTGAGAGTTTTCGGGAGAGGACCTCCCTTCGAGAACGGCAGCTCTATAAGCTCCTCAGCGAGGACTTCCTGCCTGAGATCTGCAACATGATTGCCCAAAAGGTATGCAGAGGGATGATTCCTCCCCTCTGTATTAGGTGTAAAGCTGTATTATTCATTGATCATTGCATACATTTATTGTCTCCTGGAAATGGTACAGCCTTCATCCTTTCTCTTCTGGAGTATTAAAATGGGACTACATCCCACTCATTCTGCTTCACGACAGGCCACATAATTGAGTTCTTACCCAAGAAGTTCTCAGGGCCCCCCACACCCCAGTACTTCCAGTGACTCTTCACAGTCTGCTGCTAGCTTTTCTTCTTGCATAATAATGCTCACAAAATGTGCCCTGAGCCCCCAAGTTGTGTTTCCTGTCACCCTGTGCCTGCCTTTCCCCCCACCTCTTTCCCTCTCTCCTCCCCTCCCCTCCCCACACAGATAGTTTTATCACCACCTTTTACTGTCTGTCTCTCATCCATTAAGCAACTAGCTCTGAATAGTACTTGTCTTTTAAGCTCCAGTGCCGGCTCTTTTCTCACCTGAGCTCAGTCTGCCATTTACTCCAGCTTCAGGACAACCTGTCGTTTCACATCCTGTGTGTACAAGTGTACACTGTCTACTTCATGACTTCTTCAAACATCTTTATTCCTCTGCTTCTCTGCCTGTTACAACGCTGCTTTCTCAAAAGCCCTACCTGGAAGTCATTATCTCCATGAGCTGTCCCTTATTTCTCCCAGTCTCAGGATTGTCTTCTCTAACACGTTTCTTCATCCCTTACTTCTTTCGATTGTGAGTTGTTCAAGCTTTTTAGATAAAGGACCTTGTCTTACTCATCGGTTTAACTTCCACAGCACTTAATGTAATGCCTTTTCTGTGGTGGATGCTCAGTAATAATTTCGTTTGCTTATTTCATTTCCATAAATCCAATATGTTAAGAAGACAGAAAAATTTGAGCATCTAAACTGTTCAGTAGAAAACCTTAGCAGACCAAGTAATTAAGAACGATGTTTTCACAAAAGGATTCCATCAAAAGCTCCAGAATCATTTGGATTTAGTCATAAGTGCAATTTTCTAAACCTTCAAGAAAAGATAATTTCCAAACATTTCAAAATGAAGAAAGAAATGGGTTAGGTATCCTGTTTGTTCAGCTGTAAATATCTTAAATACACTGTCTTTGTTCAGTAATATAAATGTTAAGCCCTTAATACTAACAAGTACAAAGTATCTCTTCACCAAAAATAATACCTCGTAACCTATCAGAGTTAAGCCTAAATTCTGTAATACTCCTATTTTGTAGGTTTTGCATAGTGTCCTATAACATGAAAAGAAGAGGAAGATTTCTTTTTTTTAATGTTTTGCCTGGAGGAATATAAATCTGCTTATCAAGTCTGTTAATTACAATTTAGTGATAGTGCTGGGTAACTAGACTTCCTGCATCAGAATCACCTGGCATGCTTATTAAAAGTTCGGGTCCCTGCCCATTTACCATTCCCAACCCCCATCAGAAACATTGGAGGTGATATGCATTCTGCAGTTGTAGAAGCTGTTCAGGTGATTCTTTGTGCATCCTAAAATTTAAAAACCACTGAAAATAAACCTGTTTATTACAGCAATAAAACAAATTTTGGTGTGACCTTAATTAGAGCTGTACATAAGCTGTCAATAAGAAAAAGCTACAAAATGACTCATGGATAGGGATACATATTTTTAAAGTCGCATGTAAATCTGTTAAGACTTCTTTGTTTCTGAAGGAAAGAGTAAGTGTAAATGCCAGCATTCACCAAGATAAATTGAATGAAATTTATTAAAACTTCAGCCAAATTCCAGCATAGTGAAAATTTGCTATCAAAATAACAGGTTAATGTAAATATTGTAAGGCAGGAAGAGTGGTATGGTATGCCTTGCCCTACCGTGTATTGTCACATAAATCAGCACATTAGAAGCGTTCTCAAGGAGCCTTCATTTAATAACCAAGCTGTCATAAATGATTTGCTCAGGGCAATACAGATGTGTCATCTCTTCACAATCTTTGCTCAATTTTAGCATTCAGCCGTTGAGTTATATGTTCATCAGTGGTTAGTTATAATACTTCTACAAATTAGTTTGTATTCACTTTACTTTTTACTGAATTTATGCAATTAAATATTATGAAACCAATAAAATAAGCATAAAATGTCTATTAAAAGGTTTTATTAAAATCATTCAAGGTGAGTTGCTTCTAAAAAGGTGAGTGTAAAATTAGCTTAAGGTTTTATGTATTTGGATTGCAGATGGCCTTAACATTTCATTTTCACTTAAAAAAAAAAAACTGGAAGAGCAGGTGGAAGTTTTAAGAGGGTGATTTATATGAAAGAATCATAGGAAACCCCTTTCAGTGGGGCCCTACATCAAATGGTGAATGGCAATATATTTATACATTAAATTAAAATAAGTGCTTGAAGTATATACATTTTTCAAATTTTTGCTTTGATTAACTATGTTTAATTACCACTACACATCCTAATTGTAATCGCCTAAAGGGGTTTATTCTAATAATTTAAAATGCCTGTGATTCAAATGTGAAATTGAAACATATCGGTAAACAGAATGTGTTGCTTACAAATAGACACCATTCGGCATTAAAATATAGTATGTAAAGGAGGCACGGAACAACTGGGACAGTGACAAAAGATTAGGTGTTAGAGTGGTAGTCATAAGCCTTTCTTTGAACTTCTTTGAATTATGCTGCTGCCACCATCTAGCTTTCCTTTTGGATAAGTAACTTGATATCTCTGAATTTCAAATTTCTTATTAGTAAATTGAAATGCTAAAACTTCATATGAACTTTTGTGGAAATTAAACAAAAGGACCTATATCAGTGTAGCTATAATAGTACTTAGCAATTAGTAGGCACTTGGTCTTTTCCATTGTTTATGATGGTGGATAACTGATGGGCAGTTTTGGTAAAAAGCGAAATCCACATTTCTTAAAATAATTGCAAGTCAGAAGAGAGGGAAGGCAGATGGGATAAAACTGGGAGAATGGTTGCCTTGTAAACTTTGAAATAATAAATCAGAAGGTAAGGCCTGCTTTGATTGTATAAAAGTTAAACTTTTATGGTAAGTTTTAAATGCAGACTAGTAAAAGTATTTTTGCTGGTGTTGCAAACAGGGATTTTTGATGGCTTATAAACATTAGGTCTTTAACAAACAGTTTGACTAAAGGTACAGATAATGCATGCAAAAGATGATAGCAAAGGATTTAGGGAAATAAGTTCACCTTCTGTATCAAGAATACCACTTTCCTTATTAGTAACTTTTACTAATTTGGCAGATTTGGAGTCAAACTGTTATTGGCCTCTGTAGCTGCTTGCAGATAAACTGCCACAATTCCTTTGAGAGTTCCATAGTAAGTTTTTACCTATATTTAAAGTTCAAGAGCTCTTCCTACTGGGGTCTTGAAGCATATAAAGGAGTTGTTCATAGGCATACTTGAGGAAACTGCTGAGTAGTTTCTGCGGAAAAGAAGGTCATCATGACACCCTTTGACAGTTGGGATTGCACTGCACTGAGGCCTAGTCCTTCTCAGAAAAGCTTTCTAAAGCTTCCGTCTCATTAAATCGACCACCACTACAGTATGTTTAAATTGTGTTGTCATTGAGTTTATTCCACCCTTTGTTCCTTTACCTTGTTGATGCCTCCAGGTCTCAGGATTTTCCATTAAGTGGTGCCAAAAGCAAACCTGGATAATACTGATATTGATACTGAAGCCACAGAAGTTACTCATCTTAGCTGCGAGGCGTTGGCTTACCACCTGTTACTAGTCTAACAGTGACACTATGCAGCTCATTCCATAAAAGTTCTAAACCTTATGTTGGCCTTCAAAATATTTACCTAGCTTCAGAGTTCTCCAAACTCCTCCTTTGAAATCTCCTATAACAATCACTTTCAAGCCTCTTAAATTTTCTCAGAGCTCTAATCTTCTCTAGCAAGCTCTCTGATTCCTAGTCCTGAGTCTTCTCCATCCTGTCTTACTACTTTCGTTCCAAGCTACTCTTCTCACTACTGCCACTGAATTGCCTTTAATAGGAGGTCTGCCTCCGGCTGCTCATCATGCCCTCTTTCAGAGCCATTCCCATCACCTCAAGGTGATGAAAAAGTGGCTTTCTTTTAATAAATTTGAAATTTACATTTTTTTCCAAATATGTAAACACTTAGAGATGCTTCTTGCCATTAACAAAGTAGACACTTGGTGTCTGTAAGTTTTTTGGTTGTGTTTTTGTTTGTTTGTTTGTTTTTAAAGAATAAATTGGCTTGGTACCTTGTGGAACTCGGTGATTGTTTTTACTGACTTTCCTAAGGATACCATTGATCCTCATCTTAGTAAAGCCATCACCTGTGTGCCTTAAAGGCCATTCTTCTACTGGCAGCAGTAGCAGTAGCTGAGAACACCCTAATCTGTCTTTTCCTTTATTTTCCTCACTTCTAACCATAGGGAAAGCGTCCACAGCGCACAAAGGCAGAGTTGCAACCTAGGTGGATGTCTGACCACCTGTCCATCAAATCCATCAAGCGAGAGGTGAGTGTATGAGAATAGAGGGAAGGAATTTTAAGCGTTCATCTTATTTTGTTTACTCCTTTCTATCTTTTATTAAAATTTATGTCATTTTTAAAAATTTCAAACCTTATGGAACATTCTTACACATAAGGTGCATTTCTAGAAAGAGAAGGAATTATAAAAATAGGACATGAGTTTGATCTCTTAGGTCTTGGGTCTTAACAGTCTCCTGGGATATCCATATTTAATGCAGATGAGAAAAATAAATACAGTTTTTAAATGTTTGTGTGTATGTGTAATAGAAGTTTACGAATGAAAGATGGAAAGAATTAGTGTTGGGCAAAGAGAGAATTGGGCCAGAGAGAACTATCTTTCACCTGAAACTTGTAGTATGGCTAATATTCTGATGGTGGACGGGGGACTGAGGGAGTCATATTTTTAAAAAGTACAGAGCCAGAATAGTATGTAATGTGGTCAAAGAGCAGTGTGTATTTGGATGTAGCTGGCATATAAGATACGTTGTGATATACAGTAGAAGAAAATACTGAAAGAATCAGATTTTGGAGTCCCGTTATTATTCTTATACTTTTTATAGGCAGGCTGTAGGAAGGTACATGATGTCATTAGATCTTTGTTTTAGAAAGATACTTCTCTGGTCACACCATGATAAATAATTTTGTAAGGAAGAACTTGAAGGTAAGAAATCAATGAGCAATAGTTCTATCAAGAAATAGCAGTAGAATCCCAGCTATTGGAAATGGAGGTCTAGATTGGAAGAAAAGAGGAAAGACATTTGGGGGAGGGTTCATTAGAAATACGTCTGAGGGTCAACTTGCAAGAGATTGAGTAGTGAATAAAATATGAGTTCTTGTGAGTTATCATGTTGTTTGTGGTTTTGAGAAGTATAATAATGAAAGGAATGAAAAGTTAAAGAGGAAGCAGAGTTGAGAGCATGGTGCAGGTTCCCGTTTGATTTTTAAACTGAAGGTACAGCATGGACATGAAAGATTGCCCATGAATGAAAGGGGAATGGATGTTGCTGACTCTGGGAAGATGAAGTGCCTCTAAGGCAGGCCTCTGCCATGGAGTAGAGTTCAGAGTTGCTCCCGCTTATGCTAAGTTAAAGAAACAAACTTTTGAGGGTGCAGGAAAATGTTAGGAGTTCATGTTGAATGTTCCTTCTGTCCTCTGAAGACAGATGAGTATTAGGCGCAAGTTGAGATAGAATGTTTGATGAAGAAAGAATGTTTGGGGAAACAACTATGTATTAATAAAAGTTTTTCAAGCATTCAGGAGCCAACATGTTTGGATATTTTCATTATGTAACATAGTTTAGAGTAGCTAAATAACTCTGGCATCACACTTGTAGGAAGGGACAAAATTGATGTTTCTGTTTACTGAGACTTAAACATTGTCAAGTGGAGAGTGGAATGAGGCCCAAGGAACCTTGAACACTGATAAAGATGTATTTGATGATGGAAGTCAAATAGGAAGGTAGAAGGAAGGAGGATACCAGGAATAAGGAAGAGGCAGTGAAAGTGTCCAGAGAGCCAGTTTCTCCATCTCATTCTGTGAAGGTCCCCTGGACTTGTGGCTATCTCTAAGACTCCCATCTGCTCACTCGTTTCTTTTACTAGAGGTGTTTCACCATTGTCTGCTAATCTAACTCTCAAACCTAAGTCATGGTCAGTTCTCATATTCTGTCCACTTTTTAACCATTTATCTGCTTTTAACATTATGTTTCATTGAATATTTAAACAATTTATTGGTTATAGAAAGTTGTACCTTAGGAAACAGTGCATTTTACTTCTGACCTTGTCTATGACCGGCCTGTTATGGTATGGCACCTTCTTACTGCCTTGCAGTAATGTTTCCATGACTCTTAAATTGAAGTGACAACGTAATAGTATATTATAGAGATCTTGTCATTAAGTATATTCTACCTTGAGCCGTGGAAAAGAAAAAACTGATTTATAATCTTTTATTTACTTTAGTATATTTGGATTTATCCTTTACCTCTTTTTTTCAGCTCATGGATGTGTTCTGGCCACGAGTTAATTACCTAACATTTGATTACTTCTGAAATGCCAATTCTGTAATGACTGACTTCTGATCTCCCCAGTCTCTTCTTTCCCCTGGCAGTCATTAGTTTTGTAATGGCCTGTGGTCATTGGTGCCTAGCCATAGTTCTCAAGTGGCTTTCTAGCTCAGCTTGCCTTGCTGGGTCTTCTCCACTATCTTTATTACCTTGAGTTAACACCTTCTTAAAAGCTGTCTTTTTTTCTCTTGAGTGTCCTGGGCTGAGTTCCAGATGCCTTCATTTACATTTCAGATTGCATGGTAGTCTTACTACAGATGTAAAGGCTCTTCATTGCTGCAAGCAGAACCTTAGGTTCTAACACTAAAAATTTTTTTTTTTTAAGTTTTCTTGGCAGTGGGTTGTTTTGTTTTTCAATTCTGCCTTTTAGTTTTAGTACAGATAACCATGGTATTATAGAGATTCTGAATATCTGTTATGGTACCAAACGGACTGGGAAAAAACCTTAATTGTGGTGTGAGTTTTGTGTTTTCGTTTAAACAGAAGACATTCAGGCCTTTAAAGCCTTATAGGCAGGGTTTATGACCTATATTGTTGGGAGTTCAGTCTTGTTGCCTCAAAAAGTATTTTAATTGTGACTCCTGGGGTAAATATTAGTGAAGGGAAACTGTCTCTGAACTCTCGAATTAGGGCTGCAGTGGTTATTTTTGTTAGGAAACTCTAGACATTGTCATTGCTAGGGACTCTTCGTGGTGGCCTCGTGGCAAGTGTGCTGCTGAAGTTGGCAAGGGTTCCAGGGAGTCCGGTAAGCTGCCTTTGGGAGATGGAAACTCGGAAGGGGAGTCCTGGGTACTACTTCGCCCAGAGGTTTTATTTATAATCCTTCAGAGGATTATAAAGCAGTGTTTCTAGTTAGCTTCTCATTAAACTCTCTCCTTGATTCTAGCATGCCTCTTTTCTTATTTATAAAGCATTTAAACAACAACCTCTACCCCATTTGCAACTGACGCCTTTTAAAGAAAAATTACAATACTGAACAGATTCTTTTAACGTTCAGTTTTTGGGTTGGGGCGTGTTCATTGATTGTACTTGTTCTTTATATTAAAGTTTAAACTATTATACTTCTAAAGTTAAAGCACTACCAAAAATGTCTTGAGGTGGCTGAGTCCAGTCCTGTCCTTTAATTATATTTTTATTAGCACTTACTTTTCCTTGGGGTGGTGTACTGCTGAAAATTAGCACAGGAATTTTAAAACACTCTTGATGCACAACATAGATTTTTTTTTTCAGATGTGTACAATACATCTAGGGTTTTTTTTTTATGCCTGCAGCACCCTATCTTCCTAGGTGGTCTCCCATCCAAGTACTAACCAGGCCCATCCCTGCTTAGCTTCTGAGATCAGATGAGATCAGGCGTGTTCAGGGTGGCATGGCCATAGACTAATATATTTTATTTAAAACAATATTGTTGGGAATTCATCAGGTGGCAACTGCTGAATTATTATACATGATGAAAGAGGAAGAGGCTTGAGAGATGTGAGAAAAAGAGGTACCCAACTAAGCAGAGGTGTTTTCAAGTGACAGGGCAATACTAAGGCATGGGAGAGACTGGAGAAAGTGACCAGCAAATAGGTGGAATAAAAAATAGAGGGTAGGGATCAAAACACCAGAAGAAAGGGTAACAGTGAGCAAAAGCTGTCAAACCAATGCCAGTTTTGGTTCTTGATCTTTTTTCTTACTGGGCATTAAAATTGTTTTTCTTACTGTGACCTTAAAATTGCTTTTTTGTTCCTGTTTTGCACTTTTCTAATTCTTCAAATCTTAGATTTTTTTGAGATATAATTAATAGTTTCAGATATATAACATGACTTGATATTTGTATATATAGTATATTTGTGGATATACATTTTTATAGACGTGTGTGTGTGTGTGTGTGTGTGTGTAAATGCTCACCAAAATAAGTCTAACATCATTGCTATTACAAGTTTTTTTTTCCTTGTGACAGGAACTTCTAAGATCTTTTCTCTTAAAAACTTTCAAATATACTATATGGTGTTGCTCACTCTAGTCACCATGCTGTGCATTACATCCCCATGACTTAGAAGTTTGGCTTTGTTTTGTTGTTTTGTTTTGTTTTGTTTTTAAGCTTCCTCATATAAATGAGGTTATACAGTATTTGTGTTTCTCTGACTTATTTCACTTAGCATAATACCTTTAGAGTCCATGTGTTGCAAATGGCAGAATTTCCTTTTTTATGGCTAAACAATATTTATATGTATACCACATTTTCTTTATTCGTTTATCTATTGAAGGACACTTAGGTCGCTTCTATTTCTTGGCTATGGTAAATAATGCTGCACTGAATAATGGGATGCTGATATCTTTTTGATGAGTGTTTTCACTTAGTTCAGGTAAATACCCAGAGGTGGAATTGCTAGATTATATGGTAGTTGTATTTGTAATTTTTTGAGGAACCTGCATGCTGTTTTTTGTAGTGGCTGCACCAGTTTATATTCCAACCACATTCTCGCCAGCATGTATATCGTGTCTTTTTGATAATAGCCATTCTATCAGGTGTGAGGTAATAATACTTCATTTTGACTTCAATTTGCATTTCTCTAATGATTAGTGATGTTGAGTACCTTTTCTTATACCTGTTGGCCATCTATCTGTATGTCTTTGGGAAAATGTCTATTCAGATCTCCTGCCCATTTTCTAATTCGGTTTTTTCTCCTATTAAGTTGTGTGTTGTTTTTTTAAGATGCTATAGATTCAAGTTACTCAATTAGTACATCTTATATACTTAGCATAAATATGAGTGTATTTAAACAAACTAAGTAGACATATTGTGTGATTTCTGTATGTGAGATATTCAGAGTGAGTAGATCCATCGAGACAGAGCAGATTGGCAGCGACCGGGCTGGCGGAGGGCAGAATGGAAAGTGGCCACCTAATAGGTACAGGGTTTTCTTTTGGCATGCTAAAGATGTTTGCAGCTAAACACATGTGGTAGTTATATGACATTGCGAATGTCCTAAATGCTACTGAATTGTACACATTAAAAATTGTTATGTGAATTTCACTTTAGAAAAAAAAACTATGAGGAATCTTTTACATATGTAAGTGATATAGAGCCTCTCATTTAGTAGTAATCATTTACATCTATAATTTTTCTAAGTTTTATAAGTCCTGTTTCATTGTTACCAATATATCTTAAATTGTTTATGGTCCATTTTTAGTACACCATCTTAAAAATCTGCAAATTCTAACCTTTTGGTACTTCAACATAATTTAACTTTAGACTTTTAACAGGGATTACATAGTGGAGGAAATAAAAGTTAATAAAAATTAGATCTTATTAGAATGTATAATACTAGTTGATTGTCCCAGTTTGTTTGGGAAGAAGTTGTTTTGAGTCCAAAATATGAGTGTTCTTATAGAAAACATGGGAGACTACATGCAGAAAACTATAGAATACATAGTAATCTCACAATTCAGGACTCAACACTATTTTCATTTTTATGTATTTGTTTCAGGACCTTTCTCTGTGCATTCATTATAAAACTGGGATCATCGAATATTCACTTGTGACCTGTGCTATTCATTTCATATTGGGAATTTTCATATTTCATTAAATAGTCCTCAAATAAAATTTTTATTGACCACATATTGATGATTAGGTAATTTCACCTATTATTAAACATTTAGGACATTTACAGCTTATTGCTATTTTAAACGTTAACTGTAATCTACTTGTAGAAAAAATTTTGCCTGCCCATCTCACTTTTAAGATAAAGTTACAGAAGTGTAATTACTCTGTTAGGGTTCCTGATACATATATCCAAATTGTTTGCAAGAAGACTTGTGTCCCAGCAGATTAATAGCATTTATTTTACCACTTCTTCACAGATGTGTCACTTTTTATCATCTTCAACAGTCTGTAAAGTGAAAGGCTTTTTTTAGTCTTGCTTTTGATTACTGATATGTTTTCTCTACTGTGAACTTCATATTCGTATCATTTGTTTTGTGGGGGGGGCAACTTTTAATTGATTTGTAAGACAGCTTTACATACTGAGAACAATTATATTTGTTACCAAATGTTTCTATATCTTTATATTTTAAAGATTTATATAATTCTTTTTTCTTTTTTCTCTCCTTACATTGACTTCTTGAGTAATATGTCTCTCTGTGTTTGTTTTCCAGATGTCTATTTGATGACTTAATATTTCTATTCATGAGTCATTGGCTTTCATTTCTTTAGTCTTCATTAAAATGCTGATTCTATTTAATATTTCCTTCTACTGGTTGAATGGAGCAAGAATATTTTATGTTTTCACCTGCTATCCTTTCTCATAGAGGGGCAGAATACACACACACCATCATTATGTATATGTAAATAACTCTTGGTTGTTATATATACACATCTACTTTTTCTCTTCTTTCCTTGTGTCTAACCTATAGAAAGTACTTCAGTTTTCTTTGAATGCAATAGTTTTTTCAGCAAGGCTTAATTTTCCTCGATCTCCTCCTTTTCCCCTACCCTATGAATCAGTACATCAAAGCTGTCTGCGTGGAGTCAGTATACAGCTGCAAGGAACAAAGGCATAGTGTTTGGTTTATTAACTGTAGTGCCATCATAACTTACCAGTTGAGTAAGATGTTGCCAAAAAGTTGGAATAAGTAAGGACCTGGAGATGGGGGAGGATAGAGGAAGCGGTACTCATAAATTGCAGAGGTACTAAACTGTCATTTCGGAGGCCATAACTAAAGGTGTGTATTCTTCAGAAGAATTGTCCTTGCTTTAATGCCAGGAGCATTCACATTTCAGAAACAATATCTAACATATCTAACTGCCTGCTCTCGTTATAGGATAAAGATTTTAGGGAACTTTAGTTCTACTTGGGCTATTGAAGCTCCTTGTGAGTACAGTAATATATACAGTAATAATGGTTATTTTTCCTTGTTTCATTTTTATCTCTTTCGTTCCAGATTTTACCTTCTAGGTAGCAGATTATTTAGTCAGGCTTATAGAATTGGAATAATTAAAAAGGACTTTGAAAAGGTTTAGTATTCTAGGCAAGACAGCTTCTAAAATTTGAGTCGAATGAGAATCTAAATTGATTTTAAGGATTATAAAGAAAATAATATAAAATTTTTATCAGAGCCATTTCAGTATTTAAGGACTTGTGTAAATGGCAGTCTTCATTCACCTTTTTTCTCCCCACAAACCACTTGAGCAATTTTCCCAGTATGAAACTTTTATAAATTTATCTAACTTAAAGATTCTTAGGTCTTCCTATTGAAAAGATCCTGTAAGAAAAGCTTCACATTCCTGATTGTTTCAACTCTTATACGTTCTCTTGTAGGCAATAGTTATTACTTCTTTAATAACAATTTAAAAAATAAAAAGTTTTAGCTTTCACATCACAAAAATCAAGGGCAGAAATTGAAAATAAACAATATGCAGTTATTATATCTTCAATGTTCTGGCTACAGAATGGCTCAGAATTAGTTATACTGGAAAATATAGAGAGTAAAACTGTCATAAATTATGGTAATAGTCTGGTTTTCTTTTGTTTACCTTTTCTTAGATTTCTTAGGCAAATTCCCAATGTATTTAAGGCAAACGGTGGTCCTTTCCACCAAATCCCCAATTTATTCATTACTTTATTAGTAAAGTAAGGTATAAAGGTTAAGGGTTTTAAAATGATGCACATTGTTGAAATTGTGAGCCTGTATTTTGTCTAGCAGCTGTCTTTCATCATTTTAGTTTACTTAGATGGGGGTACTTTTTAAGATTTCACTTATAGCAAATATTAAATCTGAAACAACAGTGTTTCCAAACCGCCTCAGTTGCTCTGGTTAAATATATTCATATGATTATCTTCCAAAGACTACAAATTGTGTAAATCATTGGGCCTGAAACTTTTACCATGTTTTCAATCTTCACTGTGTTTTAATGTTAGTGTTTACATTTATATTCATACATGTATTCTTTAGATGATTAAAATGAATTTATAGTTATGATATAAATTCCTTAGTTATCTAATAGTAAATTGATTGAATTCTGTAAAAATTGAATCTTAACTCAGAGCGAAGAACTGATCTTACAGTGTTGCATATTGACTTTATACTCTTATTGGCTTCTCATAGGAGACGCCTGTGCTTACCAGAATAGAAAAACAGAAGCGCAAAGAAGAGGAAGAAGAACGTCAAATTCTTCTAGCGGTGCAGAAGAAGGAGCAAGAGCAGATGCTAAAGGAAGAAAGGAAACGAGAGTTGGAAGAAAAGGTTAAGGCGGTGGAAGGTATGTGGGCTTTCCTACATAGTCTAGAAAGGTACATGTGGTATGGGAATAGTCCTCTTATAGCCAAAGCTACATTGAACTGGATTCTGTCATTACCTAAATTTTTTCTGGCAATTTCTCTCTTATAAATTGTATTGTCTTGTTGATTCTACTGGATCTAATCTCATTGTCATTGTATTTCTACTACAGCACTTTTTATTTTTCATTTTGGGTCTTTCAGTCTCTTGCTTGTTGTTCTTATCTCTGCTATGTCCCTTGCATAGAATGGGGGAAGAAAGTAAGGTCTTATTAATGACAACTAATTCCACCAATAATTTTAAACACAAATGAAATTTTCTTAAGAAAATCTTAGAGATTTTTTTCAAGTGTGGTACAATATAAATCTAGAACATTATAATTAAGAGGGCAAGTAGTTTTCTAAGGTTTAGGTCCAACCAGTGTCCTAGTCTTTGTTTAATGGGATTTTTTTTTTTTTTTTTTTTATAGTTAAAGCAAAGGATAACTATCTCTGGTTCTTAGGTAGCAGTTATCTTTATAAGCTGAACCTAATATTTCTTGTGTAGCAGATCATTTGGCTTGGTTGCATATCAACCAATATGTATTTTCTTTTAAATAAATATATTGAACTTTTAATTTTTTTTAGTAAAATAGCATAACGTGTATTTGACTATTATTCAGTGTTTCAATGCAAAATTTAAGTACATTTTGGCTATAAAATTTAAAGGACTCTGGTCTTATTGTGTGCATTTTTACTTCCATTCCTGAGCTGTGACTTGTTTCTTGATAGGTTAACACTGTTCCTACTTTGATCATTTCTTCATTTTAAAATCCTTAGCACATTTAATATGCAGATTTCGCCTATGCCACATTATGTAACATATCCAACTTGTAAAATTTTACTTCTGTTTTATTTCCAGCATTAGATTTCAGTTCCTCAACGTAGTGATTGTGGCTCTTATTCATTTATATTTTTCAGTGGGATTCTATAATTTTCAGTGGAGTTATTATTGGGTACACGATTGTCAGTTTGAACTTTATATGGACAGGTCCAAAACTTATTCATCTTACAGGTACAGAAACTGAGCCACAAAAATAATACCTATGTTATAGATTGTTCTTCAAATCAAAAAATAGTTTTTGAGCACCTATATATTCTGTGCCAGGTATTACTGTAGGAATATAGTATTAAATAAAATAAGTTACTTCTTTCATCTAGTTTACCTTCTAATTGTGGGAAGACAGAGAGTAAACAAGTCATAGATAGTGGTAAGTGGTCTGAAGGAAAATAAAACTGCTTTAGAGATAAAGAGTGGCATTTGAGTAAAATTGTCAAGAGAGCCCTCTCTGAAAATGTGACATTTAATAATGAAATGAGTGAGGGTGCTGCATGAATAGCTGATAGGGAACAGCATGGTAGGCAGAGGGAGTATGCAGCAAGAAGGCCAGTATGCCCGGATCTGAGTGAGCAAAGCAGGTAGAAGACTGGCAGTAAATGAGTTCATAGAGGTAAGCCAGGGGTATTACTGTATAGTACTGTGCAGACCTTGTTAGAAAGATTAAATGAAAAAAGGATAGTCTCTGGCACACAGCAAGCTCACAGATGATAGTTTCCATGGAGGAAATGTGGAGGGAATTTTTACAAGGTATAAAATGGTTATGACAATAAACTTTCCTGACATCTTGGCAGCTAAGTTTTAGTAAAGGGAAATAATATGTTATTTATCTATAGGAGAATTTTAATCTTTAAAACAGCTAACAGAGAAACAGACTTTTTGAGACATTAAATTCTAAGAGGATTTCATTATGTGGATCTTTTTACCGTAATGACTAATATTTGTGAAGGTGAATCAGAACATTTTTTATATTGGTGTTTACTCTCTGTCTATAAAGGGAGCAAACAACTTATGAACTAGTTTCGTTTGGTTATATGCTTCTATGCAGTGCTGGCAGTCAGTCACTAGTATAAGGGTTCCCTGAAATTGCTGGCAAAGCTAATGTCACGACATATAAGCACATATTTCAAAGGAGAGGGCTCATAGCTTTTCATTTGTTTAAATAAATTTGAAGGGAGGGAAGTGGATTAAGAAAGGTAGGAAGAAGCACAAGGGTGGAAACAACTCAGATATCTGTCAGTGTACAAATGGATAAACATACAGTGAATGGTACTGCATTTCCATAAGAGTAGTGGTTATCATGTTCCCCTCACAAAATGTGGTATATACCAAATTTTTATTTAGCCTTAAAACGGAATGAAGTTCTGATACATACTATCAGCCAAGAGGAGAGAGAAATAAGGAGTTACTATTAGATGTAGGTATACAGTTTCTGTTTGGGATGATAAATTCTAGAAATAGATAATGGTAATAATGATTGCACAATATTTTGAATGTATTCAATGCCACTTAATTGTGCACTTAAAATAGTTTAAAAGATTTAAGTGTTTTACTAAAATTTTTTTTAAAGGGAAGGCCAGATGTACTGCTATTTATTAGTATTATCTTTGTATAAAAAGGATGTCACAGGACTGGATTATAACATGAATATTCATGCTAAGTCAATATGGAAATGGACATTATTGAGACTTTCTTGTGCTCTCATTATAGTTAATACATAATCTAAAACTTCTTGCATCAAATACATGGTTATTCTTTTTGTAATATATTGTCTGTAATAATATTTTATCTAATATTGTGTAAGTACTTGTTTTAAGAACACATCTGAAATCTTAACCAAGGAAGGAAATTTGTCAGGAACTATTTTTAGGGAGACTAAAAACAGCAGTAAGTTAGTGGGCAGACTATTAGGTTGAATTGCGGTCAATCTAGGGATTCTCTACCTCTCCCCAGGAACAATAACCATACATAAATCTCTACAAAAGATGAATAGGAAATTAGATTTTGAAAGCACACAGGGAAGCACTACTGTGAACAATAGTTGGTACAATTGTTCCAACACAAATAATTGTTCTCTGCAGCTTAATTCTGTCTTGGAATTCTGTTAATCTTTAGATTAAAGACTGATAGGGAAGGATCAGGTTAACACTGATGAAATTTAACATCACAAGAAGATAACCAGATAATTATGTCTCCTGATTTAATGAAAGAATATTGCCCCTCTCCCCAAATAATCAAACCTGTTTGTCTTATCAGAGCCTCTAGATACAACTCCAGTTTTACAGGAAATTCAAGGAACACATTAACACCACAATAAGGATGCCATCAGCTAAATCCATAATGTGGAAAAATCTATAAAGACAAAATGATATTTCTCCAGCAAATAAATTGGAGGGAGGGGCACTGTTAGAAATTCAGCTATATTTAAGAAACATGTCAACCACATGCAGCATATGAACCTTTCTGGATTTGTTTCAAATAAGCCAACTTCTAAAAAAATTATTGAATGTGAGAAATTGGACCCTGAGTCAGTATTTATTTGATAATTAGTCATTTTATGTTCCTAAAATTCATACAGAAAAGCAGAGGGCCAAGGATAGCTAAGATAATTTCCAAAAACAATATGGTGGGAACGCTCATTCTAACAGATAACGAAGTAAATTTACAGTGAATGAGAGCATGGGATTGGCATAGAAGTAGATGATGAGAGCAGTTAAACAGAATACCTAGAAACAGACCTAAGAGGAGAGTGCGGGTTCTTCAGTGATGGTGCCAGTATAACTGCTTAGTGATCGGGGTAAAAAAAATGACATCTCTTGCTTCTCAGATCATAAGTTCTAGATAGACTCAAGGCTAAAACTTTTTTGAAGAAAATACAGGTGACTATCTTTAAGACACTGAGATTTAAAAAATTTTAAGTACAAAGAGTTGAAACTATAAAGGGAAAGAGATTGATATATTTTACTACATTAATTGTTGAAAAACTTACATGTGGCAGAAACACCATAAACAAATTTTTTTTTTAAATTATCAGGTAGAAAAAAGATAACTTTAACACATAATCAACAAGCATTAATTAAAGCACTTCTCCAAATTAGTAAGAAATCCAAAACCCACAGTGGGGAAAAAGACAAAGTGTATAACAGGAAATTCACAGAAGAGGATGCTAAATGGCCAGTAAATTGGAAATGTATTCATTTTTCACTCCAATCAGGAAAACGAGAATGAAACCATCAGAATTCTATGTCATACCTGTCAGTTTGGCAAAATGCTAACATTTTATCATACCAAGTGAGGGTGAGGTAACTCATCACTGTTGAAAGCTTAGCTATAACACTTTGGGAATCACGTTGACGGTGCCTGATAAAGTTAATATATATACTCTATCTGGCAGTTCCACTGCTGGCTTTGTATTTTAGAGGGCTTTCACACATATGTACAAGACGACATGTTAAAAGAATGGTCATTAGCATGTTAACAAAATGCAAAAAAAAATGTAAAAACTTTAAATACTGTCTTAAAGTTAAGGTGGAAATGTTAAGCTTTGACAGTTTGGTAGATACACGATGTTGGTTTAGTTATAATTTTCTTTAAGCTAATAGTTCTCTTTTTAAAAAATTTAAAAAGTTTATAGCAAAGTGCCTTTGATTGATTAAAGCAGATATAGATTACTCTATAAATGAAAATAATCTAGGAACATAAAAAAGTCAATAGATCTTGACAGGGAAAACAGTTTGCAGAATCATCTGCTCATAGCAGTGGAAAACACAGGACCTATCCCTTAGGAGAAGAAAACAAGATCTCTCCTGGCTTCTCCCTTCGTTTTTGTGTCTTACCTGTTCTTCCCCTCCCCGCCTTTTATCTTTACTCCTGAACTTTCTGTTCCCTACTGGCAGTGAGTGCTCCATCAGGATAGCAGTAGAATGGCAAGTATGTGTAATGGGTGTGTCTGTGAGCCAGAAAAAAAATCGTCCCTGCCTTCTAGCTCCATGTCAGTTCCAGCTGGCATCTTTCCCTTGTTCCCAGCCAGACCTATTACTGCCACTGGCTTGGTGTAGGGGCCAGCTGTCAGTGTGGGAGTGGGATGGGGAGCAAAGACAATTGCTTTTACAAATCCAGAACCTTGAGAACTTGGATATGCATATAAAGTTCTGTATGTTTAGATTGAGAGGCTGGTCCTAAAAATGTGTGTTGCCTTTTTGAAAGAGAAGGAAGGAAAGACCTCCAGTACCCAAAAAAGGATAATCCTCATTTAATCTTGTATTTTTTCTTTTTTCTTCTGATTTCTTTTTTTTTTCAGCCTTGCTCTTTCCTTTCCCCAATCCTAATGCCTACTCTGCCACCTTCATCCCCCAACTTGAATTCAACATGACTAAGAGGAAACAGTCCCACTCGTTTTTATTTTTCATAAAACATTCATCTATAGAATTATCCTAATTACCAGAAAAGAGGTGGGCAAAGGAAGCACAAGTAATTTCATGATACTACTTTGATTTGTTTCTTCTTTCTCTTACAGTTATTAAGAACATTTACTCAAGGTCTAGTTAAGTAGAGAGTACTTAACTCACTTGTACTGAAATTCTTTGTGTTAATTATAGATCGAGCCAAGAGGAGAAAGCTCAGGGAAGAAAGGGCATGGCTGCTGGCTCAAGGGAAGGAGCTCCCCCCAGAACTTTCCCATCTGGACCCTAATTCCCCCATGAGGGAAGAAAAAAAGACTAAAGACCTGTGAGTATTCAATAATACAGTAGCAACCTATAGTATTTATTAAGCATTCAGGCATTGTGCTAATAGTACTTTCCTCATTTAATTCTTAAAACAACCCTGGATGGTAGATAATAGTGTTCATGAGCTTCTTGTTCTACTCTATGCTTTTGGGGATTGTTATTCTTTATATCACAAATATAGTCTTTGGGGTAAAATAAAACCTGGAGAAGAATGCACTATTAAATAACCATTGTAAGATCATAAATTAAGTTCTGGATCATCTAAGCTACCACCATCATTTTATGGATGAGAAAAGTGGTATTCCCTTTTTTGCTGAAATGTGCTAATCCTCATTTTCATAATTTTCTGAAGTGTTATCAGTGTTACAGGTGTATCCTTTAAAAAATTATTGGGACTGTTCTAAAACAGGGTATAATTAGCCGTGTCTGTGTTTGAATTAAGAGAACTAAGGAGAAAGGTGGTCAGAGTTATTATTAATTTCTTATGTTATTATTTAACAGCTTTGAGTTGGATGATGATTTCACTGCCATGTATAAAGGTCAGTTCCCATTCTCAACTGTTGTGTTTCTGGTAAAAGTACTTCTATGCAAGTATGTTAAGCTCTCCTTTTTGGCTCTCAGTTCTAGATGTGGTAAAGGCTCACAAGGATTCCTGGCCCTTTTTGGAACCTGTGGATGAATCGTATGCCCCAAACTATTACCAGATTATTAAGGTAGTTATACCTACTATGCAGTTAAACCTATTAGAGTGTGTTTTGCTCTCTTGCTTTTTGTTGTTGTTTTTTGTTTTAAGCTCATCCATTGTTTCTTGAGGGTCAGAATGGCTGGTTATATACCAGGCTTCTGAGCAGCTCGTAACAGCATGATTCCTTTGCCTCATAAGGACTGCGAGACATTTGCTCTAGCATATTGTGATTCAAAGAATCCTGTTTCAGGTTCCCATGGATATTTCAAGCATGGAGAAGAAACTCAATGGAGGTTTATACTGTACCAAGGAGGAATTCGTAAATGACATGAAGACTATGTTCAGGAATTGTCGGAAATATAATGGAGAAAGTAGTGGTACGTGGGAAGGGGTCGCTGCGCGTGCACATGGGCGGTACCATTAGAACCAAGAGTAAAACGCCTTCTGTTTTTAGAAATATACACTCTGTTGATTTAGACTTTTCTTTAGGACTATAAAAAGGATGATGTGTGTTAAAAGCCATGGGATTTGCCACTCTAACCACTTAAACAGTATGTGCCAGGACTCTCTCCTATAGCCCACACAACAGGAAAGTGTAGCTTGTGGCAAACTGCTCAGTTTATTTCTCATCCTACATACCAGTCTGGGTCCAGTTTTTACTGTGCCTCCTTAATACAGTGAACTACAGATGAGACTGAATCTAGATGGAGCTGATTCTTAAATCATCTTGAGAAGTGTATACCAGAGTAGCTCTTTGTAACAAAGTATATGTGGCTCTAGATAGAGAAACTTGGGAGTTATTTGTGTGTGAGCTCTGAATGCCTTAGTTTAAAACCTAAACAGATTCAGTGGTTATATTTAATATTTCGAAGTTTAAATAAATTCTTACTGATTTAGGGTAATTCCTAGAGTCACTGTCCCAGCCATACAGCCTGGAAACCTTTTAGGACAGAAACCATGTCTTCATCTTGTGTACATAGCTCTGCAACATAATATGCACTCAAGTTGAATTAAGCTCAAGAGTTTACCCCGATAGCATCTTTCGTTTAGTAGTAGTATAATTGTCTTTTGATGCTTGTAAAAGCTATACATGGAGGTATCCTTGTATATAATCTTCATATCTTTCTATAGAGTACACCAAGATGTCAGATAATTTAGAGAGGTGTTTCCATCGGGCAATGATGAAGCATTTTCCTGGTGAAGATGGAGACACAGATGAAGAATTTTGGATCAGAGAGGATGAAAAGCGGGAGAAGAGACGGAGTCGGGCTGGGCGAAGTGGTGGAAGCCACGTTTGGACCCGGTCTAGGGACTCCGAAGGGCCCAGCAGGAAACAGCAGCCCGTGGAGAATGGCGGAAAGTCATTGCCACCTGCACGCCGAGCTTCCTCTTCCGGAGATGATCAGAGCAGCAGCTCCATGCAACTCCCTCGGGAGGTGGGCTCCACAAATGGCCGAGGCCTTCCTCATCCCCTGCATTATGGTGGGATGCCCAACCAGGCACCCCTTTTAAACCAGATGGTAAGGGAAAGCTGAAATTCTGCTGAGGTTTCCCCTAGTTGGTGAATTCAAAGGAAAGTAGAGCCTTCAGTTGTTTCCTCTTCTATAATAATTTCTCTGTGTGTAGGTGAATTTTTATCTCCCTTCCTTTATTCTTCCTTTATTTTAAATCTTCCTTTCTCTTAGTCATTTTAACCGTATATTCTCAATGTGGGCAAAAATTGGGATTAAAAAAAACAAGTCTTTTTATGTATAAAGCACAGAGGTACCTACAATATATAAGATACACAACATATCTGTGGTATTAAATTTTCATGGCTGGGGACAATGAAGGGAAAAAAATGGGCTAAAAAGGCTACCGGTGGGAAGGGAGCAATAAAGAGAGAGAAACACCCGTTTGTCTCTCCTGGAGAGGGAAATTGCCTGGGGCTCCGAAGTCAGCCCTGATCTAGGTGAGCCCCTGTGCTAGCAGTCCTCCTCTTCTTGGCACTCAGTGCTGAGTGTTAGTGGTCTGTGTTACGTTAATCTTCAGGAAAGTCCTCATTTTCGTTCTGTCTTCTTTTTCCCCCTCCTCCTTGTCTTTACTCAATGCCCTACAGAGGCCGACAGTCCCAGGAACTTTTGGCCCCCTTCGAGGATCAGATCCTGCCAACTTATATGTCTCCTCTCGAGTTCCAGAACCACACCCCGGAGAGCCTGTGCAGCAGCAGCAGCCTTTTGCCATGCAGGTAAGCAGCCTGCTCAGAATGTGCAGGTACAAAGGGTCGCACAGGTACATTTCAGCGGTGCAGTCTCTTCCCGGGTTAACTTTCATTCATCATCTCCTTTTCTGTGGAGTCTGTTACGTAGATGAAAGACATAACAAGGTAAACCTTATTCTTTGGATTTAATGAATGCTGCTGTCTTTTCTTGTTGCCAGCCTCCAGCTGGAATTAACAGCCACCGAGGACCCAGGCTAGGCACACCCGAAGAGAAGCAAGTGCGTGGGGGGCTGATGCACCTTTCTAACATGGGCTCACATCCTGGATCCTTGCCTCTTGGGCAGATAAGTGGCCCCAGTCAGGATGGAAATATGTATTCACCAACTCAATTCCAACCAGGATTTATTCCTCCCAGGCACGGAGGGGTTCCGGCCCGGTCCCCAGACTTCCCTGGAAGCTCAGAAATTCCTCCCAGCCACATGTACCGATCATACAAATACCTGAATCGCGTACACCCTGCTGTCTGGAATGGAAACCATGGTGCTGCAAACCCAGGATCCTTAGGGCCAGATGAGAAGCCCCCCATGGGGCCAGGGCCTTCTCAGACTCGTACTCTTGGTCACATGATGGATTCCCGAGTGATGAGACCACCTCTTCCTCCAAACCAGTGGACCGAACAGTCGAGCTTTCTACCTCATGGAGTTCCTCCTTCAGGGTATATGCGAGCACCCTGTAAATCTGGTGGACCTCGGTTACAGCCACCTCTAGCACCAAGTCCTCTATTTGGAGCACCTTCCCAGGTTCTGCGAGGGGTGCAAGGAGGCGACTCCATGATGGACAGCCCAGAGATGATCGCCATGCAGCAACTCTCCTCCCGCGTTTGCCCACCAGGTGTGCCTTACCACCCCCAACAGCCTGCTCCACCCCATGTACCTGGCCCCTTTCCACAGGTAGCTCACTCGGCATCAGCAAGTGTACCAGCTCCCAAGCCTGCCTTGGGCAACCCTGGGAGGACACAGGATAACAGTGAAACACAGGAGCCTGAGAATGACCGAGGTAATTTATACTGTTACTCTTAGATGACTTCTGGCCCTTGAAGCTATTTGTTGATGAATAATCTTTTTACACAAGCCAAATGTAAACTGGTTTCTAGCCTCTTTCTTGAACTACTCAGGAGTGGGTCGAGCATGGTGACGTTTTTAGTCCAAAGATCCAGAAGGATTTCTGGTGACGGTAATTGCCACACAGATGTAAAACAGTGCCAGGCACTCTTTTTTGAGGCTCTTACATATATTAACTCATTTAATTCTTGGAACAAACCTTTGAGGTAGCTACTGTTATTAGCCTTGTTTTTATAGATGGAAAATACAAGACACAAAAATACTAGATTATTTGCCCTTATCTCCATAAACGGTGGAATTGAGGTTTGAACCCAGACAGACTGGATCCGGCATCCATGTTCTTCACCACTATATCATCAAACTGCCTTTAAAATTTCCTTCCTTGAAAGTGATAAGTTTTAGAGGATTTCACCTGAAGTCTGATCATTTCTCTCCTTTTATTCCTTGGATATGTATCAGTATCTACTAAGAATGAAGAACAGTGAGATCTAGCAAATCTTGAAGGAATTTCTTAGAAATGCCATTCAAGAGAGTAACCCTGACTCTGGAAGAAAAGATGACAAGAAGAATCTATGTATAATTAGTGCTTATTTCTAGGATAGATGACTGGCATGGATTGCGTATAATTTTCTTCAGCACATGACTAAAGAATAGAGACTGGACTTTTATAAAATACGATGAAGGTTTCATATAAAGTTGGCAGTATGCCTAGACCTCAAGCTGACTTTTAGTGTTTCTTTATGAACATCGGCTCTAGCAGTGGAGTTCCACTGATGACACCTTGGAAAAGGCGATTTATCAGTTACCGTGTTTTATGTTGAATGAATAATAAAAAGTGCAGATTTTAATTTTCATCGTCAACTTGCACCTTTGATCTTTATAGCCAACTATAGTTTATCAGTAGCCTGGGATCCTAGTAGAGTAGATCTTTAAAAGTCATTGTGAATCCTTAATCTTGTCCTTAAGATCTATTACCAGAATTATATTTTGAACACACCTGGACAATAACTCTGTCCTGCTAGAAAGAATATAATAAGACTGAGGTTATAATTAAGCATTCAAGTCTAGTCATATAATTTCATTGGGGTTATTAAATTTCTCTAATATGTTTTTGAGTTTTATGTTCTAGGCGTCATGTTTTCGAGACATTCAGACAAGATGAATGTTTTCATTCAACAAATATCTGTTTCCCATTTGGGGCAGTTGTTGAGGGTGTGGTGTGGGACAAAACAGAGGCCCTGCTTCTGTGGAGCTTAGGTTGTGATGGGGCACGAGTCAGGGGTCCGGCCTTGGTGATACCCGTCATGCCCGTGTCTCCTCATTGTGTCAGGTTTTAGAGCCTCCCAGCCTGGCCTGCAGTCCCAATGACAACTACACCTTCCTGCCATACTTCACATGCATCTGCTTATAGTCCGTGAGCCAGGAATCATTTCACACCCTCTCACTAACTGAAAGTGACAGCACAGGAAGAGAGAGAGGCAAAGATAGCTCCATTCTTTGGCAAACCTTATGAGTAGCTTTAGAGGTGCTAGGTTTTGCCTCCTGGTCTGTGAAAGGGAGTGTACAAGGACCTGGACATCTTAGCCATTTTCAGGGACCCTCACGTTTTCCAGCCAAGGCTTAAATGGCCACATGTCTACCTCAACCCCGACTCCCCTTATCTGGCGGCTTATTATGTTCTTTTCATTGCCTCCTCCATCAGTATTGTCATTTCAGCTACTAAATTGTTACTTTGTTCTCTATTTTTCTTGTAGCAGATCCCTTGCCTGGGCTCGAAGAGAAGCCACCAAGCATTGGTGCTTCAGAGGGGGTGTACCTCAAACAACTACCTCACCCTACGCCTCCCCTGCAGACCAACTGTACCAGGCAGAGCTCACCGCAAGGAAGGGAAGCAGAGCATACAGAGCTCAAAAGTGACTCCTCGGCATCTGGTGACAACTGTCAGGCCATACAGGGCAAGAATACCTGGCCCTCGGAGAGCAGCTATACCAGCCCAGCAGCCCAGGGATGTATGAGGGACCTCTCCGCTCTGGCAAATAGAGGGGCTCTACCGGAAAACGGTGTGATTGTGGAAGCGCCCACTTGTGGATCAGAAGGGAAGGGCCTTGGTGGTGGTGGTTCAGAAAAGCTGCTCTGCCCCAGAGGCAAAACACTGCAGGAAACAATGACATGTACAGGCCAGACCCCAGCTATGCCTCCCGCTCCCGACCCTAATCTGATGGGAGGCACTGTCAGCCAGTTTTCTCCCTTGTACATACCTGGCCTGGAATACCCAAATTCAGCTACACATTACCACATCAACCCAGGCCTGCAAGGTTTGGGTCCTGTGATGGGAGGTAAACCCTCAGTACCACATCCTCAGCATTTTCCCCCTAGGAGCTTTCATTCTAACAACCCTCATTCTGGCGTATTTCCCCGGTATCGCCCTCACCAAGGCATGAGGTATTCCTATCAGCCACCACCTCAGCCTTCCTACCATCACTACCAGCGAACTCCTTACTACACATGTCCACAGGGCTTTTCTGACTGGCAGAGACATCTCCATCCCCCAGGAAGCCCCGGTGGGCCCCCGCCTAGTCAGCCTACTCCCCCAAGGCCCCTCTTCTCAGATAAGAATGCCGTGGCTAATCTACAAGGCTGTGAGACACCGCTGCATGCTTCCTTAACTTCCCCAACCCGAATGGACACGGTAGCCGCTAAGGTCATCCCAGCTGAGGGGCAGAATCCTGGTCCAGAGGAAGAGAACCTGGATGAATCTATGGAGAGGCCAGAGAGTCCCAAAGAATTTTTAGACCTGGACAACCATAATGCAGCTACCAAGCAACAGAGTTCGTTGTCAGCCAACGAGTATCTTTATGGAACTCCTCCACCTCTGAGTTCAGGGGTGGGGTTTGGTTCATCTGCTTTCCCACCTCATGGTGTGATGCTGCAAACAGGGCCTCCATATACACCTCAGCAGCCAGCTAGTCATTTCCAGCCCAGGGCGTATTCCTCCCCTGTGGCTGCTCACCCGCCTCACCATCCGGTGGCCGCCCAGCCCAACGGCCTCTCTCAGGAGGGCCCCGTCTACCGCTGCCAGGAAGAGGGCCTGGGCCACTTTCAGGCTGTGATGATGGAGCAGATTGGCGCTGGAAGTGGCATAAGGGGCTCTTTCCCGGAAATGTACAGACCATCAGGGTAAGAGCACATTCATTTTTTTTTCCCCTAGGGGGAGAAATAGATGTTAGTTTTAAAAAGAAAATGTCCCCAGGAATGAAGATAAACTTTAGTGGTCTAGGACGAAGGAGGAGGAGAAAAGCCTGTGAATCGATGTTGGAGACTTAATGGAAATGTATTTAGCTTCTTTGGAGTCTGATTTTTATCTTTGGCATTCTTCCCACCCCACCCCTTTGCCCTCACAAAGGCAAATGGAAATTGTCATTTAAATGACTTTAATTAGCTTTTGATATTGAAAACATGATAGCCACCATTTGTGAGATGGTGGCAGAAGCCTCAGCATTTCTGCTGAGGTCAGACACTGAGCAAAGTAAAATAGGTCCCTCAAACCCTGGAGGCACGGGAGATCATATTCAAGTTTTATTCCTCATCAAATTATGAAGCCTAATCATAAAACTAATACTATCAGTGTCAGTCTAAGGAGACCCTACCTCCAAACCCTCCCTCCATCTAACATAATGTCATATTTGTCTTCCACCTCTGTAAATACTTGTTTTATTTCTTTTCTTCGCCTTTTTTCCTTACTATTAGTAAATTGTAGACTGTGACCCTTACACCTGAATACTACAGTATGCATCTCCTAAGAATGAGGACATACTCCAAACTCTTTATCACACCCAAGGAAAATAATATTAATAGTATCCAACAGAGTCCTGATTTCTCTAGTTGTCTCCAAAATGTCTTTTATAGCTATGTTCTTCGTTTTGTTTTATTTTTATTTTTTTTGCCCCATCCAGGATCCAGTTATGGTTCGTGTAATTATATTTGCTTGTTCTGTTTAGTCTCTTAATTTACAACGTTTACAACATTCACCCCCATCGTGGTATTGTTTTCTTTTGTTTTCCAGAGTCCAGGCCAGCTCTCATGTAGTGTCCCCAATTCTGGAATTCTTCTCATTGTTTCTTCATGTTTGAGTCAAGCTAAACACTTCTCTCAAGAACACTAAATATTAGGTGTTGTTGTGTACTTACTGCATCGTACCTAAAGGCACATAATGTCAGTTTTGTTGGAACAAAATATTGATGATTCCAGGTTTGATCACCTGGCTAATGAAGGCAGTTTCTGCCTGAGATTTTCATGAGTGACATATCTTTTTTTCCTTTATAATTAATACGTCTTGATTAATTCTTACCTGTCACTTCCTTGCGGCTGTAGAATGCAGATGCGTCCCGTCCAGTCACAGCCCTCTTTCCCAAAGACCCCGGCATCAGCAGCATCACAGGAGGAGCTGCCACCACATAAGCCCCCAACACTTTCTCTTGATCAGGTAAAAATTGCCCAAAATTAGAGCTCTTTTTGTTCCTCTAGGTGGTAGGAAATGAGCATACATAGTCTCGATGTGTGGTTAGGGATCCGTGCATGTGGAGAGCCAGCATCAGCCACACATGCGTTTTCAATTGCATGATGGGTTGGTGGCCTTGACCACCTCGTTGCTCACGGTGACAATTGTATATGACTCCATTGCTGTTCTGGGAAAATCTGTATGGTGTCCTGTTTATGCAGGAACTTTTCCTGGAAAATGCTTCATGTCCTGCAGGCAGTCGGCTAAAAAGCGTCCCTCAGGCCTTGTGCTCCCAGCTCATTCAGCAGCGGGAAAGCTCAAGAGACAAGCAAGGCCTCTGGAGATGGCTTCCCTAGTATTGCCACACATTTCTTTTTCTAAGTCTTAGCGTAACCAGCTGTTTGGAAATTATTTGAATCTTATTTTTCCAAACTGGCGACCAGCATTTATTTGATACAGTCGTTTGTTTTTATACTTGCTACCTATTTCATTTTAGAGAGACTAGATAGTCAGGATTTTAAAATAATCGGAGCTTCCTTTGAAGGCAGCTTCTGTGCCAGGCACCATGCTAAAGAGCTGCTACCTGCAGTATCTTATCCAATTTTTTTTCTGATTCTCCGTGAAGTAGTAATTAATCAGCAGCAGCAGCAGCATTATCATTCCTTCATGTGCAAGAAGTCCTACAGCTCCTGAGTAAGGGGACTGAGGTTTGACTTGGGAGGTCCAGAGCTGTAGAGTTCACCCTCTGGAAGGAAACTGTCTGATTAAACAAAATCAAGCCGTTTTTCCAGATGAGAGGAACTATGTACTAGAAGCTCTTTGACTATTTAAATTTTTTTAACAGTTAACACAAATGTGAATTTTATTTAAATCATCCCTGTTTTGCTTTTCTCAGAGCTAGTCCAAGGAGGCAGTAACCCCCAAGGAAACGGATAGCTGCACATGAAGACTGGAACATGGAGAATTGGGGTGAATGATCCTCACCCATCTCTATCCCTGTCACTGCCACGCCCCTTCAGAGGACACCGCTCTATGCCATCCAGGAGCTGAGCCATTTCCGGAGCCCCAGAAGCGCACTCTGTAGATGACTAACAGAGCTTGCGAGGGTCCTGGGTTGGGGATCTCTTGCATAACTGATAATCAAGAACAAATGAATTGGAATTAGTAATGGCTTTTCAAGTCCTGAGACCCTTGTTCAGGGAAAAGCATCTAAAACTTGGGGGAAGGGCATACTTATGAATGGGGCGGTGCTTGTAAACTTTTGTGAGCAGCTAAACTCAGGTATATATTTGGGGAAGGGACTACTTGTAGTATTAATGTGTTTGGAGCTGGGTCCAGTTTACAGAATTTTCATGTTGCCTTTTAAAATAATTTTTGTTGTTGGTGGTGAATGTATTGTACATAGACTGGGAAGGGTGAGTGGGGATCTAGAAGAAGCAGAAGTTCTAACTGGTGGGCACACAGCACCAGAGTGATCCTTATCTGTTTACAGTCTCGTCACACTGAACACTTTTGGAGCTGGAGAAAAGGGTAGGAAAGTTTAATCTTACAATGTGTCACTGCGTTTCCTCAGTGGCCAGCTGTCCTTTAAGAGTTAAAGTCCCACTTTCCAGTCACCCCCAGAGAGCACCATCACACTGCCCTGCTGACCGTGTAGTTTTTAGTTTCTCAGTTAGAGAGAGTGTTCTCACGACCTTCCAAAAGTTTCAGCCCGGAAGACAGACTGCCCTCCCCGGCTGGTGGCCCAGATTCTGAACTGAGCGAGCAGTGGCCTTCCTGATGTGCCACCAGCCCTACCAGGTAGTTGTACACCAGTATCAGGAATTGAAATCACTAGAGTGTTTTGCTTATTAGAAGGTAAAATGAATCGTCCTCTTCACGGACCTGTCAGGACTGTGATCTGGACAGCATCACACACAGCTTTCTGGCACAAATCACATTTTGTGGAAGTGACTACTCAGGTTTGTATATGTTAGTATCAATAAAGAAATTGCACAGTTTTGAATAGGAAAATGTAATCTATAGATTTACAGTTTGAATTTAGGAATATGTCGGTATATATATAGTTTTTATTCATTTTAAGTGAATCATAGGAAAATAAGTCCTGGTGATTTAAAATAGCTGTCAAGAACAAGTTCTCGGGAATCATTTGTCGTATATGTGATAGGAAGCAATCTCACAGTATTAAATTACTTTTTACTTTTTTACAGGTTTAGAAGTAAATTACACTGGATTCGCCCTGTTTAGCATTCTGTATGTGATTTTAGCTGAGATGCCACCAAAGTTAGGACTCATGAATATCCCACAAAGAAGAAGAAAAAGCAAGGAAAATGCCCTAAAATTACAGGTTTTTGTAAAGAATAGCATATTTTTAAGCATGCCTTTGGGATAGTAGAAAAGCTACCATATTTTATTAATCTGTTCTAGTTACTTATAAATTCAACTGTGTGAGGGGCCGGTAGAACCTACCTTTCCAGTTCCAGCATCCTTGATGAAATGTGGAACTGTCATGTTTAGAGTTTGCTAAACACATGCTATTGGTAGGAAAAGAAAGAAAATGGAAACATTCGTGTTCTACAAATGGACCGCACGACTTACCAGCTCCGGTATAATGGAAAGTCATACATGCAAGTGAGTGCTCGTTGAGCTGGCAGTGTGCCTCGCAGCTCAGGCAGGACTGAGAATTGGGCAGAGGACGCAGATGTCTCTAAGATACGATGCACACGATAACGAATTTTTCTCTAACACACTTTAAATTCGGTGTGCTTTTAAGTGGAATGAGTTTTGAGGCTATGTTCTCATTTGATTCTCGTTCGAAACCTATCATGGGCATAATTCGGTTTACAAGAGTGAAGAAGTCAGTGTACCCCTGCAGGAAGAACAGATTAGAAGGGTTGTAGACAGACCCCAGTCAGCCCTTTAGCTGGCTAGTGTAAACTAGCATGATGGAAGCATTACTGCTTCTGTTTCTGTACATGTGCACACGCAGGGAGGAGGAAGAGACCTGGTCCTCACAGCTAGTTTGGGCCTAGCTGGACCTTGTCCAGGCACAGAGCATACTGCCTCTGACAGCCTTTCTCTTTTCACATGAAAGCTGGTTAGAATGAGGCCACAGGCTCCTTCCTGAACCAGGGGCACAGTAACTGCAGGGCCTCTTCCCTGGTGCTAAAGCCGTATGGGTGGTTTTATGCTGAACACCCTGGGGTGTGGGTAGGAGTGGGCCAGAAGCAGTGGTTGGCTGATCTGTCCCCTTTCCTTCTACCCTGGCGGCATTTGAGCAGCTGTGTACACACTGCTCAAGGTCACCCTTTCTCCTCACTCTCCCGACCCTTTTACCCCCATTACCTGTTGTTAGAAGCTGTGAACAGTATAGGGAAAAATTAGTAAATTCTTCTTTCCTAATCTCCCTTCTTGGTATGTAGAGAGGTGAGAAAATAAGGAAGAGAATAAATTGAACTACTGTATTATAACACTGTGAATGAGGGCAACAGAAACACTGTCAGCCTTGTGGTAGCCCGTGTGGAGATCTGGTTATGCATTACAGGTATCAGTGCTTTAGCCCTTGTCTGGTGCATCCTGAGCTTTTACTGGTCTTGAAGCACAGATCTGATTAGAAACAGTCAGGAGCTGCAAGATTACAAGAACACGTGGCAGTGAATGGCTGTAAATCGGACATTTACTCATTCTCCAAGCAGGCTCTTTTTTTTCTGTTTTCTCTCTCTTTTCTTTCTCCTCCTCTCTCCTCCTTTCTCTTCTAGAACTCTCTTTGCAAGTGTCTTAAGCAGATGCACTTGCCATCTTCTCCATTAGGGAAAGACAGCTGTGTGATGTACAGTATCTTGGAAGGAGAGCTGAAGGAGATGCGCGCTCAGGCTGGAGGGATTTGTAGCCTGTGCATCACGGCGGCTGGTCAGGGTGCCGGCACAGCGGTCCCCAGGAGGGGCAGCACGCTCCATGGATAATGAGAAACAGTTTCACACTATTTGATTTTTACATCAGGGGCTAACCTTTATTGGAGTTTTTAGAAGTTAGAAGCTCTTTCCCCAAGATCCAAGAGAAATAAAAGATCCAGGAAGAAAAGGAGAACCTCTTGGAAGGTTTCTGGTTTGGGGGTTTCCCCCCCTCAAAATCTCATTTAAAAGGTAGCTGTTGGCTAAAATTTATTACATTTGATCCATGTGGATAGTAAATAAAGACAAAAATATGCATATTCTTAAATCTTTTTCATACAACTTTTTAAAAAGCCATTCCTCTTCTCCTTATCCAGGTTGGCTTAGTTCTTCTGATAGTGCACATGAGCTTCTTAACAGTTTATTCTCAGTGAGCCCAGTCTGGTTGCTGTCAGAGGGCAAGCTTTTCCATGCTTATCTTCATTTTTATGGTTTTTGGAAGCCTTAAGACATGTCGTTTGTGCTCCTTATTCAGTCAAAGCTCAGCTTTGTGTCAGTTCACCCTGCCCTAGCGCTCAGGCCTTGGAGGTCCTTATTCTGACATGGCGTTCATCTGCGGTATTGTTATCCATGCTATTTGCCACTGGAGTCAGTGTATGGTAGATGCTGTCCAAAACGCAAAACCCCAGTGTTGGCAGTCATCACAGATAATCAGAAACAAGCTTTCACTCCATATGTATCACTTGGTTGAACTTTTTTTCTTTTTTCTTTTTTTAATGGAAGTTCAGATCTATACATAATGTACTGCTCTTTAGACCTAATTTGAAACTTCACAGGAAGTCTTATTAACCCAGCAGTCCCAAGAAAGGGACGGTTGCATAATATCAGAACCCTGACCCTGACATTCTTTCAGAGAAGCTGTTTTCAAGGAAATGAAAGGCTTTTAGACTCTTCTAGGATGATTAGCCCCTTTGTGCCTGTCGGTCAGTTCACCCCCTGCCAGATTCTGTATGGACCCTCCATGGCAGAAGTTGGTTCCATGTGTGTGTGAGTCGAGGGCTATTAAAGGTAAGACTCTCTGGGATATGGTGTCCCCCTGTTCAACACTTTGGTGAAGGTACTTGGAATTTTGCAGAGGCTTTTACTCCTGGGCTCACATCACTGTTCAGGAACTAAGATTGAGGCTTACTTAATGAGAAGAAATGAGGTCCCCTTTTTCTCTTTTAGTAGATTGGACTCAGCACCATGCAGCCAGCCTTAGGATACCGCACTTCATCCAGCTTTCCTTTTAGGAAAACAGGACTTGAGTGAACACTTCTGTATCCCATCTCAAATGAAGCTGTGTCTCCAGGCTGTGTGTTTATCCCTCTCTGTCTTGTATTTGCTTAACTGACTAGTCTTTTTCTCATTCTGTACCAGGAGACTCACGGAACCTTTATGTAGAAATGCCTGATAACCAACTAATTGTCTTGCATGTGTTTTTTAAAAAGGTGGGGTTGGGTAGAGTTGGAAACAGGGGTATGGATATTGAGTAAGTCACTGATGCTGACCCCATTCAGATACTCTGTGGAACTCCTTTTCCCTAGCGGGGGTTTGGATACCTCACCCTCCTGCCTTGCTCACAGCACCCGGGAGCCCAGGCCAGTGTCCACCAGCCTATGACACACAAGATCAGGGATTCTTTGCTCCTGCTGCAAAAGCTGTGTGAATTTACTGGCCAGTACTGGAAAGGGGAATGCTATTTATTTTTATATTGTGTATATTTTGTCATGGTCTGCTGATTCCCTGTTTCACTGAGAGCGACACTTACCTCAATAGATAGTTCAATATTGTGTGTTGGATAATTTTTTAAAAGAACTTTTTAAAAAGCTTTTTGATCCTCGGAGGTCTGTAGATTTATTTCCATATGAACTGGTTATTTTGTATAAAGTACATTCTTAAAATAGCAAGGCTCTGTTATGTGTGAGTTGTATGTGTCCACGTGTGTGTGTCACCTTTATCATCAGGGCACATTCCCATCGCAACCTGATTAGCCAAGGCTGATGGCGTCTGGGTCAATGGTGGCAGCAGAGGGACTGGTGCAGATTATAGCGTGTGTGCTCTGTAGACAATTTCAGAACAATAATAAAGCTGAGTGGCAATTCTACACAGTGTCAGGGATACAATAAATCTTCTTAACTCGCATCGTCCACCACCCATACAACCCTGTCCTTGGTACACCATCTAAAACACATCAGTAATACACTCATTTTGATCTTCCAAAACCTATGGTGGACTGGGGGCCTGGTGGGTAAAGAGTACAGTTGATGACGGGGGAACAGGAGGCAGCCCCGGTCTGCAGCCTTGTGCATTCACATGGCCAGAGCGGGAGCTGCAAGTTTAAGCAGTTACTTTCCTACCTGCCCATTTTATTTCTTTTTTATTTCCAGTTCATGGGAGGGTGTTTGGTGTTTGGGGGGTGGGGAGAAGACGAGATAAAAGTTAGCCAGCTTATTATCAATCAGCTGGTCTTACGACACCAAATGTTCTGGCCTGGTTTAACCTTAAATAATTCACCTTGTAAAGTAATTGCATTCAGTAGAAATTCTGCCACAGGCAATGACAATTTCCAAATCTATTGTTCACTCAGGTTTATCAGTTTCTAGGGCAATGACCAGTCTCTCCATCTTGACCTCCAGTTGTTTGGTGTCAAATCATCCCCACTGATACATTATTATTTGCTAACACATTTTTGAGCTTTTATCCTGTAGCTCTTTTAAAACTGTTCACAGTTCGTTCTCCCATAAAAAGCATTTTTTTCTGTAAAACATTATGTCGATCACATTTTCTAGTTTGGGAGTTGCATTTCCATATAATGTTTGGAGAAAAAACATTAACTGTAAAGTGAACATCACTAGTAAGCCCCATATTGGACGTGATGGCTCGTCATACTGTGTATCTCACTTGACTCAGTGTCTCTTCCCCTGGGGGATGAAGTGGGTGGGACACTGTTTTGGCCTGGCTTCCTTTACCGTCATGGCAAGGTGTGACACTGCCACAGTGGGCACCAAATCCACTCCCTGTGTATATTAGTATCACAACCTTAGAATATGTGTAAGGGTTAATATCTAACTTTTGGACGCTCACCTGGAACCCCTCCTACTGTGACATGAATTTCTTATCAAAAGCTAAAGTTTTTTGACAGTTTTATCAAATAGAGTTTAACTTAAAAAAAATAGGAATTTAGCTCTTAGCTGAGTACCTTGGTGGTGTCAGATTTATCTGCTTGGGACCAAGACAAAGTATCTTCCACTGGTCAGCTCTTGTCTCCAAACTTGGTGCAGGAGGCAGTATTAATCTAGCTCTATTTTTGGAATTAGTTACACTGGTTAAGCTCCAAGGGAAACACCTTACACAAAAATTACCTACTTAATGTGCATAAAAAAGCTGGTAGGGCAATATTGAGAGAAAAGAAGTAGGCCATAAGTTGTTAGTGGGTATTAGATTCAAAATTTTGATGTTTCACATTTTGACATTTGGAAGCATCAAAAGGTGCTTCTCATGTTAAACATGAATGTCTCTTGGCTCCAGTTGCTGTCATTGGGAGGAAAGGTATCTTAATTTTATAAACAAGTAGTGTCTCTAGGGGCTCAGTTTAGCTATAATCTCTGCATTCTCTGAGAGTGCTGTGAACAGAATTGAGAAAATAACCCAGGTTGCTTTTGTAGGCCGACCTTCACCCTGAAATCTTCCCGGAGAGATGAATGGCAAGAGTTGCCTTTGGACCTTCCTCCTCAGTGTCCAGGTTGCTGTACCCTCCCCCACACCAAATTTTCTGCAGATGGCCCAGCAGATCTGTTTCCCTGTCCTCATGGTTATCCCTTGGATTTTTGAAAAGAACATCTGTGCGTATATTGTAATTCCCTTTCTGCCACCAAGGCTCACCTAATTTGTAAAACCATCAGTTCAAAATGCACTGTGAAATACTTGCCACAAAGGCAGCTGGAAAATCCCCAGATTTGGCTGTTGTGTACTGAAATCCTCCCCCTTCTGCATTTGTGACATGCATGTAAATTCAGGTGCCCTGGAGTCCTCAGGTTTCGGAAAGCACAACCAGTTCCTAGAAGCTCGGACTTGAACCTCGTTTTGGACAGCAAATGACAAGTGAAGTAGCCCTATTTTAGCCAGTTAGAGCTGGACGGAATTCTTTTTAAAGCAGTGGAGTCCCCTGGATTGTATCCAAGGTTTTTGCTCTGGGAAAGAAATTGAGTGCAGTAGGAAAGCAAAAACATGTCCAAGAGACATCTGGCCTCTGTGTGCTCCAAGGTAGACTGATGAACACACAGTCAGGCTCTCAGTGAGTGTATTAAATGCCCACTGTGTGTCTAGCACTTTGCCTAGTTACTAAGCAAAAAAGGAAAAAAGCTGCTTCTGCTCAGACTTCGTAATAAAGAGAGAAGAACTGGACTGTTAGAATACACTGGTAGCTGAAACAATAGGTTGAGGATGTTTTCCCCCTCCTCGTAATTTATTCTGCAGGAAGATGGGTTCTCAGCTGTGTGATTTGGACAGACTTAGACACACAAGCCAGATGCAGAAAGCTAGGACCTGGTCAGTTGGGAACCTGCAGTTGAATAGTTTATTCATGTCAGTGAGCTGCTGAGCACCTAGTCTCCTGAGTCCTTGTTCCAGCTGGAATTCCTTTCTGCTATCATGCCGGTTCCGCTCACTAGGCTAAAATGACACTGCAGCAATTAACTGCAGTGCAATATTAAAGGGACATTTCCTGGGCCACAGCCTGTCCCCACTATCTCCATAGTAATCAATCATCTTGTGGTCACATGATCTCTGCAGTCTGTGGAGAATCAGCACCATCCCAGACCTAATGAGTCACTGGAAGTGGGGTTTGGCTCTCCTAGTGAGATGATCTGAAGGTTCTGATGCATACTGATGTTTGAGAACACTGACACAGGAATGGCCCCAGCATTGTCATTTTAGCCCTGAGGCACACCTAATTCAAGCTGAATATCTCGGTCAACCAGGGCATCATAGCACTCCCTTAACAAGCTGCTGGAAATTTGCCGCCCCCCACCCACGCTGCTGGTTGACCTCAATAAAGACCAAGCCAAGGGAAAGGTTGCAGAGTAGGAAGGGTTGCAGAAGGGAACTTCTCTCCCCTGCCACCATCCTGCCCTGCATTCCTTGAATTCCACTTGTCTCTCCTCCATCATATCTGTTTCCTGTACCATCTTCTGAACACTGAGTGTGTGGGGGTGTCTGAACCCAACAGCACTGCTACACTAGCATCAGTGCGATCCAGTCACATTAGGGCCTGCCTCCCTGCTGTTGAACAATCTCCTATTCCCAGGGACATCTGCAGCTGCTATTGTGATTTATTCAAGTTTTAGTGAGTCTATGTTTGGCTTTGTAGTGCCCTAAACCAGTGATTGCCGATCTAGGCTGCCCATGAGGGTTTTAAAAACCTGGGCTCTACCAGGGAGTTTTCACTGGGCTGGGATGCAGCCTGCGCCTCAGGATTTTCTGAATCATTCTGAGTAATTCTGTTGGGCAGCCAACATCGTAAACTCTCCAAAACCAGTTGTTTGCAAACCGTTACATGCCCCTGAATCGTCTTGGTAATCCTGTTGAAATCAGACACTGGTTCACTAGGTCTGAAATGAGTCCCTAGATTCTGCGTTTTTAACTAGCTTGTTGCAGGAGAGCACTAGTAGTAGGCCTCAAACTCATCCTTCCCTTCCAGCACTCCTTGTTTAAGGAGGAAGGCCACTTCACACAGTCCTCTACTTTTCATGTGCTTTTCCAAATCTTCACCTTTTTTTCTTTTTCGCCTGTAATGTCCCCTCCGCAGAGCTGACTCGCTCTTGTTCTGTGGATTCCAGCCTCTTCTACCTCTGTCCTGACCACGTCCTGATTCGCCCCTCTTCCCCTCCCTGTCAGTGTTGCTCCCATTTCCTCTCTTTCTCCATCTTCATCCGAACTCTACGATTGAACCTTTTTATTGCTTTTTTCTACTGCCAACCCCACTGCCATTCAGCTTCTTCCCTTAGAGCTGCCGCCCTCCATAGAGCCTTAGCCAGTTCCATTTCACAGCCATTTGGAGCTCTCAGCTCTGGCAGCTGGATCGACCCCGTAGGACTGGTTCTGGTTGGTGCCGTGACGCGCACACGCCCACGTCGCCCACATCTTGTCCCCCTTTCACCTCTACTCCAGCGCATACTCTCCCTGACACTTGGTCCGTTGCTTCTCTCTCTCGACGCGCCTTCCTCTAGATAACTTCGTTTTTATCTGCAGCCTTGCTTGTTACTGTGCGGTTGGCTCATGCCTCCATCTCGGGTTCAGACTCCTTGGACACACTCTGGTCTCCCTGTCAAAATTCCTGCTGGACACTGGTGTCCACCCATGTTTTTGTTTGCCACTGTTTAAAACGTTTTATTACTAAGATGATCTGTAATTTTATTTCCAGACTATTTCCTCCACTTTGCCTATTTTTTAAATCCTTTTTTTAATGATTTTATTGTAATTCACATTAATACCGACACCATCTCCTCTCCCTCCAACACCATTTACTTATGTTTAAATGTAATATACTAGCTTTGTTGCTCGCCTCTCCTTTTTACTGTAGTCAAATACACAGAAATTTTACCATTTCAACCATGTTTAAGTGTGCACTTTAGTTGCATTAAGTACATTCACATCCTGCAACCATGACTACCATCCATCTCCAGAACTTTTTTATCCCATACAAAACTATCCCCATTCCACACTAACTTCCCTCCATCACCTGGTAATCACTTTTTTACTTTCTGTCTCAGTGAGTCTGACTCCTGGGTACCTCAGGTAAATGGAATTGTACAATACTTGTCCTTTTGTGACTTAGCATAAATAATGTCCTCAAGGGTCATCCACACATTGTAGTGTGTATCAGTTCTCTTCCCCTTTACGGCTGAATGATAGTCTGTTGTGTGGGTAGACCACATTTTGTTCATCTGTTAATCTGTTGAACATTTGGGTGGTTTCCCCCTTTGGGCTAAATGAACATGGGTGTGCAAATATCTGCTTGAGACCCTGCTTTCAATTCTGGGGATACAGCCAGAAGCAGAATTGCTGAATCATATAGTAATTCTATTTTTTAGTTTTTTGAAAGCCTGCTCTACACAGCCACTGCACCATTTACATTCCCGTCAGCAACACACAAGAGCTTTAATTCCTCCACATCCTCGCTAGCACAGGTCTTCTGCTTTTTGTTCATACCACCACTACAGGGTAATACCATTCTACCACTCTGTCCTGTATGCATTGCTGTCCCCTTTTGTGGCTGCCACTTTAAAATCATGTCAGCGGCCAAACTTATTCACTCCCCTCTCTCCTTACCTAGCCAATCCTCCCGCTCCTCCTAATGGGGGTGATAACATAGCTTTCTTCGGCTGATCCGTGTTTCAATTCTATCTGTTCCTGGTATATTTAATCAGCAACCAAGCCCTATTGATTCTTCACAGAAATGACATCTCTTCCCTCCTGTGTGTATGTTCTCATTTTCATGTCTTGCCTGGATTATTGTAACCTCCCTGGCGTGTCCACACCACTTTGCTACAGTAAACCTGAACTGTGCCCTCTGTGCCCCTACCCCATCTACATCCTATGCCAGCTTCCCATTGCCCGCCAGGAAAGAAAGGAAATAATGATCATTTAGTGAGCAGCTTTTGCGTGCCAGGCACTATACTAAGTGTTCTACTTCTGAGTTTCATTTTATAGGCGAGGAAGCAGACACAGAGAAGTAACTTGTTCAAGGTCACACAGCTAGTAAGTGGTAAACTGGAACTCAAACGAGCTCAAAAGCAATCTCACTCCAAAGCCTATTCTTAGCCACAATGCTGTACTGCTCCATGGGATCCTCAGCAATCCTATGAAGTGGATGTCTCAATCCCCTTGATGAAGAAAAAGCACTAAGTTAACTAACTTGCCTAAAAAAACACAGTTATTAACTTGGGAGCTGGAATTTGAGCCTGGGTCTCTGACACCAAAGTCTCTCTCCCAAATCCTTGGCCAGACAATAAGATCCTGTACTATGTGCACCCAAAATGGGTTGCCAGCTTTTATTCTCCTACTAGCCTTCCTAAGGGGAAGCTGGATTTCAGTTTTACCTCTCCACCTCTGGTGTTCAAGCCCCAGATCAATTATGCTGCCTCTCCGAAACCTCTAAGCTCAAAGCAAGAGCTCAGATAGAACATTCCAAGTGCAGAGAATGCTCCAAAGCTGCCTGCACCCCTCCCACTGCTGAATGCAGAGAGCCCCGCCCCCCAGAAACCCAAGCCAAGTGAACAAAGGACTCCCCTAAAGAGGGAGGGCGCCTTATAGACCACAAAAAGCACAGATCTGTTGCACCGGTCAGCAACCTGCTATTACTAGAAAAGTGTGAGTCTGAGAAGCTGAGGTTAGCTTTTGGCACCAAATTTCTGGCAGAAGTATTTCCATTGCACTGATTTTCTGTTGTTTGTCCTCCTCCCTGACCTCCCGGTCTCAGTGGATGGCAAGTCTCCCATTACACCCCTCCCCCACCAGTGCTGCCCTAAGCAAATCCTTTCCTAGCCTGAATTTTTGTCCCAGTCATACCAGCAACTTAGTCAACAGCCACCTGCTGCCACCCGGGGAGGAAGGGCTGGACTGGGCCTCTTTGGGGTTACATTCAAACCCAACCTGTTTGGGGGTGAAAGGCCTGCTGTGGGCGTGAAGAGAGAGGCCACTGACCAAACAAGAACTGTAAACCAAACCTTCCTGCCCATCAGCCGTAATCCAGCCTATATCTTGGCATCTAGGAAAGGCAAACATGTCTTACTGGAAGCAGGTAAGTGTCTGTTGGGGTCAAGCTTACAACTGGTAAGAGAAGACCTTCTAGCAAATAGTTGGGGGAGATGTCAGAAAAACCAACGGGAAAGAGCCTCATCTCTCCTTTGCCACACCAAGTGGGAGGGGCGTGGATGAGGGGAAGCAGCCGCTGCCTAACGATGGGTACCTTGGCAGTGTGTAAGTCAGGAAGCAGGTTGTTTCCTTGGCACTGCTGCAATAAAGGGCTCGTCCCAGGAGTGCTCTCCTTGCCCTGCTAGTTAGAGAACAGGGAGAGGCTACGATCCCCTTCCCTGAGCGGCTCCTCATAACGTGAAGCAATAATGGTAGCTGAAGAGTGGAAGACCGTCTCGTGATAAGACTGACTGCAAAGTTGAAGGCAGTGGCCGCCCTCATGGTTCACTCATTCAAGCATCTCTTTGGAATGCCTCTGCACCAGGCTCCAGCCCTGAGGCTTTCAAGTGATTGATCATTTTGATGGAGCTGCAGGCCAATAAACAAACTTGTAACAAACTGTGTGTTAATGGAATCACAGGAGAGGGCTCCTAGCCAGGATTTGAGGGACTTGGGAAGGGCTTATGGAAGCTAGATCCCAAAGAACAATTTGTAGTTCATCAGATGGCAATGGGGAGTATTCTGGGCAAGGGGACAGTATGTATGGGGCTCAGATGCAAGAGACTGTGCCGTATTCCCAGAAATGAAAGTTCAGAGGGACTGGTAGGGAGAATGGGCGGAGGCGTGATTTGGGAGAGGCAGCCAGTAGGGCAAGGTCAGGGTGAGGAGTTGGGAAACTATCCTGAAAGCGCGGGGGGGGGAGGTTGCAAAGCTCTTGAGGCAGGAAAGCGCTCAAATGGCAGGCTGGAAACAGATGTGCCCTTTGGCTCTCTGGGCCTTGTTACAGAGAACAGATTTGAGGAGAGCCAGGCTAACAGCAGGGAGCAGAGTTAGGCTGGCAGGTGCCCCGGGCCGTGGATGAGGCCCCTGAGTGGCAGTGGCCGGTGGCCATGGGAGACTTAGAAGAGGGTTTTTCCACCCAGGATGAAGGACCCGTATTTCATCCAGTCCATTATGGACCAAAGGTTTTGTAAAATACTATTAAAGCGAATTACTAGGAAAACATCGTTTAAAAAAATTTATAAGTCCACATTTTCATTAATACAGTCTAAAACATAATGTTACTCAAGTTGCCATAAAATTTCCTAACCATTTCTTCTCAGTTTCTGTACTTGTCATAGGCTGGCACTGAGCCGTATACCCCTGAGCAGCACCAGCGTTAAGGGGAGAGAGCTGACAGACGTGACTGGTTAATTGGGGTCAGAACAGGGAAAGGGCGAGTTACGGATGGTGCACAGATTTGGCCTGGGTGCCGTTCTAAGAGCTAGGGAACTAGGAGATGCAGTGGATCCAAGCAGCAAGAGGAGAAATGTTGGACATGTTGCATGTGGCTGGGCCACTAAGGTGGGAATGAGCAGAAGGCAGTGAAGATGATGGTGTGGGGCTCAGGGCAGAGAGCCTGAGCGGGACAGATCTGGGAATCGCGACCAAGCAGACAATAGCCAAAGCCCAGAAGAAGGCAGGCTGTGTGCAGGGGAGGAAGTCAGGACCATCAGCAGGATTCTGTGGGCACTGGTGACCAAGGGCCCCAGTCACAGGAGGCTGAGGAGCCACTGGAGAGAACCCAAGGGGTCGCAGGATTCAAGGGAATAGAATGCTTTAATACGGGGAGAATGAAAAGTGGTGTGATCGAAGCAGCTCACCAAACCCTGGCCTGCTCTGGTCCCTGTAGCACGCCACTAAGAATCATTCCTCTAAATAATTTTGTTTCTGCACAGCTTGTTCAACTATGATCCTGAGAAACGACGTATAAAGAATTACTTTACAGTTTTTTTGTGCTTTCTGAATTTTCTAATTTTTTTCTAGTACGCTAAGTACTTTAAGAAATAGAACAAATTTAAATCTGTTAACTAGCTATCTCCTAGGGAAGCAGACAGGGTGAGTCACAGAGTAGTGTTGGTGTTAGGGGAGCAGGCCCAGCTGGGTCCAGGGACATGAGCAGCCCCTAGCATGCTGCCCTCAGTGCGAAGAGACGGAGGGTAAGAGAGCTGGGCCCACACACACAGGCTTCCTCCCAGCCCCACCAGGACCTGTCTGCTTCTGACAGCCCAGGACTGTTCTTAGCCAGCTCCTTGTTTGCAAAATAGAGCCGCAGGAGTGAGGGGGCAGGGCAAGCACCCCTCTGTGTCCAGGAGCGCGCGCGCGCGCACACACACACCCAGCAGCAGCAGTAGCACCACTCTCGGAAACGGGGCACCTGTGGGTGGAGGGCCCCGCCCCAGACCACACACTAGCAGAATGGTGTCCACAGTTGACACGTTCTGCCTGCCAAGCCAGGTGTGCCTTCTCAGTGGCTTCCTGACGTGGCTGGGAATGTTCCCTCCCTCCTTGCATGCAGCTTCCTCTCCTTAACTCGCCTTTCTCCTTCCTTCCTCAGCCCCTCAGGGTTCAGACCTTCCACAGTTCCCCAATTCTTCCTTCTCCTTCAGGCCTGGTCATTTACCAAGTCCAGGCCCTTTGTTTTTTCAAAGGTTTTCTCCCAGCAAAGCCTCTACTCTGCACTCTCTACTGCCCTAATCCCTCCGTCCCCTTCATTGCTTCACCAGAATGGCCTCCTAACTGGCCTCTCACCTGAAATGTCCTTTTCTCAACCTATTCTTCCAGAATTATTGTCTTCCTACCACATTCAACACGGTAGTTTTCCCCTTAAAAGGATTCAGTGTGTTCTTACTGTCTACAAGACAAAATTTATAAAAAGTTAGTTACTTAATTCGGGTGCTGGGAGGCAGGTACCATACCTGACAAGCCCAAGGTCCACACTGGCCTTCTCCAGGCCTCTCTGCAGCTTCTTCTCTTCAGTTCTCCTACTGAGTAAACAAGGGGGCATAATGTGCCCCCGAACCTCTGCTTGGCCCCACCTGTGCTCCTACAGAGGTCACATCCAGGCTGCGCACTCCTTCCTCTTCTTACAAACTTTCCCTTTTCTTATTTTTTATAGATATTTTTATTACCTTTTTTTTTTTTTTTTTAAGTGAGGCAACCCTTGGTTGACCTCACAGATTGCAAGGACCTTGTCAGCTTACAATCCCTTATTTTTTTATTTTTTACGCCTACAGCACCTGGTCTTCCTAGGTGGTCTATCCAAGTACTAACTGCAGCTGACCCTGCTTGACTTCCAAGATCAGACAGGATCGGGCTTGTTCAGAGGAGCATGGCTGTAGGCTCCCTTATTTCTTAAGGTCGCTTCTAGCTCCTGCAAACCAGCCTCTACTGACCTCTCACTCTATGAACCCTCATTGTCTAAGCAGCTCAATCACTATTAAATGAAGGGTTTTAAAATTTTTTGTGCATAACTTAAGGACTATGGTTACCAAAACTAACTCTAACTGAAGACAATAAGTCAGTTTATTAGAAGAATAGCGGAATATCCTTTTAGTATCTTTGGTACTAATCAGGGTTTTAAATACCACCAGAACTCTCTCTTGTCTATCCTTATCTCTGTGATTCTGCTTTATTCATCTCTCCCTAAATCATCTCTCTGTTTCCCAAACCACATGACAGTAAACAGGACCGCTTATTGGGGCCCACGTTTTATTTATTATAGGAAAAAAAACTCTTTCAAAATTCCTGTGGTGGAGATTGCATAACCTAGCTTAAGTCAGGTACCCATACTCAGACAATCAACATTACCCAGGGGACAGCGTCACCTTTTAGGAATATGGCATCTTCCACTGCAACCAGATGCAGTGTTGCAAGGAAAAGAGGAAATCCCTGGAAATGGGGTAATTGTAAAGAGATACAACAGTTATCCACTACATTCCACCCTTTCACGCCTGAGAACACGTGAACACATACTATTTCCAAATCTCTGCCTCCTAATATGGTTCAATTACCACCTATAAAAACGTAAATGCACTTGTCTGTCTTCCCAGTGTGAGGGAACCAAATGTCATGACCAGATAACTGTATCCAGAAGCAATGACATAGACCCCCTGTTATCCTTGTCAATATTGTTTTTTCATATATATTCAGTTCTTCTCCCCTTTGGCCCCAAAGAGTTCCAGATGTAGCTTTCGTAATTCTGCTTCCCAGAGCTTAGTTTTACTAGCCCAGTACTCACAAAACACTTTTTCCCAAATTCCAGTCAGAAAAGAAGGTAGGGAAAATATTATCTCTTGGCCAAAAGTCTAAAGCATGAAGCATACCCTAAGCGATAAGACTAGATAATTTAATGAGTGTCCTTTGTCGTGAGCTCCTTGGTCAGGCAATATGGCCTGCTTGCTGGAAGAATTTCTCTTGTTTTCAGAGCACAGGGTAAAGGAGTACCCGGTGGGAGAGCAGGCTGTCACTTTGGAAGCCTATTCCTATCAGTGTTGGAACCAATAGAATTTAAATTCATGAAGGCAGGGACCTCATTTTTATTTTCAGCTATCTCCCTGCCACCTAGAACTGCAACTGGCACACAGTAGGCACTCAAAAAATATTTGTAGAATGACTAACACTCCGTCTGTGGACTGCTTTAGGGACTGAGCAATTATAGGCCCTGTTGCCAAGTTTTGGATTTTCGTGGTGATACGGCTCCTTTACAACCTTGGCTGTTGACTCTGTACTAATACATTCACCTGTTCCAGAAACCTTGTCGAGTCATAGTCTTTGAATACTAAATTCGTTAAAGAGAACTGCCGAGCCTGGGACTTGACAGTGGCTTGGCACAGTCTCGGGGTGGTGAGGCTGGAGCTCTGAGGTGCACACGCGCCCGCCACTAGCAAATGTACATCTGTCTAGTGGAGGGAGGTGCTAGGGAGTGGCTTTGGGATCGGGATAGCCCTAAGTTCTCTGGCTTCCCTATAAGACCCCTAATCCAAAAACTAGTGAACCACAATCTATACAACAGGCATTTAGTTGTAGAAATAGCAGGGAATATAGCTGTAAGAGTCTCGATTATTTGAATCTATGGACATGTCTTGTTGTTTCCTAGCAACTTTTAAGGCACTTATCTGGAATTACAGTGTGTCTTTCTTTCATAACAACTTTTTAAATGTCTCAAAGAATAGCCAACACACTTTAATTTCTCGGCATTTTGCCACTAAACTCCACCTTTTGGAAGCAAATGGTTGGTGTCTCAAGAGATGACAGATGATATGGCACCAGACCGGCCAGCTTCCCAACCCAGTCTAGGGGTTCGTCAAGCCTCTGCCCTGCTTTCTCTCAGCCAGTCGTTTATGTGGGGGTCTGCAATTTGCAAATTCTCACTCTATTTGCTGATTTTCAGATAGTTCAGACTCTTTTGGTTGGGAGTATCAGAAACCAAGTCTAGCAAGTTAATCAATAACAACCTAATTCATTGACAGGACAGAATCCAAGGACAGGAATGCGACTGGCATTCCGTGAAGCAGGAATTGAAACATTAGGGATATTTCCTCTTTTGTTTCTCCTGCAGATATGCCTGCTTCACTTTTCTTTCTCTTCAGACCAACTTCCTGTTTTTCCAACAGATCCAAGTTTTACATATTCTAGGGTCAAACACCATGTTACAAGCCCATTTTTCAAGTTCTCAGCAAAAACTTAAGTGTCCTCTTAACTACTCTTCTCTTTCACAGCTGGACCATCAGGAAATCCTGTTTGTCTTACCTTCAACTTATATCCATTATCAAACCACTTCTCACCACCAGCCCCTACCACACCCCCGACAGGCAACCATCACCTCTTGCCTAGATTACTGCAATAATTTAACTGGTCTCTCTACTTTTTATTTTTATTTTTTTAATTGTCTGTTACTTCTTTATTAGTCAAGAAGGTCTCTGATGTTTTTACTCGGGGGATTTCTAACTTCCCAGTATCCTACAAACAGAATTTTTGTTTTGAGTGCAGAGATCCCTTCTATATGATTTTCATACTATAATAGCTTTAGTTAGGTAGAATCAAAGAGTTCTTAATTTAAAAATTTACGGATGAATTCAAACTTTCTCAAATTTTTCTCATCAAAAACTATGTAAATTTTACAGGATTTTTTTTTTTTCATGGTGACATTGGTTAACGAAATCCAGTAAGTTTCAGCTGAACATTTTAACAGTAAGGCATATATATATTTACATTGTGTGTTCAACCCCCATAGTTATGGTCTTTCTGCTTTTACCTTTGACCTTCTGCTGTCTACTCTTAACATAGCAGCCAAAAGGTCCTGACAAGAGCATGTCATTTCTATGCTGAAAACTCTCCCAACATGTCTCTTTTTATTCAGGAAAAGAGACAAAGGCGTTATGAGCCGTACCGGGTCAGGCCTCCACCCCATTATCTCTGTGACTTTGTCTTCACTGCTCACCCCGTGTTCACTCTTCACTGGTCACCTTGCTGTGCCTCTAGTTTACTAGTCTTGCTGTTCTCAGCTCCTCTGCTCTGCCTTGAATGCTTTTCCCCTAGACACCTGCATGGCTCACACCCTTACTACTTTTGAATCCTCAAGTCACCTCAGTGGATCCTTTCTTGGTCAAGTCACCATCACCCCCACCCCACTGACACTTCCTATCTCCCTTCCCTTCTGAATGTTTTTCTCAAGAGTATTTATCACTATCTGGGATCCTTAGGATTGACTTATTTTATTTATTGCCTGTCACTTCCTATAGAATTTAGTCCCCGAGAATTGCAATGTTCGTCTTTTGTGCACTGCTATATGCCTAGGCCTGCAATAGTCATTGCCTGGTACTCAAGAAATTTTTTCTGAGTGAATAAATATATATCAGGGAAAGTCTGATCTCTCTTTTCTTCTCCAAAACAAAATACCTGGAGATGGCAGAGAATTGCTGGTAGCCGCAGGGAACAACAAGGAGCATGGGAAAAAGGGAGCACTAGAGCAGCCTGAAGGGAGCCTATAGAGAAGATCCCCCACCCCCCTAGACCTCAGACCAGCCTCCGCTGGAGCATTAGAACTTCTCTTGCCCCTGCCTCTCGTGTTAAACTGGGAACCCCCCTCAGAAGCTGTAACAACTATTGTTATCGTGGCTTTGACTTCCTGACGCTGTCCCTGGTGCTTTCCATATGTATCAGTTATGAATAAATCCAGAGAGTCAGTGCAGCCCAGTCTTTCTACAGGATCACAGGAAGTTTAAGAAAACACATTTTAAAAGCCAAAAGAGTAACTTCAGAACATCTCAAGTGTTTTACTGTTAGTTTGTGGACATCATGAGGGATTACTAAGTCGACAACAACTCCTTAAAATCCCTTTTATGGAATCCCATCCGCTTCCGTCACGTCTGCTCCCAGGCCTCTCTCCAAAATGCCCCAGAACGCCTTTGCCCGAGCCTTAGTTTGGCCCGTTATCCTTCTCCCTCATCCTCTTCCTTCTAATGTCGATCCCCAAAGTCCCAAATATCTAGGAAGGGAAGATCACAGATCGAGTAGGCAGTGTGAACACATGAATAATGTTCTGTTTCATCACAGACATGGTTCTCACACCATGAAGTGAGTGTTGTTCTGACTGCTTTATAGAGGAGGACACTGTAGCCCAAGGAGTTTGGGACTTGCCATGAAGGTGGCTCGGGCCACTCTCCACCTGCACTTTATCCATTCGGCAGCTGCTGGCTAGAGTCAGTGATGCAAACACCACTTCTGCTTCAGCCGGTCTTCTGCCCTGAGCAGCAAACAAACAGCCTTGTGTCCAGGGACCCACCGGAGTCCTTGGCCCCCTGCAGAATGTCCAACAGAATTTGAGGTAATCTTTGGCGGAGACAGGCCTCATCTCTGGGCCAGGTCTAGAGGAAGAGTTGCTGTGTAATGATGACACATCCTCAGCTGCTCTTCCAGATTCCTGAGGTGTAAGCTGAGTCCTGGAGAGGAGCAAGAGAGACCCCTTTTCCTGCACACACAATATATATATATATATATATATTTATTTATACACACATATGTGTATTTTAATATAATTTGTAATTGAACTGCATCTCCTCAGATTGTAAGATTTAAGTTTATTATCTATTCTTACCAATTCCAGGTAATCTACCTCCAAATATTTTGCTCACAGCCTGCCTCTGGCTAGAAAAATAAGAAAATTTTACTAGGTTCCAACAAGTCTGAGGAAGCTTTATTTTCTATTTCCAGACTTTAAAAACTTCTCCAGGATGAGGGGACCACATATAAAGTGAGACTTTACTTTTGCCCAGAATCAGATAATCTCAATAATTTAACCCTGGTTATCTTATGCTGACTAAAACCCTCATTGTCAGAAAAGTATGTTCTCTTATTATTAATAGTAGCTATCGTTTACCAAATGCATTAACTTAATTTTACAGAGGGGAAAATAAAGGATTAGAGAAGTGAGGTAACTTGCTTAACTAACAGCATAGCCAGCATTCTGATGGACCTTAAGTCCAAAATAAAATTTCAGTGTGTTTGAAAATTTATCCACATGAGTCTCCAAGGGTGGGGACAAGACAGAAAACGGGCCTTCAGTGGAAGCTCTGAAGGGAATGCTCTAAGGCCTAGCTAAGAGCATTCTGCACCCTGGTGGGGCCCCAGGGGACATAACTGGCACTCTGGCCTCCTTCCCAGAAACGCTTTTAGCATCCTAGCTTTTATGAGCGTTTCCCGCTAGGGTTAGGGCAAAAAGCTTCAGCCCTGGTGAGTGCAGTGTCCCTGAAGGAAGTTGCCAGGTCCTCCTGGCTCCTGGCCCCTAACCTGTCTCTGGCTTTGGACCTGGGTAGGGAGGCACACCAGGTCAGCCAGAGGGGCTGCTGGGGCCGGTAGGAGTCTAAGGATAGGAGTCTCTGGACACGTCTGGGGCTGAAGTCCCCGGAGCTGCCGTTTCTACACTTGCTCCTCTCCATTCCTGCCCTCCTACCCTTCTCTCGACATTTCCCCATCCAGTCCTCGCTGTGTGCAGCTCTGCAGCCAGCCTCCCTCCTTCACGCTGTGCCTTCCTCCTTCCCATGGTCTAGTGTCACAGCAAAACTCATCAGTGGAGGTGTGACAGGGCTCGTGGGAGAGACCTGTGTGTTCCCCATCGACTTGGCCAAGACTCGACTTCAGAACCAGCATGGAAAAGATATCTACAAGGGAATGTAGGTATTGGCGAGGGGAGTGGGTAGAGAGGAGACGGGGCTCCCAGAGGAGAGACGTGGGGCCTCGTTCCTTCTAGTTTCTTCAGGGACTATGTAGATTAAGGTGTGGGGGAAGGGGGCTGTGGAGCAGCCTCCTGTTCACCACTGATTTCCTTTTCTGGCTTTCACTTCTAGGATAGGTTGCCTGATGAAGACGGCGAAGGTGGAGGGCTTTCTGGGCATGTACCGAGGTGGGCTTTCCAGGTGTCCTGGGAGAAGCCTGGCTTGGGACAAGTAAGGACAGAGGGTGTGGCACAGGGGTGTTGAACTGTGGAAGTTTATAGGACACTGGGGATTGGTGTTCTTTCTGCCCAGGGAACTCCTGGGAGGGGCCTTTGCTACCACATTGCTTTTCACAGCCCTCTGGTTCTTTGGTAGAGACGGAGTTATGGCGAGGTTGGGGGTGGGGCATTGATGAACACACTGAGGAGCTCCAGAGCCCTGGGCTCCATTGTGGTATCACCAGTACCTCACTATGCGATGCTGGAAGCAAGTGAGCCCCCAAATTTCCTCTGCCCCTCTCCTCCTGTCTCAGGACTGTCAGGGCACCCAGCCACCAATAACAGAAGAGGGAGAAGCTGACAGGGACAGAGAATGCAAAGTGTTTCGAGCTCCTGGAAGGGGGTTACTTGGTGGCTCTTCCCTGACACAACTCTTGCTATCCCCGTCTCCAGCAGTGTCCCCATCCAAGGTGGTACAACATGATGATGCCTTGGAAAATGGATACAAAGCTGAGCTTGAGAAGAAGCTGATATGCTAATACCCTAGGAATAAAGTAGAAGCAGAAGCTGCCAGAGGGCCTGAACTAGCACAGTATAGGGTAATTGAAACCAATCCCTGTCCTCCAGGGCCTTATTATTGGGGCTTAATTGGGGGAACTGTTCATTTATCATCTGAGATGGATAGCACTAGCAAGGACAAAAATAACTTCCTAATAACTGCACTACTGAGCCCACAAAGGAAACACACACATGAAAAGGAAACTGGTGGGAGGAGAGTTGAAGTAGGGAGATAAAAGAAAATTTGTTTCTATAAAATAGGCGGAAAAACTTTCCTTGACCCCCCAATTCCTGGCTGGGCTGAGAGTAGGTTGTCTGTGTGAGTAGGAGACGCGGGGCATCGTTACATCTGAGATGGCTTTAACTCCTCATCTGCACTGTTCACTTCCAGGGGCTGCAGTCAGCCTCCTGTTGGTCACTCAAGAAAGGGTCATCAAGCTGGCAGCCAATGACTTCTTCCGGCAGCTGCCAATGGAAGATGGGTATGGCCAGGTGCTGGGTGGGGTACGGAAGTCTTTGACTACACATCCACTTTTTTTTGGAAGGTGACATGGAGAGGATCGTAACTCTGCCTCAGTTTACCTGTTTGCATGTAGATAAATATGTGCACGCAAATGGCTGAGGGTTAGTATGTGTTTTGACAGACAAAAAGTGAAGGGAGAAAACGAGCTGGTATAATTTGGAAGTTCTAGATAGACTGTCTATTCATCAACTAGCGGATGAATTTTTTTCAGTTTTGAGATATAATTGACATACAATATTGTATAAGTTTAAGGCATACAGCATGGCTTGACACACATATACTGTGAAGTCATTACTACAATGTTAATATCCATCCTTTCAAAGTTACAAAAAGTTTTTTCTTTTCCTTGTGATGAGAACTTTTCAATCTGCTCCTTTAGCATTTTTCAAATATACAGTACAGTATTAACTGTAGTCATGCCGCACATCACATTCCCAGGACTCGTACCTTTGATCACCTTTACACAATTCCTTTCCCCTTACCCTATAACCACAAACCGGATCTTTTTTATTTTGTTTTCAAGTCTTTGCTATTGTAAGTCATGCTATAATGAACACAGAGATGCATAGTGATTTCATTTCCTTCAGATAGATACTCAGAAGTGTTATTGCTGGATATGGTAGTTGTTATTTTTAATTTTTTGAAGGACCCTCCATACTATATTCCCACCAACAGTGCATGAGGATTCCCTTCTCTCCACACTCCTGCCAGCATTTATTTTCCAGTTCTCTCTGTGCATCCTACTTCCTTAGTGATATACTTAAGCTTAAGGGATCAGGAACAAATTCCTGCAATGGGCGGTTTCACTGTACTAATTCCAACTTCTATGCAGATGCTACCTCCCAGGCAGCCCATTTTAAATTTACTGTCATATCTTGGAGAGCCTGAGGGCAAAGTAATTATTTACTGAGCTGGGTGAGTAGCAGACAATGGGAATGAGGCTAAATACCATGCCTGGAAAGTCCCAGCTACTGAGGAAGAATAGATGGGACAGGGTGGGACAACAGAGCTGGCCTGTGATTGAAGTATCACATCCTGACTCCCCATCCCACAGGCAGCAGCAGAATCTGAAGATGAAGATGATAGCTGGCTGTGGAGCTGGAATGTGCCAGGTGGTAGTTACCTGTCCCATGGAAATGCTAAAGATTCAGGTGCAGGATGCTGAGCGTTTGGGTGAGGCCTATCCCAACTTCACATGGAATCAATAAAGGGCTGTGATCAGAATAGATTTCCCCAAATCTATACTCATTTGCCAGACTGTGTGACCCCATCAACTTTCTAGGCTAGCACACGTCTTTATTTTATGGTTATCGTCCTAGATTCCAACACTTCTGGCTCTAGAACAAATAACAGAAATGAGAATCTTGATCCAGGAGGGACAGAGAATACTCACTCTTACACCTCTATCATATTGTCTTGACGTTTAGGCTTGATTTCCTAAAGATCTTAAGAGATGTCAGTGACCTCTTCATGAACACTTCAGTCTATAGAAGCTTTATTCTGCTGTCTTACTCTGTAGAAGCTGGGCTTCAGTGGAAAGCCATAAAAATGGAGAGAACCATTCTTACTTCTCTGGTTTTCTCTGGAAGAGAAGTTTGGCACTTTGCTCATTCCTGACCCTCTCAAAAATATAGAGTGCTTGTAGGTTCCAAAGCATATGTTAAGAGTGAAAGGCTGTGTAGTAGGAGGAGGCCAGCCCTAGTGGGTGGGACAGAAGGCTTCTCCTCAGGGCTAACTCACAGCATCTGAATTTAATAAGCCAATGTGTGGTGTGCCTAATATAGCATCTGGTGAGGTCCTCAGTAAATGTCGGTGCCCTCACCCCTCCTCAAACCAACTATGCTCAAGATTTCTCAGTTGGATCAGATTAGCCTGAAGCAAATAAAACTGCAGAAAGAATTAAGTTCAGGCCCTGGAAAGTCTGCACTCTTTTGATCTGCAAAGAGTAAAACGCTCTGTAACATTTGTTTTTCAGCCTGGGTGAGTTTTACTATTCGTAAAACATTTAAAAAATGAAAGCTAGGATATGGGTGAATTATGTGCATTTAAAGACGACATGGGGAGAATAACATTCATTGATTAAAGCTAATTGTTTGAGGCCCACAGAGCCTAGATTACTACCATAAGAAAATATGCGTTGTAGCAGCTTCGTAGTATGAAATGCTGCCCTGATGAAATGCTGCCCTGCTTCCTTTCAGCAGGAACTTATAATCTAGGCAAAGCTTCTTAAACACTTCTCAATTTTCTCAATTAAGAAAATTGATTTTCACACAATTTCAGTGCATTGAATTTTGTGGTCATTAACAGGACTCATCCACATTTGACATGCTTATATTTAATATGCTCAGGGAGAAAAATCTATTCTATTTATTGAGCTCATATTATGAGCTCTGAATTATTCAACTAAAATGGGTTGACAGACATCTCAAGAATCAAATTCTGTAAAACAGTGAAGGGTATAAAGTGCATGTTCACCTAATCTTGGAAGACTAGAGAAAGGAGGTTCCATAGGTCTGAAGCAGACAGTTTTTAGCGAAAATAATTTTCTGCTTTACACATCAGAGACAAGATATATGGGATTCCTCTGTCCCAAAGTGCTGATAGGATGGAACTATGTAACAGGTTCAGAGATGGTTTAGAAATGGAAGACAGATCAGTTTTAACAAGATGAGGAACTGGGGGGTAGGGTAACTACTATAGTTTCCTGTGAGAAAGAGAGCCGGGCAGAAAATGGCTGTGCCCTGGGGAAGCATCCTATGCAGTGGAGACAGCTCGTTAGATGATAGAGATCTTATAAAGGTTTCCCTGGAGTCAAAAGTTAATGTTCTGAAATCAGGGCAATCCTCAGAATTCTAATAGGGGTGTCCACCCTGAATCATCCCAGATAGGAACTGGGAACCATCCTCTTGCGAGTGTGTTTGCAGTGTCCAGTGAGCCCTAGGTTGTGATGGGGTCTGTCCTTTCCCTTTCAGTGGTCCATCAGGGTTCCGTCTCAGTACCTTCCTCCTCCAGGTCCTACACTATTGGCTCTGCTTGCGAGGCTTCCACACACAGCGCCCACCTGCCACCCTCATTGCCTGGGAGCTGCCTCACACTCAGGGCCTGCCTGGTCTCTGTAAGGGCCTTGGTGCCCCTCTCCTCAGGTGAGGCTTCCTGAACTTGGGACACTGAAGGGCCCCAATGAACAGGGAGTGGGAACAGAGAGACTGCTTTCCCAATTTGCCTGTGTTCTTCCTAGAATACTCAAACTGTTTCTGATTTTTCTCAGAATTGGGCAGGGTAACTGCAAGACTAGTTTTAGGCTTTCTCCAGTGGCCAAGCTCAAGTGTTCTATAGCCCAAAGGCAGCTACAATGCCCTGTGTACAAAGGACTGTGGATCATCTATAAGTAAATGAGTGAATATACTCCCTCATTTTACTTTGCTACTCAGCCAAAATGCTTAAAGTAGAAGTGTCTAAGGCCCTGGACCATTTTCTACCACCTGGGCAATAAATGAATGAACTTCGCCTTCCTGTCTATCCCACCCCCTCAACACTTAGCTTATAGCTCGTCACCAGCCACTTACTCTACTCATTAACTCTTCCCTTAGCCTGCCTACCCACTTTTATAGAACACGTCAACCGTCTTTGAATTAGTATCTGGATCATTAAGAAGCTACAGTTGCTGGGAGGACAGAATGAGCTGGAAGGGTAGGGGAAGGCAAATCAATCTTACTGCTTATGCCGCCTGTCACCCTGCATTATCATGGGGCGCTAAGGCAGAAATTCAGAATTTTGGGCTCGTCTCTGATCCATACGATGGGCCCTCTAGTTCATGGGCTGACTGTATGACCTTGGGTACAAGCCCCAGAGTAGCGCGTAGCTCAGTGTTTCTTCTGCAGAGATATTCCCTTCTCCATCATCTACTTCCCACTGTTTGCCAACCTTAACAGCCTTGGGTTCGATGAGTTTACTGGGAAGGCTTCATTTGCTCATTCCTTTTTGTCAAGCTGTGTTGCAGGTTCCATAGCTGCTGTCACAATAACACCCCTGGATTGTAAGTTCACTGGAGATGTAGGGGTTTCAAGTATTGACCTGCTTTACAGATTAGGCACTTGGATAGTCGTTATAGAATGAATAGTAATTTTGCACTTTTAGGATAGAGGAAACAGCCCCAACCTGAGAACTCAGAAACCCAGCAAAGATCCTCCCATGCAAAGTGGAGCCAGAGACCTTCATTCTATTTTTTTTTCACCCTATTTCTTATCACTGACAAATCCTCACCTTCATTAGTTTTGTCCTCTAGACAAGTTGTGAGCCTCAATGATAGATGACCGCTGGTATTTTAAAACTCAATGCTAAAGGCAGGAGCTAAACAGCGCAAGATGATGCTTCCTCTACCTTTAGGGTTACAGCTGGCTCCTCTAGCACAGCTAGACCTCTCCACAGCATGCGTGACCTGAGGAATCATGTGGTTTCTAATACCTTCATCTTATAAATGAGGCCAAAAGAGTGAAAGATCTTCAATTACAAATCCCACAATGAGAAAGGTGACCTCAGGATTCCGTTTTTTGTATACTGGCTGTACAAGGAAACAGCACCATTTCATGTTGAAGAAGAACACCAAAAGCAAATGTTCCCTACTTATTTTAATTTTTGCTTTAGTTCTGAAAACTTGAATCCAAACCCTCAAGAAAGGCCTGGGTCAAGACAGCTACAGTGAGATCACGCCAGGTGAGAACCCTTTACCGACGTGTGCCTAGGACAGTTCCCTTTGCATCGCTGTCCACCTACACCCACCTACAGAACAATGCTATCACTGGGCTCCGGATTGCTTTAAAATCTTTTCCTTCACCTGTCAACAAAATCAGGTTGTACTGGGAGCTTTTGTCTTCTATGAATCTCTATGGCATCTTTCTCCCAGAGTCTAGCAAACTGAGCCAGTTTTCCACACCCAGGACCCGAGTGCTTAGTAATATATGTACAATGGAAGTGTAGGTCCTAACACCCAGGGTCCTGCTCTTGCTGTGGGAAGTGACACGTGCTCTCAAAGACATAGTGTTGGAGAGCACATCACTGAGTACCACTTGCAGTGTGCTCCTGTACAATCACAAGCTGCTTCTTTCTCCCAGGAAACTCTGGATTCAAGAGGGACCCTCTGCCTTTGTGAAGGGAGCAGGCTGTCGAGCCCTCATCATAGCCCCGCTCTTTGGGATTGCCCAAGGTGTCGACTTCATTGGTATTGGAGAACGTATCTTCAAGTGTTTTGAGTAGATGTAGCTGGAGTTCAAGTCCCTTTACTGGCTGCCATCTGTCTAGCCCATAATACCTAGACCAGAGGGGGAAAGCAGCTGACCTATCAGGTTATATTTTGTCCTCTCACTTGTAGTGCTACCTCAGTCTCAGAAGAAACAAACTTTGTCTAATAAGCAAGATGACTACAGTCCTGTCCTCCCTTCTGCAGCCCCTAATCACCAACTTACCTATGTAAACAGTAAATGCTTTGACTACATTAACTGTAGGGCCTTAACAGACAGCAAAGATGGAAGAGTTGTTTCTACATTTTACATTTCACTCCAACTCAATAACTTGAGTCAGTTGGAGGATTGTTTTGTTAAGTCTTTGAATTAAATAACTTAGCTGGTCCTCACACCCATTTTGGGAAAAAAGGAGGATCAGAAGTTCAAGCGAACTGTGAAAGCCCTCAAAGTCAGAACCTAATTTGAAACCAAGCAAATCTTTCAAATTGTAGACAGCTGAGCGGTAGGGCCAACTCAAACTGAGCAGCCTGGGCAAAGTCGGGGCAGCCCCCCTGCCTTTATATCCTCCGTCTGGAACACGGGCTCTTAGAGACCAGTGTCTACGAAACACTGAAATAAAGTCGACTAGTCACAATCTCAGCTAGTAATTAGTGGGAAAAGCAGACAGGCTGCAATGAACAGTCTGCCTTCCACTTTTCTGTCCATTTCAGAACCAAAGGACATGAAAATGAGCACCACTGTAGGTTTCTATCACTCACTCTTCAAATTGTTACTCAAAAGGAGAACAGCCAGAGGGTGGCTACTTTATGAGTTATACTGGGTTTTTAAGTCTTGCTTCTACCTATCACTTCATAACTGCATCATCTTGAGGGACTGAGTATGCTGTGACAGTTCCCATGTACCTCAATCATTTCCCCACAAGACTGCTATGTACAGAGAAGAGAAATGGTATCAGACATGTAGGGTCAGGTCCTAAGAAAAAATACCTTTCCAGGAGTTGGTATTTCCATTAGTCCTTACCTAACATAAAACTTATGTTAATGAAAAAACAGCCTCCTTCTTAAGAGGACTGCATTTGAGTACTGGCTCTAGAGACTGACTAGAGTTAAAACACCAGCTCTTCCAATTATTACCTGCAAGACCTTGGGCAGCTCTTAGAAGTTACCCGAGGAAAAAAGAACGAGGAGTGGGAGGAAGAAAAGGACATTTGTGAAAGGGTTTAGGCCTAACACAACGTAACCTCTCCTCCTCCATAAAAAAAAAAAAAAACCTAGTTTTTTTTTCCCCTGACTCTGCCAAACCTAGTAAAAACGATTTCCTCAATAAAGCTGTCAGAACTTCTAGAGGACAGGTAATATTGAACACTTGCGTGTGTGGCGTGTGTGGAAGACCTAACTGGCTGGAAGAACACTTCTGGCTGAGGGTCTGGTAAAAAAGAGCAGGAAGCGCCAGAGGACACAGCGAGGGTTAACGGTTTCAAGTACTGACAACTGTCAACCAGCAAATGCTACAGGGATTCAGAAAATGACATTTCTTCTAGATACTTTAGTAAGCATTTATCCTCTCAAACCACAAGCTTACAGTGCCTTGCGTAATAAATTATAATGGAATTCACATAAACCTTTTGTTTTAATAAATAGAGCATCATGGCTTAAATTTTAGAGCACATTTACAGATAAGGAACACTTCTAGGCCCAAACAGGAGACAGTGAAGCTACTATAGCTAGAAGGAATGCATGCCCCACATGCATTTTAAGCCTAAAGAGCAGCGACATAATGGCAGAGAATACCATCCACATGACCCACCCTCTATAACAGATAACTAGAACCAGAGGGAGAGCAGAGGACCGGGTGAAGTCCATGCAGCTGCCACCCGATTTCCTTATCATGCTGCAGAACCAAAGGAAACTGTGCTCATTAAGCTAAATGTAGGGTTCCTGATTTTAGTGAAACTTTCTCCCATTGTTAACAATTATAATAAGTGCATTAGCTACAGAAGGATATCCACTGATAAATACAGATTAGAAGAGCAAAAAGGAAGCTACACAGATAATCTTGTTTCCTCGACTAGCAGAAACTTCCACATCATAGCAGCACGTGAACTCCACCTCCCACAGCCTTAGTCCAAAAACTTCCTGTTGGCGTTTGCACCAAATAAGGCTCCCCGTACTTCTGGCATCATCTGTGAAGAAATAAGATCTTTAATAAATAAGCGTTGTCAACTGAAAAACCTGCAAAGAACTGCACATCTGAACCACAGGTGGGAAAGAATTCACAAAGCTAAGTGCATCAAATCTCTCCTTGACTTACCTGAAACACTCTAGGAATTTAACCAATTACAAATTTGGGGTTAAGACCAACTGCTTAAAGGAGACAACGAAAAAATAAATAAATAAAAAACTAAAGCCATTACTATCTAAGGCTGTTATATTGTGATGTAAGGAGAAGAATCCATTAACTATATTTATATTACTTCATCATAATATTCTGATCACCTATATTCTTTTATCAACAAATATTTATTTATTAAGTGTCTACTATGTACCAAGCAGAAAACTTATAATGCAAGTTTGTGCTGAGGTACCCTCGTTATGGCAACTGAAAAATTCTTACGGTTTGATTTCAAAATTTTTAAGGCTGCACTGTTTAACAGAGTAGCCACAAGCCATATGTGGTTACTGTGCATTTGAACTGTGGCTTGAGACTGAGGAACTGAATTTTTAACTTTACTTTACTTAATTTAAATATCCATTTGTAGCTAGTGGCTACTCTATATGGCACAAGAGCTCCATGGTTAAATTATAAAGTGATCCTCAGTGACAAAGTGCTTTAGCTCAAGACAAAGTAGCAGCAGTGAACTACCACTACTAGAAGATGTCCAGTACTTTTAAACAACTGAATTTTCCTGCCTTGTTTCTTAGAGTTTATTTGTGTAAATGTGGGAACATCTGAAAAGCCAGAAGCCCTATTTAAAATACTTTAAATAAGTACACGAGTTCCCATCATTCTTGCTGGAAAAAGAACTTCCGACAGCAACACATGTACTAAAAGTATACATTAAAATCCTAGATAAACAAAACCCTTATTCTGACACCAAATCCTCCCTCATATAAATGGTATTGCTTCAGTAAATGCCACTAAATACCTAACCCCTATTCCTTTTAAGAAAATGTCAAAAAATGTGGAAGGAGAGCAACAAATCCCAAATACTTGTGAATGGATGTGAGTTCTTTATCACTTCAAAGTAACAGACTAACTAATGAGAAGTGTTCCCACACTCACCTGCTGGGCTATGAGATCCAGCCGGCTTTCCAGGGTATTGGAAACCTTTATTTTACGATCTCCATTATAGATCTCAACTCCACCAGCTCTACAAAGGACAGAGGAAATAACAATTTTTATAGATTTGAAGACGGACACACATGGTGCAATTACTTTATTCTCTGGAGGAAAGCCGTTTCGGTATGTGTAGTGTCTATGTACTACAAAGGGCCAATAAACATAAGCAATGAGCTTGAAATTAATTTTAAAAGCTTCTTAGGATTTAAGGTATGGTAATAACTGTCATTTACCACGTGACTGCTCTGCTAATTTGATTTTGTGTTATAGCACCTAATTTCATTCTAACTACCACCTCTCAACAAAATGAGAAGGGTAGGGGTTTGATCCAGGTTTGCAAATCAAGAGAGTCCTCATCTGAATGTTTCCTCAAGGCCCAATCCTGCTAATTACCAAGGGTACTGATAAGGCAAATCTGTGTACCAGATAAAAGGTTCCACTGCAACCTTGTGCCAAACTCCCCCTCACAAAGTCCTCCCTCTAGCCATACTTCACTTATATTATTTCTTTCCTCACAGTTTCTCAGTACTTAGAGGCATTAGGAAAATGAATAAAATTCTATTATGCAGAGCCTCAGGAATGAAATTCTTTTGCTATCTAATTTCATTTTATCAAATATTTCTTGATATAAGCAGGCTATGAGACAAATGCTGGGTAAAGTTTTGCCAATTTTCTTTGGAAAATTTTAATGGACTATGACAATAGTTTCCTTCTTCATCCTCCCTCCCACCATTTCTTCATTTCACCTATCTTCGGTGTCTCTTAACAGACTTCATCATTCAGAAGGGCATAATTGGTTCTTTGCTGAAAGCCTGACCCCATGGGAGAATGTCTCCCATGTGTCAAGGACTCACATAAAACCCTGGGCTTTCCAGAACTCCTGTCTTCCCAATAACTCTATGGGGAGTTTTGGCATCCTCACCATTTTACAGGCTTAAAAAGGTTGAATAAAATTACGAATTTATTGACTAAAATAATAATATTTAAAATTTCACTTTAAATTTGTACTGGAGTAAGCCCACAGTCCCTTAGCTGCAATCCTGAAATTAAAAAAACTCTGAAAACAAAAAATTTAATTCACGTGACACCAAAACCTGCATTGACATCTAGTCATTTCGCAGTATGTGACTAACACATCTATACTTATATATTTATTCCTCATATTTCCATTCAGAAATATTAGTATATTTGATTACAGGGATGCTATTTCACACCCTGTTGGGGATATTATGTAACATGTGGTATATGTACTTTATTAACTTCTCTAAACACTGAAATTCAAAACATCTGGTCCCAAAAGTTTCAGGAACAGTGGTCTTGACTGAAGCCTATTATTTACCGGAGCATGAACCAAGTGTTTTACATCTTGTCAGCTTAATCTCCAAGATAATCATTTGACAGGAGAACAGCTATATATACTGAGCCCTGAGCATGTACCAGGCATTGTGTTAAATACTATATAGATATTATTTCATCTCAGCTTCCAAGAGTTCTGTGAGGTAGGTGTTGTTATCCCAATTTAAAAAGAGGAAATCAAGTGAGACTACCTTGCTAGTTAGTACATGGCTGCGTGAAGAATCAAACCTAAATCTAACAATTACGCTCAAGCATTTTTCACTTACTTACAAACCTTCTCAGTTTAAAAAGCATTTCCATATTTTTCCTCACTTTATGAAACAAAAAAGCAAAATCAAAGACTACATTTTACAGATGATGAAAGGTCCTATGGCCGGCAACAGCTTCAAGCCTGGTGCTCTTTCAACTTAGTTCCTGTGTCCTAAAGACTCCGCAATGTCAGTCAGTGGCATTCCTAGGCAGCAGCAGACAGACAGGTGCAACAGAGAAATGACCCTGGCTCTACCCTTGTCAGGCAGTTCCCACTGCCAGTCCCAACTGCACGAAGTTTACTAGGACCGCTGAAGAAATCTGTCATTTTCTCACCGTCAGCAGAAGTATCACTGATGTTTGTAATTCCATATCCAAGAAGTCAACTGTTAGTTATATATGACTACTTTTCTTGTTTTTAATAGTAACTACATAGAGATAGAGATTATATTCCTCAGCATGTTATACAGAGATATGGACCCAGCTTTGAGTTCTGCGTACAGAATTAGTGCTGCTCTTCTGCACAAAGAACTGACCATAAGAAGGTAGAAGTTTAGAGTATATCTACCTGGCCAACAGGGGAGGACTGCACCAGAGCACTGCAAGTGGAATACACACATAATGCTATCCTCGTGACAACGAGTGCCTTGGAGAAAACAAGGCCCAGTATAAAGACCATTCTCCCAGTGAGAGAGAGCCAGATGTTAAAAGCAGATATACTCCTTACATTTCCTCAGGCAGGTAGGCCTCCTGATCAATTTGGACATCAACATCTTTTTTGGTGGCGATTTTGTACATAGGGATTGCTTTTTGCACTGCAGCCTGGAAAAGCAGAAAATAATGGCAGGCTTTAGAAGAAACTATGAAGCAGGTATTTAAAAAAAATCTACAAACAATACAAGCAAAGATATTCCTATTTATTTCAAGTAAGAGAATAGATGAATTGCTGGTGGGAATGTAAAATGGTACAGCCACTGTGGAAAACTGTGGCAATTCCTTCCCAGAATTAAACACAGAGTTGCTAAATGATCCAACAATTCTACATCTGGGTACATCCAAATAAGTAAAAGCTGACAGTTGAACAGATACTTGTACACTATGTTCACAGCATTATTCACAACAGCCTGATGTCTCTTGACAGATGCTAAACAAAATGTGGTATGTACATGTAATGGAAAGTTATTCAGCCTTAAAAAGGAAGGGAATTCTGACACATGCTACAACACAAGATGAACCTTGAGTACATTATGCTAAGTGAACTAAGTCACAAAAAATATTAATGATTTCGTAATATATATGAGGTACCTAGAGTAGTGAAATTCAGAAAGACAGAAAGTAGAATAGTGGTTGCCAGGGGCTATGGATGGAGGGAATGAAGAAATAGCGTTTAATGGAGAATTAGTGTTTAACAGGAATATGAAAATGTTTGGAAACGGATGGTGGTGATTGTTTGCACAACAACGTGCATATACTACTTAGAGCAAGTATACATTTAAAATGGTTAAATTTATGTTATGCACATTTTACCAATTTTAAAAAGAAATGAGCTCACTGGGAAAACGACAGATGCAAGTGAGTTTTTAACTACTATAGTACAATTAAGTGTGATAAAACAATTAGTGAGAAGTCCTATCTTTGAACAATATTATGCACACTTCAGTACAAATGTAAATAACATTTTCTTGAAGGAACTTTCATATTTTTCTCTGACAATATTACTAGTTGAGCAGATTTATATGCATATATTCAACTCTTCCCTGCTCCTCAAATCTAATTTAGCAGCACTCTGAGAGCCAGTCATGCTCTCTACTGGATGCCGACACTGTACTAGTTTTGGGAAGAAACTCGCTTGACACACACAACAATACAATCACATCATCCTGAAAAGGCCAACTGGCAGCTTGGATTATAGCTCTGGTGAATTCTCTGTACGTCTAGCTGTTATATAGGTTCATAAATGAGGCTGTCACCACAAACACTGATCCACGTTACTGACACAGTTTATAAACAAGAACCACAATTTACTAATTTGTTGTGCAAACTAAAGGGAATGAACGCCTAAGTAATCCAGCTGGCAAATTCTTTCCTAGAAGACAAGTTATTCGAGGAGACAAATTAAAATAAAAATGGAAATGTATTACGTATTATAAATGTATTAATTTATGAGAAATGTGCCTGCTAATGGACTAAATACACACGTCCTTGCCTGACAGGAAGTGACATGGAAAATGTTAATCTGAAGAGTTACTTGATGCCAAAGAATCAGAGCTAGGGGAGTCTATTCTATGACTCAAGGTTTACCAGCCTCAGGCTGCTTTAGTCCAGAGTAGCCACGTACTACTACTACCTATATATACCTGCCACGGGGCCAGCAGGTCATCCCTCAGACAAGGGCACCTTCTTAGATAGGGCATGGAGGAGCACTTCAATACTTGCCCCTGGGACTACAGCTATGTTTCACTGCTGATCAACCTCTTTTCTGATACCCACATTCTTTCTCTAGGTATAGGAATATATTAGGTTAGAGCCAAGCCTTGCTAGTCTGAGAGCAGTCTGCTTCCTTAAGATAGTGTTGCCTTTCTTTGCTCTAATCCAGTAGGTGCTGCCTCTGCTGGTGTGTGTTCAGAAGATTATGGCATTACAAAGTCTCTAGAAAAGGAGGGGATTACTAGCTCAACTGGCAATTTGACCTCTTTAGAAGAGAAATTAGAGGCTGAGGTCACTTAAATGAGTCTCTACAATGTGTTAAAACTCACCTAATTCCCATGAGTGAGCTGTCATCTATCAGAACACATTTCATTTCTTAACTTTCTGATCTTAAAAAAAGAAAAAGATCTCTTCCTCTAAGCTCTTTTACCTTTACCAGAGGGAAATCCTGTTTCCGGCAACGGACAATCATCCGGGGCTCCAACAACTGGTACAAACCCTGCACGATACAATCAGAAACAATTAGTATGAAATGCTAACTATAAAATAAAGCAAAGGCAAAACAGAATGTTTTTATGATATCTAGTTTTGAAAAATATGCCTTTATAAATTCCTCCAAAAGACAGCATATACAGTGAGAACATAAAACAAGATCTTGATATCACAAACAAGATAAATATACCCAGGGCTCTGGTGGCAGAAACAAAATTTATATGAAAGTCTTATCTTATATCAATTAAGCTGAAGTCAAATATTATTGTAATTAGCATGAGTAAAATAAAAATTCATAGCAAAGCAGTAAAGAGTTAAAATGTTTATAGCCTTTGGTCTAAACCCTAATATCTAAAGCAAGTATTTCAGTGGTAAAATTATATTAGGGAAGCTAATTTAAAGCTTTAAAAGTTAAAATGAGGTTGTAAGCAAATTTGACCCCTGAGTTACAAAAGATTAACAAGACAATATAAAAACATGGAGGCCTAGAAGTCTGAACCAATCAGAGAAACATTACTGTTCTCCCATGTAGCACACATTCCTATTAGATGAGGAAAAGAACAAAAGGAAAAAAGCTAAAATGAGAAAACAGGACAAACAGAGCTGGCCTCTAATTTATCTTGTTCACTTTGAAAGAATGGTGGCTATAGACTCTAGTAGACCTGGCTTATAAGGGTACCTGGAGAACTAGTCCATCCAGCAGCACTTGGTACCTGGTTGTATCTTTTACCACCTTGCTGAGTCTCTGTTTTGCTTCATTTAGTAGGTCCTACAATGAATGGAAAAGAAAAAAGTTATCTGCACATCTGGGTAGTTGGCGCAGAACCCACTGTGAGGCTAGTACTGGCTGATGCCCTTGCTTCACATTTTATTGCTGTGTTTTCATTCAACAGTCACTGAGATCTATGATAACTCACATGCTGTGCTAAGTACACTGATACAAGGAAGCAGGAAGCACCATCATGGCTTCCAGGGAGGTCGCATACCAGTAGAACAGCCCAGATTAACAATCAATTCAGAAACCTACACAACTAACATGGATTTACATGAAAAAATTTGAAAAGCAAGTTATTAAGACAGTTATACAAGATGATTCCATTTTTAATTGAAAAAATAACTAGATAATGTCTGGATAAAGATCACAGTACCATCAATGAGTTATCTGCAAATACTCCTTGTTTACCTCTGGGAGGCTGGCTTAACAATGATTTTAACATTCTTTATGCTAGTCTGAAAGGTAAATTATGATCAATAATGTTACAAATCACTAACATCCCAGGGACAATCTTTGATTCTAAATTTAAACAACTTTCTGATTATAATCTGGCTCCCATGCAGCCTTTCAAAGGAGATATGTGTAAATTATTGCAGTTGGCATGTCAGCTTACTTATCAGTATTTTATAAGTTTGCAAGGGCATTTTCTGTCCGCATGAACTTAATGGCCTCTAATGGTCTGAAAATATTAAGATTCTAGTGCTGAAAGCAAGAAATCAAAAGCTGTCTATGATGTCAACATTAAGGTCATGTCCATCTGGGTCTTGTCTAGTTGGAAAAGTCAAACATTTCTATTTCATCTCTCTTTAAACCACAAGACTAGAAATCTCTATTTCAAGATCAATGAATCAGAATTTAAATGTTTTTCCATTTCCCTTTTTAAAAAAACCTATATAAATTGTGAGATTTATGGAAGTGATAAAAAGCTATCATTTATCCAACACCTATTTTGTTTTAGGCATTTCTCTAGTCATTTTACCTGGGTCATCTAATGTAATTCTAAGTAAACTTCAGGTATATGTTTTTTCCCATTTATAGGAAATGAAAGGTTCAAAGAGGCTAAAAAATTTGCCCACCAAACAGCCGATAATAGTGAAACAGAATTTCAACCCTCAAAGGGATTCCAAAGCTCTTAAACCTGGCTAGCACCCAGACAGGCAAGGAAAAAAGGATAGAGAAAAATAACTAAAAGCCTGCAACTAAGACCAAATTTGGTAGGAAAAAAGACTACTTCCTTTTCATTTTCACCCTAGTTCTCTATTTTTCACCTTCCTTTTATCTTTTGTCAATATCCTTTTCTATCCACCTGCTTGACAACTTCTCTTCCTTTCATAATTTTTTTTACTCTGTGGATTAAGCTGGAAACAAAAAGCTTTCAAAATGGCAAAACCCATTTAAAGCATATGTGTGCTTTTATGTACGGGTAACCCGGTTTCTTCTATAATTTCATCACCCCTCCATGGGTCTGCTAAACCGTAAATTACTAGATGGCAAGAAGTTAGACTGCAAAGGGCTAAGAAACAAATATCTTTAGAACTAAAATTATATAAATGTTTATTCTCACAAAACTCTCATTATACATTAGAAAAATTAAGGCTCCATTTGTACACTGATTTGAACCCTCCATTTGTAGACTTTACGTTTGTTCCGAGAGATCAAAACACTGGTAGTTCACACAGCTCAGCTTCTTTAGAGGCCATGCACACTGCTTTTGGTTCCTTATTGCACACTCATTTCTCACTTTTCAAGCCATTACAATCTGGCTTTCTGCCTTCATCAATTCACTGAAACCACTCTGGCAAAAGTCAGAAATGACACCCTGACTGCCAAATCTAAAGATCACTGTGCTCTTCCCACTTTGATTCATTGAAGCATTAGGTATTACATTAGATTACTATTTTGTTATTCAGGTTTTCTGTTCCCTTGGCTTTCCTAATTTTCCCACAAATGACTGCTTTCCCCCATGTTTTCTAAGCAATCTTTTTTTTCCCCCTGCATGCAACATCTGATGCTCCTCAATTTGTTTACTTGGCCCTCTTCACTTCTAATTCTACATATCCACAACTTGAGCAACCTCATCTACATCCACTGCTCCACCTGGAACCTATGTGCTGTCCGTTTATTTCCCAACCTCTCTCCTAAGCCCAACTCAAAACTGTTCACTTGCATTCCCACAGCAAATCAAACTCCAAGATTTATCATCACCCCTCACTTGCTCATCCTGTACTTCCAACCTATCATGCATCTACCCAGCTGCATAACCCTGTAACCCTTAAGTCATTCTTACTCTTGCTTTCCATTCACTCATCACAACCTGTACGTCACCAAGTCCTATGAGCTCTATCTTTTTAGTACCTCTGGAACGAGGCTCTTGCCATTTTGTCATCTTTTTCTGCTGTTATGGTGGTTTAGGCCTTTCTACTTCCAGACTTGAAAGTTAAGAAGTACCTCCTGGTTTCCACTCCCCACTGTCACCAGTTCTCCTTCTCTAATACAAATCTAAGCCTGCAGTAGTATTTCTCAGTGTGTTCCCAGACCACCTACATCAAGATTGCTCTGGGCCACATATTTAAATGCCAATTCCTGACAGCAACATAAAAATCTCTGGAAATGGAGCTGAAAGTCTGCATTTTAACAATGTCCTCCAGGTGATTTTTATGCCCTTTAAGGTTTGAAAATCAGCCAAAGGATAAATTCCTTATTCTTCAGGAGGCATTCAAGGCTCTTTTAATTGAACCTAAATGTCTCTCTCAGGCCTCATCTCCTACCACTCTCCATTATATCAGATTGATTCCAATTATAAAAGTAAACATGTTCATTCCATACAACTGCACCTTCTATATCCTCTCCCTCAAAAATCTGAAAATCACTGTGCATGATGAGATGTTACTAAAATGTAAAACAATTGTGTGAATATTCTGGAGGGTGGAAAAGTTGAAAAGCACTGGTATTGAATAAGTGAAAAATACAGAAAAATAGAAAAATAAAAGATTAGATGTGGTTCCAGAGTGTAGCGGTTAACACGTCTGCTTTACACACAGTCGGTCTTGGGTTCGCGCCCCAATGGAGCCACACTCTGTAGTCTATGGCCACACCACCCTTAACAAGCCCAATGTTTGATTTTGGAAGCTAAGCAGGGTCAGGCCTGGTTAGTACTTAGATGTGAGACCACTTAGGAAGACTAGATGCTGTAGGTATAAATAATAATAATACATAATTTTAAAAAAGAAAAAAAAATCCACATTTTTTGTTGTTTTTTAAAAACAAAACTCATACTCAACCAACTAGGATATTAAGTTTCACGAAGGCAAGAACTTGATTTTATTACATTCTCACTACTTAGAATCATGCTTGCCATTTAGTAAGCATTTAAATATTTTATAAATAAATGACTGATCTGAATTTTAGGTATCAAGTTTTCTTCTTCATGACACCTAATATTTCCTTCTTGAAGCCAAACTAGTAATTCTTTATATAATTAAAAAGATTTAAAGCATTTTCCAAAAACATATCCAACAAAAAAAATGTAAGTTAGAAAAAATTAATAAAATATAAAAAATAGATGAAAAATATCAAATCAAAGAAAAATAAAAACAATAAAAAATTAAAAGTGAGGTCAAATCTACTAAAGCGCTGGGTTATCTACATCCGGTTACATCTGGTACACTGGTATGCCATCAGACAGTGTACCATCATCAAAAGTGTTTCTATAATATATCAAATGATCTTTCTAAGGATCCTTTCCAATTTTAATATCATTACTCTTCAAAAAAGTAGCATAACTGGTCAATTTTATAACATTTAACAGTATGTGTTATCCTTGGTACTCATATTTAGGAATGCTGCTGAGACATTTAAGCCAAATTCCTCTAAACTCTTAAACTGTAAAATTAATAGTATCTACACAATAACTGTCCGTTATTTTTGATTCTGGGCATAAATATTGAAAGCAGCAACTTTTGGTCAAGGGGCTTTCTCAGCATTGGCACCAATAGGCTGGGAGACTATTTTAATCCCCAGGCTTATTATGAGAAGAGTTACCACCTGAAGAGATGGGGCTGGGAAAGGAGCTCACATTCCCTAAATACCATATGCTCGTGTTAAGCTAGAGGATTTAAATGTGTTCTCTCATTTAATCCTTATAAGAACTCTCTGAACTATCATAATATACTAAAGAGGAAATTGAGGATCAAAAATAATCATTTACTCAAATTAACATGGCAGAGTTAAAATTTAAACTCAAAACTGACTCTTAAACTCAAGTTCTTCTATCAAAAAAACTACATTCCTTAAGCTTATAATATTATTCTAAGAGTGGCTTATAAATGAGGTCAATCAATTCAGGTTGCAAAGAAATCTGAATCCCCTGGAAGGAAATCACCTAATGATTACTGAAATTCAACATTTAAATGAAGATACTAGGTAACAGCTGTCCTGAGATAGTCACATTTCCACAAAAGCTCTAGTCCTTTTGTATTTTAGAGAGAATGAACTCATGTGGCAAGGTAAACCAGCAACAGATTTCCTATTTTTCCACATTCCTTCAATTTAAAAGCACTCAAATTCCAAGTATTACAGGAATTATCTTAATAAGTCACCACTATGTGACCTGAATGTCAGTCCTTCACAACATTCTGATGGACATTTCCAGCTAGAGATTTCTTGGCCCCTTAAAGTATGTCTAAAACTGAGCTGGTTATTTTTCTTAGAACAGCTTTTTCTTCTACCTTCCCATTTTTGTTAATGGAATCATCATTTTCCTCGTTAGCCAGGTCTGAAATTCAGTATTTAACACTGAACCTGGAAGAGGAAGAGTCAATCAGTAGTCAATGTCTGAAATGTCTTCCTATAAAATGTGTCAAGACTGTGACACCACGTCAGATTCATCTAAGAACTGACATCTTACAATATTAGTTTGTTTCTTTAATGATATAAGAAAATGGTATGCGTTCCAATTATTCACATTTTACGGCTTTTTCAGAGAGGTCTTATTATTCACTTACATTTATTCCCAATAATTTAATAATTTTTGTAGCTATTATAAAGAGATCTTTTTACTTTACTAGCTAATTGGTTATTGCTGGCATATAGAAAACTAATCGTTTCTGTATGTTCTCTTTGTAGCCAGTCACCTTTTGAACTAATTACTAGTTCTTATTGTTTTTTTGGGATGTTATTTTCTGAGTAGATGATCGTATCTCCCAAAATGGTAATATTTCTTCCTTTACAATATTTACATAACTCTTATTTCTCCATTTTATAAGGAATCCAAGGCCTCTGCAACAACAATGAATAACAGTAGAAGCAGCGGGAATTCTTTAATTCCTGAATATAAAATACCTCTGAGCTCTCTCAAGTAAACAGTATGTTTCTGTAGGTTTCTGCCCTCTTCCTAGGATGACAATACTACCCAGTTTTGTGTCTAACCTCTTCTCTATTAAATTTAGCCTACACACATACATGAACCTTATTTATGATAGTCCCCATAAAACAAAACAAAATCTTTGCTGGCTTTCTATTGAAAATAGGTGAAGCTCTTTAGCCTGTACTAACTCCAGCCAACCTCTGTACTGCCTATCACTCTTATATACTGTATAGTGCACCCATGATTTTCTGTAAGATCCAAGAGAATCTATGAGCTGTTAAATCAGAGGGTCCTTGAAGACCTTATTCATTTTTATATTATAATACCTAGCATGATTTGCTGACCAAATGTTCTCTCTCTAAAAATCATTCACTCCTTAATTAGCTAATGTTAACTAGTGAATTCTCTATTATAGGCAAATAAACAAATATTTTATAATTTTATAATAGGGGCTAATTACTCACTGTAATAAGGTCATCTCTCGCTCTGAGGACTTTAAGCCTGGCTTGATTCATCAAATTGGACATCTGACTGCAAACAGTATAAAAAAATAGTGTATCAGTAAGCACAGAAAACCACAAATACTTCTCTTTGTACATACCACAAAGAGAACTCCACTGAAATACATTTAGTAGTTTCTACCTATTATCAAAGACAAATAAATATTTATTAAGTGCCTACCAAGTGCCAAGCAATTTCATATCAGTTATTCCAATTTAATCTTTCAATAATTCTGTGGGGCTTCTATTTTTACAAATGAGGAAAGAGAAGTTAAGCAACTTGCCCAAAGTCAGATAAGTAAGTCATCCATTTAAGATTTGAACCCATATTTGCTTGATTCCAAAGAACCTGCTGTCCTCTTGCCCCATTGACTTTGTCAAGATTCCAGGATCTACTTACATTTTTTTTTGCTGCTCTATCTGCTTTTCTTTCTTCTCATAGTATTCCATGATTTTCAGTCTCTGGGTTTGCACAAGACGACCCTTCTCAATGTTGAACTCTTCTTCTGCCTACCAGGGAATTAATTAATTCATGACATCTGATTTTAAGTTTTATTTTAAGCAGCTAATGACCACAGGTACTTTATTATAATCACCTTATTCCTCATCTAAAACAGAAAATTTAGTATGACTCGTCTTCAAAGATTACTTAAAATTTGATCCAGGATAATAGTACCCTGCAATAAAGTTACAAAGGATATAATCAAGTAAAATAGTCTCTGTCTGAAAAAAATTATTATGTATTCTAAATTGAATCCATTTGCTTACTAGAAGGTTAATGAAAAGAACACAGAATTTGGAGTTTAGAAAATCTGGGTTATTCTGTGTATAAACAATGTGTATACAATTTCTACATACTGACTATCATCTTTGTAACAATAGAAGCTTTTATACCTTATATACTTCCAAGCTATATATATATATTTTTTTGCAAAAACACATAATAAAAATAAAAAACAAAACACTGTACCCTCTTCTAACCAACTATTGCAATTAGCCATAGATGCTAATGTCTGAATGCTGTATTCCATGAAAAAAATTAATCCACTATTTTTATTTCATTTTTTTACTTTTAATATGTTTCAGTATTTTACTTTGGAAAATTTTAGACTTACAGAAAAGTTGCAAAAATATTAAACTGTATCTCTACCCAGTTTCCCCATTTTTAAGTATCTTATCATCTTACACACAATTTGTCAAAACTAAGAAATTAACACTGATATATTACAATTAACAAAAACCTGTACATTATTCAGTTTCCCTAATTGCTACCTAATATCTTTTTCTGTTTCAAAATGTTATCCAGGTTACATTTTATTTAGGTGTTGTGTCTCCTCAAATTTCCTCTGAACTGTGACAGTTTCTTCAGTCTTTCCTTGTTTTTCATGACCTAGATAGTTCTGAAGAGTACTGGTATTCTGTAGAATGTTCTTTAATTTGTGTTTGTCAGATTTTAATAATTAGGCTGGTAATACAGGTTTTGAGGAAGAATACCACAAAGGTGAAGCGTCCTCATCCTGAATATTTAGGGGTACCTCATGAATTATCCACATCACTGGTGATGTTAACCTTGAGCACTTGGTTAAGTTCTATTTATCCACTGTAAAGCCAGTATTTTTACCTTTTCCATTTTTTTTTTTTTACTTTTATTAACATTTATTTGATGAATTTACTCCTAGACCATAAGTTTTTGTTTCTTCAGTTTCTCCTGGGACATCTTTTTCTTCTGTGCAAGCAATTCTTCTGGCTCAGGAGGAATCCGCTCTGTTTCAGTGAGGACCGTCTCAGTGTGGCGGGGGGCACTCATGTAGTGTTCATCCTCCCAGGAGCTCTGTACGTTCTGCACCTCATCATGGGAGCTTGTTCCCATGTGTGCTTGATGACCAAAGAGTCTGCATCTAAACCCTTTAGCACAGCATCACTCTCTGCATTAAGCATGTGCAGCAAAAATTCAACACTGTCTTTGGGCCACTGCCTCTGTGTCCAGCCCCACTGTTGGGCCTGGGCACACCTACCAACTCTGCCACTGAGACGACACGATGGCACACACTGCTTCTGTAAAGTGACACCCATCTGATGCTTGGTGGCTTTTCAGATATGCATACCCTTGATGGCCTGGGCAGTTTCACAAGTGTTCTTAAAGTGAACACAAAAATTTGAACATCTATTTCCATGACTTTGTGGGATTTTCTGGGTCAAGTGAATAGGGAACCATTTTCAGGGTCGCCTCAGGCTGCTTATGAGAAGAGCGTCCTTTTCCCTATTCTAGTCTTTGAAAGTTGGTTACTAGGTTCAGCCCACACTCTAGTGAGGATGGTGGTTAAGGAGATTTAAGCCCCAAGTTCTTGATGGGGGATGTTGTCTACATAAATTGTTTGGAATTATTCTTTAATTTTCTTTCCCACCCTCTATCCTCCATCCATTAATTTTCTACTCCCTACCATAAAATTCCAAGATACTTACCGGCAATCAGAATGTTTAGAAAGAAAAATTTATACTTAATATTAAAGATAAGGGATATTCTTATTAGTACTATGCAAGTATTGCTAAACACTTTTTCTAATTACTATTTAGCAAAGCAAAACATGAAACTTTGATGACTTCTTAAACTTAGAAAATGGAATCTTACTTTTGCATCTATTTCTTCTGCCTTTTCATTGGCTTCTTGTTCAATAAAAGCCATCATATGCTTAATCTATAAAGAAAAAAACATTTTTTTAATGTAATAAGAGAAGAAAATGTATCTTTCATGATTCAGTCAATAATCAACCATTTATTGAATGCATTTTATGTGCCAGGCCTTGTATACAAGAATATATTAGTTTCTGTCCTCCAGTAACTTCCAATCTGAAATTTGCTCTGACAAATGAACCAGAAGCAATATTCAATAATGCAGGTAAACAGGACATCATCGTACTCTCAAGAAACTTGGGGTCTATGGGAAAGGAAGGACTGAATATATATTCTCATCTACTTCATACCCCTTTCAGCCAGCAACTCTGTCTTCTCCTACTAAAATAAAAGATATCAATGAGCTATCTATCTTTACTCTTTCACCCTTCTTACCTCCTACTTTCCACACACTTCAATCTAACTTCTATCCTTCCACTCCACTATAATTACTCTCATAAAATGACAACAATCTCCTTGCCCTTAAATCTTGGCCTATCTTACTTAATCTTTCAACATTTCTTGATATGTTGACCAACCCTCCTGTCTTGGACAATCCCTTCCCTTTGCTTCCATGACACCTTTGTTCTCTTTCTCAGTCTCCTTTGGGGCCATACTTTTCTTCCTTTGCCTCCCAGACACCATTTTTGGATAACCTATACTCATAGTAACTTAAATTCAACACGTTAAATAATGGACTGCTAATCACTCTTCTACCCATCTCCCAGTCTGATCTGTCTTGAAGGTTAGTACCAACACCTAACTTTGACTCTTCCTTCCAATCACCAAGTCCTATCGATACTCTCTTTTAATAGTTAATTCGTGCACCTTTCCATCTTCAGCCACTACCCCAATCCTTGCTATCATCTCAGCTGAATTATTGCAACAGCTTCCAAATTTGTCTTCCTCTCATTACCTCTCTAATCAATTCCATACTGCAACTTTAAAAATGTCTCTTATCATGTATTACACTTTCCATTCTTATAATAAAGTGCAGACTTTAGAAGGTACATAATGTGATTACTGCTTATTTTTCCAGCATCATGTAACATAACCTTCACCACTTGCCACTCTTCAGACTTTTAGCTCCAGTAATACAGTAGTCCTCCCTTATCTGCAATTTCATTTTCCTCAGTTCCAGTTAACCCGTGGTCCAAAATTATTATATGGAAAGTTCCAGAAGTAAATAATTTATAAGTTTTAAATGTGCGCCATGATGAAATCTCATGCCATTCTGCTCTACCCCACCCAGGACATGAACTATCCCTTTATCCAGGGTATCCTCACTGCTAGTCACTTAGTAGCAGTCTTGGTTATCACTGTCATGATATCGCGGTGTTTGAGTTCACATAACCCCTCTTTTACTTAAAATGGCCCCCAAGTGCAAGAGTGGTAATGCCAAAAGATATACCGAGAAATCATAAAGTGCTTCCTTTAAGTGAAAAGGTAAAACAAAGTTCTTGACTTAATAAGGCATTTATCATCTCACATTCTCACAAGTGAGTATTGTACATTTTGAGAGAGACCACAATCACATAACCTTTATTACAGCATCCTGTTATAACTGTTCTACTTTATTATTAGTTCCTGTTGTTAATCTCTTACTGTGCCTAATTTATAAATTAAGCTTTATCACAGGCAAATGTGGAGCAGGTTGCAAGCGGATAAAGTCCTTGCAATCTGTGAGGTCAACCAAGGGTTGCCTCACCTCTAGGAACCCTCCTAAGAATGGGGATAATCTATGGAAATACAAATGATTACAGTAGGATGTGTATGTTGGGTGGGGATAATCTTATTCTAGCCAGCAAATGTATGCTCTTGTATAAATAAAATCGCTCTCTACTCCATCATCAGTGGATAGTGGGCCTCCTGATACCAGCTTTCTGCCTTCTTTCCTTTTTCAATCTCCCACCATTCCCACTCAGGATTATTTTCCAGGGCCGCGCTGGACATGGCAGGATTTACCACTTGCTGGATGCGGCAGGTAAAGAAAAAACCATAGTAACATGTAAGATTCAGTCCTATCTGCAGTTTCAGGCATCCACTGGGGGTGTCAGAACACACCCCCTGCAGATAAGTTAACTTCTCAAGCCTTAGCTTGCTTAACTGTCACCTCCTTTGGAAAATCTTTCCTGAACCTCTCACCTATGTACACCCAGAGCACTCTGTATTTCCTCTACCTAAACATATTCATAATTGCTTGTTCACTTGTCCCTATCCTCAAAAAATAAAAGGTCTGGAACTTGTTAAAAAATTTTAGATCTCTGGCTACAATTGAAGAATCAAGTCCACCATATTCTTTTGAATGGAGCTTGGGGTGATTGATCCAATTTATACTCTCAAAGGAAGTACTGTCTCTAGCAGGAGATGTAAAATATACTCAAGTGAATATACAAGCAACGTGGCTAATCAAACTCACTGGTAGTTTCATTTCATAGTTCTACCTAAAAAAAAAAAAAAACAAAAAAAACAATGAATCTAAAAAAAGCAGCTGATTAAAAAAAATGAATGTAGGACTTCTAGATTATTAATTCATTTTCTTTATTAATTCTCATACTTAAAGGTAAGCTCCATGAGTGCTGCGATCTTGTCTTTATATCACTATAACCCCAGAACATGGACCAGTCACCATAGAAGGTGCTTAATAAATATTTGTGCATGAATGAGAATCTGCTGGGAGTTTTAGGCCTTCTCAAGTATACCAAATATTTTTTAGAGTTTAACAATCTGGAAACATAGTCCAGCTTCTCCAAGTAACACAAAGATACCACATAAGGTACACATAAGTGTACAAAGTGAGTTAAGATCTATTTCACAAGAATGTAAATATAATTAACAGTAATGAACTGTACACTTAAAAATAGTTAAGAGGGTAAATTTTGTTGTTTTATTATGATAATCAGAGCCTATTTTATAAGTAACACAATACACATAAATACTCTAGTCTTGAAATATTTGGAGCATCTAATCCAGTTACATGTACAGAAAATCACTGTGACCTTGTGAAAAAGATTAGCCCCCTGTACATTTGTGTATGTGTGTTCGTGGTAAGAAATGATATTTCCACAAGTTCAGTTTGAAGCCTGACTGAACTCAGTCTGGAATTTTAAAAGTAGTTTAACTAAACACAGTAATCAAAATAGGTGTTTATAAATACAACAAGGCACATTTGGCCTCTATGGGTGAAGTGTAATTCAAACCTGCATTATATGCTACCAGTTTTGACAGCCTAGAGCAAACTGCATTATTTTAACCCAGGTCAGAGAAGCCTGTTTACAGTCAACAAGATCATATTCTGTTTAGAGTTCCAACAACAGTCAACTCCTTAAGGATATTTAACTCCAGTCCTGCGGTAGAAAAACCTGGGCTTAAAATCTTTTTCTCTTCCTGCTAACCCAGTAATTTAAGTTTTTTGAAAAGCTGATGAAATAAATGACCATAGTCCCCAGACAAAAATGCAAATATATACATGTATTTTATTACAATGATGAAGAAGTCAGAGAGTCTCGGGCTTATTAAGCACCTACTCCATGTTTGGTCATTGGCCTATTCATAGCTGAAAATACAGGTAACAAAATACACTGCCTTCCTAGAGCTTCCAATGTAGTATGCAGGGGTATAGACAACAGATAAAATTTCTTTATTCTTTCAATTTTACAGAAGGAAAATGGTTTGGATCTAGATTCCAAGAAAATAGACTTCTTTATATTTTTGCTAGGGAAGCCTTATTCTTCAATATATTATAACAACGGGGGAGAATGAAGGAACAAGATAAAGAAGAGAATTAGTACTAACGATTAAACAGGAAGTACAGTATGTGGAGGGCATTGTACTTTTCCACTGCATCAATTTTTCCTACAGTAAATATTAGAAGCAGCGGTGATAAATGTTCAAAAAGCCCACTGTTTTGTAAGAATGTTGGAATATTTTTTAAATTTCTCCATAGATGCTATTTTTTTGTTACTATTTTTTACCTAGTGATTAGAGCAAGAACCATTTAAGAAGAAACACTCCATTCTTCTTAGTGCATATTAATAATAAAATGCGAAGACATTTTCAAGGAAATGGAAACATCCAAGGAAAAAAACACTGTATTGCTCATCTAAGAAGATTCATAAGCCAGTGAGTGTGCTTTAGATGGAGATTTTCCCTGGTAATTCAAAAAGAAGTAGCCTTAGTTCTCTATATTATGCAGAGATTAAACTGCAGCCTTAAGCTTCCTTCTCTGAAAATCAAGTGGCAACATGACTACGAAATGCAAGAGCTGTGATCTCAGAATATCTACTGGCAAGACAAATGAAAACCATTCTTTCCCAGGTCATAGGAATTTCGACGCCACAATATTCTCCGGAGATATTTTTTGCATTATAACATTCATAATGCCTACAAATATGGAGGTATGGCTCATTTTTAAAATCTAATTTCCCAGGACTGATTATACCCTCGCAAAAACTGCTTTGCATTCACAACTGTCCTAACAATTTTTTTCCATACACCTTGACTCTACTTTGTGCCGAACACTGTTAGGGACTGGGGCTCATAAATGTAAGAAAAAGAATTCTGCGTTTGGCCAGTATTAATACACAGACTAGCGGGAGACCAACCATACAATTTATCTGATAGATGAGAATCGTTTAAGATGAAGATGAACAGTTCATAAATTCTCTCCTCTAAGGACTCTTTCCTTTCGCATACCGTGAACCCTTCCCTCAGAGTAAAAATCAAGTGAAGAAGGTATTTTCAATCCTTGTTTTCAACGCTCCGCTCTACAAAGCACAAAAAGTACCCAGGGAAAATAGGGACAGACGATGTGGGAGCCAAAGAGCCAGGGGGTTCAAGGAAGCGGCGCGCAAGGCTCGAGAAATCACATGAGCTACGGAGCTAATTCCGAGTCGACGAGACACCCTCCCGCAGACAGACCCCCAGGACCCGAGCACTTGGAGCAAGGGACCCCCCTCCAGCAAACAGGCTGCCCCAGGCCCGCGCCCTCCTGGCGCCAGGTTCTAGCCCATCACCCCGAGACAGACAGCGCGGCTTCGCAAGACTCAGTCCCAATCCCCTCACCTGCTTCTGCACGTCAGCATCGCTGAGGGCCATGGCGGAAGCGATGCGAGGCCGGTGGGCAACTGACTTGAGTTTAAGATTGAAGACGACAGAAAAAAAGGGTAAAGAAAGGCAGGCGTAGGTTCCGCCTTTCTTCCCTTTATAACCCCAGGTTCCAGTTCCTGCCGGGTGACCGCGCAGCCCAGACGCGAGTCTCCTCAGCCAGGGGAAAGAGAGCAGACCCCGGAAGTCCCGCCCCACCCCGCCCCTTCCGGTCTGGACTCGTGCGCCTGCGCGAGGGGCCCTGCCTCGCTCTCCATTGCTGTCTCGTGATTATTGGGCGCAGTTTTCTTCTAAAGTCTTCTTTTCGGTGAAAAAGAGGGAAGCTCTTGAGCGCTGACGTCTACAGTTAGTGGAACTATGTGGATATCTCCGGCCTTATGGCCCTTGCAATTTTTTAAAATAGCTTCAGTAATTTATACAGAACAAGATTTTACTTTCCTAGTCTTAATGGAAGCAAACTCAATATTTTATTAATAGATTTTTAAAGAAGTTTTGGATTTACAGAAAAATTACGCAGAGCAGAGAGTTCTCATGTATCTTTCTCCTCCTCACAGTTTCCTCTTATTAACATGTTAGTGTGCTACATTTGTTACAGTTAATTAACCAATATTGATGTATTAACCAGTGTCCATAATACATTTGTATTGCCTTAGTTTTAACCTGTTGCAGGAAGTAACACCCGACAAGAATTTGGACGCTCAGACAACTTTGTTAGAGGAAGGAGAATTTATTAGGCTGGCGGAGCTTGTGAGGCTTAATAGCCCTAAGGCACAAGCTCACTTTGGTTAGATTACAGTTTATAGACCTCTGTAGTGTCTATGTAAGAGGCACGTAATTCCTTTGAGGTTTCACGTGAGCCTTATGATTCAGGATGGGGAGGGGGAGCTTCCATTGGGGGGGGTGGCTACAAGGGGGAAGGAATTTTGAGACCACTGGTCTTATAGGTCGTTTGTCTTGCAACCTTGGTGTTTTCAGCACTGTTGTAGGATTCTTGAACAGAGACGGGACATTGAGGCTGTAAGTAGGGAGCAACACATTATTATTATTATTATTATTATTATTATTATTATTATTATTTTGGTGTAAGGAGAGTACAGTAATGACTTTTTATTGATTTATTTCCCAAGCTTATATTTTTATTTTTTTAAATATTTTTTTTATTTTCCCCTCCATCCTCCCGTCTGATAACCACTAGTCATTGTCCATATCCATGAGTCTCTGTTTGTCCTGTTAATTTGTTGCTGGAAGAACATTTATTAATGCCAGCACCTGCTCAGTAAATTTCCTATCCAAAGGCTGAGCCCTGATTGAAACATAACAGTTTTATACAGTCTTACTATTCCTACACAGCTGCAGAGATATGGAAGGACGTTAGTTGGTTGGCAAGCCATGAATCAACAGATGTGAGCTGGATAGTCATTGAGGTGGGGGAGTCACAAATGGGGGAAAACATGTTAGCTAGAGAGTCCTGGAGTGGAGAGAGGACAGTTGGGAACGGACTTTGGCTGAGTTGGTCACTTCTGCAAGCCCTTTCCTTTGCATTTTTTAGATGCCTCCTTTCCTCTCTTAAACCCAATGCCCTTTTTCTGTTCCAGGATCCCATCCAGGGTTCTACGTTTCATTTAATTGTCATGTGCCCTGAGTGTCTTCTTGACTGTGGCAATTTCTCAACTTTTCCTTGTTCTTGATGACCTTGCCAGTTTCAAGGGGTACTGGTTAGGTGTGTTGTAGGATGCACCTCTACTGGAATTTTTCTCATGACTGATGGGGAGTTATGGATTTTGAATAAGGTTACAGAAGTAATGTGCCATTTTCATTATGTGATATCAAGGGTTCATGCTATCAACGTTTTTGACCATTGATGTTGACCTTGATCACCCAGATGAAGGAGTGTTTGTGAGGTTTCTCCACTGTAAAGTTACTCCCTCCCACCTTTTTATATATTGTACTCCTCAGAAGTAAGTACCATGTGCAGCTCATACTTAAGATGTAAGGAGTTATGTGCCACCTCCTTTAGGGTAGAGTATCTACAAAATCTATTTGGAACTTTTCTGAATGGGTCACTGTATTTTTTCAGCATCATTCCCAGGACTTACTTAGAGGGAATTATTTGGAACATTAGGGCAGAAATTCTTCCAGATTTGTTTGCTTCAAGCCCCCAATTTTTTTCCCCAACTATAAAGGCAAACACTTTGGAAAACTTTATTTTTAGGGTAGATTACTAGTAGTAAAATTATGTATCAAAGTGTTCACACATTCTTAATAGTACCTTTTTATTTTGAAGAAATTTCAAATATATTAAGTTGTAAGAATAGTACAGTGAACTCCCTCATCTAGACATACCAATGATTAATATTTTACTATATTTGCTTTATCACTTTCCATGCTCAATCCCTGACTTAACAATGGTTCAACTAAAGATTTTTATTGTAAAATAGTGTAAAAGCAAGATGCATTCAGTAGAAATCCTACTTTGAATTTTGATCTTTTCCTGGGCCAGCGATATGCAATATGCAGTATGATACTCTCTTGTGATGCTGGGCAGGGTAGAGAGCTACAGTCCCTAGTTGTGATATTAGAAGAGTAAATAATACAGTGTGCTGCGTTGCACACTTTTGGATATTGTGTTTTGTGGTTTTGCCACCCATGATGTCTGCAAAATGCACATTTGTGTCTCTGGTCCCCAGTGAGAGGAAGACAGCAGTTATTCTTGAGAGAAAACTCAACTGCCCAACTATAGGCTAATGTGAGTGTTCTGAGCATGTCTAAAGTAGGCTAGGCTAAGCCATGATGTTTGATGTTTGGTAGGTTAGATGTAGTAAATGCATTTTCAACTTAGGTTTATCAGGACATAATCCATCATTAAGTCGAGGAGCATCTGTGTGTGTGTGTGTGTGTGTGTGTGTGTGTGTGTGTGTGTGTGTGTAATTCATGCCTAAATAGTTCAGTGTGTGTTTCATGAGAACGGGTGTACATTGATCAAATTCAGGAAATTTAACAATCCCATACTCAAATTTTGCCATATGTCCCACAATATCCCTTGTAGCATTTTTTTGATCCAAGATCCAATCCAAGGTCACCTATTGTATTAATTATATGTCTTTTTAATCTCCTTTAAAATCAAATAGTTAGCACCTCAGACTTTGTCTTTTCCTGATAGTGACATTTGAAGAAGCAGTTGTAGAAAAACCCTCAATTTGGTTTTGTCTGATGGTTTCCTCATAATTAGATTAAGGTTCTGCATTACAGAAATTACAGAAGTGCTATACATGTGATATTGTGTCCTCAGTGCATCACACCAGAAAGCGCATGTCAGTTTGTCCTTTTAATGGCAATGGTACGTATTTTAAACAAAAAAAAAATATTTAACACCTATAGCACCTCGTATTCTTAGGTGGTCTATCCAAGTAAAAACGAGGCCCGAGCCTGCTTAGCTTCCAAGAACAGATGAGATTGGGCATGTTAGGGTGGCATGGCTGTAGACAATGGTACATATTTTTAAGGCTACCAAATTGTGTTCCAGCTGTACTAGTATATTGTTCTTTGTAGTGTATGGGTGCACGTATTTGAGAAAAATGTTAATGTTTCATAAGAGAAGGATTCAGCTACTAATAGGGCAACAGAAATCTACATAATTGACCTTATCTTGATCAGTATTCTAATGAACTGAGCTAAACCAAATGATAGGCTTGTTTCTCTCATCTAGTTAGGTTTTGCATTAATGTCATTCTTCACCATCCCAGACATAGATTTTCAGGATTATGCCTCCCTATAGCATCCCTAGGTCAAGATGAGGCAATATTCACTCATTTGGATTATGATCCCTCCTCCCATTTATTTATACAATTTACTGCAAAATAATGGGTTGGGGAATAGGAGTAGCAATCTAATGCCATATATCTAATTATTTATTAAATTAATGTTTGGAACAGATGTTGCACTGTCCAGATCATGGTGCTTTTGTTTTTTGGGAAAGAGTGTGCTGATTTTTGTGATTTATTGATTGTAATTTGAGGATATTAAAAATATGGAAATGTTCTAAAAATGAAAAGGAGTCCTATGGAAAGTAACCTCACATGGTTATTGGTTCATAAATTCCTAACGAGGAAGGTCATGGTGGGTAGTCAGTCCCAGGCATATGACTTCTTTAATAAATGCTTATTTTTTTCTCAAGCAAGCCCCTGTCCATTGTTTCTGTGCATCTCAGTTAATATACCTTTGAAATAAACTGTAACCACTCTCAAGCAAATAACGGTGTTAACCTTTCTGTAGTCAAACCCTACCGTGCTTTCTCCCACCATCATGTACTCTTCCTTCCATTATCTCCTTAATTGCAAATATATAAAAGAAGCTGCCAAACTAATTCTCTAGAGCATTTGAGACTTTGCTTCCCAGCATGTCAGTTTGACTCAAATAAACTTAAAAAATTCTCTACAGGTTTAGATATTTCTTATGTTGACAGTACATAGAATAATTCAAACATTCATGTAATCATGTACCACCACCCTGAATTGACATTTGTTATATTGACCTTAAGACTTAATTTTTAAAATAAAATAGTGTTAAGGATATACTTAACATCCCCTTTTGTGCAGCTTTCCCTTCCCCATGTTAATGCTCTTTACAACTAGTTTCTGCAGTATTTTGCTGATTCACTAAGAACAGGCCAGATCCTATCTGATAAGAATGTGGTAAGCTTCACAGAGACTGTTTCTGGGATGAAAAAGTTATTGTTAGTACATGTAAAGATTAACTAGTTAGTAGGTTTCCAAATCTAATTTCCTCCTGTACTAGCTTAGGTTATGTAGAAAAGCTTTATTATAAGTTTTTCAGGTGAATTGCAAAATCCCCCTCCTAAATAAACCTATTTCGTTATGGCTTCACCAAAGTCACTGACCTACATTCCTGTCAGATTAGTCATAAAGAGATAGTTTGCTAGCTCTTTGTCTTATCTGCTCCCAAGCTGAGGCTTCAGTCTATGGTTTAATTAGAAATGGAGTTAATAGAATAGATAAACTAACCCGTGAGTTTGCTTGCTGGGGAGGACACAGAGAGAGAGTGGAGGTAAATGTAAATCATTTTTGTCTTTGAATGTTGAGGAACTAATTTAATTTTTTCATTTCCCCCCGGCTTTACTGAAATATAATAGACAATTAGTTGCTCATATTTACATTGTACAATGCAATGACTTTTTTTTCAATTATAGTTGGCAGACAATATTAGTTTCAGGTGTACAGCATAGTGATTAGAGGTCTATATAACTTACAAAGTGATCACCCCCCTAAATCTACTACCCCTATTCTCCTTTACATATTTACTACATTATTAATTATTTTCCTGTATCTCCATGTCTATTTTGTAACTATCTACTTTACTTCTTAAGGAATACCCGACTCACTGAGGACACAGCTGGATGTCGCTTGGTCGGCGCTGCGAGTCGGGGAAGGTGGAGTTTCAGGGACGACTCTGCGCAGAGTGACCTCTGTTATTAGCTATGGCGGTGGTAGGTCCAAACTCTGGGAGCGGGGAGGGCTCAACAGAGGAACAATGGATACCGCCTGCACTTCTGCCCAGGAGATAGCCTCACCTCCAGCCCTTGCTCTGACCACTCAGTGCCCTCCCGTGCAGCTGACCCAGTACTGGTGCTCAGAACGAGCAGATCCATCACCATGAAAGTGTGCTCACAGACACGGCCACTTTAAGAGGCATCTGCCACTGCTGAGCCTCTTTCCCACTCAGCCGCTTGGGACAGCCTCACGTCTTCGCATCCTTCTACCTTCTACTGTTGTAGGTAGATTAATTATTTCTCTTCCTCCCTAGTTGTAGTGCTTCTGTTCATCTAGAGCCCAGGCAACTTTGATGGCTCTTTGCTCTGTATCCTGTCACAACTTTGATTTGGTTGCACGAGGGATGAATGAAACCTGTCATCCATTTTTTTTCCATCCCCGAGGAATTTTAAAGAGAAAAAAATAAATGGTAGCAGAAAGGAGTTAAACTCTAATTTAGGTGCCTGCACTTTATGCCACTTTCCAACCAATTTTCCTCACAGCAGAGTGAGATCCTAGATGTCATCTAGTCACTCCTCAATTTATAATCCTCTAGTGGCTTCTATTTGCTTGTGAATACCTTACACCATGGTCTGTGTGAGCAGGGCCTAAACCTGGTCCTGCCTACTTGTCTGATCTCATTACTCCTTCCCTCGCTCTCTACCTCAAAGTTTTCCTGGTTTCTTTTCACTTCCAGGAAAACACCAAGCATTTCACCTAAAAACTTATATTCCTCTAGTTACCCTTTAGCTTGTTTTTCATTCTTTAAGTATCAACTTAAAAATTCCCACTCCCTACCCCCCAAAAAAATCCCCTCCTTGGAGAGAGTTTTTCATAAATACCCTTTTGACTTATTTCCAATGAAAATTTCGGCTTCACAACAGGAACCATGTCTGACCTATTCATTGTTTTCACCAGCATCCAGCACACTGCCTGGTACATAGTAGGAGTTCAATAAATAACTGATGAATGAGAATGAATAAAGTGAGTAGAGTCTAGAGTTTAGAATTTATAATCACATCTGGCTAAGCTAGAACTTTTTATCACTTGTAAGATCTGTAAAAACAAACAAACAAACAAAAAAAACAAAACCCATACACTGCTGTGATTAAATTCAAATAATTTCTGTAAAAGACTGTATTATTTCACACCATTTGTTGAAAAGATTATCCCCACTGAATTTCCCCACTGAATTTCCTTGACACCTCTGTCACAAATCAGTTGACCACTGTGGACTTTCTATTCTGTTCCACTGCCCTATATGCTATCTTTCTGTTATACATTCAAAAAGCAAAATAAAAAAGGGAACAAAAGCAAAGCCTAAAACTGAAAGCAATCTGAAAGAAATGAAAGTAACCATTTACCAAATTGGTAACATAACTACACAGTATTATTCCACGTGACTTTTTCCAAATATTTACATACAATGAACTGCATAGACCTTAAAAAATTACAATTAAATGAGTTCTAATACCTGTGTGATCATCATCATCTTAGAAAAAATGTTTTAATCCTGTCAGTCCCACATCCCCCGTTCCCAGGCAACAGTGTGCTGATTTCTATAACCATAGATTAATTTTGCCTGTTCCTAAAAATTTATATAAACGAAGTTATACAGCATGTGCTGTTTTGTGTCGGGCTTCTTTCCTTCAACACAATGTTTTTGAGATTTATTTGTATTGTCACATATATCGATAGTTCATTTTTGTTTTATGCTGTGTAACTGCCATTGTATGAATATACTTAAAAAAGCCAATGTTACTAAAAATAAGACTAGGAGACTAATAATAGATGTGATAACCAAATGCAATGCATGATCCTGTCCCCCACCCCCCCAAAAAAAACATAAAAGCCATTACTTGGACAGTTGTGAAAATTTAAATATAGATTGCTTATTAGGTACTATTAGGTAATTATTGATCGTTTTCTTAGCCCGCTAGTTCTATTCTTGGCAAATCTCTATTAATGCCACCACTGTCATCTCAGTCACTCAGGTTTAAAGCCTCTTACAATGCCAGCTCCAACCTTCTTTTTGATTCCCACATAACTCATATCAGTTCAGGTTCTTCTTTTTTTTCATAGCTTTATTAAGTTATAACTCAGACACCATACAATTCACCTATTTAAAGTGTACAATTAAATAGTTTCTAGTATACTCATAGAGCTGTGCAGCCATCACTCCAAAAAGAAACCCTATACCCATTAGCAGTCACTCCTCATCAGGCTTTTATCACTCCTGATCTGGCTCCTTGAAACAGCCCTTTAACTCATCTTCAACACTTTCCTTCTTCCAGTTTACCTCATATATACCACTGGCAATTTGATTTCTCTAAAGCATGGTTTAGATATTATACCCTCTTGACTAGATACCTCCAGTGACTCCCTAAAAGACGCTTGGGTTCAAATAAATAATTATCCATTAATACACATCCTGTTCCAAGCCCAGTGCTGAGTGTTGTGAACGAAATGGGTTACTACTGAAAATTCCCTTTTCTCCATATGGCATCTGTTCATACAGGACCCTCCACCTAGAATGACCTCTTTATTCCCACCTCACCCCATCCATCCCAAATCTTTTCCAATTTTCAAGGCCCATCTTCCCTGACCAGTGGCTGCCAACTCTGAAGCTTTCTGCAGCTCTCCTGACACTTCTCTAACACGCTTACTTGCACACATTTGAAGCTCAATACTTGTTTGCTTAATACATGTTCTGACAGAACATGTTCTGTGGATGCAGCAATGCTCCTTGTCGCAGGAATCGCCAGCTTCTCTTCCTGCACTTTAGTATCTCGCCTTCCCTCCCTCCAGCCGTCAATGACCTCTACCACCCCCAGGAATCATAGATTTGAGCGACTCCTGGCAAGAGAGGACGTTTCCGGGTATGTCTGCACGAAGAGACCTCCAGGCCTCTATGGTCCGTATTTCCGCTCTAGAAAATAGTGCCGCCCCTTCTGTAGCAAGTTGACGCCCCCAGTCCGCCCCTACGCCGGCGGTGACGAAAGCACGCCGGCGGTGACGGAAGCACGCCGGGGGTGACCTCATCCTCCAACATGGCGGCGGCGGTAGATTAGGGCTGCGGGTCGAGGCAGCCACTACCGCTGGGAGACCCTATCAGAACAACTGCTGCCGCCGCCGCCGCCGCCTCTTTCAGCTCTTCTAGGGCAGGGGCCGGGGCCAGGTGAGGGCAGTGGGGTTCCGGGCAGGCAGTTCTGGTCCTGACCCAGCTTCTCAGGCGGTTTTCGCGGGTAGGAAAGTGTCCAGAGACTGCCGAACCACCGGCTCTCAGTGGTTCCGACGGCGCGTGAGTGTCAGTGAGTGTGTGACTTACGAGTGAGTGTGCGTGTGTACCGGCGCTGCTTCGGCCGAGGGTTTTCTAAACTTAAAGGGCCCATTGCTTTGTAACTGGATTTATCCATTGAGGCGCCACCGCTGACCCTTGTGGAGCACGGCTTCCAGTGGGGGCTGCCGGAGGCGAAGGAGCTCGGCCCTTGCTCTGCACCGCGGTTCTTCCTCACGGACACCTTCACACTTAAAATCCGGCTCCATTTTTAGAACCAGGCTGGGAAATGTGGTCTGCCTTTGGGTTGAGGAAAAGGTTGACTTGAGATTCGTTTAGAATTATTATAGATTAATTCCGCCAATCCCAGTCGTTTTTTACAGTGTTAGAGATTTTTTTTTATACTTTCTTTACTGCTCTTCTGACACCTATGATATTTTTGTCCAGTAAAATCCTCCTTCTTACCCTTGGAGGCAATACAGTTCACAGGATGTCGTTTCTTACTGGGATTTTATCCTCTCACCATGCCAAGGAAATCCTAGGTTTCTTCATAACTAACTGCGAAGGAAAACTAGACCTTTTCAGCTGAGGCTTTAACAAGGGTTGCAAATCGGACGGATCTGACCAGTTGTTCAGAGGCTCTTCACTGCTAGTTTTGTTTAGCTCTCAACCACTCCCCGCACAAGTTTGTGTTTATCCAAAATCGCTATCTCGCTGTCTATTTAGAAGTTTAAACTGAACTGACAGTTGCCCGCCCCACCTTTATGATATAAAGCAAAACAAACAAAAACTCTTTTTGCGAAATTGTTCAGTACGTTTTTCCCTGGAGGCTTGGTGTAAACCAGACTGTTGATCTCTGCTCTGACTTGTTGTGTGACCTTGGATGCGTTGCCACACCCTTCTAATACCTTTTTTTTAATCTCGCGGAAATGTTTGTAAGCAAATGTTTGTGTAGGTAGTGAACTATTTATACCTAATATGCTCAGTTGGGTAAATACACATTGCTTATTTGCACTTGCAAATGGAAAATATTTAAACCATTATGAAATAGTCTTGTTTGATGATAGGCCATTAAGGAGTTTGAAAATTCTTTTATTCTGATTGGTCAGGTACAGTTCTCCGTATATATATATTTTTTCAAATGACTCAATACTGGAGAGGACTGTATCCCAGTAGTTGAATTCAGTTGAGGGATATGTAAGGTTGAGTCCAAACACTTTTGTAAAGATGTGCTCACTAGCACATCAGTTAATCAATATTTACGAAATATCTTATACACCAAGATTTTAGGACAAGCGATTTGCAACAATAATAATCATTGTTTTAAAAATATATTTCTTACAAATATTTTAGACATGCAAACAGAAGTTTTAAACAATTACTAAGTACTGCCATCCAGCTTTTTATAATTGTTTTTCAAACATGATTTTGATTGAGAGCTTTATTCCAAGTACATGGTCACCAACAGTTCTTAATGTATATTACAGAGTTGAAGGGAACAGGCTATTTTTTAACAGCTTTATTGAGATCTAATTAAGATATACTACTCACTAATTGCACAATTGAATTGTTTTTAGTATATACACTGAATGCACAATCATCACCACAATTTTCATTAAGTACCCATTACGAATCATTCTAAGAAAGAGACCCAGTACCCATTAAGAGTCATTCTTTATTCTCACTCTCCCCTATGCCCCCTACCTGGGCAACCACCATTTTACTTTGTACACTTGCTGATTCTGGATTTTTCATATAAATGGCATTATATAATATGTGGACTTTGTGACTGGCTTCTTAGCATAATGTTTTCAGGGTTTAGCCGTGTATATCATGTGTCTGAACTTTATTCCTTTTTGTGGCCACATAATATTCCATTGTATGCATATACTGCATTTTTTAATTCATCAGTTCATGGTCAGTTATTTCCACTGTTTGGCTGTTACATATAATGCTGCTACAACCATTCACATACAGGTTTTTGTGTAGACACGTGTTTTCATTTCTCTGGCATTTACCTAGGGGTGTAACAAAGTGAATTTTATGTCTGTCTCTTACAGAAGTTATCTACACATACATGGGAAGTGTGATTAACTCATTGTGAAAGTCAGACCATGTATGTCTGGGGAGAGAGTGAGAGTAAGGCATTCCTCAGTAAGTATATTATCTGAGAGTGCCAACTGCTGAGTGAAAACATTTTTGGTTAGCTCTTACCACAAGATTGAACTAGAGCGTTTGAATTAGGCATGTTTCATTTGGAAAGGGATAGCTTACATCAGAATACTTAGGGTTTGCTGAGTTTTAAAAATGACACCTTGCTCAGTTGCAATTTTCAGCTGGATGGGATGAATTTTTGCAATTTTTAAATTTTTATTACGATTATTTAATTTTACTTCTTTTGGAGACAGTCTTAGAATCCTGTAGGAGCTAATAAAGCATGGATTAAAAAATAGTTATTTCATGTTAATTTGTGGAACTTAAAAAAAAAATTCCCTGCTTAGACCACCAGTGACTCCTGAGACTAGAGAGCTGATAACCAGAAAACTTTGTTAATGTTTAAAATTACAAGTTTTGATTTGTGACCGAGTTATCTGTGGATTTTAATTTTTCTCTTTATAAACTGGGATTATAGGTCATTTCTAGTCCATCTTACTGGAATATTTAACAATCTTACTACATTACAGTTTTAGTGGACAGAAATGGTCTAAAAGCAAATAATTTCTTGAAATAATTTATTTAAAACATGTTAAGTTGTAATACGTTTCTATTATGGTTAAGGAATATAATATAGGTATGTTATTCTAAATTAGTATATCTGAGGTGGGTGCTGTAAATTTATTTTTAACAAGTATCCAAGGTGATTATGATCAGACAAGTTTGAGAAATAACTACAAAAAACTCATGTTGCAGCATTTTTGCTTTTTATGAGAATTTAAAGTAAATTTAATAGTTGCTGCCTACCTTCTGGTTAGAGTTCATAAAATGTGCTTAATTCCTGTAGTTACCATAATACTATCTATCCTAGCATCCTGGTTAAAAAAGTCATTTATTGTAAGATTGTGGATATTACACTTGTTACTGAAGGATCATGTATGTTTTATTTGTGACTAGTTTTGGAGATGCCACCAAGTGAGGGCATAAACACAGAATTAAGTTACGCAAAGCTTTCTCAGGCTGTCCATCTGGCTGACACGTACTTGTAACTTAATAGGGGAACAAACTAAAGGTGTAAAGCGGAGAAAGAAACATCTGGGTGACAAAATGTGTTTAATAGCTTGTTAGAATTGTGCAAAAGGTAGGAGTATTAATATTTAACATTATTCTTATATTTAATTATTTCTCGATACCAACAACACTTATACCTACTTTGAATTTCTAAAAGAGTCTTCTAGATCAAACTTAAAGAGTAAAAGTAACTAAGTTCATTTCATCATTTAAAAAGAAGCTTGAGTTGTCTAAGATATGAAATGTCCTCTGTGTTGCTGAGGCAATAGTCAGGTGAACCTGAGCCTTGTCCCCTGCTTCCAGGAAAGCTCTGGGTGGTGGTCTCAGACCATATTTACTTTTCATCCAGTATGTCTCTCCTTTCTTTGACCTGCCCCGTTTGACACATTTGCTTCTTTCAGTCTTCTGGGTGTCTGATATTTGGAAAACCACCTTGTTTTTTACCATTTCTTCCTGCTGTTAGTGTTAATGTTTTCACCTCTGCATTCCTCTCACCCAGTACATTGCCTGGCATGCATAACAATGTCTGCATAAGATTATGTATTGAATAAATGCAGTTAAAGGCTAAGAGGTCAGAAGTAAACAGGATATACCTAACCAAGTGGTTGCATTGTTAACTAGGTATATGATCTTTGGCAAATAGTCTATTCTGGTTTCTCTATCAATAAAATTTGAGACTTTAACGTTTTCCTTCGAGCGTAGAGGATTATTAGTGACAACACACGGAAAAGTACTTCAGAAATAGAGGTCTCATGCAGATGTAATTTATTTATGATATTGAAATTCAAGAGCGCATTATGGAGTATGCTTAGTGACTACAGAATGTTGCAAAGAAAGTTGATGCCCTGTCTTCTGAGAATACACTTAGAGAACATGTCCCTGTACTTTGGAGTTTGCGTTTGGCATATTCTCAATGCCTCTATCACAGATGGATTAAATATATAATAGTGTTTCTGAGGTCTGTCTACCCCACCACCTAAACATAGACCTGAATGAGCTGCTTTGTTGCTATACAACTGGAAGCTCAAGCTAAATTAGAACTTGGATATTTTATACTGTTGGTCTGGTATGTTTAGGTCTGGTATGGTTATAAGTAGAATGTCAAATATACATTTAAAGCCTAAAACCCATAAACTAAAGTGAAGTCTATATTATCTTCTCCCTTAGTGTGAATAATTGAGAAATGATGGCTATAATATAATCATTCATCAAATATATGGATGTTTGGGTATTAACATGTATACGAGAGCTGAGAACTTTGCTGTAAATAAGATGGTGAATGTGGAAGACAGAAAATGTTGAAATGCGTGATTAAGATTGCATTTATGGTTAGGCAATTGGGGTTTGTAGGAAGAGCACTAGGTTAAAAATCAAGTTTGGAAACTCAGTGACCTATACTTTGACTAAGGCATTTGGGTCAGAGAATGACTAAAAGTGTCTTTGCTGGTATGGATTTTTGATAAATACAAGAAATTTGAATATAACAAATTCTAGAAGATTTTTTTAATTTAAAGTATTATTTAAAATGAGTACTTTTTCATGTGTTACCAAAAAAATTCTGAGACTTTTTAAAGCTTAAAATTTGTTACTGATTTGCTCTGTTCTGCCCCTCTCTTTTGGAACTTTACCTCATAATTTACTCCTCGTTCTATATTTATTTGTATTGCATTGGCTCCTTCTCCACTGAGTGTAAACATGCCTGTCTCTTTGTGTACAAAAACAAAAATGATCTCTGAAACTCTGTCTCCATTCATGTCTTCCATTCAAATCATGCTTTTTTTTTTTTGAGAGAATAGACTTAAAACACATTTTCTCTACTTCACTTCCCATTTGCTCTTCAACTCCGTCCTTCCGCAAGTCAAACAGAAAACTGTCCTGTCAGGAATCAATACCCTGACGTTTTCATTCTTTTTGATGTGTTACGTATGCATATTTGTTTTGTTCACTATCTTTGCATTGGAGTGCCTCCCTTGACACCATGAACACACTCTTTTCCGGTTTTCTTCCAACCTTTCTGACTATTCCAATCCAGTCTTAGAGGTCTCCTCTGCTAGCTTCTCATCTTTGGGCCATCCCTAAAATGTCAGTTTTGCCCTGAATTCTTGTATTTCTTTTTCAGATCAAACCGATATTTCTCAACATAGTTTTTAAGCCACATCATTTTTTGATAAGTATTTCTCCGGCTTCTGTTCTGGTGGGGGTGCTAGGGGTGCGGGCGGGAGGCTGCATTATTCTTGTCTCGGAGCCCCTCACTGAGAGTCATTGGTATTAATAAGATGGAAGATTTACTGAACTTTATTTTCTATACTTTGTAATCTGAAAACTATAGGCAATGTTTCATTTTCCAAGTATGAAACTATTTACTGAATATGCATTTTGAAACTATATTACCCCTTTTCCCTACTACCTGAAATTTTGAAGCCCCCTTCCCATTGGAAACCACTGCTCTCCAGTCACTCTGTTTAGGTAATTTTATTGACTTGCATTTGTGCAGAGTATAATTTTTTTATCTCCAGTCCTGACCTCTTCCTGAGTGTAAGATTTATATATTTAACTACTGTACATTTCCACCTGGACAACCGATAGGTATTCTAAAATTCATTATGCCCCAAAGTGAACTTGTTTTTCTTCTCCCCCAAACAAACTCTTCCTGTGTTATCTGACTTGAGAAATGGGAATAATACCACTTTCCGTACAACTTCCTTTTGTTACTATCTCATTAAGTTATTTAACAAATCTTTGAACTCTTTTTTTTTTTCTATCCATCACCTTTGCCTTTCTGGTGTTCCTGTGTAATTCATGCCTTCATACATGTCTTGTTTAGATTCACCTAATATTCTCCTAACTTGTGTCTTTGTTTTCCGTCTTCATTCTGTCTTCCACACCAACTCCAGATTGATTTTTCTAAAATACTGTATGATCTGTTAATATGCTCTCTTGTTTGAAACACTGCAATGATTCCTAATGGTGTTCCACAATAGTTTTTAGCCTTGTTTTGCATCATGACCTAATTTGTGAATCTAATGAAAGGGAGTGTTTTTCTCTCCAGAAAAAAAAAAAAAATGCTCATGCATACAGAATTTGCATACAGTTCATTTATGGACATGGTTAAAATAATTCCTGGCTTATAGGATAAAACCAAGCTTCCTACCATCCCATAGCATATTAGGCATGCCGAATGCTGACTTCTGCTGAGCCCCATTCATAACAAATTCCTTAATTTTTGTATTGTTCCATGCAGTTTCAAAATGCTTCTGTGCCTTTTCCTGATCTTTACATCTAAAATTCATCCCTCTCCTATTGCTCAGCTAGTTCAATTAATGAGTACGTATTCATGTTCCAAGATTGGCTCAGGTTTTTTTAAAGCCTTTCCTGATTTCTACTTCCTTCTTTTTCTTCCCCAAAGAGACTTCTCTGTTTCCTTTTTTGGGTGACTTTCTCTCACTCTATGGATACTGACTTGTATCATAAAACTTTATTGTTCTTATTTGTTTATGTATTTTTGTTTTCCTCTACTTGACTGAAAACTCCTGAGGACAGGTGATTTATCTTAGTCATGTTTGTGCCTCATGCTTATAGAGTACCTTGTATCTTAAGATACATATTGAATGAACACAAAAAATTGTCAGAAAGCATTGTCTTATATTTTAGTAGATGTAATTACTAGGTCTATATGTGGACTTTGCAGAATTTTCTAAACTGTAAATTTAGTTTAGAAATCTTCTAGTAAGTAGTGTATTATAATTGTTGGGGAACTGTCTTAGAAATTTTAAGAAAAGTAGGTTCCAGTTAGGTCTTGGTTGCAAACAACACAAAGTGATTCTAGCATACGTAAACAGAAAGGAATTTATGGTAGGGGCATTGGATATCTCATAGGCAGCTGGAAAATTAGGCTTGGAAAATAGGCAGGAACCAAGGGAGACTCTGCTGCATACTCAGCCAGGGTCAGGCCACAGTAATAGCACAGTTAGGACCCTGTTACTGGATCTGCTCTCCTGCCTCTGCTGAACTCATAACACTGCCACCTTTTCTGTGAATTACCTTTACATGTCTTTCCAGATTCCAGGTTCTAGGTGGGAGCCTCTGACTTGGCTAAACCTATCTGAACCCTAGATGATGTGGACCAGAACAGGAGAGAAAATATCTAGGCCATTTTAGCTTTTGCAGTGGGAGATTTATTTTTTACTAAGATGGACACTGGAGATGCTCCATAGGTAGGAAATTGGGGTTGGGTGGCAGGCAGGCAAAAAGTGAAATAAAAAGGCGAATGTCGAGACACAGGAAAGAAAACTATGTGAAAACGGAGACAAAAGTTTGGAGTTATGTCCCAGGCAAGGAGTGCCAGAAGCAAACATAAGCTAAATGGGCAAGTAAGGATTCTCCCTCAAAGCTTTCTGAGGAAGCCCTGCTGACACCTTGATTTTGAACTTTTTGCTTCTAGATACGTAACAGTAAAATTTCTCTTGATTTAAGCCAAACAAAGGCAAATGTTCATTATAGCACTGCTGCTAGCTAATACCTAGTTTATAGGCCTTAGAAAATTTATTTTACTTTTACAGGTTTTTCTTTTTTATTTGTAAATTTGAAATACTATCATTTCACTATTAAATGCTAACAGTGTAAAAGGATGGTCAAATATTTTGAGCTATTTGAGAGTAAAGCGCCCTGTAAGAACACAAAGCATGTGGCTCTTTTTCCTGTGATGTAAGCTGTAGTACTTCCCTTTCTTTGGAGTATGTGTTAATAATTTTGAAATAACTTACTGAAGTTTATAGGAACTTCTAAAGTTGTCCAAAGTCTATTGTGTGATTTATTGGATATTTTGAAATAATTTGGTTGCATTGCCCTGCCGGAAGGTAGAAACAATAGGAACTTTTTTCTTTTTTTTTTTTTAAGTCGAGGCAACCCTTGGTTGACCTAACAGATTGCAAGAACCTTGTCAGTTTACAATCCCTTATTTCGTTTTTTTTTTTTTTATGCCTACAGCACCTGGTCTTCCTAGGTGGTACTAACCAGGCCCGACCCTGCTTAGCTTCCTAGATCAGATGGGATTGGGCTTGTTTAGGGTGGCATGGCTGTAGATACAATAGGAACTTTTAAATGTTGAACTAATATTTTAATAGTCTAAGTAAATACCGATATTAGTAGCAATCATAAATACATTTCTTATGAAGATGGTATTTAACCATTCAAAGCAGATTTTGATTTATCCCTTTTTATTTCTTTATATAGCCACTCTTATTTTGAGTATTTCAAGCTTTGCATGTGTTTTTTCATTTTTTGTCATTCTCTTAGTTTTGACATTTTTCAGATCTTAAATTTTGTCAAAATTGCCTCTTATTGTTAGTCAATCCGAACCTCTTTTTTTTTTATGGGATATTTCTCAAGATCTTAAAGTAGTTCATACTGTTGTTTTAAGTAGAAAATAGTTATTTGGAAACCTCTTAACAATGCATTTTGGTTGGAAACAGCTATTAAGATACATAGTAAAGGTCAAAAGGTACATGTTTTCAGTTATAAAATAAATCATTCATGGGGCTATAATGTACAGCATGGTGACTATAGTTACATTTGCATATTTGAAAGTTGCTAAGAAAGTAGATCTTAAAAAAGAAAAAAGGTACATGGTACGTAAAACAGCTGCTGAGTCCAGGTGAAGAAGTGAGAGTTGTAGTTGTATTGATTAGGAAACAAGTTAGGATGCCTAATGAAGAGATTCAGAATAAAAGTACTTAAATAACAGTCCAGAGGCTAGTGGTTTAGGTTGGCTAGGCGGCTTATTCAGGAACCCCGGTTTCTTCTGTCATATTTCTTCACCATCCCCTAAAGCCATGGGCTTGTTTGCATATCAGAGCTAGGTGTCTGTCATATTCATACTTCAAACCAAAGAAATGGAAGAGGGAAGAGGAAGTCTTTAAGGAGAGACCCACAAATTGCAGAAGTGCTGATATTCCTGTGGCTGAGACTAATCATATGACACATTAGTTGCAAAGGAGATTTGGAATTATAATCTACAGCTGTGTGGCTATGGACCTAGCTAAAATTTGGGAAGCTTTATTGGTAAAAGAAAAAAGAGAACATTATTATGGTGAGGGTGAGGTGGGAGCATAGCTAGTGTTTTTGCCGTGTAAGTGTATATAGAGAAACTACAGAGAGGAAATTTGCTTTTGATCTTAACTCTAAATAAATAAATCCCCAATTGTAAGTAAATACAAGTTATATTTTTAAGATTACTGAGAAGTCTGAGAAATATTTATTTTTATATTTAGTTGGATAATTGGAATCAATGGGAAAATTTACTGGGATGTAATAAACTTTAAACTGAAAAAATACTTTTATGTTTTTAGGTTTTACACATCTGTTAGTAGACCTTTTTGGATCTCTGCCACCCAACTCAATGGCGTCCTCTACTACTGTGCCTCTAGGATTTCACTATGAAACAAAGTATGTTGTTCTCAGCTACTTGGGACTCCTCTCTCAGGAGAAGCTTCAAGAGCAACATCTTCCCTCACTCCAAGGTATTATCTTTGGCTTATGGTGGTTATATTAAGTAGTAATAATTACTTCATATGTAAAAGTATATGTATCTAAGTAACATATTGATGGTTTATGTGATCAAATAATACTAATCAGCTTTTAAGAAATAAACCCTCTTCTCATCCCCTGAACCATTTCTAGAAGCAACTACTTTGAATGCTTTTTAAGAGCATGTTATTTTAAATGATTGCCCTTGGTACAGGTAAAAACATACTAAGTACATATAAACAAATTCATCTGTCTTTAGAGAGTTCATAATTAATAAGACATAGAATTGCATAATTATAAATTGCAATGCAATTAACTTCCTTAAATTGCCTTTTTTAAGGATATAGATTTAAACAATGAATTCTTATATCTGATAGACAGTTTTTAGCACAATTCTTGGTATTGAGAATTTGTATATATCCTTCTTTAAATTGTCAAACAAAGCTTAGAACACTTGTTGGATTCTGAATTAGTCTTCTTCACTAAGATGTAACATCATCATCTTAAATATTCTTTTCCACAGATTTCTAATACAGCCTTGGAGATAATTCTTATTTATTCTCTGTCATTTTGGCTCAAGAAAGATTCGTGTTGAGATTTCAGAAATGATGGAATCCATTGGTCCAATCTAACAGTTAGAGGGATGGCAGAAAGTGTCCTAACAATGCTAATTTAAATACTTACGTATAACTAGTGAGAGTGTTCTGTTTTAAATGTTTAATTATATTTTAAGTACCTAAAAGTAGGTTGTTATTTTAAACAAAATTATATCAAAATGACTTTTAAAATTCATAAAAGAAAATATGATACCAAATATCTGATTTATTATTTCACCAAAAACACGGCAACCATTTTATTTTCTATTATCTTCTAATCTTTTATCAATTTACACAGTTTTTCTATAGTTGTAGTCAGTTATTTGTGATTTTTTCACTCTATTTTGTCTTAAATCATGTTCACATGTTTTCTGTATTTCATCTCCTTTATTTTTCCAATTTTTTTAAAAATCAGTAACACTGTTATTTAATCTTTGGTATACCATAAAGCCTTTTTATCTTGGTCACTAACACTGGTAGCAGGACTTTATTTGACAGAGTCGGAGAGTGAATCGTGAGTAAAGAGGTTATTATAAGAAATTTTAGTTTAAAATGTTAATAAATGAACATTTATTTAGCAATTTTGATGTAGGGGCAAGACTTTTTTTTTAACATTTTATTTTTTTATTTTTCCCCCCTACTCTCTTCCTGACCAAGGCATTTTTGTTAATATGAGTCCTTTAGAATTCCATATCATCTTTCTAGCATAAACCAACCATATCTATTACCTTTAGTTTCCAATTTATATTTATTTAAAATAGAATGAGAACATAAATACCCTTATAAAATAATCTGATTAAAGAGTCATTCTAGATTTTAATGATTTCCCAACCCCCCATTCTTTATAGTTGTTTCTCTCACCCTTAATCTGAAATGGCATTTTTAAAGCAACTTCCCTAAACATCTGATTTAACTTTCATAGAAATATAAAGTCTCTTTGTACAATCATATTTTAATGATGTCTATGATTTTAAATAAATTATGCAATTTCAGCAGCAAGTATAACTTTAATAAACAGGTTGAGAGAAGAATAACTGACTCTTGCTATGCATATAGCTTATGCAAGTATGCTAGAAAGTAGTCTACTAGCTGCATGTGTTCAGCTTGCTGTGGGCAAATTCAGTATGTTATATAGTGAGACTGTAGTGTGTCTCTTAATTCAACAAATTACTTTGTTGGAGGTTAGTTAAAAGTACTTCTGTATATTGCGTTTTTAAAAAATAATTTACTTTTGCTAAGTTATCTAGAGTCAACCTACTGAATCAAAGAGCAATTCTATTTTTATGAGGGATTGCCATTTAAAATAAATATGTGGCCTATAGATGGTCATACTATGTAGCATATCTTTATAAATGTTTGCACATTGTCTTAAAAACTAGTTATAACTTCTGAAATGCTGGATCTCATTGTTTTATTTAGATTCAGCAAGCATCTACCATAATAGACTTACTAGGGGGCCAACCGAGTGAGTGGTTGCATTGGTAGTGATTAATAATACATAAATGGTTAGAATGCCTGAGGTAGAGACTGTGTCTATACAACAATTCAGTTTGAGAGGAAGATTCTGGGACTTAACTTTATGAAACACATGTAGTTTTTATACTTCAACCTCCTAGAACTCCACAGGTGCCCAAAGTAGACATCAAGACTCAGTTAATTAGAGCAAGACAGCTTATTACTGTAGCCCAGCAAACACCAAAAGTGTTACCATGGTAGCACTAATTCCCCTACCCCCGAACACCACAGGGTAATTTATGAGCCCAATTGATGGCATTTCATATAGTAGGTTGTACCCAGTTCCCCTTTCTCAGAGAGCGAGCAATTACATTGTAGTCATTTTGACCTACCTAAAGTAAATCATTTTCCCTTTGAGTAGCTATAGAAATGGCTTGGAGTCAGAGGACAGCTAAGTCTTCAATTTTTCACACTGAGCAAGGACATACAGGGATGCCTGAGGCTCATTGCAGACTACCACTCCTTATAGTCTACTCCTCAAGATTAAATGTGGTGACATTCAATGAAATCCATTCAGTCTGTCTCGTATAACACTTGATTAAAGCTGTTATAAACAGAATTTAAATTAGCGAGATGAAGCCATTCTGCAGTATTGATCTTAGCTATCTACCTAAGGACCCCAGATTCAGCCAGGTGAATAAGTCCCAGAGGGGGACTAGTAGGTCTTTTTTTAGATAACCACTTAGTTTCCTTTCCTTAACATGTATGTATAGATTGTTTCAACTAACCAGTAGCATTAATCCAACTCAATAGGAAGTGTTGGCAGCCATACATATTCAGACAGGATGTAGTTCAAGACCAGTCTATTACCCATCATAATCCATGCAAGGACATTTAAATTCATCTGCTGATCTTCTAGGGCTTGTGCCATCTCATTGGCTGTGGTAGCTAAAGTAAAGGATAGGTTTCTGATTATTATCTATGAGGCATGAACTCCAGTACCAGGGAACAATATTTTGCTATATGGAACCAAAAGTCAGTGTATCCCTGTGTAGGACAGCCTTTTTTACCTAGGGACCCAAAAACGGGAATACAGTCCAACAAGTGGTCTCATTCTCTCTTCAAAATATTATCCAAGGCAGGGTAGCAGGCCTTGTAATTTTAGATTTAGTTCATTAAGAAACATTTCAAGTCTGCAGTGAAAGCTAATTTCCGAAGCTATTCATATTTGATAATAGTGGTTGAGGGTGGTTCTTCTTGTGTAGAAAAGTTTTGGTTTCATTTTTGAGCTAGAAAAATTGCATTAAAACACTACCACTGCTTAGGCATTGAACTACTGTGTGATAGGGTATATCAGGATATTCCCCCTTCAATTTCTGACAGAAATTCATGGAACCTAACAATGATTAAGTCCATAACATCAAAAAAGTTCACTGTTGAAACTTCTGCTCATTAGTACAAGATAGATTCAAATATTTTTCTATAGATGAGTACTACAGTGAATAACCATAGATTTTAAATATTTTGAATTTTTGCAATCTTTGTAAATTTGTCTAAGTTTTCTGCTTCACACATAGTTTTGCCATTATCAGTACCACATCTTAGCAGATTCCACTTTGGGTTGTAGTGAATTAGTGTTTCCCCAATTTCTTTGAAAATATTTTCACTTGTAATTATTCTATGTAGGCTATGCCATTTCTTTAGACACTTCAAGCTCTGCATTGACTCCTCAAATATGCAATGCACGAGCAGTTTTCAGACATCTGTCACTGCATCGGGAACCAAGGAAAGCCACTCAAAATTTCTTGCCTTGTATTTCAGTTGACTATTGATATTGTTCCCATTGTCTTCAACTCATTGAGCAACTGATCTATCCAAAAAACAAATAAGCTTTTGTTTTATCCGGACACTTGTCCTCAGTTGCTGCAGTTGGACGTGATCTAATTAACTCAACATCGTGAACAGCTTTCCTTGCTAACAGCTGAGCCACCTAGAAATTTTTTGGTTGCAGCCTCATTTTCATTTTCTTTTTTGAAAATATAAAAATTAATTTTATACCACAGTAAATACTCAAAATACATGTTTTATCTGCAATATAGTTGGGTAACTCATATGTGCTTGTGTGCAGGTTGGGTGTGTTGAGTTTTAGATGTTTAGCTTCTTGTTTCAAGCAGAGAGATCTGGGGACGTCTCTCACTCCACCATATTTCTGATGTCCTTCATTTTCATTTTTATGAAAAATTCTATGAGATGTTCCATTTTAACTTTCTTAATTTTTCTAACTGTTGCTTTTCCTGTGAGTTGGGAATGTTATGATGAGTGCTTTATAGTCTGGTGATATCAGTGCATATTTTGTTCTTTTAGCATAGCTATAATGTCATTGCATAATAAACATAATACTTTGCCATTTAATTTGATGACAAAATAATCTATATTCCATTTTGTCTTGAAAGCAGGATATGCAAGCCCACTTCCACTTTTCTTGTTTTACGTGATGGGAACGTATAGGTAAATTTAAAATAGTGGTATGGCAATATACATGGCCACTGAAATGCTGTGTAGTTATAATTGTGTCACTGCAATTTATAGTGTGTTGAGCAGCAGTGTAAAGCTACGAGAGCACCACACAAGTCTCTTGAGCCTACTCATCTCTACCATTGTAGCATTAAACAACCATAAATAATACATGAATGGATGAGTGTGGCTATATTCTAATTAAATTTTTGTTTATGGAAATTGAATTTCCTGTAATTTTTGTATGTCATGAAACACCAGTCTTTTGATTTTTTTTCAACCATTTAAAAATGTAAAGATCATTCTTAACTTGTGGACTGTACAAAAGCATGTGGTGGACCAGTTTTGCCTATGCGTTGTATAGTTTGCTGATACCTGATATTATTACATCAGTGCAAGGAACATTGTTTTTCTCATTATTATTAAGGAGTTCATTCCATTTATTCACAAAACTGCTGGGGTTTTTTATTGTAAGCCCAAATCGGTCACTTCTTTAATCATATATCCTTTTTATTAAAATATTTATTTTTAATTGTATAAGTAAAATATACATTCTTGAAAGTATTTAGAAAAGTAAAAAAGGAAAATAAGAAAAAATCCTATAATCTAGTAATTGAAATTATGAAATGTTAACATTTTTTCCAAACATTTTTATAGGTATATGTAAATTTGATTTTATGGTTTATAAAAACGAGATTATATATATGCCATTTTGTAATGTTTACAATATTAACAATATATTTGAACATTTGTCTATGTCAACAAATAAATATAGTCTCCTACAGTAGGACATTTAGGGCATTTACCAATATTTGCTGGCAAGAGTATTCATCAGTCATCTTTGGAATGGGCACACAACAGTCCTTCAGGTAGCCTGTACATTTCTTAAAAATGTTCCAGTTTCTAGTTTCATTACTCATTCCCAAACATTCCCCTGACTATTTATAGCCTTACAGGTCTAGAAAAACACTAAAAGAACTTTATGCAGTGATAAAAATGTTCTGTATCTGCTCTGTCCAATACCGCAGTCACAAGTCACATGTGACAGTTGAATGCTTGAAATGTGAATAGTGTGACTGAGGAATTCACTTTTTAATTTATTTTTTCTTTGAACTTAAAAAGCTAAATGTGGCTAGTGGTTGCAATATTAGACACACAGGTCAAGAACTCAGTTTCTTATCTTCCTCTCTAAGCCAGCCCCTATATTTATAGTAATTTGTTAGTGATACCACCTTCTGCCCAAGCTTGAAATATAATAGCCATCTGTTAGCTCTTATCTCTGCTTTCTGACCTCTTTCTTTGTCAGCTGTTACCAACCCCCAATTTTCTGATGATTCTTCCATTATCCTATAGGACTTAAATTATTGCAGATGTCTCATGATTTTTCTCCTCCATTTTATTTCTTCCTCATACATTTTGCATGTTTCAAGCAGATTGAACTTCTTAACATTGTCTCTTGCATTGAGACATAGTTAACTCCCTTTCAATGCAAATCTTTCACTGATTTCCATGATCTCGTCCCATTGCCTCTTGTGTCTTGTGTCCGTTATTGTTATTTTAAAACAACCCATACTTATTCCTGTCTATATTTTTTCACGCAAGCTGAGCTGCTGTCAGATGGTAGTCTCCTGTGATTGTGATTACTATTGCTTACCCATACTTAATTCTTCTCCTTCCTAGACCCATGAGAAAATTGAATTTAGGCAGGGCCGTGTGACTAGTCCTAGCCAGTGAAATAAGAGTCTAAGTAATTTGTGTCACTACTAGACTATGGCATTTAAGAGCCAGTGTACCTTCTTCCCATACTTTTTCCATTGCCTTGTGTATATATGGATGTAGAAGGGAACATATGTTTCTAACAACATAGTTACAATAGGGCAGAACCATCATCAGGCAGAGTTGCTAAGCAGTCTCCTTGCTGTCCAGTTCTCCAGGTTACATATGTAACATGAGGGAGAAATGGACCTTTGAATTAAATTGCTCAAACTCCTGGATTTATTTATTATTACAGTATAGACTAGACTTTCTTAATTAACATATCTCCCAAATATACATGTTAGAGCAACCAACTGTCCAGTTTGCCCAGGATCGAGTAAAACTGGGAAAATACTGAGCAAACTGGGATAAGTTGGTCTTCCTAAAACATACAAATTCCACTAATTTATATCATTTCTCAATTGTAACATACTCCATGCACCACAAAATCCAGGACTTTTCAACTCCCGCAATTTATTAAATTTGGTAGGACCTTAGGGATTGTATTGATAAATTTCTTTTCTTACTTAAGCATAGAATTTTTTTCTACCTGAGGAGTTTACCTGCTTTGGCATTTTTGTTTTGTTTTTGAAATTTGGTTGTTATCCTTATTTTGTTGTCTCATAAGCCCAGTTGCTAAGTATTTATACATAAATACAACCAAGAATAGGCTAACTTCTTAGAGGGAAAAGTTAGGTTGTCATTGCTGTCTTTGCTGTCTATCCTATTTGTTATCTAAAATGTGATACAGAACTCACTCCTGTGCTATGCTGTTATAAATCAGATCTTCCATAGCATTCATTGGTGTAATGTGGGTAGGTTTGATTTCAAGTTCATGAAGCAGTAAGTGTGAGAAGAGTCTAAAGGAGGTGACCATCATGACTCAAGATGTTCGTCATATTAAATGTCTTTAATTTTTTTCCTGAGTCATGTGCTGTGTACAGACTTCTTTATAAATAGTAAGCTCTACACTTTCCCAGAACTAGTTAACTTTTCTAGACTAGGTTAGTTTGTGCTGAGTATATTTAATTCTGTTCATCCAGCTGACTTGCATTTTCAATGCCAAGTAATAAATTGTGTTATGTTCAACTTTACACATATGTAGTAATATAGAGCACCTTGATACTATAGTGATTAATATAGATTTATTAATAAGATATTTCTCAGATTTATTAATAAGATATTTCTCAGGTTAGGAAAGAAACTTCATGTTTGTTAATTAGTAACGTGACTATCAAATACATGTAGTTGTGATACTGATTTGTTATTTGTTCAACCATTAAACAGTAACTCCCCATTTTCCCTTCCTTCCTCCAGCCCGAGGCAACCACTATTCTACTTTCTCTATGAGTTTGACTATTCTAGACACCTCATTTGAGTGGAATTATACAACATTTGTCCTTTTCTTTCTGCCTCATTTTGCTTAGCACGTTGTAGCATGTATCAAAATTTCATTACTTTTTAAGGCTGAATAATATTCCATTGTACGCATGTAGCACATTTTCTTTATTCACTATTAGTGGACATTTGGATTATTTCTACCTTTTGGCTATTGTGACTAATGTTGCTATAAATATAAGTGTACAAATATCTGTTTGGGTCTCTGCTCTCTGCTTTCAGTTCTTTTGGGTATATAACCAGTTGTGTATTGCTAGATCACATGGTAATACTGTGTTTAATTTTTTGAGGAATTGTCATACTTTTTTTCACAGTAGGTACACCATTTCACATTCCCATCAGCAGTGCACAGGGCTTCCAATTTCTCCACATTTTCCCCCAAAAGTTGTTGTTTTATGAGTCTTTTTAATTTTTATAATAGTCATCCCAATGTGTATGAAGTGGTATCCTTGTGGTAGCTCATATCTTTTTATTGCTGAATAATATTCCATTGTATGGATGTACCATAGTTCATTTATCCATTCACCTATTGTAGAGTATCTTGGTTGCTTCCAAGTTTTGGCAGTTATGAGTAAAGCTATTAAACATTCATGTGCAAGTTTTTGTGTAGATACAAGTTTTCAACTTATTTGAGTAAATACCAAGAAGCATGATTGCCAGATGATATGGTAAGAGTACGTTTAGTTTGTAAGAAACTACCAAGGTATCATCCAGAGTGGCTGCACTATTTTCCATTCCTTTCAGCAATGTATGAGGCTTCCAGTTTCTCCACATCTTTGCCGAACTTAACTATTGTATTTTTTACTATAGCTATCACAATGGATGTGCATTGATATTGAATTGTGGTTTTAATGTACATTTCTCTAATGGTTAATGATGTTGAACATCTTTCATGTGCTTATTGGCTATTTGTATCTTTGGAGAAATGTATATTCATATTCTTTGCCCTTTTTTGTTGTTTTTATTTTTTATATTTGTTTTCCTTTACTCATTTAAGGAAAACTTTTCTTTCTATTGTTGAGTTGTAAGAATTTATTGTATATTTTGGATACTAGACCCTTATCAGACATATGATTCTAGATATTTTCTTCTATTCTGTGATTTTTCTTTTCACTGTACTGATAGTGTCCTTTAGTTTTTCTGAAGTCCAGTAATCTGTGTTTTCTTTGATTTCTAAGTGTCATGCACATTTTTACCTGTGTTTCCCTCTAAGAGTTTTATAGTTTTGGCTCTTAAATTTGATCCATTTTGAATTAATTTTTGTATATTTTAATGTGCCTCCCCATTTGGGGAACTAAAGATTTAGAAACTTTGTTGTTCTGAACAGTCTAGTCCATGCAACTGTTTAAAACTTGTTAATCTGATATTCATTTTGAAATACTGAGTGCATTTCAGGGCTGGAATATGGTTATGCTGACTCACTTGACTCTTCATTTGACAATGAGGTGGATGGGATTACTTTCCTAAAGTCTGTTTATCTTTGAAATATTTTTCTCCCGGTTTATAGCGCAGGATTTATGCTGCGTTGGTGCTACTGGGTAGCTCTATGCTTTTGAAAATCGAGGTGGGGGTTGATTAAATAAAAATCACTGAGTCTGTCTATGTCATTAGTTAGCTAAATAAATAGCCTTTTGTACCCTGACAGCAGTAGACTTTTTTGGATTTAGGTTTTCCACATGGCTTATTATCAACTATGACAACTTGTCGTGTGTAGTCAGTATCACATTAGTCTCATGAGAATAGGCACCTCTTTAATCAGCTGCGTGTCTTTAATCTGGCAGGGTGAGGCATATGGTAACCAAGACATTATTGTCATTTATTTTGTGTCTTGGTGGTGGTATTGGTGGTAGTATGATCAGGTATGTGTGTATAAGTTTTAGGTATATAGATTTTCCAAAAAGAGGTGGATGGCAGATAAAACATTCATGTATTCCTTATTTTTCAACATACATCAAAAATTGTAATCGTGTTGTAGAATTCAGTAATAATTTTATTTACTAGATGATCTACTTTCTAATCTTGTTTCTGTGTGATGTGTTTGAGTCTAGGTATGTCATTTGACTTCCTCAAGTTCCATATCCTTCATATAATGAGGAGGATGGACTGGACACCCCTTACTTTACAGACCTTTCCAAATCTAAAATTCTGTGATTCAGATAGTAATTAAAACTGTCATAAGCATTGAGGTAATAGTTGAGGTCTTTTCCTTTCAATTCTTTGTTCTCAACATTCTTCATCACAATTTTATCGCCATAAATAAATGATCTACTTACTGTTTTATGTATGTGGTTAGTCTGTAATCTTATTCTTTTATGTAAAATGACTTCTCATATTGGGTAGGAACAGGAGTGAATTTTTAAAATTCCTTACCACATATAATTTAATTAGGCTTATAATAATATATAATGGAAAAATATAAATGGATAAAATAAAAATAAACAGTATAGGAAAACTATACAGTTCAATAATGGGAATATTAGATAACAGATATGTAGTCTATAAGGTCCTATACTAGTATGTAACCTTGAATTTGGCTCTGAGGCAAAGCCAAAAAAACAACAACAAAAAAATGCAGAGGTATACTTAGTTCTCAGAAGCCATACTATTTTAAGTGGAAAATTTTTCTTTTAAAATGTTTACTTTTCAATTAGAGTTGACATTCAGTATTATTTTATACTAGTTTCAGGTGTAGAACATTATTCTTTAAAACTTTGTTTACCCAGAGCTTTATTACATATGACAGGGAGAAATGCAGTAGAAAATATTGTCAATATCAAATACAACTCTAGGTTTTAAAACTGTCTCTTAATGTGCTTCTGGATAAAAGCTAAGGAAATGGCATCAAAATGCAACTCAGTTAAAACAAATAATTAACACTCTCTGGGAACCTAGATTATATGTATGTGCTTTTCTGATGATCTAGCTTAATATGAGGATAAATCTAGAATGCATAGGTGTGGAAGAACTGCGTATCATGTCAGGAAACATAAGACATTAGATCCTGCCGGTTATATTCTCTGGGAAGAGTTTGAAATGTTTAGGTGTTCTGTATTTCTGATTAACGGACTAGATGTTAAGTTTGAAATGGTTTTGCAGAACTTAAAAGGCTAATGAAAACATTTTCAGTATGGCTGTTACTGTACTTCTGTCATGGAAGTATGTTTGAAGGAATATCAGTGTGTATAAAAAAGATTTCTCTTAAAAGCACTTCCATTCACTAGCTCATGATAATGATTGATTAAAATTCTTACATTTTCTTGTATGGCAGAGATTATTTTAGATTGGGCAAAGTTTAAAGTGAAGTCTCTTATAGGCAAGGCACACTTGGATACGTAGAAGACCATGAAACATCTGGTCTTCAGGAATGTAGCTTCTTAGTAAAACTGTCCACATGAATTTATTGTGAATTGTATCCTTAAATTTAAAGATAAACAAACAAACAAACAACAACAAAAAACAACTTTCCTTTCGATTTTTTGAAAATTAAACTTTGGTGGATATATGCTCAGGAAAAAAAAGATTTTAGTTGTAGATCAGTTTATATTAAGTCATTCTCTCTTGCAGAAATTGAAGAGCAAGAGTAACTTTAGTCCATCAAGATTTCTCCTGGTTTGTTTTATAACAGTTCTGTTTTACATCACTTGGCATTATCTGGACTGTCAGAAGGTTGTTCCTGCTGATCTCAACTCTTACAGTATTGAAAGCAGATTTTGTATTAGCATCATTAATTAGGAATGAGCTATTTCTGTTCACAGAGATAGGATTTTGCAGAAGATCACTGTAAAGTAGTAACAACATTTTAGAGAACCAGGATTGGTGAGTGGGAGCTACTGTCTGTTGATAATTTTTGATGTGATGGGACTTATTTATCTCATTACCCTTGACAACATTCTTTTGCGGTAAGTATATTTTCCCATTTTATGTAAGAGTAGAGGCTCAAGAAGCTTATTTTTCTTGCCCAAGGTCACATGTAGTGATGAGTTGGAATGCTTGACTGCAAAGCTTATCTTCCACTTTATTGAGCTGCCTTCCAGGAAGCCAGAAGGAAAAAGATAATTTTATTGAAATAAATAAGATTGACTTTAATTTACCAGTCTGTGTTTGCTTTGTTTTAATAATGCCACAATGTATTCTGAAGACCACTTTACCTAGTGCAGTTATATTAATCAGTGTTGTTGCAGTCTCATCTAAAACTACAAATTACTCTTTCTTACAATGAATGAAATCTGTTTTGCTATCATTTCTACCTACTGGACCTTGTTCAGTTCTTGGGAACTAAACAAAACAACCACTTGCCCTCCTTTTCAAACTAGAGAATAAAGATTTCGTTTTAGAAAAAAAAAAAAACCCTTCAAATTACTCCTAAATGGAAAACCTATAATTATAAACAGTACTTGAGATTTATTAAAATTCTATCTGTAAGTGAAATAAGCAAGTCTCCAAAAGACGAATACTGTGTAAGTCCACCTACATAAAATATTTAGAGTAGTTCAAATCACAGTTAGAGTGATGGTTGCCAGGGGCTGGAGGGAAGGAGGGAATGGAAGGTTAGTGTTTAATGGGTATAGAGTTTCAGTTTTACAAGATAAAGAGTTCTGGAGATGGATGGTGGCGCTGATAACACAGCATTATGAATGTATTTAAAACTACTTAGTGATACACTTAATGGTAAAGATGGTAATTTTTATGTTATGTATATTTTAACCACAATAAAAATAATTAGGAGAGAAAACCTATTTGGAAAGGTAGACTTATGCTTTATGAGAATTTGTAAAGATTGCCTTCTTCCTAGGATGTTTTGTCTTCAAATTTTGCATAATAGATTATATCTGTTATATGTAATGTTTTAGAGTTTTTATATATGTAGTTTTTTAATAATAATTTATTTTGCAGTTATAGTTGGCATATGCTATATTAGTTTCAGATATACAACAGTGATTAGACATCTGTATAACTCACAAAGTGATCATCCCAATAAATCTAGTACCCATCTGACACTGTACATAATTATTATCATATTATTGGCTATATTCCTTATGCTATACTGTCTCCATGGCTATTTGTAACTACCACTACCAATTTGTACTTCTTAATCGAGTCCCCGTTTTTCACCGACCCCCACAACCCTCCTACTATTTGGTAACCCTTAAAATGTTCACTGTATCTATGAATTTGTTTCTGTTTGTTTATTTTATTCCTTAGATTCCTTATATATGTGCCATCATATGGCATTTGTCTTTCTCTCTCTGACTTACTCCACTCAGCACACTAACTTTTAGGTCCATCAATTTGAAGTGAATCTCTTGTAGGCAGCCTGTGTAATGGTTTTGTTTTCTTGCCCATTTCTCACCCTGTCTTTTGATTGGAACATTTAATTTTTTTTCATTTGAAGTATTCATTGATATATATGTAGTTATTGCCATTCTTTTTTTAAGACTTTTGATACATATTTGTCTATTCTTCTTAAAGAAGTTTCTCTAGCATTTCCTATAATGCTGGCTTGGTGGTGATGAACTCCTTTAGCTTTTTTTTTGTCTAGGAAGGTCTTTATCTGTCCTTCAATGCTAAATGATAACTGACCTGTGTCTTGGTGTGGGCCTCTTTGGGTTCATCTCGTTTGGGATTCTCTGAACTTCCTGGGTTTGTGTGTCTGTTTCCCTCACAGGTTAGGGAAGTTTTTCTTGAAATAGATTTTCAATTCCTTGCTCTCTCTCTTCTCTTTCTGGTACCCCTATGATGCAAATGTTGTTATACTTGAAGTTGTCCCAGAGGCTTCTTAAACTATATTTATTTTTTTGGATTCTTTTTTCTTTTTGCTGTTCTGATTGGGTATCCTCCACTATTCAGTCCTCTAAATCACTGATTCAGTCCTCTGTTTCATTCATTCTGTTGATTCCCTCTAATGTACTCTTCATCTCAGATATTATAGTCTTCATTTCTGTCTGGCTTTCTATTATGTTTTCCATCTCCATTTTTATGTTTTTTTTTTTTTTTGTATCTCTGTTAAATTTCTCACTGAGTTCATCTACTCTTCCCCTAAGTTCCCTGAGTATTCTTATTACCAGGTTTTTGAACTCTGAATCTAATATATTGCTTGTCTCCTTTTTGGTGAATTCTTTTTCTGGAGCTTTGTTCTAGTCTATCCTGTGGGGCATATTTCTTTGTCCCCTCCTTTTGGCTGCCTCCCTGTGTCTGTTTTTTTTTTTTTTTTTTTTTTTTTTTTTTTTTTTTTTTTTTTTTTTTTTTTTTTTTTTTTTTTTTTTTTTTTTTTGTATTAGGTAGGGCTCTTAAGTCTCCAGGTCTTAGTGGAGTGGCTTTAGATAGATATCCTGTGGGACCCGTTGGCACAGACCTGAGAGGAGTCCAGCTGCAGGCCAAGTTCAGTCACAGCCTGTGCTCCGCTGAGGCCACCTGGTCAGAGTCACCATGCAACCCACAGATGGCTGCCACTGTGCTGGGCTTACAGGTGCCTCAAGAAACCAAGTTCAAACTGAGGCTGACGGCCACTGATACAGGGCTTGAGGCCACTCAGTGAGACGTACAGGGCATGCTGAGGCCAGATGCTCCTTCTTTGGGTTTTGTGAAGCTTTGAGAGATTTTATGAAAGTCTCAGGAGGAGCCCGGACAGCCCATTTGTATGGAATAAATCATTGGAAGTGGCTTGGGTAGGTCCACAAGTTGGGAGAGGCGGAGTCTCAGGGAATCCCCTGGGCTGAATGACTTGTGTTATCCAGGTTGATGGCTCCTACCTCTGCTGTGGTGGGCTGAGAGGGCTCAACGAAGGAAAAATGGCTTCTGCCTAGAGCTTTGTCTGTGAGCAGCCGCCTCTCCAGCCCCTCTCCCTGAAGCCTAACAGCTCAGTGCTTCCCTGTATGTCCCCGGTGCCCCTCGAGTAGCTGCCCCAGCACTGGAGCTCAGAGTGAGCAAGACCGTTAGCAAGGAAGGCCAGGTGTGGTCCCTTTAAGAGGATCGTCTTCAACTCCCACAGTCCTCATCTCACTCAGCCTCACCTCCACTGGTTTTCACAGCCAGAGGTTGTGGGAACTTCTCTTCCTGTCATTGGAATCCTGAGCTGGGGAGCCCAGTGTGTGGCTGGGACCCTTCATTCCTCAGGTAGGGGAGGACTCTGCAGCCAGGATGGCCTCCTGATTCTCTACCACCACACGTGGTTGTAGGCCTGGGGTGTTTCACATCTCTACCCCTCCTGCCCTGACCTGGTTGTAGGGCTTCTTTTCAGCCAGACCTCTAGTGACTTCCTGTAGTGGTTGGTTGCTCTGTAGTTTTGTTATAGTTTTGGTGTGGTCACCAGAGGAGGCATGTATAGCCTTTACTTTCTATGGCATCTTGAATCTCCTCTGTATGTAGTTTCATTTAAGATATTTATGTAGGCAGAAATGATAAGCGAAATGTCTAGTTAAGCAAAATATGTGTGGCATTGAGGAGGTCCTTTGTGTTACACTTCATCTAGAAATACCTAAGGAATTTTATATTTTCCACAAAAATTTCTTTTAAAGGTCTGAGTTTTATTTTGGTTAGGTTCAGCTCAGAAGAAAGTGTTTTATGTGGCCTAAAGTAAAATTATTTTTGTCAGTTTTAAAAGATGAAAACTAATTAGATAATCTGTAACATACAGAAATGTGTAACCTTTTGTTTTTCAAAGGTATTTTAAAGACCCATTAAAACGATAATATTCAAATTTCTTGGCCTTAATTAATAAGCTTATCTTTGAATTCAGAATTTTTTGCTTGCAAAAATGAAAACATAAACAGCTCATCCCTCTCTTTATAAAACTTGTCAGTGGTAGAAACAGTTATATGAACAACTGAAGAAGTACTGGAAAAGTGTCTATAAATAAATTGTGAATGGGACGTGTGCGGAGTTTCATAGTTGGATGCAGTGTTTTAAATGAAATGACGAAGTTCTCCAAATATGTGAGGCAGGAGAAATTAGTAAGTTGTCATGTAGCTTGTCCAATTTTTCCTTCAGACTCTTCTTTTTCATTTTCCATTCTGTGCTAGAGACCAAGACCTTCCATCTACTACATAAGAATAGCTTATGCCCAGTATTTTTGGTATATTCATCGCTTTCTTAAGTTAGAGGATATACATCTTTTGATGATAATGGGCCTTCTCTTGGGCTATAATTTGCATGAAGATAAGGGACCATGAAGGTCAATATCAAAAGACATTATCACTGATCTTTGACAACCTTTCAGGTTTCCTTTTCTATTATGGCAAAAATGTTTCTGGGATATTTCCTTCCTGGCCGCCCAACCAGAAGATAAGGAGGACACCGCCTGCATTAATGGTTTTATATTTAGATAAGCCTCAGTTCCAATCACATCTTCTCCATAGTAGTGGTATAAACTACCCAAGCCTCAGCTTTCTTGTCTTTAAATATCCCCCAAGCCCCCTATCTTTGATAGTTTTGATTCTATATTTTCTGACTTAATAATTAAAATACTACCCATAATTGTAATGGTTTCTCTTTCTTTCAGGAGTACAACAAGATGTAGCTTCACAGTCTCTGGATCAAGAAGTTTTATTAAAAGTTAAAACTGAAATTGAAGAAGAACTAAAATCCCTGGACAGAGAAATTTCTGAAGGTCTGTTTATTTTTATTATCCTAGTTAATTAGTTGATTCTGTTTGGTGCGGTTTACTGTTGGCTTAATTTGATTTTTTATAGTAGCACGTCCTCAACATTAGACAGCTTCATTGGTTAGCATTAAAAAGATGAAACTAGAGGTATCCTTTTTCTTTCCTGGGGGATATGTTTCTAAATGTTTTCCAACTGTACCCAACCAACAGTTTAAATATGGTCTTTTCTGGTGTTAAGTGATGGGCTAAACAATCATGTTAAGATACTTTCCATTCAGTGAGGTGTTATTTGTATTTGGTAACTTTATAATTAATAACAATATTAAAGGGAAAAATGTAAGTAAACTGCTTTCATTTTTGCATTCATATATGCTATAGGTAGTTGTAATAGTAACGTACATGTAATTTTATGGCCACATATTTTATACTTTACATCACAAACTTAAAATAGTTATCATTCTACTAACTATATGAAATTCCATATATTTTGAATGTTCAATCATTCCCTTATTACTGAGGGGAGTATTTAGGTTATTTCTTGTTTTGCTTTCCATAAATCAAGATGTATTGAACATTTTACCCAATGAATTCTTTTATAGTTTTATTGAGATATATTTCATGTTCCATAAAATTTACCCAAAATGTACAGTTAAGTAGTTGTTAGTATACTTTTACAGAATTGTGCAACTATCACCACAATCTAAATTTAAAACATTTTTAACATCCGCAGAAGAAACACTATATACATTAGCAGTCAGTTCCCATATCTACTCCCACTAACCCCCACCACCATCCTGACCCAAGGCAACCACTAATCTGCCTCTGTCTCTATGCCTTTGTCTATTATGGATATATAATTAAATGGAATCACACACTATGTGGTCTTTTGTGACTAGCTTTCACTTAGCATAGTGTTTTCAAGGATCATCCATGTGGTAGCATTTATCAGTACTTATTCCATTTTGAGGTAGAATAATATTCCACTGTGTGGATGTAACCACCTTTCGTTTATCCATGTATCAGTTGACAGGCATTTAGGTTGTTTCCACTTTCAGTGATTATAATGCTGCTATGAATATTCTTGTGCGAGTTTTTGTGTGGATATATATTGTCCAATAATTTTTAACAAGAAAAATTATAAATTATGTTTATAAATCAGGTCCCTGTTAGTAGAGAATGCATAATAAAAATTTACAAGTAATCAGAAACCGAATTTTAATCTTCTCTTATTTTCCTTCACCAACATTTTTAACTGATTAAAGTTCCAATTGTATTTTTAGCCTTTCTCTATTTTTTTTTTTTTGGTGCCTCCCACCTGCCTGCTCTTTCCTCCTACCCCTACGACCTGAACCTTCCTCCATTTCTGATAGCAATACTTATACATAGTAAAATGAGCAGAAGGCCAAAAGGAGAAAAAAACAACAAAGGTTTAAATACACTCATCTCATTGAACCCTCATGTTAATTAAGACTGAGCATTAAATGGATGCCCTCAAGTTTGCTCGGACAGCAAAATATTTGTGAACTTTGCAGCCATTTTCATCTTTCTGGGAAATAAGCACTTTAGTATACTTAACTCTGTAGTAAATTTTATAGCTTTCTAGGAGTATGCCTTAGATTAATGCAATTAAAGCTTTATGGAAGTTATTGATAACTCTTAGGAATTGGATGCAAACCACTTGCTTTACTGGGATTCTAGACCCTGCATCTTGTTTGTACCATGAAATAACAATAATTCTGCCTCCTCTTCTTGCAGTTAGAGAATGGCTAAGTCCATATAAGCAGATGGGAGGCTGGTAGTTTGAGCTGATGAGGGGTAGACTATGACTCCCTCATCCATGTGCAACTTATGGACTTGTATATCCTTCATAATTTTAAAATTTATCTATGTGCAGGATTATTGAGCTAGAAAGTTCATTTTAAAAAGGGAATGAAAGTAATTGACTCATCGTCTAAGGTGGAATAAACTGATTAGAGTCTGGTTTAAGAAATGCCACATTTATAAAGGTTAAAAACAAAATTTTAAAAACAAAATATTAAGAGAGTGATGATAGGTCTAGGAGTTGCCTTTCATTTATCATTCTTATAGTAAGTTGGTCTGTAGTGATATACTAAATTTGTGCATTTTAACATTTCAATTTAGCCTTTTTCTTTTCTTAAAACTAAGACTTTCCATAAAAATCTTCCCTTTTAAAAAGAATCTCTAAATTTAGGACCGATCCAGTTTTGTGTTCTAGGAAAGATTATCCAACCTTATTTTAAGTGGCTTATAACTTAGCTTAGTAGGTGTCTTAATCTTGAGCTTTTATAGCACAACTTTTGGTATTGTTTATTAAATTAGATTTTCTTTTGCCCTGTCTTCAGCCTTCACCAGCACAGGCTTTGATCGTCACACTTCTCCAGTGTTCAGCCCTGCTAACCCAGAAAGCTCAGTAGAAGACTGCTTGGCTCATCTTGGAGAAAAAGTGTCACAGGAACTCAAAGAGCCTCTACATAAGGCATTGCAAATGCTCCTCAGCCAGTGAGTTACCATTGCTGTCTGGGACCTTCTCTGGTAGTCTCTACATCTCTCGTGCAGCACTGGATTGATTAAGGCTTTGTATTATGTGAAGTGTCACTTTTCTCACTTTTCTTCACTTTTTCTTCTTTGCTCTCCCAAAGCATCTCTCTTTGTGTTTTGAGTGACAACTTTTGCATCAGAGCAGTGATTTAACTATTCCAGCATGGATTTGATAATTTGTATTTTCTTGTTGAACTATCAGGTTTCAACAAATACTTTCACTGAGTTGTAAATACAGACTATTTCATTTGTCCTGACCACTTCTACTGCCATTCTCTCTAGTGGTCAACATAAATATAATGGCTAGGATTTTATGTCTTGCAATATGGGATTAACATTTATATATGTATTTTAGGTATCCCAGGTGTTGCTCATGTTTTGGGTCGTGCATCTGCCCATGGAACTATTGCCACATTCTTATAGTGGGAACTTCTCTCCTAGCTATGGTTCTGACTGTTAAAACTAAAGGCAAGAAGTTCATAGTGAAATTGTATTAAAATAGAACTAAGTAATTTATTGTAAATTTGAAAAATTTATTTCCCCTAGTTCTTTGCTGAGAATCATCAAGGAATTGGTATGAATTTGAAAAAATATTTGTTTTAATGAAGGTTGAAAACCATCTAAAACAGGATTATGACTGTTCTTTCACCAAAAGGGCCAAAATTCAGATGCTAAATTACTGTTGAATGTAATTCCTTACCTTTGTGTAGGCAAAGTTTGTACATTACCATTTATTAGAAAGAAGCAATTCGGGTTTAAGGAGAATTCATTTTGTTCAGATTCTGATGGCACGAGCAGATATCAATATCCAAATTATACATAGGAGACAGTGAAATGAAAATCATATTTGGATTTTCTTAACCGGTTCACAAGTTTAAAAATAAGTGTGGAGAGGACAGAACATTATAGGTGTTGGGAAATAAAACTTAATGGGAGATTTAGATGTATGGCAGTGGCTTTCAAAGTGTTCTGTGGAGCCTTCGGGGCCCTTGTACAGATGAGGAACAAGGGTGAGTGAGTGAGTGGGCTTGTTAGGGTCTCTCCATTCTTCTTAAACCAGAATAGCTATACTTTCAAATATTTTATATATTAATGTTTTATGTAAGAATTGAAGAAATTTACTATTTTACCAAAACAAACAAAACTTTAAAAGATAATGGGACTCAGGGTGAAATAACTGAGACGTCTAAGAAAAAATTGTTTCCGATTTTGATACAAATTATTTGTAGCTTTGAGCAAACTATTTCACTCCCTATCTCAATTTTAATTTGACAGGGATATTGTAAGCTCTCTGAAGAACAATATTATGTAGTTTTTTTTTTAAAGTATTGCTTTTGGAGTCTTTTTCATAATATACAGGAAAAATAGATGTATCTCACTGCAAAGTAAATTTTTTGAAATCTCGTCTTTGATGAATATTTAATTTTTTTTCCTCTCCAAACCTTGACTACTGATATAATTATTTTGAAATTGGTACTTCTGGTTGTATATCAGAGTTAGGCCTCAGAATAATTTTTTTTTTTTCAGAAAATTTTTTAGTATTGTATTTTCAGTATTTTTCTTCTAGTTAAAGATAAATATTTTTACTATTAAGATACATGTTAAGATGTTTTTTTTATACAATCTAAAAGATATCAGTTGCAACTTTCAAATGGTAAATAGTAAAGCCAGCAGTCTTTTTTTTATTAAGGAATATCAAACTTAACATATGCCCCATTTTAGCAATCAAGAAGAAAACTTCCAGTAGATTTTAGCCAATTTTGAAGAAAATAAGTGTGATTGATTATTAGATATCTACTTTTGAAAGTTGTTAAGTGCTGTTACTAATACTTTCAAAATAACTATCTGATGATAAACTAGAAGTTATACAGGTTGATTGCAATATCTTTTAAGGTGGAAAATAGCCACCTACTCCTCCAGTTTTGTTAAAGTGAGAATTTTAATGCTCATCTTTTCCTGTAGGGGAGTCATTTCAAAAGGTTCCCCCCAACTCCCTTTTTCTTTTTTGTTCTGTCCAAGTAGCTCATCAGATAGGGCTGATTTTCCAGCTACTTATTTTCTATGTATGAGATTTCCTCTAAATGTTTTAATCTGCTGGATTGTTTATGTGCGTACATATTTGTGTACATATATTGTTTATGTGTGTACATATAATGTTTCAAATCATGTTTCATTCTGAAGGATGCTAAAGTACTTTAGCCTGATAGACAAACTACCAATAAGGACTACTGTGACCCACAGCAACATCAAACAGTTCAGGAAAGGAAGTGAAGGGACTGATATACGCAAGTAAAGCTTCAGGGAGAATATAGGTAGGTAGAATGTGTAGTATCTGCTGAAGTTGAAGTTTTACAACCACATAGTATTTAGCCCAAGTCTTTTAAAAAATACTAAGCTTACTTTTATGGGAATATGATATCAAGAAAGTAGTACATAACATCTTATTAAAAAGGTCATACCTGATATTTCAGTAGCACTGTAGTATTGATTTTGACTTGTATAAAAGAATGATGCCTGTGTCATTAGAACTGTTTTCTGTTATATAGACCAACATTGTCCAATAGATATAATACAAGTCACATACACATAATTTATAATTTTCTAGTAGCCACATAAAACATTAAATTATGATTTTTAATAATATATTTTATTCAACTTAATATATTTAAATATTATATTTTAACATATACTCAACATAAAGACTTATTAATGAGATATCTTGTTAAATCTTTGAAATCTAGTGTGTATATTGTGTTTTCAGCACATCACTAGCTCTATATCAGGTGCTCATTAGTCATATGTGGCCTCCAGACATAACCATGGCTTGTGCCAAAATCCTGTTAGAATAGGAGCAGTGTGGCCTTTGGAGCCAGATCTAATTGGGTGTGAATTCCTGAGTCGCTGCTTGCCAAGTATGTGGATTTGGGATTGTCTCTTAGCTTTTCTGAGCTTCAGTTTCCAAAGATGTAAAATGATAATATTAAATATATAAAATATAAATGTAAAAAATATGAAACCTAACAGTCGGCTACCAATGAGTGGTAGCTGTTACCAATTTTCTATATTTATAGGCTGAAGAGATCACAGAACAGAGTGGGTCAGAGCAGAAAATGACTTTGGAATGGATTTTAAAATAAGACTTCTCTCCTTTTTTACATATATGTTAATAATTTTTACTTCCCTCCACAAAAGAGGAGAAGGAAATTTTATTAACTCTATTATCCAAGTTATTGATGCCTTCATGTTACCTGATTATCAAGTATTTTTGGTGGTGTTGCTGTTAATTTACACATGAAAACGATACTTAAAATACAGTCCTTAAACTTCCTCAATAAATGAGTGAGTGAGCATTGTCATCACTCAATGATTTGAGTTTTGATATGAATAGAACGTACATGGAAAATAATCAGAAAGATTTCTCTCTCTGCCTTCCAGGATTTTATGTCATAAGACTCCAAGTTAAAAATAGAGCTCCATTTATTGTTCTTGTTTATTCCAGATCCATATGTCCTCAATTTGAAAAGTCTTGCAATGACATGTCTCTTTAATTTTTAAATATTTTAGATTTTTTTGCCTTTTAAAAAAGTTAAAATTGTGCTTTATTGAAATAATTTTATTTGTTATTATTTGATCCCATAGTAACAATCTAACTGTTTGTTTATCTACAACATAGACATCCTGTTGGATAAATTTCAATTATAAAAAAATTTATTAATATATTATTAACTTATTATTATTATGTCGTTAACTGCTTTCCCAAACTGGTAGCATGCGTCTCATCCTATAGAGAATACTTGAAGAAAAATGCATACAAGCCACATTTCATACAAAACATTATGTTGAATAATCTTTGTTACTTCTGTAAAAAGTTCAACAGTAGTGACTATATATTTACTCATCTGGAGATTTAGAATTTTCCTGCTTAGTGACACAGACTTTTAAAAAAAATCTCTACAGGCCAATGACATATCAGGCATATCGGGAATGTACACTGGAGACTACAGTTCATGCCAGCGGCTGGAATAAGGTATTAACCAAATTCTCTTTTCTCTTAACATGATTTAGTGTGTTAATGATAAAGTACAGGAAAAATTGCTATTATCATACAAGAGAAAACTGTTAGAGCTAATTTTTTAATGCATAAATGTACAGTGTTCAGTGGATATTTTTGAGTAAAATGGTTTTTTGATTAATGCTGTAAAGTTCTGTTTGGCCTAAAAATATGTGTCCTGTAGTATGCCACTCTTCTTTCCTATCTATCCTTATTTCCCATCATTTCTTCATTTCTCTGTTAGACATGACATTTATCTTCAGATGGTTATGCGTGAATATGTTTGGGGGGAAAGAATTAGGGCTTCATTTGGGAGATAGCTTCCTCTATTTCTGTTAAATGAATAATAATACCATTTGTGTTTTAGAGTATTTCGTGGCGCATCTCATTTGATCACCACAACCATCCTTTGCAGAAGACAGGGTGGATTTTATTAGCTTTTGTTTTGTTATTTATGTATCTAGTTAGGTCAGGTGAATAATCAGAAAAAAATTAAATAACTTGCCTAGCACATCTAGTCTAGTAAATATTTGAATTAATACTAAAGCTAAGATCTTCTGATTCCAGCTTCAGTGTTTTCCTTCCACTGTAATATACTGCGTATTCATTATCTTAGACTGTATTATCTACTTATCACCTTTAAAAGGCAGAGTCCAAGGGAATGCAGTATAAGATGGCTCAACTCAGTTTGAAGAAGTATGGTCCTTAAGTGATAAAGTGCAAGGGATGAGAAAATTTGTAGAATTATTTTTCAAATAGCCAACTTTAATCAGAATTGTTAATGAGTCAGACCATATGAACTTACAAGACTAATCAATGTATATTATTTTTACTCACCTTAATAGAAGCTTTGGAGGCATTATACCATGATAATTAGCATCATAGGCTTTGAAATCAGACTTGTTTCAAATTTTAGCTTTGCCAAAGACTAGGTGCATGTCTTTGGACAGGTTAATTAAGCTCTCTAAATCTTAATTTTCACATACGTGAAATGAAGATGATAATTCTAACCTCCTTAGTTTTATTAGAATTAGCTTATTTCCCATTTGTTCTGAAAATGCTCATTGGCAATGCTTGTAACTGCAGTGTTTACCCCAAAATAACTTGTCTTACCTAACCTTACCCACAGTTTGCCACAAAGTTCACTCTAGTATATTCAATAGTCTTTGGAAACAAATGACATCATTCTATTTATAGAGTTCTGTTTTTAGTAATGGTATTTCCATTTATGAAATATAGTAGTAATTCTCGATCACTGAAAATATCAAATTCTATAAAACGTAGTATTCCTACATGTGGTGTTAACATCATTCTTCAATATTTGTTAGCTAAAGATTCATTTGATAATAAATTTGATTTGTGTGTACATTTCTGTTACATTAGGATAGAAACAAATTGTTTAGAAATAATTCCAGGAATGGGTTTTATATTCTATTTTCACGTTGAAAACCAGTCAAATTTGCCTCAGCCTCAGTGTGTTAAGGCAAAATTAAATTAAATTAATGCTGGCAGTGAACTGCACTTTTTTTTTCTAAATGGGAAATGGGTTAATAATATAATATATGTTAAATTGTTATTTTTCATGTTGTCTGGCACCATAGTAAGTACTCTGCAAACAGTGGCTATTATATTGGATTTAACAAATGAGACCTTTTTCCCAAGTAGTCACCATTATAGAGTTTTACTATGTTATTTAGATGTAAATAATTTGTTAAAATATTTGACTATTTGCTTTCTTGAGATAAAAAAAACTTATGGACATTTGAAAAGATTTTATAAATATGAGTTTGGTTATGATCTATTTATTAATATATCAGACAACAAATATTTAAGTATCTAAGTTACTAGCCTTCTTACTCTATTTTATATTCTCATCTTGTCACTCCTATCTAGCGACTTATAATGAACTCTTGTAAGTCCTCTTACTCCCGATCCTAGGATTACCTTTAAAAAGACTGAGTAAACCTCAGTCTTCACTCACTTCATATGTCCTGTTTTTCTATTCTCTGCTTCATTTAAATACTAAAGGCTAACTGTTGATCATTTTTCTTTATTTTGTAACAACTTTATTGAGACAAAATTTAATACAATACAATATACCATTTAAAGCACACATTTCAATAGTTTATAGAATATTCACAGAATTATGCAACCGTCACCACAATTAATATTTGAAAATTTTCATCACCTCAAAAAGAAACTTCATATTTTTTTGCTATCACCCTCCAATTTTCCTATACCCCATCTATAAAAAACCATTAATATGCTGCCTGTCTCTATAAATTTGATTATTTTGGACATTTCATATATATTGACTTTTTAAATTAAATTTATCGAGATAACAGTCGTTAATAACATTATACAAGCTTGAGGTATACAGTTTCATAATACATCACCTGTATATTCCACTGCATGCTCACCACCCGAAGTCTGGTGTCCTTCTGTTATCCTATAGTTAACCCTCATCATCCTTTTTTTGTCCTCCATTCCCCACTTTCCCTCTGGTAAACTCTGTTATTTCTATGAGTTTGTTTTCTTGTTTTGTTTGTTTTTCTCTTTTATATCACATATATGAATGAAATCATACGGTTCTTGTCCTTTTCTTTTGATTTATTCTGCTTGATACTTTCAACCATGATACTTTCAAGATCCATCCATGTTATCACAAATAGCAGTATTTCATCTTTTCTTATGGCTGAGTAGTATTCCATTGCATATATGTATCCCATCTTCTTTAATCAGCAATCCCTCAAAGGACATTCATTTTGTTTCCATGCCTTGGCTACTGTAAATAATGCTATGATAAACATAGGGGTACTTAGATCTTTGCGAATAAATATTCTCAAATTTATGGGGTAGATACCCAGAAGAGGGATTGTTGGATCATGTGGAAGCTCTATTCTTAAATTTTTCATGAACCTCCATACTGTTTTTCGTAGTAACTGTATCAGTTTACATTCCCACTAGTGGTGTATGAGGGTTTCTTTTTCTCTACATCCCTTTCAGCACTTGTTATTTCTGGTCTTATTGATAATAGACATTATAGTTTTGTGGTTTTGATTTGCATTTCACTTATATCTGGTGAAGATGAGCATCTTTTTATGTAGCTGTTAGCCATCTGTATGTCTTCTAGGAAAAAGTGCCTGTTCAGGTCCTCTGACCATTTACTGATGGAATTGTTTTTTGTTGTCATTGAGTGGTATGACTTCTTAATATATTTTGAATGTTAGCCCCTTACTGGAAATAATGTTTACAATTGTCTTCTACCATTTGGTTGCCTTTTTATTTTGTCAATGGTTTCTTTTCCTGTGCAGAAGCTTTTAGTTTGTTGTCATCTCATTTATTTATTTTTGGTTTTATATCCCTTGCCTTTAGAGTCAAGTTTACAAAAAACTCTGAGACTAAGGTCCATAAGTTTAGTACCTATGTTTCCTTCTATGTATTTTATTATTTCATGTCTTATATTCGAGTCTTTAGTCTTATTTTCAGTTAATTTTTGTGTCTGGTGTTAGATAGGAGTCTAGTTTCATTCTTTTGCATGTGGCTTTCCAGTTTTCCCAACATTGTTTATTGAAGAAGCTTTCCTTTTGCCATTGTATGTTTTTGGCTCCTTTGTTGAGAATCAGTTGCCCATATATGTGTGATTTTATTTCTGGACTCTGGATTCTCTGTGTCTGTTTTTTTTTGCCAATGACATACTGTTTTGATTATTGTAGCTTTGTAGTATAGTTTGAAGTCAGGGAGTGTGATACTTCCAGCTTTGTTCTTTTTTCCTCAGGAGTCTTTAGAATATTCTATATATAGAATCCTGTAACCTGCAAATAGTGACCATTATTCATCCTTATTTCCAATTTGCATGTCTGATTTTTTTTCCTCTTTACTGATTGCTCTGGCTAGAACTTCTAGTACTATGTTGAATAACAGTGGTGAGAGTGGGCTTGTTCCTGATCTTGTTCCTGATCTTAGAGGAAAAACTTTTTGTTTCTCACTATTGAGTATATTAGTTGAGGGTTTGTCATATATGACCTTTATTATGTTGAGGTGCTTTCGTTCTACACCCATTTTATTGAGTGTTAGAGTCATAAGTGGATGTTGTATCTTGTCAAATGCCTTTTCTGTGTTGTTTGATATAGTCATATGATTTTCATCTTTTATTTAGTTGGTGTGGTATAACACATTGATTTGCGTTTGTTGAACCATCCTTGTATTGCTGGAATGAACCCCATTTGATTGTAGTGTTTTATCTTTTTGATGTATTGTTGTATTCAGTTTGCTAGTTTTTGTTTAGGACTTGTTCATTAGAGATATTGGCTTGTACTTTTTTGTGTTTTGTCTTTGCCTGGTTTTTGTGTCAGTGAAATGTTTGGCTCCTAAAATGAATTAGGAAATATTGCGTCTTCTTCAGTTAGTTTTGGAAGAGTTTGAGAAGGGTAGGTATTAAATCTTTTTGAATAGTTGGTAGAATTTACCAGTGAAGGTATCTGGTCTTGGACTTCTGTTTTTTAGGAGGTTTTTTAATATTGTTTCAATTTCCTTACTATTGGTCAGTCTATTTAGGTTTTCCAGTTGTTCATGATACAGTCTAGGAATGTAATATATTTTTACGAATTTGTTCATTTCTTCTAGGTTCTTCTATGTCATCGAATTTGATGGCAGGTAACCTTTCATAGTACTTTTGTATAATCATTTGTATTTCTGTGGTATCCATTGTAACTTCTTTTTTATTTCTGATTTTATTTATTTGAATCTTTTCTTTTTTTCCTCATTGAGGTTTGTCAATTTTATTTATTTTTTTCATTGAACCAGAGATTTGTCAATTTTATTTATTTTTTTCACTGAACCAGCTATTTGTCTCCTAAGTTTTTTCTCTTGTCTTTTTGTTCTCTATTTTATTTAATTCTACTTTAGTTTTTATTATTTCCTTACTTCTATTGTCTTTGAGCTTCATTTGTCCTTCTTTATCTGCTTCTTTAAGGTGTAATGTTAGATTGTTTATTTGAGATCTGTTTTGTTTCTTGAGATAGGCCTGTAATGCTATAAACTTGCTTTTTAGTATTGCTTTCGCTACATCCCCAAAAGTGTGATATGTTGTATTGTCATTCTCATTTGTCTGTGTGTATCTTCTGATCTCTTATTTCTTCTTTAACCCAATAGTTGTTGAGTAGCATGTTGTTTACTCGCCATATATTTGTGATTTTTCCAGCTTTCTTGTAGTAGTTCAAGTTTCATACCGCTGTGGTCAGAAAATATGCTTGCTATGATTTAATTTTTCTCAAGCTTGTTAAGACTAGTTTTGTGCTCCAACATATGATCTCTCCTTGAGAGTGTTCCATGTGCACGTGTGAAGAATATATATTCTGTTGTTATATATATTGGTTATGTCTATTTGGTCTAATGTGTCATTTAAGGATGATATTTCCTTATGGATTTTTTGTGTAGTTGATCTATTCATTGCTGTTATTGGGGTATTCAGGTTCCTTACTATAATTGTATTTTTTTCATTTTCTCTCTTAGGTTTGTTAGTAATTGCTTTTATATATTTTGGTGCTCCTAGGTTGGGTGCATATATATTGATAAGTGTTATGTATTCTTAATTGTCCCCTCTATCATAAAATGTGCCATCTTTCTCTTTTGAAATTTATATTGTCTAATATAGTATGGCTTTACCCACTTTTCTCTGGATGCCATTTGCTTGGAGTATTCTCTTCCCTCCCTTCACTTTGAGTCTGTGTCTTTGTAGCTGAGGTCGATTTCCTGAAGGCAACATATAATTGGGTCTTGTTTTGTAATCCATTCTGCTACGCTTCAAATTTGATTAGTGAGTTCTGTCCATTTACAATTAGGGTAACATTGGTTAATATAAGTATATAACTTTCAGGTGTACATTATCATGTGACATCTATATAGTCTATTGTGTGTTTACCACCTAAAGTCCAGTTTCCTTCAGCTACCTTATATGTGAGCCCCTTTACCCACTTCACCCTACCCTACCCCCTATATTTGACTCCCTTTACCCCATTTACCTTTTCCCTCCTCTCTCACCCCCTACCCTTCGGTAACCACTAGTCCATTGTCCATGTCTCTGAGTTTCTGTTTGTTTGTCCTGTTCATTTGTTGCTTTTAGGTTTATATCCCACATATAAGTGATATCATGTGATTTTCAACTTTTTCTGTTTGGCTTATTTAGCATGATTATCTCGAGGTCCATCCATATTGTTGCAAATGTCAGTATTTCATCTCTTCTTATGGCTAAGTAATATTCCATTATATATATGTACCACAGCTTCTTTAGCCAGTTATCTATCGTAGGACACTTTGGTTGCTTCCATGTCCTGGCCACTGTGAATAATGAACATCAGTGTGCAAATATATTTTCGGATATGGGTTTTCAAGTCTTTGGGGTAAATACCAAGTAGAGGATTGCTAGATAGATCAATTCTTAGTTTTTTGAGGAACTTCCATACTGTTTTTCATAGTGGCTGTACCAGTTTGCAGTTCCACCAGCAGTGTATGAGGGTTCCTTTTTCTCCACATTCTCTCCAACATTTGTTGTTACTTGTCCTCTTGATTATTGCTATTCTAGCAGGTGTGAGATGGTATCTAATTGTGGTTTTGATTTGCATTTCCCTAATAGCTAGCAATGTGGAGCATCTTTTCATATATTTGTTGTTCATTTGTATGTCCTCTAGGAGAAGTGTCTGTTCAGGTCCTCTTCCCCTTTTTTGAATTGGATCGTGTTGTTGTTGTTGTTGTTATTGAGTTTTATGAGTTCTTTGTATGTTTTGGATATTAGGCCCTTATCAGAAGCGTTGCTTGCAAATATATTTTCTCATTCGGATGGTTGTCTCTTTATCTTGTTGAGGATTTCGTTTGCTGAGCAGAAGCTTTTTAGTTTGGTGTAGTCCTACTGATTTATTTTTGCTTTTACTTCCCTTGCCTTTGAGGTCAAATTCATAAAATCCTCTTTAAGTCCAAGGTCCTTGAGTTTAGTGCCTATGTTTTCTTCTATGTATTTTATTGATTCTGGTCATTTTGAGTTAATTTTGATGTATGATGATAGATAAGTCTAGTTTCATTCTTTTGCAGGTGGCTTTCCAGTTTTTCCAGCACCATTTATTGAAGAGGTTTTCCTTTCTCCACTATATGTTTTTGGCTTTTTTGTCAAAATTATTTGCTCATATAAATATGGGTTTACTTCTGGACTCATGATTCTGTTCCACTGGTTCGTGTGTCTGTTTTTCTGCCAATGCCATGCTGTTTTGACTATGGTTGCTTTGTAGTATAATTTGAAGTCGGGCAGAGTAATGCCTCCAGCCTTCTTGTTCTTTCTCAGGATGGATTTGACAATTCGGAGTCTTTTGTGCTTCCATACAAATCTGATGATTTTTTATTCTATTTTTTAAAAAAATACTGATGAGATTTTGATGTGGATTGCATTGAATCTGTATAATGCTTTGGGTAATATGATCATTTTAACTATGTTGATTCTTCCAATCTAAGAACATGGAATAACTTTCCATTTCTTTGTATCTTTAATAGGGACTTGTAGTTATCATTATATAGGTCCATCACATGTTTTGTTAGATTTATTCCTAGGTATTTTATTCTTTTTGTTACAATTGCAAAAGGAATTCTTTTTCCACGTTTTCTGACAATTCATTATTAGAGTATAGGAATACTACAGAATTTTGAACATTGATTTTGCATCCAGAGACTTTACTTGTATTTGCTTGTTGTTTCTAGTAGTGTTCTTGTGGAGTCTTTAGGGTTTTCTGCATAGAGAATCATGTCATCCAAAAATAGTGACAGACTTCTTTGTTTCCTATTTGGATGCATTTTCTATCTTTCTCTTTTCTGATTGCTCTTGCTAGGACCTCCAATGTTATATTGAATAACAGTGGCGATAGTGGACAGTCTTGACTTGTTCCTGATCTTACAGGAAAGGTTTTTAGTTTTTCACCATTAAGTATAATGTTGACTGAGGATTTATCATATATGGCCTTTATGTTAAGGTACTTTTCTTCTACACCAATTTTGTTGTATCTTGTTGAAGGCCTTTTCTGCATCTATTGATATGATCATAGGATTCTTATTTTTTAATTTGTTATGTAGTGTATCACATTAATTGATTTGCATATGATGAACCATCCCTGTGCCTTTGGGATGAAGCCCCCTTGACTGTGGTATATAATCTTTTTAATATATTGCTTTATTCAGTTTGCTAGTATCTTATTTAGGATAAGTATCTTATTTTTGCATCTGTGTTCATGAGAGATATTGGTCTGTAGTTTTCTTTTTGTGTGTTATCTTTACCATGTTTTGGTATTGATATTGGCCTCATAAAATGATTTGGGAAGTATTGCCTCCTCTTCGATTTTTGGGAAGAGTTAAAGGAGAATAGGTATTAAATCTCATTTTAATGTTTGGTAGAATTCACTATTCATGAAGCCATCTGGTCCTGGACTTTTTTATTCTTTGGTAGGTTTTTGATGATTGTTTCAATTTCTTACTGCTTATTGTCTATTTAGATTTTCCAGTTCGTCTTGATTTAGTCTAGGAAGATTGTATTTTTCTCTGAGTACTGGTCCATTTCTTCTAGGTTATTAAATTTGTCATTATATACTTTTTCATAGTATTCTTGCATGATCTTTTGTATTTCTGCGATGTCAGTTGTAATTTCCCCCCTTTCATCCCTGATTTTGTTTATTTGTGTCCTTTCTCTTTTTTCTTCAGTGAGTCTAGCCAGGAGTTTGTCAATTGTATTAACCTTCTCAAAGAACCAGCTCTCTGTTGTATTTCTTTTTTTGTTTGTTTGTTTTCAATTTCATTGATTTCTGCTCTAATTTTGATTATTTCTTTCTACTGACTTTAGGCCTCATTTATTCTTTTTTAGTTTTTTTAAGATGAAGCGTTAGATTTTTTATTTGGGCTCATTCTTGTTTTTGGAGGTAGGCCTGTAATGATATGAACTTTCCTCTTATGACCAATTTTGCTGTGTCCCAAAAGTTTTAATATGTTGTACTATCATTATCATTTATTTCTATGTAACTCTTGATTTCTCTTATTATTTCTTCCCTGACTCAGTTATTCTTCAGTAGCATGTTGCTTAATCTCCATGTATTTGTGGTTCTTCCTGCTTTCTTTTTGATCTCTAGTTTCAAAGCATTATGATCAGAGAATATGGTTGGTATGATTTCAACCCTCTTATATTTGTTGAGGCTATTTCTGTGTCCCAGGATGTGGTCTATCCTTCAGAATGTTCAATGTGCACTAGAGAAGAATGGATAAGCAGCTGTTTTGGGATGGAAGGCTCAATAAATGTCAATTATGTCCAGTTGGTCAAAAGTGTCATTTAAGGATGTTATTTCCTTATTGATTTTCTGCTTGGATGATCTGGCCATATCCAACAGTGGGGTATTTAGGTCCCCTACTACCATAGTGTTTTGGTGTGTTTCTGTCTTTAGTTCTGTTAGTAATTGCTTTACATATTTCAGGGCTCCCTGATTGGGATCATAGATATTAATAAGTGTTATCTCTTCTTGGTGCATGATTCTCTTTCTCATTATGAAGTGTCCCTCAGTATCTTTCTTTACCTTTTTTATTTTGAAGTCTGTTTCATCTGATATTAGTACTGCTGCTCCCGCTTTTCTCTGAATGCCATTAGCTTGAAATCTCATTTTCCACCCTTTCACTTTGAGTCTCTATTTGTCTTTGGAGCTGAGATGTGTCTCCTGGAGTCAGCCTATGGTTGGGTTTTGGATTCTGATCCATTCTGTAACTCTGTGTCTTTTTATTGGTGAGTTTAGTCCATTCACATTTAGGGTGATAATTGAAATATGTGGTCTTCTTATAGCCATTTTATCTTTTGCTTTCTGGCAACTCAGTATTTCCATTGCTTTCTTGTCCTTGTGTTTCTGTTTTCTTTATTTTGGTTGGCTTTTGTGGGTTTTTGCCTCTGGTTCTTCCTGTTTTATGTTATATACTTCAGTATGCTGAACATTCATTACTATCTTGCTATAGCAATTCTCTTCGTATTTAAGCTTATAATGTCCTATTCTTAGTAAGGATTGGACTCTTCTGCTTCTGTTTGCCTGATAGTCACTTTACTCCTAATTATGTATTTTTGTTATTGTTGTTGTTGTGTTGTTTTTAAGTGAGCTGACCCCTTTCAGTATTTCCTGTAGTACAGGCCTCGTAGTGGAGAATTCCCTCAATTTTTCTATGTCTGGAAAGGTCTTCATTTCTCCTTCATATCTTAGCTTTATACATTGTTCTAGGCTGGTAGTTCCTTTCACTTAATAGTTTAATTATTTGATTCTATTTCTTTCTGGCTTATAAAGTCTGTGCTGAGATGTCCAATGATAACCTAATAGGTTTTCCTTTGTAAGTTACCATTTTCTCCTCCCTGGCTACCCTGAGAATTCTATCTTTGTTGTTGATTTTTGATCATTTTAATACAATGTGTCTTGGTAAAGACTTTTTTGGGTGAGATAATTTAATGTTCTGTTGACTTTTTGAATTCCAAGCTCCAACTCATTCCTTAAATTTGGGAAATTTTCATCCACTATTTGTCTGAAAATGCTTCCTAGTGTCTGCTCATTTCCACCCCCCTTCTATAATGCCCATTATTCTTATGTTTCCTCTCCTGTTAGTATCAGCTAGTTCTTGAATTTCTCTTTCATTATTTTTTGTTCTTTGGTTTCTCTCTTCTTCCTTCTGATTTATTTCTAGATTTCTTTGTTAGATATCACTGATCCTTTCCTCCATTTGGTCGACTCTATTTCTTAAGCTTGCTATTTCATTTTTCAACTCCTGCAGTGTGTGTGTGTGTGTGTTTTTTTGTCTCCAGATATTTATTCTGTTCTTCTTGAGGGTTTCAGTCTCCTAGCTCTGCTCATCTAGTTGTTTTTTCAATACCTGAAATTGTTGATATGACTTGTTTCAGAATTTGCTGAGTTTTTTTTAGAAGTATTATCCTGAATTCTCTGTCATTTAAGTTGTGTATTTCTGTATCTTTAAGCTCATTTTCTGGAGTTTTTCTCTTTCTTTCTGAGATGTCTTGTCACCTTGGTTATTCATGTTTTTTAATGGACTGTTTCTCTGCCTGGGCATTAATGGAAGTATATTCTGCTCCCCCACTCCCCGGAAAGAAGAGTTATTATATAAATGTCTCTCTTTAGCCTGTTACCAAGGAGGCACTTTTCTTTTGATTTCCAGTAGGTAGCGTCTAAGCCTCTTGGATCCTGCTTTATTTAAAGCCTAAATAATGTTTTTCTAATTTTCTTGTAGAAATTTAATCACACTCTCTACTCTCAGTTTCAGTCCCTGTCAGTGTTAGCAACAGTTTTGGTAGTGTTTGCTCAGATTTCCCTGGGGCTTCATGGTGTTCTGTCTTGGAGGGTAAGGGTGGGGTAGGGGCCCTCTGGGTTGGTGGCTGGGGACTGCAGCTCAGCCTCAGTTTTGCAACTGGGGCTGGTAAAAATCAACTGTTGTTTTCTGTGGTCCTGTCTCACTTCTCTGCTTTCTTCACTGATGACTGGGCCCTGCTGTTGGCTGTGTAGAAGTCCTGGCACTTCTAGTCAGGTTTGTTCAGGAAGTCACTACACCTTTATCCCTCCCCCTCCTCTTGAAGGAGCTCCGGCAGCTGCTTTGTGCCCTCTCTCTTCTCCTTGGGTACCCTATGATGTAGGTAAAGTTAAACTCGATGTTATCCCAGAGGTTCCTTAAACTGTCTTTGTATTTTTTTGTTTCTCTTTTTTTGTTATTACAATTCAGTGTTTTCTGCTACCTCATCTTCCAGATCCCTGATTCTGTGCTCTGTTTCATCTAAATTGTTGTCAATTCCATCTAATGTATTATTTACTTCACTTACTGTATTCTTTAATTTTGATTGCTTCTTTTTATGGTTTCTATCTCTGTGTGTTAAGTTCTCAATGACTTCATCTATTTTTTCCCTAAGTTCTTTGAGCATCCTTAGAAGCAGTGTTTTGAACTCTGTATCTGGTAGATTGTTTGCCTCTATTTTATTTAGTTGTTTTTCTGGAGCTTAGTTCTGCTCTTTCATTTGGGAAGTTTCTTTTTTTCCCTCATTTTTGTTGCCTCTCTGTGTTTGTTTCTGTGTATTAGGTAGAGCTGCCATGTCTCTCAGTCTTGGCAGGGCAGCTTTATATGGTAGGTGTCCCATGGGGTCCAGTGACATAGACTCCCTGGTCACCTGAGCCGGGTGCTACAGTGGTGTCCCTTGTTTGGGTCATGTGTGCCTTTCTGTTGTAGTTGAGCCTTGATTGCTGTTACATCAGTGGTTGGGGTTGACTCTCAGGCTGCCTGACTATGAGGACCGGACATGACTGGAGAGGATGAACTGTTATGCAGTGGCTAACTCTATGGAACGGGATTTGTTTGAGCTGTGCTGTGGTGTGGTCTGAAGCTGATCACTTGTTTCTTGTTGTTGTTGTTTTGGGGCCTCTTGGAAGAGGCTCTGCTGGATTCCTATCCCAGATGTTTCCTGTGCATAGCCCAGGGTCAGCTGGTAGCTACTACAAAGTGACCCACATTAAGTAGCTGCTGGTGCTGGGCTTTGAGGCACATGGGAGAGGCTATGTTCCAAACCGAAGCTGTGCCTCTAGTGTTGGGCTTGGATCACCTAGCAGAAGGTACACTAAGGTCAGCTGCTGTTTGTTTGGGGTTTGTGGACCTTCAAGAGATTTTAGGAACCTCTTTAGCATGAGCTGAGGCTTCCTGCTTGTGAGGAACAGCAGTTGAAAGAGAATTGGGCTGGTGCGTAAGTTAGGCGGGATGGGGCCTCAGTGAATCTGTAGAATTGGGGAGCAGTGTTAGTCAGCATGGAGACGCAGATTTGGCGCCAGCAAGATGAGTAGGGGGAGAGCTCTAAGTAGGAGCAAAGCACCTGCCTGCCAGCTGTGTGGGAGAAGGGCTCAACAAAGCAATAGTGGTGCCTGCCAGCACGTCTGTCCCTCGCCCTGAAGGCAGACAGTTCAGTTCCTCTCCTGGATTTTGGAGCTGCTGTTTCTGCACTGGAGCTTATTAGGGCAAGTGTTTGTGAGCAAGTGAGTTTTTGTTTGGGCCCTTTAAGATAATGCTTCAATCTTAAGCAGCCCTCCATTTCACCTAGACGGAATTTCCCCTAGTTTTTACAATAAGATGTTGTGGGGACTCCTCTTACCTGCACTGAGCTTTGGGGTAGGTAGCCTGGTGTGTGGCTGGACTGGGACTCTGCAGCTGAGACATCCCTCCTGATTCTTAGTGCACGTGCGTTAGTAACCAGTCTGTTTCACATTTCACCCCTCCTACCAGACTCAACATGACTTCTTTATATCCTTAGTTGTAGTAGTTATGTTCAGCTAGTTTTCAGGTGGTTCTCAATGGGTGGTTCTAGAGGCCTAGGTCATATTCAGGTTTAATTTATTGGCAAGAATACTTCACTGGTGTTCCCTATTTCCTCTTCCATTACATTGTGTGATACATAATAATAGGTGGTTGTCTCTTAAATTATATTTTGAAGCAGATAGGCCATAGACATTTAAACCTAATTGATGCATTAGGTATAGATAAAATTTGTTATGTTTATTAGAATTGTTAAGGTGTAGAAGAGTTAAATAGTAGATTGATAGACCAGACTATGTAATTTGTCATCACAAACATCTGTTCTACTGGAAGGGACCTTTGGAGGTTTTTGGTATGCTTATTTCTACACCAGGTAGGCTCATATAGTCTTTAACAAAAGGATAATGTTGTTAGCTGAGTCTAACCTATTGGAGGGAGATCCCACATGGCACACATGAGTAGACATGCAGTGTAGATAATCCTTTTTGATGATCAGAAGTACCTTAGTATTCCATTGCAAAAGTTATTGAAAAAAAACAAAAAAAAAAGGTTATATGTATTGTGGAGATTATTATCCAGTAAGGAAATGACTTATGGAAAGGAATTCAAAGGGTAAGATTTTTCTGGATGTAGTCCTAGAGATATGAATAGTGGGGCCTAATAGGAGCAGGTGTTTGGGGATCCAATTTTGTTTTAACATTTTTATTAATACTATGGGAGTGGGGAGTACAAAAAGTTATCCAGTGTACAGAAGATATGAAATTGTTGTGGGTAGTAAAATGCAGCATTGGTGGGGATCAGTTATAGAAATAATTCATGAAACTTTGATCACGAAAATTAGAGGGCAAGTGGGTTAAATGTATAAAGATAATCTATACTATATTTAAAAAATAGTGGGCCTGGAAGTCATCATATAGTTCTCTTGAAAATATTATCTCAGATAGGTAAAATGGACATAATATATACCACCAAGAAGTATTATCAAACAAATAAATGAAGTTTCTGCACTCTGGTTACTGCATTTCAAGAAAGATATAATTGGCATGGAGAAGACACAAGAACAGATAATTTAAATGATCAAAGCAATGAAGGCATTGAAGAATGGACTAAAAGATTAGTAGAGTTCAACCTAAAAAGTATAGTGAATGACCAGTAATATTATTAAGTACTAAAATTAAAACAGTAATGTAGTGAAAGGATTACAGACTTATCTCTAGATTATATATAGTAGAACTAGAACATCTACTTTTTGATATGGAGGTAAATTTTGAACAAATAAAGGTATTATTTTACAAGTATAAAATGTTTGCAAACCATTTCCCTAAGAGGTAATAGAGCATGGACATGAATAATTTAAAATGTTGCATATTAGTAGGTTGTTATGAGAAATCAGATTTTTTTGAGGTACAGAACATCCCAGGCCTTTGAAGTTGATCTGATGTGAATCAACAAGACTAATTCACAAGCTGTCCCTTACTGCTTATGCTAAGACAGAATACTGGGGTTAGATGAACAAGGTTTTTGTTTTTGTTTTTGTTTTTGTTTTACTAGTATGACAGGTTTTCTGATTATGGAAAAAAGCCTCATATAAACATTAGTGCTAAGAAGAGGTTTTAAATATATTTTGGGCTGGAGTTCTTTTAGAGTATCAAAAAGATGTGTGTGTGTTGCATTCTTTCTTTCTGACTTTGATTCAAGGCAGCTTTTACTTAAAATCCAGAGAATATTATGGATATAAACTCATTGCCTTTTTTGTTTGTCTTCTTCTGCAAAAATATTTTGGTAATTTCTGATATTATTACCTTGGCAATTCAATAACAAGGAATTGGAATTGTTTTCATTTCCTTTCGCATTCCTTTTTCAGTCATGTGGAAACCTTTTGATGTTTTAGACAAAAGAGATTGCATATAAATGTTTAACTGAAAATACTTTTTTTTCCAATATGCAGTTTTTTTGAGGGAAGGCAAGGGACTCTAGTCAGTCTTAAATTTTAATGATTTTAAAATATTGAGCCAAAGGTTATTATGAATGACAATAATGCCTTCTTTGGTTTTTGATGACTTTTATAAGGTTGCTCATCAGTTTGAAAGTTCTTATTTTCAAAAAGATAATAAAAGCACATGGCACAAAATGTAAAAATTACAGAAAGATATACATGGAAAAGCATTTTCCCACCCTTGTCACCAGTCACCTCGTTCTCTTCTTAGGCTACCACTATTATCAGTTTACTGTATATTTCCCCAGAGATACTATAGGATTATACAAACATATGTGTATGTATATGTTTGTTTTGTTTTATTTACACAAATGGTACCATTATTATACACATTATGGTCTATCTGTTTTCATTGAAAGTAAATTTTGATGATTGGGCAGTGAACGATCTAATTCTTTTTAACAACTACGTGATATTTTACCAGATGACCAGAATTTGTTTAACCAGTTCCTGTTGGGTTGTTTCCAGGCTTTTGCTATTGTAAATAATGCTTCAGTGAATTTTCTGTGTTGTTTCACACACACACACGCCCAGTTGTTTCCATATTATAATTATTTCTAACAGCCTGTAGTATATAGCCTTATATACATTAGTCACAACAATTCTAGTAGGGATCAGTGTTTTTTTTTACCTTATTGTAATAAAAATGAAATTTCATAAGGAGTATAACATTTTTGTAGTTGAACATACAAAATGAATTATAAGAGTTTCAGTTTGTGTTTTTACTCTCTCATTTGCTTTGAAGATTTTGGTGCCTCTGGTTTTGCTACGACAAATGCTTTTGGAGTTGACAAGACGTGGTCAAGAATCTGTGCGTGATTTGCTACAGTTTGGTGTGACTTATCTGGAGGACTATGCAGCAGAGTACATCATTCAGCAAGGTGGCTGGGTATGAGCTGTATTTTTTAAACTTTTTTTTTTTTTAATAAGTCCTTGTGGATGTTGGTTTTAACAGCATAGATTTAATATTGTCATTTCATATTTAATACTGATTACATGATGATCAATGGAAAGACTGTTCTACATTTTAAGTTAAACTACTAAGATTTTACCTATAGTAAATTGACATGTGGTACTTTTAAGCAGTTCTAATTATGAAACATTTCATACTAAAAAAAATATGTAAGAAACTAAGGGTTAAGGAATAATGAAATTAACACCTATGTATCTATTATCCCAGTTTAAGAACACAGACAACACTCTTGAATTTTCTTAATATGCCCCTCCTAGATTTCAGCATGCTTCTATCTACTTCACAAAAATAGTTTAACCATACACACACACACTCACATATATATCCCTAGACAATATGTTATTTTGTATATTTTGAACTTTATTTAAATAATGTCAAGTTCTGTGTATTTTTTTCTGTAACTTGTTTTTTTCACTCAACGTTATATTCTTGAGATTTGCCTAGGTCATTGTTTTTCAACCTTTTTATTCATTATTGTGCCCCTACAGGTCATTTTTAGACATTCTTATCCTAATCATCTCCCTTCTCCATCCTTGAAATTTTAATACCACAGGTATAAGTCTGTCTACTGTGGCCTATTGGAGGGCCACAAGCCATTGTAATATCTAAGATTTCCCCCACCTCTTTAAACCACTTTGACCTTCAAAATCATCCCCGTTGAGAATGCATGCTCTAGTTTGATGTGTTGGCAGGTGTTTCCATCGTGTAAATATGTCCCAATTTATATGTTACCTTATCAGTAGACATTTTCACTTTTTTGCTATTGTAAACATGTTGTTATGAACATTCTTATACATACAAGAGCTGCTCTGTGTATATTCTTGGGAGTAGAATTTATGGGTCCAAGAGTATAGATATATTTGAGTCTACAAGTTAATGCCAAAGTGTTTTTCAACTTAAACTTTGTCAGCAATATAAGAATTTTTGTTGCTCTATATCTTCCCTAACATTTCAAAAATTATTTATTAAAATAAGATTATTTTGGAATAATTTTAGATTTACAAAAGTGTTATAAAGTGCTCCCATATACCATTCAACCAGTTACACCCAGTAACAACATCTTCTATAACTATGATATCTTTGTCAGATTGAGTGAATTTCCATATTGACTATATCCAGCAAATTTGTTAAACTCTCTTATTAATTATGATTATTTCTAGGTACCCTTAGGTTTTCTACATAGAAAAGTACTCTGTTGGATAATGACGGGATTTTTTCTTGGATGAGTCTATCTTTTTAAAAATTTTGTTTCATTAATCAGGATCTCTAGTACAATAATAATAGATATTATATTAGTAGGCATTCTTGCCTTTTCCCATTGTTGAAATGAGTGCTTTTAATTGTTTCACCATTTAGTTGTAGCAATCTCAGTGAATGAGGCCTGTTGTTTTTGTTTGGTTTGGTTTTCAGGGTATACTGGCTTCATAAAAGAAGTTAGAGTTGGGAAGAATCTTTTCTCTTTTTCTCTACTTGAGAATGGTTTATATGAGATTTAAATTATTTGTGCTTTGCTTCGTACAACATGTCTATAAAACCACATGGTAGGAAAGATTTCTTCGAGGAAAGATTTCTGTTTTTTCTTGCCAATTTTTGATAATTTTTCTAGGATATTATCCCTACATTTTAAGTTTTGTTGGTATAGAGCTGTTCGTAATACCGTTTTTTATATTTTGAAGGAGGTTACAGTAGATTTTTATTTCTTAATTCTCTTATATTACTTACTTTTTTAAAAAGTCTTATTTGGGAGAATTTTAAACATATATGAAAATGGACAAGATAGTATAATCAACCCCAGTCACTTAGCCCTAACAATCATTAACTCATTGCCAGTTATGCTTTATTCACACCCTAATTACTTTCCCTCTTAATATTATTTTGAAGCAAAATCCAGACATTATATAATTTTATCTATAAAAAACTTAATGTTTCTATCTAAAAAAATAAAGTTTCTTTGTTCATTTTTGATCAATGCTATTATCACATCAAAAATTAAAAATTATTTCTTTATATGAAATATCCCATTAGTATTCAGATTTCCAAATGTCTCAAAAATATTTAATCTCTGCAACATATGGAGCTATATCTCCTCCTTAATTCCTATTATTACTTTTTCTTTTGTTTTTATTTACTTATATAAAATATTTTTTTATTGCTCAGGATATTTTTTCTAGGGTCTTATGTTTTTTTTGTTGTTGTTGTTTTTGTAATGAACACAAATTTATAGGGAAGCTTGCCTTTCTAACTTGAAAATCAAAACGAAACAACAAAGCTTTCATATCATTTACTAACCTGATCTTGTCTTAGGAGAGAGAGGGTAGTTCCTGTAAGAGTGAAACTTATACCATGAATAATGTAAGTCTAAGTGTGGTAGTTTGAAAAAAAGGCAATATCATTATTGACAAAGTTATAAATTGGCATTTGCAGAAAAGAGGCCCTCGAAAGTTTCTAAACAATAGTAAAATCTTTTAGGAAATTTTAAAGTTTCTAATAGGCCAAAAAGGGAATTAGGTTAGTAAATTATCTCAAGACATTGAATAAAATACTAAATTTGAAAGTTACTGGGACTTGGATATGTAAAAATAGGGTGGTAGGTTGGATCATGCTTATCGTGGTCTCCAGTTCAAATAAACTACTCTGACAATGCACCACTTCACAGGTTGCGTGCTTTTCCATGGACTTTTCTTTCCCTTAGTGGGTGCTGGCAGCCCTTTTTAAGATAACTGTCTAGCCCCAAAGCTAAAACATGAGAAAAGAGAGGTGGAATGAATACCTTAAAAGATTCTGCAGAGAAAATACCCCCTTTTCTCTTGCTCCACTTTTCCTCATGCTTAAAGAAACAGATCATTCAGCTTTCCTGAAGAAGAACTTTTTAGGAATATTTACAGGTCTGTGGGACCAGTCAGACACAAATTTTACACGTTTCCTCAAAGCATCAACTTCTTTATCCTTTTACAACTTCTGACTGAAAGCTTTGGTCTCTGCTGGTGTGCATTTCCACATCAACCGTAATCTGCCCATCTTCTTGTGTGGAAGGGCTGTCATAGTTGCGACCTACCTCTTGAACTACTCTCTCCTGATTCATGTTGTGCATCTGAAAGAAAGAGTCTTCTCCATACCTCCATTGTGGATCGAGAATGAGGCAGGTACATGTTCCAGCCCCTCAATTTTCTACTGCCATTATCACTGATTGCCATTGCTGTTGATTATGGGTAGCTCTGCCCAGGAACCTTCATTATATATTCTTTTTTGATTTTTAATTTTATTATGATGTAGTGCATCCAAATTTTTTGATTATAATTTGTTACGGAGGAAGTATTTTATTCAACTAAAATATGTGTGCTAAAGAAAAGAGAAATAACATGGATAACTAATTTGTTAATGTTTAAAATGTGTTTTTCTCTCTAAATTTGAATGCCCAATCTGTATTTTACATTGTCGGGTCTAAGCAACACTTGTCTTTTGGTGTTTAAAACTAAGAGATTGCTTTTTGGTCAGTTGGTGAAACTATATCCTCTAATACAAAGTGTCAGCATTACCTTTACTTTGTGTTAAACACTACATTGACAGCTCTTAAAACCATTAGGGCACTCTTCCAGAGAAAAATCATTTGGCTACTTGATGTTGCATGTCTATTATATCAAGTCTGTCCTACGATTTTCACAGGTAATGTGCTTGTCTTCAGCCACTTGAACGTGACATCAGGGTGAAACAGAGTGCACAAAAGTCTGTGTGCAGGTTTTTTGTTTGGACATAAGTTTTTAACTCCTTTGTGTAAATACTAAAGAGTACAATTTAGTTAGAGAATGTTTAATTTTGTAAGAAACCACCAAGCTGTCTTCCAGTGTGGTTGTACCATTTTGCATTCTCACTAGCAATGAATGAGAGTTCCTGTTGCTCCACATTCTTGTCAGCACTTGTGTTGTCAGTGTTCCAGATTTTGGCCATTCTAATAGTTACATAGGGGTATCTCATTTTTTGTTTGTTTATTAAATTTTATAGATTAATTTTTAATAGTTCCAAGTCAGGACAACCCACTGTCCATCAACAGGTAAATGGATAAACAAGTTTATGATGCCCATACAATGGAATACAACTTAGCAATAAAAAGGAATGAATTGTCATGCACCGCTCATTTGTGGGGAACCTGGTGCTAAACCATTAGTAGAAGACTTGCTTCTGGATTGGGGTTTCGTATGTAGCAGAGCAGCTCCCTCGCTGAGATCTCTTGACAGTGAGTCCTCAACATAAGGGCCTGCAGCAGTGGTGTGGGGGAAAAGGAGAGGTGCCCTCGTTTTTCATCCCTCTCTTCCCCTTCTCTCTGGGGCCGGGCCCTCCCTGGGGGCATCACCCAAGCGACCCGCCTATGAGCTCAGCTCGCAGGGGTCCATGGGTCTGGCAGCGCAGTGGGAGGTGGGGGTGGATCCCGGGTTTGGGAGGGGGTGCCCACCCGCCTCCCCACCTCTAAAAACATAAATAAAAAGGAATGAACTTCTGATACATTCAATGACCTGAAAAATTATTAAAAATGTTTTGAGTGAAAGACTTTTTGATTACTTATATGAAACTCTTAAAAAGGCAAATTTATAGTGATAAAATGATCACAGGTTGCCTAGGGCCAAAGAGCAGCAGAGGGGTTCCGGAGGGAAGAACAGAAGGGAACCTTTTGGGATGCTGTAGATGTTTCCTATGTTGTTTTTTGTCCACTATTTTTTTTTTTTTTTGCCTTCCCCCCCAGCTTTGTTGAAGTATAATAGACAATTAGTTGCTCATATTTACATTGTACAATTCAATGATTTTTTTTGTCAATTGTGATGGCATATAATAATGTATCAGCTTCAGTTGTACAGCATAGTGATTAGAGATCTATATAACTCACAAAGTGGTCACCTCACTAAATTTAGTACCCTTTTTCCCCCTTTACATATTTTTACAACATTGTTGACTATTTTCCTTATGCTACATTTTATATCTCCATGACTGTCTTCTCTCTATCCACTTGTACATCTTAATCCCTTTACTCTTTTTCATCTTTTTCACCGTCCCCTCAACTTCCACTCCCATCTATGAGCCCTCAAAACTCATAGATACACACTCTGTATCTATGAGTTTGTTTCCATTTTTGTTGTTTATTTTGTTCTTTAGATTCCAGATGTATGTGAAATTGTATGGTATTTGTCTTTATCGGACTTACTTCATTAAGCACAATACCCTCTAGGTCCATCAAGGCAATATCTTTTCCATCACCTTCGTTTTATGACGAACTATAGAAATAATCCCTGAAAGTATAGTCTTATCATCACCTTTGTTTTAGTCTGTATGTGTCTTTTAATCTGAAGTGAGTCTCTTGTAGACAGCCTATGTAAAAGTCTTGTTTTCTTATATATTCAGCCACTTTGTCCTTTGGTTGGAACACTTAATTCTTTTCTATTTGTGGTACTTGTTGATAAATATGTAGTTATTACCATTCTTTTTTCATGTTTTCCCCCCACTCTTTAATTCCATCCCCTCCACGTCCACCCCTGACCTATGGATGTTGCCATTTCCCCTTAAGAACTGGATCTCTGAAGGCGGGGCATCTCTTCCCACATGCTCATGGCGTGCACCCGGGGCGTGGTCCGTGGCTCCACTTGGGGCATGAACTCAGGGCCTTCTGCATGTAAAGCAGACATCCTAACTACCACACTATGGAGCCACCCCCTTTTTTCATGTTTTTGATCCATGTTTTTTCTTCTTAAAGAAGTCCATCCAACAATTTCTGTAATCCTGGCTTGGTGTTGATGAATTCCTTTAGCTTATTTTTATCTGGGAACCTCTTGATCTGTCTTTTGATTCTAAATGATAGCTTCATTGAAAATATTGTTGTATGTAGATCCTGGGTTTTCAAAACTTTGAATATTTTATGCCAAGCCCTTCTGTCCTGCAAAGTTTCTTTTAAGAAATAAACTGCCAGTCTTATGGAAGCTCCCTTGTAAGTAGCTAATTGCTTTTCTCTTGCTGCTTTTAAGATTCTCTCTTCATATTTGATGGTTGGCATTTTAATTATGATGCATCTTGGTGTAGCTTCTTCGGGTTAATTTTTTGGGGGACTCTCTGAGCTTCCTCAAGTTAGTGAAGTTTCCCATCATTGTTTCTTCAAATATATTTTCAACTTCTGTTAGATTGCATCTGTTACATTGCTTGACTCCATTATTCCTGGATCTCTGTTCTTTTCTTTCAAATGATTTCAGCTTCTTTGTCTTTCCATTTTGGCTGCTTTTCTGTGTCTGTTTCTATGTACTAAGCAAAGTTCTTAAATCTCCCAGTCTTGTTAGAGCGGCTTTGTGTGGTAGGTGTCCAGTGGCACATTCCTGAGAGGGGTTCAGCGGCAGACCAAGTTTAACCCCAGCCTGTGTCCCTCTGGGGCCACCTGTTAAGATTCAGAAAGCGGTCCACAGATGGTGTGCTTATAGTTGCCCCAAGAAGCCACACCAGAAACCGAGATCAGCTGCCACCAGTGTGAGTCTTGGTGCAGCCCAGCATGTGTCACGGGACTCACCAAGCACACAGCTGAATGTGGCTTGGGTGGGGCCATGAATTGGGGGAAGTGGAATTTCAGGGAATCTTCTGGGCTGAGTGACCTCTGTTTTCCAGTTTGATGACACTTCAATTTTGGCAGCTCTGCGTCTGCACATTGGGAGGGGAGAGGGCGCAACAGAGGAACAGTGGATACCACCAGCACTTGTGCCCTGTAGAAAGTCTTGCTTTCGCCCCTCACTTCGACAACTCAGCATCCCCCTGTAAGTACTTGGGGTCTGCTGAGGAGCTGATTGGGTGCTGGCTTATACTCAGAGCGAGCAGGTCCGTCACTGTGAATGTCTGGTTGCAGACATGGCCCCTTTTAGAGGCAGCTGCAGCTTCTGTATCCTCTGCCCCATTCTGCCACTCGGCAGCTTTGCAGCCTCCTGTCTTCGCTCCCTTGTACCTCCAGTCATTGCAGGGTGATTTCTGTTCATCTAGACCCCCAGGTGACTCTGCTTGCTGTTTGCTCCGTGTTTCTGTTTCAACTTTGATGTGGTCATGAGGGGATGAGCGAAGCTTCTATCTTCTACGCCATTTTTCCCTTGACGTTCTCTCATTGTTTTAACTTGTCTTTTCCTGATGACATATCATGTGGAACATTCCTATTTTTTGCTTTCTATCTTTAAAAAATTTTTTTAAATTAAATTATAGTTGATGTTCAATATTATATTAGTTTCAGGTGGACAGCATAGTGATTAGATATTTATATATCACTGCCCCCGACAACTCTAGTACCCACCTGACACCATTCATAGTTATTATAATATTATCAACTATACTCTCTATGCTCTACTTTATATCCCTGTATTTTGTAACTGCCAGTTTGTACTTAATCTGTTCACCTTTTTCACCCTGCCCCCAAACTCCCCTCCCATCTAGAAACCATCAGTTTGTAATGTGTGTCTGGGAGTTTGTTTCTATTTTGTTTGTTTCTTTATTTTGTTTTTTAGATTCCACATATAAGTGAAATTAGATGTGGTATTTGTCTTTCTCTAACTTCACTTAGTATAATACCCTTTAGGTCCATCCATGTTGTTGCAAATGGTAACATTTCATTCTCTTTTATGACTAATAGTCCATTGTATGTATGTACAATTTCTTCTTTATCAAATTGTTTATTGATAGGCACTTAGGTTGCTTCTGTATGGTGGCCATTGTGAATAATGCTGCAGTGAACATAGGGATGCATATATCTATTCAAATTAGTATTTTGGATTTCTTCGAATAAATACTCAAAAGTGGGATTGCTGGGTCAGATGGTAGTTCTATATTTAATTTTTTGAGGAACGTCCGTACTGTTTTCCATAGTGGCTGTCTCGAGTTGCGATCCTATCAACAATGCATGAAGGTTCCCTTTTTTTCTATATTCTCGTCAAAACTTGTTTGTTGACTTATTGATGATAGCCATTTTGACAGGTATGAGTGATATCTCATCATGGTTTTAATTTCCATTTCTCTGATGGTGACATTGAACATCTTTTCATACGTCTTTTGGCCATCTGTATGTCCTCTTCAGAGAAATATCTATTTAGGTACTCTGTTCATTTTTTCATTGGATTGTTTATTTTTTTGGTGTTAATTGTATGAATTTTTTTAAAAATAAATTTTGGGTATTAAACCATTATTAGACAAATATCATTAGCAGATATGTTCTCCCATTCAGTTGCTTACCTTTTTGTTTTGTTGATGTTGCTATGCAGAAACTTTTTAGTTTGATGTAGTTTTTTTTTTTCCTTTGTCCAAGGAGAAAGCCAAATGTATATATATACATATATATATATAATATATATATATATATATGTATATATTACTCAGAGCAGTGTCAGAGAGTTTACCCGCCTATGTTTTCTTCTAGGAGTTTTTTCATTGGTTATGCCTTGGCATTTTATGTAAAAAGTTATCACCAAGCCTATGGTCATCTGGATTTTCTCTTTTGTTATGTTCTAGGAGCTTTATAATTTTCCATTTCACATTTGGGTCTGTGATCCATTTTGAGTCAATTTTTGTAAAGGGTTTATGGTCTGTGTCTAGATTCTTTTTTTTTTTTTTTCATGAGAATGTCCAGTTGTTCCAGCACCATTTTTGAAAAGGCTATCATTTTTTCACTGTATTACCTTTGCTTTCAAAGATCAATTAATTGTATTTAATTATGTGTATGTTATACCTTTTGTAGTGGTGCCACAGCCTTTGGATAGTCTGCTCTGTTTTTTCATCTTTGTTATCTTTGCTATTCAGTTTTCGAAGATTCTATTGAGATATCCTCAAGCTCAGAGATTCTTTCCTAAGCCTCGTCTAGTCTAGCAATAAGCTCATCAAAGGTACGCTTCATTTCTGTTACAGTGTTTTTCATCTCTAGCTTTTCTTTTGGTTCTCTTAGAATTTCCATCCCTCTGCTCACATTACACTTCTGTTCTTACATGCTATCTACTTTATCCATCAGAGCCTTGAGCTTATTAATCATAGTTGTTTTAAATTCTTGGTGTGATAATTCCAACATCTGCCATATCTAGTTCTGATGCTTGCTCCATCTCTTCGAATTGCTTTTTGCCTTTTGGTTTGCCTTGTAATATTGTCTTGATGGCTGGACATGACGTGTTGGATAAAAGGCACTGCTGTCAATAGGCCCATAGTAATGTGGTGGTGAGGAGGGGAAAGGGGAAGCATTCTGTAGTCCAGTGATCGGGTCAGTCTTTTACTGAGCCTATGCCTTTGCACGTTGACCTTCACAAGTGTTTTTAATTTTTTTTCTCTCCTCTTGGTTGTAGTACGATGGCTAGAGTGGGCTGGAGTTGGATATTTCTCTCAATCCTGCATCAGTTAGGCTCTGATAATATACCAGCAGGTTAGGCTCTGGTTAACTAATTTTCCCTGGAGGCAGGCCTTGTTAAGGACAGAGTGCTCTGGCTATATCAAAATGGTTTCTTTTCCTCGCACCCTGCCAGAAGCAGGAGAAGATTTTTCTCTGGTATTTGTTGTGAGTACCCGGTCGAGCTCCTGCAGGTAAAGTTCACGAAATTATGGGGTCCTTCCCATGACTGAGCTTCTTGAAGTTTTTAATGCTCAGTTTTGTACACACTGTGCCTCTAGTAATTTGTCAGCTGTAACTTCCTTTATTTGCCTGTCACTTCAGTTTTCATTTGCTCTGTGACCTTATTTATTCCTCTTACAGATCTAATAAGAGTTACTGATTTTTCAGTTTGATTGGCTTTTTACTTGTTATTAGAATGGAGTGGCAACTTCCACTTCTCCCAGAAACCAGAAGATAAAATGACTTCAAGCTGAGACTTAAAAAAAAAAAAACAAAACAAGGATCTATATCATTTGTTCTTAGTCACTTCAACCATGGGCACATTTCTATGAAATCTTTGAAATGTCTATATGGAATATAGAAGCAGAGGTCACAGGCTGCACCAACTCTTGTTCTTTCTCTTGGTTTTTCTTGAGAAGCAGAATGACCTGATAGTGTTTACTGCTATCTAACTACATGGCCTTAGATGAATCATTTTTATGCATATTTTTTAGATTATTTATAAACTAATTAATCATTGATAGTGTCTGTCCATTTTAAAAGGAGTTTGTGAAGATTAATTAGTTAATGTCTATAATACTGTCTATAAGATTAATTAGTTAATGTCTATAATACTTAAGCCCTTCAGAGATAATTTTTCAGTATACAGTAAACCTTAATTGATTGCATGTGTTATGCTAGGCTAGTACACAAAAGTTAAATAGAGTATAGGCTCTACTTTTGAGCTGAAATCTGGTCGAGGAGACATAAATGTAAATGTAAATACTTACGGCACATAACGTGCTGTAGGGTAGGTGTGTTCAAAGTGTAGTAGGAAGACAAAAGCAGAGAATTATTAATTGGGGCACAATTAGAAATAAAAATTTCTTTGGAATCATACATCTTAGTTATAAGTAGCAATTAGTATTTCAAAACTGGAGTATCACTTTGTATTACTGTTTATACTGGGATTAGAATTATTAAGTTATAATTATAAGTAGAGTTATAAGTTAGGGATGTGTCTTTGTTTCATCCTTTACCTTTTTTTTTTTTTTTTTTTTTTACCCTGCTGGAGAGTAGAGACTTGAGAACATGATTGGAAATAACAAGATTTGTTTGTGGCTCATGCTCTACTAAATATTGTCCTGTGTTTGGAGAGAATTTGTTTAAATTCTAGGAGCTTCAGTTTCATCCACTACAAATGAGAAGAATAGCTTCTCTATCTCACAAAAATAACGATGTAAAAGTGTTTTATGAAATGTTACATTTCATATATTTCTCTGAGTATATTTTTTCCTCCTCTTAAGTCTGATTGAAGTTTCCTTTGAGTTATTTTGACTTATTTGCCTTGTAGCACAATTAGGGCACAAACTAGTTGGCATACTGTGATTCTCCCTGACTCATCCTTGTTCCCTCCCTCCTTTTCCTCACGGTCTTTTCCTTTCCTGGGATTGTGTTGCTACAATAGAAGTAAGACTGTCTCTTGAAAAGGGCAGTACAAGTCCACTGTGGTAAGGCTTCTCTTTCATTTTCTTCTGTGTCATGTACTAAACTAAATACTTATTATGAATAATTTAGTTTTAGATTACATAAAAAAGATTTTTGGGGGAAATTTCATATGTCTATCATAATATTTAAGTAGTTTGAATGAAATTAATTTTTGTCTTTTTTCTCTGTAACTTGAAGCCACTCATTTCTCTTTTAAGAATAGCAAACCTCGAAAAGTGTTTTGATGATTTTTTTAAAAGAAAACAAGAATAAGTGAAAACTGTCTCTTGGGAACTTTAGGTAAGAATTTGTTAGAGTTTACACAGTGAGAGGGACACGTAGTTTGTGATCTAAAATCAGTTAAGTGGGTTTTGAAGCTGAAATAATTTTAGTGTAGTAAACAGTAAGTACTGTTTCATGAAATCTGTTTTATATATGAGTGTGGATGTTTCCGCTGTGTTCTAAAGTGTATTTTTGTGGGTCTTGGTCATCATATTAAGTGGAAAATTACTTCTGGAATACTTTCTTCACACCCTTCATTTCCTTATTTTAGATTAATAGTGATCCAAGAGTTATTTGGTTGTTAGTATCCTGTTTGAATGTAGAAAAGCAGTTATCTGTTTTTATGTTTTAAGATGAATACTTAAGAGAGGGATATTGTATAAAGGCTGAGAAGTGATGATAAAGGTTTATTGGCACATCAGTGAGTTCCTAGGTGAGTTTACCAATGAATATGGTCTTTGGTGTTCTGACAGAGCATCTTCAGATGGAAATATTAAATCTCTAGGAGATCAGTTCATCAGCAGCTGCAGCCCTGAAGGTGAAATCCTGGTTGGAGAGGCAGAATAATGTATAACTGATGTGAATTTAAAAAAAAAAAGCAAAATGCAGTTAATATAGACATCATGAAGCAGCTACTGTGCATTTTTGAAATGGTTTTTGAATGACCTTCAGGCTATTTTTACTTTGTTCTTATCAAAACCAAAGTTACATTTATTTCTTACATTTATTTAAAAATATTCCCTTTATCTGCTTCCTTTTTATTTTTGGAAGGGTTTCATATACATATCTTTGTATATTTGCTAGAAGAAAACACCAAGAATAACCTTTTCCATTTACTTCTTGCCATAAACTCAAGGAAAAGCACAAGTATAGGAATTAGGGGACTTCAGCCTAAGAGGATAGCATCATTCATAAAGGCATGGACCCTAGAGTTAAACTGCCTGGGCTTAAACTCAGTCTTACTTTTATGATTTTGGGCAAATTACTTATCTTCTTCAGTTGCTTCAGCTTCTTTATCTGGAAAATAGAAATGATAATAATATTTTCTTCACAGTGTTGTGAGGTTTAAATAGATTAAGTAAAGTCCTTAGAAGGGCACATGGTAAGAGTTATAAAAAGATTACCTGTTATTATTGACATCCAATTCTCATAGCAAGTTAAGAGACCTTGGGGAGTTAATTTTTCTGGACTTCATCTCCTTTTTAAAAAAATGACATAGTCTACGCCTCTGCCACCCTGAACAAGCCCGATCCCATCTGATCTCAGAAGCTAAGCAGGGTCAGGCCTGGTTAGTACTTGGATGGGAGACCACCTAGGAAGACCAGGTGCTGTGGGTGTAAAAAATAGAAAAAAAAAATAAGGGATTGTAAGAAGACAAGGTTTTTGTAATCTGTGAAATCAACCAAGGGTTGCCTCGCCTAAAAAAAAAAAAAAGACATAGTTCTCTGATTCTTTGTAGTTATTTCAACTCTGATAGTTGATCTCATTTAATTTTATTTTTTTGAATCCTTGAAGTTACTGCTTTGTGTTTTGTATCAGTGGGACTAAAGAGATAGGTATTTCCAACAATATAAATATTTGTGCTAAAAATGATTAGATTGGAATGGCTCTAAGAATACTTGTAGATATTATTCCCCAAATGAGCTAAGTTTTAGGTAAAATATTACCCAAAACAGTGATTTATTTTTTATTGAAAAACTAGTCTGCATTAATGACAGTAATTGTTAATAGAGAGGCCTCTGTTTTATATTTTTGTTTTATATGAATTGGTAAAATGGTCATCTCTTTTTTTAAAACTTCTAACATCAAAGCACAAAATTGTTGCCGAATCTTCATTAAAGTGTCACATTCCAAGTACAGAAATAAATTGTAGGGAGGCCATAACTGCAAGGAAAAAAGCAATTAAATCCAAATTGTTTTTCAATCAAGATATTATTCCAAAGTTGTAATTTGACAAACTTGCTGATCTAAGTATCTTGGAAGAGATGAAAATTTCTTCTAGTTGTGGGACAAAAATGTTAACTCTTTTGTTAACTTTGAGCTCTTGAAAAGAAAAATTCATTTCTTTTTAACTAAATTCTATTTCAGTTTATTGATTTTTCCCTTTTGTCTTCATGATGGAACTTTAGAAATTTCTGTTTCACTTGTTTTGGTTTAGAGACCTAAAGACAAAATAGCAAAGGTCTCCTTTCTGAGGATTAAAATTGTTATTATTTTTGTTATGGTTCTTTTTGTTTTTACTTTTGCCTTTTAAATCAGTTCTTGCTACTGGAGGTTCTGTTTTTAGAAGTAAACAACATGTTGATAATTTCTGTCAGTGAGCACTTAAGACCTTGCTGATCCCTGGATAACCCTTCCGTTTGAAGAGCTGTGTAATTGTAAGGCCCACTCTGTGAATCCAGCTGACTGTACATCTTTTGAAATGATGTGGAACAGATTACAAAGCTTTTAGAGTGTGAACAGAGAATGAGAGCAGATGTGATTTTAAGACTAAGAATAAAGCATGAGAAATTACATTTCTTATTTCAAGTAACTTGGGAGGTGGGAGTGGTTTGTAGCACTTTTTTGAGTTTTTTAGATGAAAATTTAAAAATGTTAATGGAAGACTAATAAAATATACAATTTTAATTTACTTGGAGTGGAGTAACTAGTGTTCTTTGACTGTTCTGTATAACTCTGAAATACAAATTCTTAGAAAATAGGATGGTCTTGCTTCTTGGGGTGGTATACTGATCATTCAGTAGTATAATTCTGTTGACTTTCTTTGCCAACTTTTTCCTCTTAACAGAAAGTCTAGTTTTAAAGTGTTCAAAATTTCAACAATGAAGAAAAAAATGTAATCTTATATAATGCCTCATTATCTTTACTTTTAGTACATTGCAGAGGTTTGGGGGTAGAGGATAATAAAGCTGCCATCCAAATTGTTTACTTTCTCATTTGGAGGTTTTTGAGAGAGCAAGTAAATAAGTGTACTAAAGTAAAGTTAGAGGATAATTATGAACTTTGTGCTCCTTTATACCATTACTGCTCTTTACTACCGTTTTCTTCCTCCTTGTAAAATTATTCTTTATGTGAGCCTTCATTTCTGGTCTTCACAAGGTGGAGTTCCTTGAAGAGATAATTTAATAAAACAGTTAAGCCTTTGAATGTGTAAATTATGTGGCACAGAGAAAGTCCTTTGTAACAAGCATTGGAGGATCTGCATGACTAATTAGAATTGTGTTCTGGCAAAGAGGTAGGTAAATGTAACTTCACAGAAAAATTTAGCTTAACTGTTGATCTGACTTTGGTGATTAGGTCTTTGTCTCTTCCAAGAAGCTTACAGAAATGGTTTCCTGAATCGCTATGTTCATTCTGTTGCACACTGTTATTCTTAATTATTGGTGATTTATCAAGAATTAGCAAAGCTCAGAATATCTTTAGTAGCACTGAAAAGTCTAAATCACTGTACTTCTGCCTGATTATTGTGCTTGAGTATATTTGGGCTTTGGGTATGATGTGGAGGAAGTCAAATTGATTAGAACAGAGTTAAACCCATTTTCCTTTCCTAAGAAGTAATACCTTGGTCTCACCTTCAAAGATTCTTATTTGATTGTTGTGGTATGTTGTAACTTTAGCACAGGGAGTCATAAATGTTTCACAGATGTCTGTAATTAGGCAGCAAAGTTTAAGACTGCTGTGTTATCTGATCTCCCCAACTAGATTACACTCCTTCAAACAGAGGTTATAAACTTTCAAAACTTTACTAGATTGCTGATTATATATGTACTAATTAAATATAACCCTAAACATAAGGGAACTAATTGTTTAATTGTTCAAAATAAATATCCAGAAAGCCACAGTGAAAGCCACAATTTTTTACTGGGTATTATAGAATACCAAGAAAAGAAATGATAGTTGTACAGTAGGGTGTAATCAGGAACAGCTTCCTTCCTTCCTTCCTTCCTTCCTTCCTTCCTTCCTTCCTTCCTTCCTTCCTTCCTTCCTTCCTTCTGTCCTTTCAATATTTTTTATTTTTCAATATTTAGCATACAATACTATATTTGTTTCAGGTGTACAACATAGTGATTACACATCTAACTAACTCACAGAGTTATAAATAAACCTAGTACCCCTCTGATCCCATATATAGTTACTACAATATTATTGACTATATTCCTTATGATATAACTTAGATCTCTGTAACTATTTTGTAACTACCAGTTTGTACTTCTTAATACCCTTTTCACCGACCTTCCATTCCCCCTCCCATCTGATAACCTTTGTGTTCTTTGTATCTGTGAGTTTGTTTTTTTGTTGTTTATTTTGTTCTTTAGATTCCACATGTATGTGAAATCATATGACATTTGTCTTTCCTGACTTACTCCACCCAGCACAATACCTTCTAGATCCATTATGAATGATCTTTTCCATCCCTTTACTTTCAGTCTTTGTGTGTCTTTTAATCTGAAGTGAATTTTTTGTCCATTCATCCACCCTATTTTTTGATCGGAGCATTTAATTCTTTTTCATTTGAAGTACTTATTGATATATATGTAGTTATTCCCATTCTTTATTCATATTTTTGATATATTTTTTTCTTCCTCTTAAAGTAGCTTCTCTAACATTTCCTGTAATACTGGCTTGGTGATGGTGAACTCCTTTAGCTTTTTCTTATCTGAGAAGTTCTTTATCTGTTGTTCTGATTCTAAATGATAACTTTGCTGGGTAGAGTAGTCTTGGTTGTAGGACTTTGCTTTTCATCACATTGAATATTTTGTGCCAAATTCATCCTGGCTTGCAAAGTTTCTATTGAGAAATCAGCTGACAATCTTATGGGAGTTTCTTTATAGGTAACTAATTGCTTCTCTTTTGCTGCTTTTAAGATTTTCTCTGTCTTTAACCTTTGGCATTTTAATTATGATGTGTCTTGATGTGGGTCTCTGTGTTCATCTTGTTTGGGACTCTTTGAACTTCCTAGACTTGTATATCTATTATTTCCTTCCAGGTTAGGAAATTTTTCCATCATTATTTCTTCAAATAGATTTTCAGTTTCTTGCTCTCTCTCCTTTCCTTCCCATACCCCTGTGATATGAATGTTGTTATACTTGATGTTGTCCCAGAGGCTCCTTAGACTATCATCATTTTTTGGATTATTTTTTCTTGTTGCTGTTCTGATTGGGTGTCCTCCACTATTCCATCCTCTAAATCACTGATTTAATTCTCTGTTTTATCCACTCTGTTGATTCCCTCAAATGTACTCTTCATCTCAGATATTGTATTCTTCATTTTTGACTGGTTTCCTTTTGTTTTCCATCTCCATTTTTGTTTTTTTTAATCTCTCTGTTGAAGTTCTCACTGAGTTCATCTACTCTTCCTCATAGTTCCTTTAGTATCAATTTAACCAGTGTTTTGAACTCTGCCATCTGGTAGATTGCTTGTCTCCATTTTGTTGTTCTTTTTCTGGAGCTTTGTTCTTTTCTTTCATGTGGGACATGCTTCTTTGTCTCCTCGTTTTGGCTGCCTCCCTGTGTCTATTTTTATGTATTAGGTAGGGCTCTTAAGTCTCCCAGTGTTAGTAGAGTGGCTTTATTTAGTAGGTATCCTGTGGGGCCCAGTGGCACAGTCCTGGGATGGGTCCAGTTGCAGGCCAAGTTCAGCCACAGCTTGTGCCCTTCCAGAGCCACCTGGTAGGAGTCACCATACAATCCACAGATAACTGCCTCCCATGCTGGACTTGTTGGTGATTCAAGGGGCCAAGCCTGAAACCAAGGCTGGCTGCCACTAGTACAGGCTTTGGGGCTGCTTAGCAAGAGGTATGAGGCATGGCAAGGCCAGATGCTGCTTCTTTGTGTTTTGTGAGCTATTGAGAGATTTTAGGAAAGTTTGCAGCAAGAGCCAAGACAGGCCGTTTGTGTGGAATAAACCACTGAAAGTGGCTTGGGTGGGCCCACAAGTTGGAAGAGGCAGAGTCTTAGGGAATCCCCTGGGCGGAGTGACTTTTGTTAGGCAGTTTGATGTTGTTTCACTAGAGGTGATGAGAAGGATTCAGAAAGACAAACCCGAGGGGGAGAGCATTCTGGGTGGAAGGAGCAGCATGACGAGTCAGAAAAGGTGGCGTTTGAATTTTGTCTACAGCATTAGTACTATGAGACCTTGGACAACAGATACTGAGGTATGGCACATATGTGTAGACATACAGAGATGAAAAAAGAACTGTACCTATCAGTTCCTGAGAAAAATCAAAATAGCTGGTATTCAGAGCGCCTCTTTTACATCCAAAGATCGGTTCAATTTTCCTGTCTGTCAAGCATTTGTTGAATATCACTGTTTGCTCAGCATGTATTAGGCATTACAGGGTGGATCACATAGAAGTGAAAATCATATTTTTAAACATGGAGGTGTGTATATTATAGCTGGGGATATGACTAATACTTGTGAAAAATTAGAATTATGATAGAAAATATATAAGTATGATACTTCGTGTGGCCCAGTCTCAGAGCTATGCGTTTAGGAGAAATAAGAGAGGGTGACTGGATTCAGTCCAGAGGGTTGGAATAAGCTGGATCCTGATAGAGCCAGATGAGGAGTCTTAAACTAGGATCCATGGTATGTTTCAGGGAGACTAAAATTTCCCCTAAAATGGTATGCTGCTTTGTTTGAATGCACAATTTTAAGGGCAGAATCTCACACCTTTTGTCTTATTTGTAAAACATTTTTTTGTCTCTCAAAACGTTAACACCAGTATGTACATGAATAAGAAGACAGGGCTTGGAAATTTAGTATAGTACTTGTAGGGGACAATGAGCAACCTCACCAAGATAAGCCTTCCCTCTTATGTGGGGCATCTAATAATGATTAAGACAAATTTGGGCTAAAGGAAAGCTCTAGGAGTAGAGAAGAGAGATTGGCCTTAACTCCTGTAATACCATGTATTGTGTACTGCAGTCTTTAAAAATTTTTATATTTGGTTTCTTAGGAAAACATTTCATGTGCTCAGGAAGAGATAATATATTATTCTAAATATTGTGTGACTTTGCCCTCTTGCTTTTTAACTGAAGGAGTTGGATTAGTAGAAATAAATTTTAAATGTAGCACTACTCTGGTTCATCAAATTCAAACTGAGCCTTTATCTAATGGCTGCTGAGCCTTTATCTAATGGCTGGGTGCTGCTGCCTTAAATTCGTCTCTTCTGCTCTGAGTTATTGATGTTCTAAGAGTTGCCATATTAGGTATTGAGGGGAAGTTGAATTCATTTTTTTAGTGGAACCAAGGTCTGTGTCAAACTCAGCAAGACTATAAGGCAACACTCACCTTCTATGAGATAGAGTCATATCCTTGTTTTATATCCAGATAGACATTGGTATTTTGCTTTCTATGTCTTGGCATCATGTCTGACCTTTCCTACTTCTCTACCTTCATCTTTCTTCACTCATCTTATGCTTTGGAATACTGAAGAACTTGTAGTGCCTGCATATGTCTTGGTGCTGTGTTTTTATTTATCCTTTGCTGCTGCCTAGAGCATCTTTCTCATCTCTTTGGGCCATCGGTTCTTACTCTTTAAGAACTAACTCTGTTGTTCTGTCTTCTAAGAAGCTTTCCACAAATCCCCAAATAAGCTTCTCTCTTTCATGCTTCTAGAGTACCCTGTGTTTCTTTCCTTCACTAGTTTTTAAACTATATTTTAAACTCTTTGAAGGCAGAAATAGTATTGTTTTATCATTAGCATCTAATAGCACAGTTCTCAGCAGTAAGAAACAACTGCTTTCAGGACTAGGAGAAATCCAGTATGACTCCCAGGTTTTTGGCTTAGCTGACTGGAGAAGTGGTGCTTTTCATCTCCAGACTGGATTGCATGGTCAAGGAAACAGGAGCCTTTTGCATAATTCTGATGAAAGATAGTGATTGGTTATATTAGAATAATAGCAAATGGTGAGAGAGAAGGGAAAACATACTTAGCTCTATTAAGATATGGTTTGATATATATATTAAATATTAAAAATGAGTATTTTGAGATATATTTAGTACTCACTGTTTAAACAGAGGGAGAGGAACATGATGAGATAGACACTAGATAAAATAAAAAATTAAGTGTGGAGTAAGAGAAATTATGTAGAAGTGATATTTGTAGTTTATATACTTCAGTAGAATAAGCATTATTATCTGGCTGGCTGTAATTAATGGCTTCTGTTATCAATGGCTATATGGTCTTTATATATTGCATTTGGTTGTGAAGGGACTCTGCTGTCATTCATTATTGATGATAGTCTCAGAACTGTTGAGTGGGGTTTGAAGCCTGGAAAGTAATATATGTGCAGAATGGCACTAATAGCAGAGATCTGTTCTTTAAAAAATTATTAACTAGCATAGATTACTAGTTACTTTGTTTTCTTTAGGTTCAACCTAATTACAAGCGCTTTCTCCCTCAAATAATTGGTTGTTTTAATATCTAGCTATACAGCTGTCTTGTTTAACAATAGGTAAAACTCTTAATAATTCAACAGTAAGAAAAATCCAATTTAAAAATGGGGAAAAGATTTTAATACACATTGTTCCAAAGATATACAAATGGCCAGTAAGCACATGAAAAGATGTTCGACATCATTAGTCATTAGGGAATGCAAATCAGAACCACAGTGAGATACCACTTCACATCCTCTAGGATGCCTATAAGAAAAATAAATGTACAGTCACAGGTGTTGATGGGATGTGGAGAAACTGGAACCTTTATACATTGCTGGGAGGAATATAAAGTGGTGCAGTTGGTTTGGAAAATAGTTTGGCAGTTCCTCAATAAACAAACATACAATTATCATATGACCCAGAAACTCCACTTCTAGGTATACTCAAAAGAACTTCAAATAGGTGGTCAAACAAAAACTTGTACACAGATTTCATAGCAGCACTCTTCACAGTCACCAAAAGGTGGCATTAACTCAAGTGCAAACCAACTGATTAATAAACAAGATATGTTATAGACATACAATGAAATATTATGAAGCCATGGAAAGAAATGAAGTACTTATTATACATGCTACAATATGGACACACCTTGAAAACATTTTGCTAAGTGAAAGAAAGTGGTCAGAAAAGGCTATATATTGTATGATTCCATTTATATGAACTTCCTAGAATAGGCAAGTTCAGAGACAGAAAGTAGATTAATGGTTCCCAGGAGATAGAAAAGGGGAGAATCGGGAGTGACTGCTAAAAGGTTCTCTTTGAGGTGATGAAAATGTTCAGGAATTACGTAATGGTGATATTTGCACAGCATTGCGAATATTCTAATAAAAACCTCACTCAGTTGTACATCTGAAAATGGTAAATGTTATGTGAATCTTATGGATGTGAATCTCAATGCTAAAAGAAAAGATAAAGAATACCAGTTCTAATGGTATATCTACATACTCTACCCTTTGTTTTAGAGACATGTGCAAAAGCAGTTCAAGAGATTCTCTTCACCTGACTCATTATTTCACAGCTCATGTTGAGATTGTTGAATATCCACTAATCTCAAATTCCCATGAGGTAGCAGAGCCCCATTTATATTGACTTTCTTTTTAAAACAAATGTAAATAGAAAGAGGGCTCCAAGGTGGGGAGTGAAGTGAGTGCCTCAGTTGCTAGGCAGTATGTGTTTTGCGCCCTATTTTTTTTACCACAAAAAGGAGAAGAAATCCTGCAGTGAGTAAAGATTCCTCTGCATTTTAGCACTGTTCTCTCTCTCTCTCTCTCTCTTTCTCTTTTTTTTTTTTTTTTACTGTATTTGGCTTTTGAATGAGGATGACAATGGAAGAGATGAAGAATGAAGCTGAGACCACTTTCCATGATTTCTGTGTCCTTCTCTGCAGTTATATATCCTGTGTTTAATGAGCTAGAATGAAAAAATATGTCTGATGCTCAGACATAGCTGCTTTCATTAAGGCGGAAAAAGAAAATCCAGGACTCACATAAGATATCATTATGAAAATTTTGTAGGAAAAAAAGTGTAGAAATTAACTTCATAGAGTCATTTCTTCGAATGGCAGCTGATAATGAACAGAGCCAGAATTCCAGGACCTAAATGAAAAGGCACGAACACTTACATTCTAAGATCCTAGATGAGCTCAGTGACATAGTGAGGTTTCTGCAGACAGTCAAGGATATAGCTAGTGCAGTAAAAGAAATTCTTGACATAGTAAATAATGTCTTCAAGAAGTAGCAAATACTAGAACCGCAGGGCACTTGAACACCAAAATAAGTTTATACAATACTCCAAAAGTTTCAGTGATACTCTGAAAATCTGTTTTAAAGATGGCAAGGCAATAAATGCATTCATAAGTGCCAGCCAACTAATTCATCAAACCAGCTTGATACTTCAGACCTTCCAAACTGTGGCCAGAAAGTTTTATATCTTAAGAGATGTACTTCTCAATGGCAATATCGATCTGCCTTTATCTGTAAATTTTAAAGTTTGTGTAACTGATCAGTCCCTCCTAATCAAGGATGTTACTGCCACCTCACACCATATTTTTATAAAATATAGCTTAATCATAATCTCACACTGAAGATTTTATATCACTTTTACTATTATCATTTCTTATAAGAATTATAAGCCAAAAGAATTTATGCCTTAAGGTGTCATTATATAGCGTTCATTAAAAGAATTGTAAATATTAGTGCTTGTTTCTGACATTTTAACTTGAAAGCGATATGCTGAAAGGCAATATATTTAACAATATTTTATGGCAAATATTAAATAAATAGTTTAAATTTGAAAAAAATTGAAATAGGGGTTTTTTTTTTTAAACTAAATCATGATCATTGTAAAAAAGTTACATAATGGACCTGTTGTAATCCTGACCCATGGAAATAACCCCTATCTTGGTTTGATGTGTAGCACTGTTATTTCTAAAGAGATTTACTTTCCAGCTTTGTGATATCTCTATTTAGAAGACATGAGAGTCCCTGGTCAAGATGGTGGAAGAGGTAAGTGCTGTGCTTGCCTCCTCCCATGACCACATCAAAATTACAATGAAATTATAGAACAGTCATCCCAGAGAACCACATGAAGACTAGCTGAATGGATGTCCTATAACTAAGGATATAAAGAAGAGGCCAAATCGAGGCTGGAAGGAGGGGTAGAGACAGAAAATGGGCTGGTCCTACAACCACATGTTGTGGTTGAGAATTGAGAGGAATATCTTGGCTGCAGAGGTTTCCACCAAAGGAACGAGGGGCCTCCGCCCCACAGAATGCTACCCAACCCAGTGATCCAGTGCTGAGATTAGTTCCCACAAGAGCTGGCTGTGAAGATCAGATGCGATCATGTCCTGTCCTTGTGAGACAGAAAGCTGCTAGAATTTGAAACGTCCTCTTAAAGGGACTGCACATAGACTTGTTCACTCACAGGTGCTCACCCTGAGCTCCAGCAAAGATAGCAGCTTGAAAGGTGCTAGAGACATACAGAGAAACTGATCTGTTTGAACTGTGTGGCTTCTGGGCGAGGGCCACCATTGTCCCTGTGTTGAATGCCCCTCCCCTCCCCGCCGCCCACGTGGCCTTCAGGGGCAGGCAGGCACCTAATCTGAATCTTCAGTAACCAGGTAAATACTGCTCACCCTGCACTGGTGACTCCTTGAGACTCTGCCGCACCTGGCTTGCACATTGCGTTTGATTCTTTCAGCAGCTGTGCCTCACAGGCAGCTTCAGCCTGGGCTGCAAGTTTTCTTGTAAACTCTTCAAGATCCGCAGGGTGCAGGCAGGCAGCAATGGCCTCAGTGTGCCCTATGCCTTTTCCAGACTGGCCACAGGCCTGGAATGGATGATAGCTGGCCTCTGTTTGCTGCATGGCTTCTCTCACATGCTCCAGTCCCAGCACAGGCAGCTACCAACTGCATTTTGCTTTGTAGTTCCTACCAGGTGGCCCTGGCTGGGCATAGGCAGTGGCTGAACTTGGCCTAACTGGAGCTCCTCCCAAGAGGCCTCAGAATCAACACACCCTGTGGCTAACTTCAGACCACAACAGCTGATTAGCTCCACGGATGGCATATTCAAAGGGTGGTCTTAGCTTGGATGAATCCCACTCCATGCAATCACCCCCAGTCAGCCTGTGAGTCAGCCCTACCCACTGATGAACAAACAGCAATCAAGGCTTAAATACAACAGGAGGATACACACAGTCCTGAGAAGGGACATCCTGGGGCACTGGCTCAGGCGAACAGGGAGATTGTCCCACTGGGCCGCACAATTCACCTAACTACATAAGGCTACCCTGCCAAGACTGGGAGATGTAGCAGTTCTACCTAATACATAGAAACAAACACAGAGAGGCAGCCAAAAGAGGAGTCGAAGAAACATGCCCCAAATGAAAGAATAGAACAAAACTCCAGAAAAATAATGAAACAGAGGCAAGCAATCTACTAGATACAGAGTGCAAAAAACTGGTTATAAAGATTCTCAACAAACATAGGGGAAGAATAGATTAATTCAGCGAGAACATCAACAAAGAGATAGTAAACATAAAAAGGAACCAGTCAGAAATGAAGAATATGATTACTGAAATGAAGAATACACTAGAAAGAATCGATAGATTAGATGAAGTGGAGCACTGAATCAGCGATTTGGAAGACAACTAGTAGAAAACACCCAACAGAACAGCAAAAATAAAACAATTTTTAAAAATGAGGATAGTTTAAGGGACCTCTGGGACATCATCAAACATAACATTCACATCATAGTGTCAGAAAGAGAGAGAGAGCAAGGGATTGAAAACCTATGGGAAGAAATAATAACTGAAAAGTTTATAACCTACTGAATGAAACACAATTCCAGGAAGTACAGACAGTCCCAAATAATGTGAACCCAAAGAGGTCCACACCAAGACCATAATTAAAATGCTAAAGGTTAAAGATAAAGAGAGAATCTTACGAGCAGCAAGAGAAAAAGTTAGTTACATACAAAGGAATTGCCCCCAAGACTGTCAGCTGATTTCTCAAAAGAAACTTTGCAGGTCAGCAGGGATGGACATGAAATACTCAGAGTGATGAAAAGCAAGAATCTACAACCAAGATTACTGGGCAAAGCTATCATTTATGACTGAAGGACCAATAAAGAATTTCCTAGACAAGAAAAAAATTAAAGAATTCATCACCACCAAACCAGTATTACAAGAAATGTTGAAGGAACTTCTCTAAAAAGCAGGGAAGAAAGAACATTAATGTGAATAATAAAATGGCAATAATACATACCTATCAGTCACTTTAAATGTATATGGATTAAAGACTCCAAAAGACAACGGGATAGCAGAATCGATAAAAAAAAAAAAACAAAAAACAATACCCATGCATATGCTGTCTACAACAGACCCACTTCAGAATGAAAGATACACACAGACTGAAAGCAAAGGAATAAAGATATTTCATGCAAATAGAAACAAAGAAAAAAAAGCTGGGGTAGCAATACTTAATTCAGACAAATAGACTTTAAAACAAAGGCTATAAAAACAGACACAAAAGAGGCACTACATAATGGTAAAAGGATCAGTCCAATAAGAGGCTATAACCCATGTAAATATGTACCCAACAGGAGCACCATGATGGGAGAGATTGACAGTAATACAGTAATTGTAAGAGACTTTAGCACCACACTGATATCATGGGATAGATTATACAGACAGAAAATCAACAATGAAATAGTGGCTTTCAGTGACATATTAGACCAGAGAGATTTAATTGATATTTTTAGAGCATTCCACCCTAAAGCAGCAAAATATACATGCTTTTCAAGCATACACAGAACATTTTCCAGGATAGACCACATGGTAGGCCACAAAAACAAGACTTCATAAGTTTAAAAAGACTGAAATATCAAGCATCTTCTCTGACCACAGCAGTGTAAAAGTAGAAATCAATTACAAGAAAATAAAAACAGAAAAATACACAAACATACAAACATACACAAAAATACAAACACATGGAGACTAAATAACATGCTACTAAACAATGAATGCATTAACAACAAGATCAAGGAAGAATTCAAAAGGTACTTTGAGACAAATGAAAACGAGACAATGCAAACTCTACAGGATATAGCGAAGGCAGTTCTAAGAGAGAAATTTATAGCAATACAGGCCTATCTCAAGAAACAAGAAAAATCTTAAATAAACCATCTAACCTTACACTTAAAGGAACTAGAAAGAGAACAGCATATAAAGACTGAAGTGCAGAAGAAAATAGTAAAGATCAAAGCGGGATGAGATACAGAGTCCAAAAACAAAACAAAACAAAAGATCAATGAAACCAAGAGCTGGTTCTTTGACAGGGTAAGCACAATTGATAAACCTTGAACCATACCCATCAAGAAAGGAAGAGAGAGGACACAAATAAATAAAATCAGAAATGAAAAAGAAGTGACAACCGACTTCACTGAAATACAAAGGCTTAAAAGAAAATACTATGAGCAACTATATACCAACAAATTGGACCATCTGGAAGAAACAGATACATTCCTAGAAACATACAATTTTCCAAGACTTAGGCAAGAAAAAGCAGAAAATCTCAACAGACAGACTGGTAACTACTAACAAAATCAAATCTGTAATAAAAAAACTCCCAGCAAACAAAAGTCTTGGACTGATAGCTTCACATGTGAATTTTATCAAACATTCAAAGAAGAGTTAACACCTATCCTTCTCAAACTAGTCCAAAAAAATTCAAGAGGAGGGAAGACTCCCAAGCTCATTTTATGAAGCAAGCTTTATCTTGATTCCAAAACAAGACAAAGACACTTCCAAAAAAAAAATTATAGGCCAACATCCCTGATGAACATAGGTGTGAAAATCCTTGTCAAAATATTAACAAACCGAATTCAGCCTGACGTTAAAAAGAACATACGCCATGATCAAGTGGGATTTATTCCTGGGATGCAAGGTTGGTTCAATTCAATTAATGTGATACACCACATTAACAAATTGAAAGATGCACATCATATGATCACAGCAATAGATGCAGAAAAACGTCTGACAAAATCCTGCATCCATTTACATAAAAAGCCAAGCAAAATGAGAATGAAAGAAACATACCCTAACATAACATATGACAGACCCACAGCTAACATCATACTCAATGGGGAAGAAACTAAAAGCATTTCTCTTAAGATCAGAAACAAGGCAAGGATGTCCACTTTCACCACTTTTGCTCAACATAGTATTGGAAGTCCTAGCCACAGAAGTCAGACAGGAAGAAGAAATAAAAGACATCCAGATTGGAAAGGCAAAAGTAAAACTGTCATTATCTGCAGATGACATGGTGCTATATATAGAGAACCTTAAAGTTTCTGCCAAAAAACTACACTAAGAATAACTTTAACCAAGGAGATAAAAGACCTGTACTCGGAAAATTATAAGACATTGAAGAAAGAAACTGAAGAAGACACAAATAGAAGGAATCGAAAACCATGCTTGTGGATAGGAAGAATTAACATCATAAAAATGCCCACATTATTCAACTCAATCTGTAGACTTAATGCAATTCCTATCAAAATAACAATGGCATTTTTACAGAACTAGAACACATAATCCTAAAATTTATAGGGAACCACAAAAGACCCTGGATAGTCAAAGGAGTTTTGAGAAAAGAAAATTGGAGGTATTATTACACTATCTGATATCAGACTGTACTCTAAGACTATAGTAATCAAAACAGCATGGTATTAGCATAAAAGCAGAAACTTAAATCAATGAACAGGATAGAGCACAGAAATAAACCCATGCCTATATAGTCAATCTATCCATGATAGAGGAGGCAAGAATATACAAGAGGATAAAGACAGTCTGTTTAATAGATGGTGTTGGGAAAACTAGACAGATAAATGCAGAAAATGAACCCAGACCACCTTCTTACACTACATACAAGAATAAACTCAAAATGGATTAAAGACTTAAATTTAAGACCAAAACGATAAAATTAGAAGAAAACATAGGCAATAAACTTTCTGACACTGCTCTCAGTGTCAGAAATATTTTTTTCTGATATATCTTCTCAGGCAAGGGAAACAAAAGTAAAACAAATGGGAGTGCATCAAACTAAAAAGTTTTTACACAGCAAAAGAAACCATCAGCAAGACAAAAAGACTACTGACTGGGAGAACATATTCACCAATGATATGTCCAATAATGGGGTTAATATCCGAAATTTATAAAAACTCATACAATTTAACACACACAAAAAATAAGCAATCCAGTTAAAAAATGGGCAGAGGACCTGAATAAGTATTTCCTCAAAGAGGACTACAGATGGCGAAAAGATGTATGAAAAGATACTCACTGTCAGCAATAATCAGAGAAAAGCAAATTAAAACCACAATGAGATATCATCTCACACCTTTCAGAACGGCTGTCATCAATAAGTCAAGAAACAACAAGCTTTGGTGAGGAGGTGGGGGAAAAAAAGAACGATCATGCATTGTTGGTAGGATTAGAAATTGGGGCAGCCACTATGGAAAACTATGGATATTCATCAAAAAATTAAAAGTAGAACTACTATATGACCCAGCAGTCACACTTCTGGGTATTTATCCAAAGAAATCCAAACACTAATTTGAAAGGAATATGCATTCCTGTGTTTATTGCAGCATTATTTACGGTAGCCAAGATAGAAGCAACTTCAGTGTCTATGATAGACTTAAAGAAGTGGTACATATGTACAATGGAGTATTTACTCGGCCATAAAGAAGAATGAAATGTTACCATTTGCAACAACATGGATGGACCTAGAGGTATTGTGCTAAGTGAAATAAGTTTGAGAAAGACAAAAACCATATGATTTCACTTATATGTTAAATCTAAAGAATAATATAAATGACCAAATGAAACAGACACAGACTCATGGATATAGTGAACAAACTGATGGTTGCCAGATGGGAGTGGGGTTAGGAGCGTAGGTAAAAAACGTGAATGGAGTAAGAAGTCCAGTTGGCGGTTACAAAATAGTAAATGGGATGTGAAGTTCAGCATAGAGAACATAGTCAATAATATTGTAATAACTATGTATGGTACCTGGTGGGCACTGGATTTATCTGGGGACATGACTTCTTAAATTATATAATCATCTAACCGCTATGTTGTACACCTGAAATTTCAGTCAACTGTATTGAAAATATTTTTAATGGAAGAGATGAGAGAGAAGGAAGTTTAATTTTCTTCTTTACTCAAGGAAAAATATTATTTAAAATTGCTTTTATTTTTTAACATTTTCTATCTAGATGGTATTTTGTTTTAAACTTTATTTTTTATATTTTATTTTATTATTTTATTTTATTTTATTTTTATTTTATTTTATTTTATTTTATTATTTTATATTTATTTCTTACTGCTGAAGTTAACGAATGAGAAACTTTATTGAGGCTCCAGGGCCAAAGTGTTTGGGCAGGAGGTTGCCCTGCAGGCCATGGAGGTGGCGAACAGGCCTTATCCGACTGTGTTCTTGTGGTGCAGGTTGTCAGTGAAGTCACACTTCTTGGAGCAGGTGACAGTTGCATTTTTGGGTGAGCTGGCGGAGGGAGGACTGCAGATGAAGCACCAAGTGCAGGGTGGTCTTTTTACAGAGATCATAATCTGAGGGAGCACGGCCATTCCTCCAGCTGTTTTCCTACAATATTAGATGCTGCAGGTCAGGTGGGATACCCTCCTTGTCTAAGATTTTAGCTTTGACCTTCTCAGTGGTGTCCCTGGGCTCAACCCCAAGTGCAGTGGTCTTGCTGTCAGGGTCTTCACAAAGATCTGCGCCTCCTTGCAGAGAAAAAGCAATTTAGATGTTATTTTAGAGTAGCTCTTTGTCCCATCAACGTACCAACAAAAACAATAGCAGTAAAAACAATGACAACAACAAAAATAACAGTAATGAAAAAATACCATAATTTATTGAATGCTTACTGTGTACAAGGTACTATGCTAAGCACTTTTTCTAATTTTTGTAATCCTATTTAGTTATTCCCATTTATGAAGCAATTGAAGTTTAAAAAATTAAGCAAGGCATTCAAAATTACACAGCTGGTACATGGTAGAGTTGACATTCAAACCAGTTCTTTCACTACAAATACTGCATTTTTAGTTACTGTTCTGTTTTGCCTCTGCTTATAATCATTCCTGGACTATCTCTGATACCTACCAGGACCTCTTCTTAAAGAGATTGAAGCAAGGGTTGAGATAGAATATAGGGCAGTTAGAATATTGGCATTATGATCATGTTATTTGTTTTGTTGTATTTCTGGCTTCCTTTTTTTATGGGGTGTACACAGGAAGATTTTGGTTTTGACTGATGAATAAAATTAGTCTACTTCATATAAACAGCAGCCATAATCACAAAATAAGATTTAACTTACTTTACATATCCTTTTCAAACTGTAGCATTTATGGAATATCATCCAGACTAAAACTTTCTATGGATCTCTGACACTACACTCCATTGGCTCTCTGTCTTTCTGATCACGTCGTACCCTCTGGGTTCCCTAGCACCTTGGGCATACACTTGTTTTAAAGCTTACTGTGTTATTTTGAAATCAGTTATTCGTATGCCAGTCCTTACATCTAGACGGTGAATTTTTGAAGAACAAAAATTGGGTCTCATTCTTTCTTCCAACTCCTTTGCCTAACACAGCACCTTCTGGGCAATAGACAACCACAGTGCAAATACACTGCACTAATTAAACTGGGATACTTTCTATTCCTCTTTTTTATATTTCTGTGCTTTTGCTGGTATTGTGTCTTCTACCCATTCTTCAAATGTCTAATATAAAATGCTGGTTCTTCCATGAGGCTTTCAGTCAGCTTCCTGCACTGTTCAGCCTCCACCAAAAGAAATAGTTTCCCCGTCTGAACTCTTAATAATAGCACTAGCATTATTCTTGTACCCTACTAAGTCATAAGTTCCTTGAGAGCAAGGTTCTTGCCTTTGTTTACTTGGCTATTTTGCATTAATAATTGCATTGAATATATATAAGTTGAATTGAATATAAATTAATGTTTTAATTTTTTTAGCTTCAAGGAAATTGGTCAAAGGACCATCTTGTTAAAAATTCTGCGTCTGCATTGATCTACAAGTAAATGCATTCAATACAGAAAATATGTAGATTTAATGATGTGTTTATTTCTGGAACTTCAGTTTAGGAAAGATTTTTTTCTTTCATATTTACATTTTTTTAAAACTATATTTACCATTATTTGTGTTGACCCTCTGCCTCCTTTTCTAGGGCACCGTCTTCAATCTTGAGTCCGAGGAAGAGGAATACCCCGGAATCGTTGCAGAAGATAGCAATGACATTTATATACTACCCAGTGATAACTCTGGACAAGTCAGTCCTCCAGAGTCTCCAACTGTGACCACTTCTTGGCAGTCAGAGAGCTTACCTGTCTCCCTATCAGCCAGCCAGAGTTGGCACACAGAAAGCTTACCAGTGTCCCTAGGTCCTGAGTCCTGGCAGCAGATTGCAATGGATCCTGAAGAAGTCAAAAGCTTAGATAGCAACGGGGCTGGAGAGAAGAGTGAGAACAACTCTTCCAATTCCGACATTGTGCATGTGGAGAAAGAAGAAATACCAGAGGGTATGGAGGAGGCTGCTGTGGCGTCTGTAATCTTGCCAACCAGGGAGCTGCAAGAGGCGTTCCCTGAAGCCCCAGCACCCTTGCTTCCACATATCACTGCCACTTCTGCGCTCGGAATGAGGGAACCCGACACAGGAACGACTGCAGCTGAGAAAGTCAGCCCAGCTACATCTTTGTTCGTAGAACTTGACGAAGAAGAGGTGAAAGCCGCAACAGTTGAACCTATCGAACTGAAGGCGGAGGTGACCCCTGCTCTGGAACCCACAAAAACACTGCTGAGTACAGAGGAGGGGAGTGTAAGGAAAGAGGGTGTTACAGAAGGGGCCTCCCCCGCTGGAGAAGAGAAGAGCGTCCCACCATCTGAGGGCAAGTCTGTACTGTTGTTTGGAGGGGCAGCTGCTGTTGCCATTCTGGCAGTGGCAGTTGGGGTAGCATTGGCTCTGAGAAAGAAGTAGGTTTTTTCAGAAGAGAAAGAAGACAAAAGGATATAAAGTTTTAAATATATTACCCGATTTGGAACTGCTAGCAGCTGATTGGACATTTGTGGTATACTCTTGGATAACTGGGGATTTCTGTTCAGTAAGACAGTGGGTTGATCCACATATTAGGGATTAAGGTAGAGGGTGTTCATGTGTCTCTGATCGTAAGTTCCCAGGGCCTTGGCTCATACTAGATTCAGGATCTTCTGTGTAAAGTACTCCCTCTAGTACAGGGTTTCTCAACCTTGGCATTAATGACATCTTGAGAATTTTTTGTTGTAGGAAGCTGTCCTGTGCGTTGTAGGATGTTTAGCGACATCCCTGGCCTCTACCTACTAAATACCGTAGCACTTCCCCAGTCGTGACAACCAAAAATATCTCCTGACATTGCCAAATGTTCCCTGGGGGTAAAATCGTTCCCCTGTTGAGAGCCACAGCTTTAGAGGGAGAGGGTGCATTTAGGGGAACCTGGGGTAGAAATTCCCAGCCAAGAGGTCTTAGCTGTAGGCTCCTCAGCTGTCTTGGTCATGCCCTTGGAATTTCATCTCTCCTGAAGAACCTGCTGTGTTTTGCAGCCATCCTTTTTTTGGCTCTTCTTTTCTTCCCCCCCTTTTTAGTCCTGTAGCGTGAGGGCGCTCTCCCCTCACGTCTCCGCAGCCTCTCAGGTACCACCCCACTGCTCCTCTTCTCCCCTGAGTTCCTTCTGAGATCCACGGGGGGAGTGCTTGCTTTATCCCTGTCAAGTCCCTGACGCTTCTTGCAGCTCCCCCTTGTAAAGATGCTGCCTTTAGTCATCTTTTAAAAAAATCAGTCTAAAACAAGAGACTTAGGGCTCCCTGCCTAGGAGTAAAATGGCAAGTGACCATAGATAGAGCTTTGTCTCGTCTGGAAGTGGGAGGATGGCTTAGATGACCTATGGCGCGCTTCTGGCCTCTTTGTGTATGGCCACCCGACTGAATTCATGGCTACTTCCCGGCAGCATCTCCGTTGCTGGATGGTCACTGTCTATAACTTGGGCTAGTATGTTTTCCCAGGATCTGGCATCAGTCTTCCTGGTCATCCAGCTCCTTTGCAGTCCTTACTGGATTTTTATACTTGTGCTTACAGAATCATAACTCTTATTCAATACAGAAAGTCTCCTAAATATCTCTGATATAGTATGAAAAGAGAAGCTTGAAATTCTTAGTTACTCTCAAGATTCAAGTTTGGCTTTCAGAGTTCAAGAACAGAAGAGGCTTCTTCACCAAACTCGCACAGTCCAAATGCCAGAGGGATAAACCAAAATGATCCTAATTAGTATGTGCTCGTTGAGAATCTGCATAATTTTCTTTATCTGGCTGATCTCATCCCTTGAGAGGGTGAGACTCTTTCCATGCCTGAGGATCAGTGTCACTATGCAGGACACGTGCTTGATATAAGTCATCTCAGATTTGTCTTAGTCAATAAATGTAACGAAATTTTAGATCCTGAAATTTGTAATAAAATTACTTTACCTATCCTGGTCACCAAAACTTGATGTTCTAAATGCTTTTTTTAAAAAATTATTTTTTAAAATTAAATCTTCTCCCTAAAGCAATACTGTTCAAAAGTTGGTCAAGGAAAGTTTTGAAGTGTGTTTGTGTGCCTTCTCAGCTTTATCATGTGTATATGTTCTGAGTTTTAGTGTTCCAGTGAGGGAGTGATGTTTTAAGGGTTTTGGTGGACCTTGAGTCATATAGATAGAGATGAATGGGGGAAATGGGATTAGTGTAGCAAAGAATTTTTTCCTCCTTGGGCTCTGACAGTTACACTGGATTACTCTATTCTGATTGCTATTTTTGTGTTTGCATAGATAGAGTAAGAACAAATCAGATGCATTTCTGAGCTGCTAAGGTAGATCTGTGGCTTAGGATATGTGGGTCTGTGTTCTCCACAAAAGGAAAGCGTAAGACGTGTGATACAATGCTACCATGTGCAGCTTTTCGGCATTTTTCCATTTGTTGAATATTAACCCAAAATGATTTGGCCAATTGCATTTTGCTGGGTAATGATAGATACTCTTTTCCATTGGCTTTCTCTAGATTGGCTCATAAATTCCTGAGTAATAATAGTATGTGTCAGTCTGCACATTCTTCACTTCCTTATCCTCTGCCTCTGGCAGTAGAAGGGAACACCCTAATAAGGGTTGCTTTTTACAGCAGCTATTACATTTAAAAGAAAATTATTTCTTACCCTCCCTTTCCTGGTAGTTAGCTGTAGGCCACTCCTTGCCCTCTGACTTAGGTAGCATCTAATCTAAGGTAAAGGGAAGATTCAGAATAAATTCAACTTGTTTATGGAACTCAGAATTAAGAATATCACCGTGTTTATCCTTCTTCATTCTTTGAACTATTGAGGAATTTTGTTAGTAAGTCCTCCAGAACTCTTCATAACTGCTCTACTGAACGTAATGATTTCTGATCACTTGGCAAAAGCCAGTGGTTTCTTGAGAAAAGTACCAGAATTAAAGACTGAAAATTTATCCTCTCTGTAATAAAGTAATTTGAGGCCCAAAGAAATCAGTATCTACAGTGTGTGCCTTAGCCCCGGGACTCTCATGAACGCTGCCCTCTAGAAAGCTTTCCAGATGAAGAACAACAACTGTTGACCTCCTGGTTCATGCATTCACCACCGAGTCATCCTTGATACCTTCCCTTGCTTGTGTGCCATCTCTTGTATCAAATGTAGCCACCAGTAGGGCGAGACCACTGGACAGTGGGCAGCCTTCTTGAAGGCAGGAGGCTTAACATGGCTGCACTCTGGAGGATGAATAAATTTCTAGGTAGTGAGGGGCAGTGCATCTTCAGCTGGTAGTCAAAAGGATGCAACCTTTCTTTCCCTGAACTTTGGTAGGCATATATGTGACAAATCTGCAGTATTTTTCTCACATTAAGTTTTCCTGGGAGAAATAAACAGCAACTGAGAGATGGTTTTTTTGAACCATAGCTCCATTAATTTCCTGTGGAAATTAATTTCCTCGGCCTTTGTGCTAATTCCCTCTACTAATATAAAATGTGTCCTCCTCGCCTTGTTTTCTAAAGGTATGACACATGGACAAAGGTCATACCCGTAGAATTTTAAAATTATTTTGAGATGTTTTATAGAAATAAAAGACATTATAGGTAAGGAATTTTCTTCTCTTTAATTTCTTATTGTCTTTTTATACAAGATTATCTTTGAGATGGTGGTATTTCATCAAGAGGGCCTGTGGGCTATCTGATCACTTTATACAGAGTTTCTAGCCTCTGAACCAGTCCCCTCACAAGCAGTATTTCATTTAAAGTCTCAGCAACACACTTAATGCCTGAAAGTTTCCTTTCTCTGGAGGACCAAAATGTGCCATCAGTGATAACCACCCGGTATACCATTCATCACTGAGGAGGTTCAGCGGAGATGGGTTTGACTTTAGGGTGCATGTTTTTTCCATTTTAGAAAAGCCTTTTCCTTAAAAAGTGAGTAATTATAGTTTTGTCACATTTTGAGCATATACTATATGCTAGAGATGGTTCTAGTACCCTCACATGCCTTTTTACACCTTCAGTTCTGACAGCTCTTCATATTCGTTTTATTCCATTTTCACAGGTTAGGGAAACCTAATCAGTTTAATAACTTTTCTAAAGTCTTCTAGCATAGGAGAGGCAAAGCACTGATCTCAATTTGACTCCAAGTCTAGTGCTTTTTCCAGTTTTACTTTTTTTTTGTGACTGCAAAGCAATATTGGCAGGCTCTCTGCACACAGCTGTGCCAGCTGTCTATTGCACAAGGGCAGCCTGGGTGCACACGTTGTCGCCCTGGACGGGAGCCTTCTCTCATTGGTGTCCAGAGGCCCCACATAGGCTAGTCTAAATATTGAGCATGTTGTACCAGAGAAGCATGAGGTCATTCCCCATTTCTAACTATACTAGATGTTTTCCCTTTAAATATTGAATGAGATGCCTTAGAGTTATCACTGGCACAGATCTTTCATTAGCTTTCTTAGTTAATATATTTGATAAATATTTCTGCTTATAAACAAGGGTAAGGCAGTCTGACACAGGAATCGTCACTGAATGATTTGAAGGCACCGTGACACTTTTCCTCGTCTGTTCCTTTCTGTCCCTTCTCCCCCGCGTATGCCATGTGTTGTGGGGGGAAACGGGATACATCTAGGCATTGCATGGCCTCTCAATACTCGAATTGGTCACCAGCTCAGTCAGAAGAGTTGACCAGGCACAGCTAGAGGCACACCTTGCACGGAAGCGGACAGTAGGTGACTTACCAGTGAGAAACTTTCCATCTTGGTCCACGGTACACTGAGCAATGTAACGCTAACAGTAGCCTCATCTAAAGAACACCAGTTTCCTGAAATTCACTTTTTTAGTTAACTCACATATAGCCCTTCATGGAGTGAACTGTTGTTACTGTAATACATCCCATTCCTTTACACGACTAGCCTCTACCTAGCTTGTCATCAGGATCTTCCACATGTGAACTGTTTACACAAGAACCCTAGCCAGGCAGCTGCTCCATCGTAAGCTCAGGTGGAATTGTTCTCAGGTATATTTAAATGTAAGGCCTTTAATGTTAACATGTAGCTGCTGGCTCAAGGTGATTCTTGCTCTGTTCTCACCTCTCCTGGAGGGAAATTTTATAATGATAGCGCTCACTTCCATGTGTTCTTTGCACCACTAAATTGATTAATATACTATTTAGAACAAAAGTTTTCATATCTTAAGATTCCTAGTTACCTCCTTCCCCAGGAAAAAAAGGAAGTTGAACGTCTTCCCTGTGTAAGAGTCTGGAATAACTTGGTTGTTCCTGATGATTTCGAACAAGAGAATTTGTGTATGACTGGTCCTTAAAGGAAAAGATAGAACTTTTTCCTAGACCTGCATTTTCCTATCGTAGTCTTCCATTTTTCCTTTAGATTAAAAGTGCCTTTCGAACTACTTCATTCCTTAACTGAATTAAATTTAATATTGGTTCTAATGCTCTCATCTCAAAATTTAAATGTTTCTTTTTTGGTAATTAAAAGAAGTGTGTCACTTAAACAGCATATATTCCCTTTTTCTGTCTGAGGTTCCATTAGCTCTCCTTACTGCAGCTCTGATTTGCTCATTATGGGTTATCCTGGCTCCTCCCTTTTCCTCATTATCTCCATTTGGCCAATCTACTCATCAGGGGAAAGGGACAAAACCCAAACCTGTGAACTGTGCTGTTAGAAGCAATGTGCTGGGAAGAACACATTGGAGGTTAAAATAAAACAAGATTTGAAGATAACTGATGGACTCATCTTTCTATTCATATGCTCTTGACTTAGGAGAAATCATTTCAGATCATTAGTCTTGTAGTCTTTGTAAGTACATACTTGGTTGGACTTCAGGTTCTGAAAGCATGATCATAACATCCAAAGGACACTCCATATTTAAGTTCCCAGTCAGCACAGCCAGTGGAATTGTTGGAAAACAAGAGCAAGCACGCTCTGGTGCTGTGACACTTTAAGCAGCCCTGAGCATCTCAGCAGTTAATTCTGGATCCTAAAAGGTGAGGTCAGGAATGATTTGACCTGAATACACCAAATATCCCACCTGACTTTAATATATGCCAAGCATCTTTTGAAGCAAGGTTTTTATCTTTAACTAAGGAATTTTCCATTCAAATATTTAGAAAATAAGATGAAACACATTCTTTGAAACAGAATGTGTTTATATCTCTATTATATCCACAAGGATTATGTTACCGGTGTAAAAATCAACCAACTTCCAGGGTATCCCTGAGTCATGGCTGGGATGTAGTTCAAGATTGGAACACTTCTGACACAGAGACATCTTTTTACGATGCTGGCTTGGGGAGACAAGGTGATATTACTGCTCTACGACTAAGGTGTATCCAAACTGGTCTAGAAAAATTACACCGCAACGCATATGAACTGCATTAAAATAGTGACCTAATGTACTCATTTAAACAAAACAGTGGAAAGATGCTGTAAAAGATTGTCTGAATTATTTACTGTTTTAGAGCTCTTTTCTCTTCCATTAGCTTAGAGTTGACTACTTGTATTTAAATTGCTCCTAAAATATCTTACCCTAGTGATAGACCTGCTCATACACGTGTACAGATGTATACATGTTATTCAACCTGTTTCCACTGTGATATGAATCTCTTAAAAAAAGAGTCCACTACAAAACAAAAAACATGACTGAAAGATTTATTTACAAATGACGGCCTTCATACTGCATGACAACATCTATTTGCTTTTAATATTTACAACGCTGCAGCTAGCAGATTAAGACCCAGCCCTGCTGCGGTATGTACTCAATGCTGAATGATGGCCAGTCACTTTTCTTTTCTGAATTGCTGAAGGAACAGAAAAGTGTTTTGGTATCAAGGAAATATTGATTAGTATTTCATTATTCTTGTTTATATGCTTCTCCGAGTGTCATGTTCATAGTCACAAGACTGCCACTACAGAGTAAAGATAATGTGTGGTATGGACGCAGCATCCACCATCAGCCGTGTAAACGGAACTCTAGGAAACACAGTTGCTGGGAACAACAGACAGTGTGGCACTGTTCTATATGCAAGTGCTCCCAGGTTTATTTGTTCCTACCTAAGGGATTTGATTTTGTCATTACTTGTATTCTATGTCTCTAGGAAAGGCAACCATTCAACTGTTAAATTTTTAAGTCTGTTTTTTCATCTTTTATACCTAGAAAAACCTATTTTCTCCTGATACAGCCTCTTAGGCATGGATGAGCTGAGGGGTACACCTGGAAAATAAAAATATAAGATTATTAGCAGACATGGTCCATGGGATATATGCAGTCGCTTCTGGTACTCCGCCAGCTTAAAAATTGTATCCATGCCTTGACTTCTTGGAAAGAGAAAAGGTGCCTTTAGTTACCCGATATTGGAAACTACGTGACATGGGCCTTTAAATTACTTTCTCACCATTTAATTGCCTATGGTTCTTCTTGGCTCTAATAAAAGGGAATCAAATTGAAAAAAGCCAAAAATGTTCTGAGGCTTGATTTTCCCACTGAATATAGAACTTTTGTCCAGAACCTCCTGGGTCATCTGGTTTCTAAACAGGAAGACTGATACTTCCCTAGTATTAAGATGGTCCCTATCCTGAGAGGACTTTTTCATTTGTAAAGGGTATGTGCATTCCTGCTCTCCTCACACACGACAATGACAATGTCCGCTGTAAGACTATGCCCCAAGGTTGCAGTTTAATAAACAGTAAGTTCTTTTTTAAAACAAAACATTGTTTTTTTTCTTCTGTCTTACGATCTGTTTTTAAATGTAATTTTCAAGTGGGGACCTATACAGCTGAAATAAGATAAAGGCACAGTGTGTAGATAGGTTAAGAAAACGGTATGAAGCTCGTTTAAATGTGTTCAAGTTGACATTTTCATTCAAGTACATCAATGTAGAGATTTCCAAATGGGTCACCAGCTTAAAACATCATCTTTAAAACAGTGAGAAATAAATAGCTATTATCTCGTGCCTACTGTCTCTAAGAACTTTGTTTAAATTGTCATGGCTCCATCTCCTATGCTGTTGACACCTTATCAAGTTTGACCAGACATGATTTGCAGTCATCCATTCAGTCCATCTCCTAGAGCAAGAAAGGAAAAACAACTAGAATTAGCTAGTCTAATTTTTTTTTACCACCAAAATATCTAGTCATATTCCTGACTTTTCAAAAATTTTTTATGCCTTTTTACTGTTGTCTCTCCCTCTTTCCCAACTTGTACGCGATGACCAGGTTCTCTTTTTCTTGTCCCCTCACAGCAGGGACACTTTTCCCATTGTGGCCCAGTGAATATTTCGGGCTCTGTAGGCCATATGATCTCTATTATGATGCTTCAATTCTGATGTTATAGTGTGCAAGCAGCATAAGTGAATGAACCATAAAACTGTTTCAATAAAACTATTTTTATGAAAACAATCAGCAAACCAAATTTGGCCTTTGGCTATAATTTACCAGCCTTTGTAAATGATTCTATTTCCTTCATTTTTAACAAACATACATTGCATTTATTAGAATATACATTCAATTTCTATGACAGATCATCTAAATGTGACTTATACAAGAAAGTTCATTTCTCTAATTATATGTGAGCAGTCAACACCAAAGTCTTGGGACTCAGGAGCCTATCTTACTGGTCCTTGACACTAAGGTATTGCCTTCACCTACCCCACATCCTCAGATAGATTTCAGCCCATGGACAAGGCCAGGGGCCAGTAGGGCAAATGCTCCTGTGTAGGGACACGGTGCAGAAGATACATCACTTCTTTCTGCATCCCCTTCATCAGAAGTGACAGGTCATGTCTGGCTTACGAGGGAGCTTGGGACATGTAGACAAGCCAAGAGGCCACGTACCTAGCTACAAACCCTGCGATAAGAGATGGGGAGGGCAGATATTGGGGGGGTCTAGAAGTCTCTGCTACAACTAAAATTTTGATGTTCTGACTTACTTCGAGGATTAGTTAGAATCTATAACTCCTCATCCAATCAGAACAAAGCCTTTGGCACATATTTAGCACATTTAAAATCTTGTTCTGTTTTAGAGCATCGGGGCAAGATGACAGAGTAGGCAGAGGCAGTGTGTGCCTCTTCTCATGACCACATCAAGATTACAGCTAAACTACAGAACAAGCATCGGTGAGAATCACTTGAAGTTTAGCTGAACAGAAGTCCTACAACTAAGGACATATAGGAGAAGCCATGTTGAGACAGAAAATAACAGATAAGTCCCACAAATGTAAATAGTTCTCAACTATACAAGAAGATGCCCAACTTCACGCGTAAAAAAAGAAATGCAAATTAAAAATAAGTAAAATCCAGTTATGTTTTTACTATTGTCATCTCCCTAGATCTGGGTTCTTTGAACTTCCATTAAATTTTTGGTGCCTCCACACCTCGAATTTAATAGATGAAACTGCTTTATTGATGATCATTTTCTAAGGTCTAAGGTCTAAATCTGCCAGTCTGATTTACAAACCAGAATTCAACAAGAACTCTAGTGCCCTAATCAACAGAAGTGAAGCTGGGGTTTGTACAGAATCACATTCTCTGGAGCCCTGTCATCCTAATACATCCTGCATGCTACCTGTTGCACCAAAGTTTTTTTAAGAGCAACTACATGAAACAGGCTTTCCAGGTGCTGAGATCTGGATAGCTGCATCTACGAGACCACTTCGAGTGCCAAGACGTATCTTAGTGGGTCTGAGGAGTCAAGACTGTTTGAGCCCTTCGGTGTTTGGTAAGCTGTTAGTACAAGACTGCTTTTGACATCTTGCTCACTTACTCCCCCATCAGGTCATTGTTGGTCAACGCTGCCCAGACCGTTCTCGGGCTTACCTCCTTCCAATAATTAAGCTTGTTTAATACCTGAGTTGAGATTTACATTCATTCTGTTTTAAAATGTCTGTATAACTGGAGACCACAGCAAGCAGAGAATGCTTTTACGGCTCATCAGTAAATATTAAGAGGGTAAGATGCCTGAGTGACACAAAATCCCAAATATCCACTAACATTTCACAGAAAATTCACAGGAAAGACATATCCACTGAACCTTCGGTTAAGTCTGTGAAGCCAAAGCACCAGGCTTTCAGGACCATCTGGCCTTCTTGGGCAGCATTATGAAGAACTGTGACTTTTAATACCCTGGTTATGGGACAGGTGTTTTTCTCGGGCAGGTTTTAGATAGTTTTCCCCACCTTTTTAATCTCTCCTTTTGGTCTCTGTCCCATCATCCTTGGTAAGCATGTTTTAAAAGAATTCGATCATACTCATTTGCGTGACAAGGCAAAGTTGAGAGCGGACTAGGGGGGCTCAGCGTAGGTCCCTCAGCCACTTCCTTTCATTCTCTGCATGTCTGTACCACACTATTACGGTTCTACCGAGAGCATAAAGTAAGCCTTTACCCGCTGACAGGAGCGCATCTTAAACATAAAGTTGATAAAGCTCCAAAGGACATCAGGTGTTCATTACCACCTCCTACCACACAACTTCCTTGCTTGTCTTCCCACCTGGGCAGGAAGGTTTGGGACAGTGTTCCTGTGGCTTTGTCATCAGAAGCAGAAGGGAGGGAGAAAAGCAGCCCTGAGGCAGAAGGCTCTGCTGGGTTTCCAGAACCCAGAGGGGACTGGATGTGGAGAACAGGCAGAGACTGAGAAGGTTTAGTGAGATGCCGAGGAGTCGACATCACGGGTTCTTACATTTCTCACTAAGTTTCTCACGTAGGTGAGCAAGTTCTGGTTAATGAAGTTCACTGTTGTGTGAAAGACACCACGGAGCAAGCACGGTGTGTGATCGGCCACCTTTTTGGCCAACACCATGGTCAACATCAGCATGGTCTTCTCCTTCTCCATGTCTTTGGGATAAGTCTTCATGACCTCCACCAGCGCAGCAGAGAGGCCATTCTTTCGGTCCTGCACGGGTGTGAAAACAAAGGGTTCGCATCGAACCTAGCTCACTGAATTCCTCCCTGTGAAAGGACTCCGCCATGCTCTCGTTCCAGAGGGGAGTATCTATTAAATAGCTGAGGTGGTTACAGGAGGGAACGAGGAGCAGTTCCGTTTTCAGAGGGGATGGAAAGGGAGGCCTGCGCTGACTCCCTGGAGTGGGACACTCGCTGACCAAACACGTGGTCGCTGAGCAGCGTGTGTGCACAGGACACTGATGGAGCTAAGGAAGCCACGTCATTCCCTGTGTCTACGAACTGAGAATCAGTTCACTACCCAGATGGCTCAGGCCTACTTACTGGTGCAGACCCAGCTACAGAGAGGGAGGAGGGGGGCTACAGGTGACGTTCCCACCGAGTAGAAGAGGCATGCCAGAGACCATGAGAATCGAAAGGACCTTCAGGCTCATGATTCTCACGCAGTATTAAGTTAACGTTGCGGGAGAGGTTCCCAAGGCAGAACATCGCTAGATGCTTGTAGTCTATGACAGCTGATGGAGAACATCAGACAGGGAGAGACCAGCTGATGGCATTTTTAACTGACTCCCTACAACTGAAGGAAGTTATTTCTGGAAGAGCCATACATTTTGTTCACCTTTTTGGAGGCTTTTATCCCCAAAGTCTTGACTCAGGTTTCCTAAATGTCAAGTAATTTAATTCTTCTGAGAGATAACTGACCATGCTATAATTTCTATTCCCAATTCTTTTGTGGACAGTCACAAAATGTCATTGGACACTGGTCTGTCTGACAGGAAACAGGACAGACCTTGTGGTTTGAATGACAATGGAAAAAGCCTTCACCCTTCCCAGCTAACCCAGAAAGGGCGCTAGAGGGTTTTCTCACTTACCTCCTCTGACAGGTTCACATTCAGAAATTGCATTGCCAGGTTATTCACCACTCTTGGGGGGATTCTGGCGTCCATCCTGTCCCCTATTTGGGCAAGTTGCCTGGCGATATTCTGGATGATTTCCTCTTGACTCTCAGACTCTGAATGTTCAGGCAGGGGCAGCAAAGACAAAGCAGATTCAGACAATGGCCCTGTTCTACACCCTCATTCCTCTCCACCCCGCCCTGGAAAAAGGAAGGAACCCTGCTCTGGAACAAGGCCAGCTCCCGCGTCCACAGCACACCACTGGGTCCCAGCTGAACACTGGCTCCGCTCTTTAGAGCTGCAGTGTGAGGACTTGAAGACCTGAGGCTCAGGGGAGCGGGAGGCCGAGTGCCGGGTCCAGGGAAAGGGCCGGAGTAAGCAGGAGACTGGCTGGAGGAGTGGGCTCCTTCCTGAATATAGGTTCGACATCTGCCCATGAAAAGGGTCCGTGATACTGGGGCATCTAGGACCGTGGGCGCCTGAGGTATGAACCAGGCAGTAGGGTTATGGCTGCCAGTTCTGTACGGCATCATTCGGCCTGTCAGCGTACCAAGGCTCCGCAGTCAGGCTGAATGAGAGCCCCGCCTCTGCCGTCCCCAGCCACGAGACCTGGCCACAACCTCTCCCACCTTCCTCACAGTGCGGCTCTGGAGATCCCCGCTTCTCGAGATCCATCTCAGTCAGCACCCCTCTGTCTTCACTCTGACCTGCCTGCGAGGCTCTGTACAACCCGTACAGCCTCTCCAACGGGAAGTCTTCCCACTTACCCCTCACCCCTTTTCACCCGGCTTCCCCAGAGAGCAGGCTCCTTCTCTGACTTCTTTTAGCTCTCCTCAAATGCCACTCAGTCCAAGATTAACACCCCACTCTTGCTGCCACATCTTCTCTTCCCCTCTCCCCCTTTTCCTTCCTTGATGCTCGCTACCACATAATGCATCACCTGTGTTCTTTGTCTAACTCCCTCGCCAGAATGTGGGTTCATAAAGGCTGTTTTAACTCCATTTTGTTTATTGCCAACTACGCAGCACCAAAAGCACTGCAAGGAACATAGCAGGTGCTCGATAAACAGCTGCATGAATGAACGAGTAAATGAACAAACCCTGTACCTAGTTCCTACTGCTATTTCTCCCATTAAATCTTATATATCTTCTGTGCTTGCAACCTCCCCCTGGCTTATTTCCGCGGGACAGAAAATTCCTCCTCGCCCCAGATGAGCTATCACCACTGCCCCCATCCCCCATCCACTGGCAGCTCTCACCTCAGCACAGGCGTAACTGTCTCTCCTCCCCATTCCCACTGCCACCATGCCGTGTGGGCTCTCCACTGCCTCACATCTGGATAATCACGGTATCTCCTCACCCCACTCTCGCTGCCCTCCAGTCCACTCGCCACAACATGCTTCGGCAAGCAAGGCGTTTGTTTAGGTGAAGACTCAGGAGACTGTTAAGAGGAGTAAGTGAGCGCGTGTGATCTTGGAGTCACTGCCTCCTTGTATTTCGTGCCCTGGGTGTTTCATTTGCTGCACTGCGGCGCTGACAATACACGTAGCTACAGTAAGACATCACTTCCCTACTCAGAACCTTCCACACGCTCACCTCTGCTTAAGGGACAAGTCACCACCCAGCTTCAAATCACCCTGGACTTCCACTACTCCCTTCAAACATTCTAGGCAAACTCAACTATTTACAGTACCTTTCACAGACCATGTTCAGGGTTTTGCTTTAGCTAATGCCATTCCTTCTTCCCAATCTTTAGACCAAAACTACACCCACCTCCATGGTCCAGCTCAATTCAGTTGTAGCCTTGACGTTTCTTCCTGATTTCCGACAGAGAACAGAGTACCCATCTTCTCCCTGATTCACTAACTTCCCCACCCTTTTCTGCCCTGTTTTGGCAACTTCAGGAGTCGCAGCTGATTCACCGGTATCCAGCCGAGTGAGTAAATTCACCGATGAAACTGGCAGTGAGAGCCTCTACTTTCCCTTTTGCTTCCAAATCTTCTCAGGTATTTAATGTACATACCAGTTTTCTACCAGAGAGTGATGTTAACTGTACAGCCCAAAATCACTTTTGCAAAATTACTTTGCAGTCTGAGGACAAGGGACAGTACAGAAGAGCTAGTTCTGGTTATAATGACTCCTGTAGCAGCTTCTGATAGCAAAGCTATTCCTCCTGTCCCTCACCCCTTCTCAAACCTTCCCTAAAGGGGATTAGGTGCTCTTATCCCAGTTTAGGGTCAGCCAGAAGACACACCAGCTGGATTCTAAAGGAAGAGAAGGTCTTTGGCCTACGCTGGCTAGTGGGGAACTCCTGGCAGATCCCCATCCTCCAGAATGAAGACAGAGCTGGAGGTCCGAAGGCTGGACCAGCTGCTGTTCTCCCACAAGACCACCAGAGGGCAGTGCAACCTCCTATGTCAGGAGGTTTCAGGGCGGCAGGATTTTAGTGCTGCTTCTAGAGCAAGCCTGGGTCCAGGCCCTCAGTCTCCTTAGGTTTTGAGGGCAGTGATTTCGACCAGGGCGTATATCAACGTCTCCCACCTTAGAACACAACTATTCAGGCAGCTGGAGTAGGGCTCAGGGCACATGCATTTTGAAAAAGTTCCTCATGGAATTCCAGTGTGTACACTACAGAAAACCACTGTTCCAGGCCCTCATCTGGACGTGGCTGAACCTCAACACGTCCCCCAGCCTTGCTCCCTCAGCCATCTGCAGAGGACTCTGTCTGTCTGTGGAGGCAGCACCGGTGGCTAAAAGCAGTAAAACCTGAGGCTGGAGGATGGCACAGGACGCAGAGAAGGGAAGTGAAGGACGTCTACACACTGATGCACCTGGACATAGCGCCGCAGCGGGAGGGCGAGGGGGCCCAGTAAGGCGGGCCTGGAGCCAAGTCCCGGCTCGGCCGAGCCCAGCTGTTGTTGTCAGAGCTCGTCATCTAACCTTCTCTGGGCCCTAGTTTCCTCATCTGGAAATGATGTTCAGAATACTTCAATGCCCTTGTCCTCTTGTGGATAATTACAAGCCATAACACATATAAAATCAAAGTGTAAAGTGCTATACAAAGCACCGTTATAAAGAAACTGAGTAGGTTTCAACCAACTGAAAACTCAGCTAGGCCTGCTGCACTGGTGTGACACACACAGACACAGACACACACACACACACACACACACACACACACACACGATGGACAGGAAGTGTGCGAGTGGAGGCTGAGCCCAGAGATCCCTTCCGGCACTTAGGTTTTCTAAATGTCCCTGGTGACAGCAAAGCAGAACAGGCCAGGGCCAGATGCCTACCTGTCTCCTCTCTTTCCAGGACGAAGTGGCTGCACCGGTTACCGTCTGTCTGCAGTTCATCGTCATAGTCTCCCCGCGGGTAAGCTGGCACAGGCAGCTCATGGCCCAACACCTCCAGCTCTTTGTGGAAATTAGAGTTGCAGCAGTTTTGGAGGAAGCCAAACACCAGCAGATCTGTGATGTGCTCATGCTGAAGGCATGCACCATTGCTGACCTGAGGAGAAAGGGGGCGTCAGGGAGACCTGTGGGAACCTGACCGGGGCCGGGGCCCCTCCTGTGGCTGAGCTGGCAGAGCGGCTCTGGGTGCAGTGGGGCCTGCAATAGCCTCACCGGCCCAAGAGATCTGAATAAACCCTGAGGGCATAAAAACTCTTGCAAGAGGTCTCAGTGGGCAGAGGCCAAGTCTGCAGTGCCTGTTCATAGATGCCAAAGAGATAGTTCCAGTTCTACACAAGGTAGTTCCCTACCATTTGCTGGATATCCTACCAACTAGCCGGGGTGAAGCTCCAAAGGCTATTTTAGGGGAGTCAAGCAAGTATCATTTAGATGCCATCCTTGTATCTACATGCTTTTGCCAAGTCCCATGTGTCTTTTACCAACTTCAGCCCACCTTTGCTGCTATGCATGTGGACGGAGTAGCTCATTCTTGCCCCAGCTCTCCTTTGTGGGCCTAGGATGGTATTGTGCAAACAAGTTTTCCATAAATACTGGGTAATAGTGACCACAGACACTATCTGCCCTTGAGCAGGCTTGGTTTACTTCAGGTAAGCATGCGCCTGAAGTAAAAGCCACAGAGAGCCATGAGGATGCCTGCTGCTCCACCCAGAGGGGCTGGTGATCTTGGCCCACTGGCTCTCCATCTGTGAGCAGCCCTGTGGCAGTAGCTCTGTGCTACAGGAGACAGGACACACATTTCTGGTGTGCTGACTGCACCTGGGACAGTGTTCTTGGTAAACAAAGGTGAGTACTTGTAGCATCAGCAACCAGATATGCTCAGAACAATTAAAGACCCAGGATAAAAGAAGGAATCATCTGAAAAGCCAGGGATATTGACACCTTCCCAGAAAAATGCAAAGCAAAATTGATGGGTGGTACGAGGCTGGCAGAAGAAAATGAAGGTGCAGATAAAATCTGTTTCTATCTTCTAAATCCTTAATATTTTTCACTAGAAATATTAGAAAACATTTAGGGAAGTTTTTAGGGGGTAAATGGTTTTAAATAAATAAAATCCATAGAATAGGTGCTTATACATTGTTATTTAGATTTTACTTCTCCAAAATTACTCCTTAAAAAGAAATCACTCCTAAAGAAAACGAACAATATTGTATGAAAGCTCCACTGCCAAATCGTGACAGTGAGGCCAGGGGCATGAGACGGCTTAGAAACTCAGGGACAGGCTCCATTTCTGCTTCCTGGAGATGTCCTGGTTAGCAGAGAAGGGAGGAAGGCTGGGCAGCGATGGGGCGTGAACCGCAACCCCTGAAAAGAAACGTTCCAGTGCTGACCCCCAGTACCTACGAATGTGACCTTGTTTGAAAACTGGGTCTTTGCAGATGTAATGAGTTAAGATGAGGTCACAATGGGTTAGGCGGGCCCTAAATCCAAGGAATGACTAGTATCGTTATAAGAGAAAGGAAAGAGAAATGTACACACAGGGATGCACAGGGACAATGCTCCATGAGGACAGACTGAAACTGCAGCGATGTGTTTACATGCCAGGAAACACCAAGCACGGCCGGCCACCTCCAGGAGCCAGGAGCCAGGCATGGCACACACTCTCCTTCGGGCCCGCACGAGGAACCAACTCTGCTGATCCTGGATTTCAGACTTCTGATCTCCAGAACTGTGAGGTAAAACGTAACTCGACGTACCGTACTTTGTTCTAACACCTCCAGGAAACCAGTATAGGTCGTCTTTATGAGAGGACTTCCTTTTGATCTAGAGTTTGGGAAACAGGTGTCCAGAATCTGGATGCTGCGCAGTTGTCGCCACCAGCGACGCCAGATCAGGTTACCAAACGCCAGTTCAGTGAGCTCTGCCTTGCCCATGTGAAAGGACAGAACTGGCAGCAGGGGGAAAGGGAAGAACGTCCCCTGTCAGAGGACTTGCCCGGAAGCCAAGAGCGGAGGACCCACGAAGTCGATGTTTAGTGCCAGCTGGCTGGAAAGCAGCGTGGACAGACTCTGTTTTAATGAGCAGGCTGGACTATTAAAATGGCAGCAGGTTTGAAAGACTGACAGTCTTTAACTCCTAAGAAAGCAGAGCTCGTGATGAGCTGAGTATGGAACTATGGCCTCTTTTGATCCTTCTAGGTCATAGGAAAAAACTATGTTAAATGATTAAGACTTAGGAAGTCTTCCTGGAAATACTACAAAATGGATCTAAAGGAGGCAAAAAAAAATTTCTCTGCTATAAAATTAGTTCCAGAAAAAAGACAGAAAGCTATCCAATGTATTTGATAAATCAGAATCGCCCTGGTGCCCAAAGCTGGTGAAAAGAGCACCAAATAAGCAGTAAAAAACAAACAAACAAACCATTTTCTTTGTTTTTCTAAATATCAGAAAAGTCAAAGAGTGATAACAATATGGACAAACAGTACCAGACAAATAGTTTTTAAAAATGTGAAACTCAAGACTGATATTATAGTAAGCGAAGCCAGACACCAAAGGACAAATTCTACGTGATTCCACTTCTGTGGGTACTAGAAGTCGTCTGCTTCACAGAGACAGAAGAGTGGGAATGACAGGGCCTGGGGTGGGGGGTGGGGACTCAGTATTCACTGGGGACAGCATTTTAGTTGGACATGAAGCTGTTCTGGGATGGATGGTGGTGACAGTGGCACAGGAGGCTGCATGTACGTAATGCCACAGAGCTGTACACTTAAACATAATTAAAATGGTAAACTTTACGTCATGTATATTTTACCACAATTTTTAAAAACTGAGGAAAAAATCAAGGCCGAAAAGTAAGAAAAATCTACAACAGGAAGAAAATTCTGAAGGCGGGGGGAGGCGGCCAAACTCCATCATGTCAGCGAAAACTGCTCAGTGTCTCCCTGGGAACCCTGACCCTGTGGACACTGGGCAACTTGTGTCTCAGTTTTCTCACCTTGAAGGGGAAAAGAAACCCACTGGGTACAACTGGGAGAAATGACAGCCACCTGGCTGCAGGGAAGGGCTGTCTGGAGGGACGGAACGACGTGGGGGCGAGCGCGCCTAAGTTGAGGGGCTGCAGGAGCATAACTTGGCAGCGTGGTCTCTCACCCGCAGACACCTCAGAATGCAGAAGAGGGGACAGCTGTGAGCTGGAAGGGACGACGACGGGCAGGTGCAAAGGGCACAGAACAGAAGAGCACTTTGGCTTCTGAATAGGCCTTTATCAACAAAGGGAGCTGCCGAAATCCCTTCTGTCCGGCAACCAGCATCTCTACTGAGCCTGCAACGCTCTCTGGCCCTCCAGCTACCAAGTGGTTCCGTCCTTTAGAAGGATATTCGACATGACATATCAAGACCCTTCCAGGAACCAGGTACTGCTAGTGCTCAGAAATTCAGAAACTGTGGGCCTCCGAGTTTACTGACCACCAAACCCTCAGCCCTCTGCAGACCCCTCCTGTGGCGGGCGGCCGGTGGGGACAGCAGAAGGCTGATGCACTCAGCGTGGGCAGGGAAGCACCCCGGGGCTGGGGCCTCAAAGACATGACAGAGCTTGGCAAAGGAGAGAAGAAGAAAGATTAAAGCAAGCAGATGGATAAAGATCTTTTGATTAGATATGCTATGATTTTGCTTCCAAGTTCTTTCAAGGGTAAGTACAGACAAAGCACAGTTTAGGTACCATCCTGCTCAAGGCAGGAGGATGGGCTAATGACCTCTGGGTGACCTCTACACAGAACTCTATAGCTTTTAAACTGCTCTCAGATCGGAAAGGCTCCTTGCAGCCAGGCAGATGGAGGGGGAGGCTGCGCAGAGAGGGGAAGAGGAAGGAAAAGAGAGGCCAGGGAGAGCACAAGGGACGAGAGAGGCCCTCTCTTCTGTTTGCTGTGCCCCGGCCAGCTGGGGCTGTGTGGCCCCTCCTGCAGCGCCGCCACACGAGCTGGGCTGGGTCCACGCCGCACACACAGACAGCGGGCCGGCCTCAGCTGCCCTCACCCCTCAGCCCTTCTCCAGAAGCGTCTGACCTTGGGATCCATGGCACGGGCCGCTGGCAGCTCAACTGGCTTCTGGCTTGCAGGTGTCCAAGGCAGCAGCCTGGAAGAGGACAACAGACACACAGGGTGGGCAGTGGGCCCTGCAGGGACGTCCCTCTGCAGGACTCTCAGGAAGAATGCCAGGACACCGTCCTGGGCCCCGGCTCCAAAGTGCCCTAGCCCCGCAGTGGTCCCCCTCGCCGTGGGACGCCAGCAGCAGCCTAGTGAGTGGGCTCTGCAGCTGCCCGCAGTAGAGACGGCCAAGGTGCCGAGGGTACCCTCCAACTTCAAGGTCCACTCTCCCACCCGAGCTCATGATCCCAAGACCTCACCACCCAGGCAAGGAGGGCAGGCTGGTTCACGGATACTTTTTAAGTAAACACTTATATTAGTAAGTTCCTTACAAGAATGAACTCAGCTGGTAAAGTGTACATAGCGGTTTTCAGGAAATCTGTTTTATTATTACTGTGATTGGTAACAGGGCCACTGACACAACCACTTCAGCAACAACCCATCCCCTCCGTGTACGGCAGTTCTCAGAGCTTCACGTGATCATCTCCTTGTTCCGCACACCATGCTGACAAGTAGGCAGAGTAGTGCTGAGGCTGACTCAGTGGATGAGATGATAAAGTTTAGGGAGTGAGGAACAGCCAGGAGGCTCATTCTCTCCACAGGCCCCCATGGGCAGATAAAACGAATTGTTCATATGGAAAAAGCTCCTGTAAAATGTTTATAATGAAAGAGGAATAATATATATGACGATTATACAAAAGATTAAAGCTTCCATATGGCACATATTCCAACTAAATAACCCACATACACAACTGACTGGAAAAAAGGCAATTGGGGATTGAGTTAAAAAGATGAGGACCATAAAACGGAATATATACAACCATAAAAAAGAACAAGCAATCTGTATGTGCCTTTGTGTATGTGCATCTGAGAGACGTTCAAAGGGACTGAACAAAAGTTTCTGCAGAACATCTTCAAAAGACTACTATCCTAAAATGTATTTGCTGGGGTACGTGTGTGCTTACACACGACATTAGGTCGTTGTGTAGGGCATAAAGCATTCACATCTGGCAATTCCATATGGCTCCTAAATACACAGGAGGGAAAACATGAACAGCAGAACCAGCGCAACTCCAGGAAGGAAGGATGAGGCTCCCACCACGGGCAGTGGAGGACTGAACAGGGCCTGCGCCAATGGGGGCGTGTCTTGCCTGCGGCCAGCTGCACAGAGGTGCGCTTGGGACAGTCACAGTCTCTGCACTGCCAGTTCCCCGTCTGGGTGCAACGGCTTGGCAGCTGCCCACAGCTACAGGATGCACCTCAACCCTCTTGGAGCCTGGCCGAGCCCGTCCATCGCTGGGTGTGTCGGGAGGAGAAGGGACCAAGCTCAAAGGACTCTGGGGGCACGTGGACAGACAGGGAAGCAACAGGACACTGGCTCACCCACGGGCCCTCTGCAAGATAAGAGAAAAGGCCGGAGCCATTAGCAGCATTAGGACAAAGAGCAAAACAGAACACACCCCTCAGGAAAAGGCTACAGAAGCCAAACCGTGTCTGCAGAGTCACTGTCAAGGTAAAGGGACAGTGGGCAGAACCTGGCCTCAGCCCCCATCATGTTCTCTCAAGAAATCACTTCAGAAACCCACGAGGGGAGAGACAGCACTGAAGAGATAATTCATATAAACAGATTTGATTTTCTTCCAGACTTTCATATATACATCCGCATCCTCAGGCAGACTTTCAGGCTTCTGCATTCAGCAAATTGTGATCATTTATTTTTCAAAAAAATTTTTAGTGCTTATATAATATTTTCTTGTGATGTTTATTCTAAGCCAGGGGTGATTTTGACCTGCAAGGAACATCTGCAAGTGTCTGGAGACATTTTTGCCGGTCACATCTTGGGAAAGTGCTACTGGCACCCAGTGGGTGGCGGCCGGGGAGGCTGCTCCCTGTTCCCCAGTGCCCAAGACAGCTCCCGACAGCAAAGAATCATACAGCCCAAGTGTCAACAGTGCTGAGGTGGAAAACCCTGTTCTAATTACGTATGCACCGAAATATCATAAACCTCCTATTACTGGACATTTATCCTTTGAATTTTTTCCACCATTAACTACAGGACTGTGGTGAATACCCTCGTGTGGCGTCGTCCTACGAAATCCAGAATCGAATGAGATAGTAGATGCCTGGAGCACCAGCCTGTATTCCTACCACTTCTGGCTTTATTCCTCTGTTACTTAAGAAGAAACTCAACAAGTCACTGTCAGCTGTGGGTGGTACCAGGACAACGGGGGTAAAGACCCTCTGAAAACCTCAGAGGCTCCGACTCAGCCATGGCTTCACCCCCAAGCTCTAATTCCTAACCAAAGCTGCCAGCAAGGAGAATTCATACAGCCAAGAACAGATCACCTCTTAGTTCTAGATCCAGTGGGACATGGCCAGGTGGGCAGAACTGGGAAAAGAGACAACCCTCGCCCCGCCCCGCCCTGGCCTTCCCACTGAACAAGGCTCTGGTCATCAGCTTTGGGAAACATGCCTGTGATGACACAGCCTGAGCTGAGGCTTTTTATGGGTTATTTCTCCAAGCTCCTACCACCAACCCCCCCCCCCACCTTTTTTCCCAGTCAAGGATTCTAGGTTACAGAGATAACAAGTGTTATTCCTCATAACCACCATCAGCTACTGACAGTATCCGTGCCAGGCTTGCCTTTATGAGGATAAAGCCTCGCAGGGCAGCCTCCCTTTGCCAACACGGATTTGCCTGTGTCTTCCCCACCCCACCCACCTCACTATGCACCATGCAGACCTCACAGTCACTCAGCACTGCACAGGAGAGCACAGGCCGCCGAAGCCGGGAGACCCCACCCATCCCTGGCTCACTTCATCAGCTCTGTCACTTTGAGTGTGGTACTCATCAGTTAATCAACAAGCATTTTGAACTTGTTCAGCTGTGCTTGGAGCTGGAGAAACAATGGTAAAAATGACTCACAGGTCCCTGCCCCAAAGAAGCTTATTTACAAAAAAAATAATAATACAACTATAAATGTTATTTTTAAACATGTGTGTGCTGCTTTAAATACCCAGTCATTAATGTAGCCATCAAACATTCATAGTGCCTACTGCATCCCAGAAAAAGCTATATGTATCTGTTTTTACAGTTATATCTACATGTCTATAAAGATACAGGTGTTTTCAGAGAGAGATAAAAATCAAGGGACGGAGCATGGAAGCTGATCCTGACTGGGGACCCGGACGAGGAAGTGCCACCTGGAAGAGCAGGCCAGGGGAGACAGTTTTCGTTACCTTCCCGGGCCTCGGTGTCGAGGAAACAGTGAAGAAACAAAATGGAGTCACCACAGCCAAGCTAACAAAATTACTTCAATCCTGATGGGCCAAAACATGAGGGACAGGTTTTTGGTGTCTGAAAACAAGTTTTATTTAAATAAGGGCTTAACTACGTTACCTAACATTAAAACTGAAGGAGAAAAAAAACAAATCAAAAACCAGCTTGTTGAGTTTCATGGTACTGAGCAGCTGTTGCGAGTCTGTTGTAAGCTCTGCGTGACTTTACATCAATTTGAAATTTGTTCTCTGTCACAACTTTAACACTGATAGAAGCCTGGCCTCACACGGCAGTGTCTGGACATCAATTAGCTGGGACATGTCTAGTCAAACAGACCTCGTGGCAAGCCAGGTGTCCTTCCCCAATTAGAGGGAAGGTGGCTGTGCTAGGCAGCTGAAGATAGGTTAGAGACACCACGGGATCTCTGACACCAAAGGCTCCCTCTAGGGGTGCAGCTGCCACTGCTGCCTTCCCCAGCCTCTTCCCCAGAATTCAGGGAAGGCTGGTCAGGTGGCGGTATTTTCCTAGGGCCAGGAACTCTGGAGAGAGTGGAGGAGCTCCTGGACAGACATAGCTGTCTGGGATCCTGGGGTTCTGCATCTGGCCGAAACATCACTTTATTGTTTTGTTTCAGGCTGACTACTCGGCCAGGCACCTACTGCTCGACCTTTGTCAAGGGACTTCCAGACTAGACAGCATGGCTCTTCTCAGTGTATTGCATGAAGGAGTTAACACTAGTCCGGGTTAAAAGCAGACCCCAAATGGTTACATTATACAAGCTGTAAGGTTGGAAACTTGTGACGAGACAGAAGGGAAATTCTCTATGGAATTCTTCTATGGATATAGTCCTCAGTGCCAGCAGGAAGCAGAGCATCACCTTTATTTAGCTAGCCTGAGGACTTAAACTTTTGAACTTTCCAGTTATAGATCGATGCCCAGACATGTATCTATACCACAGACAACCTTCTGAAGAACTTAAGAAAGAATATTCATGACATCTGGAAGATCACCATCTTGGACAAATCCAGAAATTCAGAATACAGGACTGATTCTTCCCAAGGATGTTCTTTTTACTTTAAGAATCCTCAACCTTTCTCATTTCTTCAGAACACCGTGAGTGTTGCCTGGTAGTACTCCCTACGTTACAAATCTTAAGACCCTTGAATGAAAGTTTGTCACTTAATTACAGCGAAGCCTCCAGATTCATAAAGGCTTGGTCCACAGTGTGTACTCCTCAGAAAAATAATGAATTTGGAAAAGGTGGATTTCCCTCCCTAATTAAATGAATACATGTTAAACATTTTATTTAACTCAATATTTAATGGGGGAAACAGTAAGATGTTAAAACCATTCAGAGGGATCAAAGACCCATCCCTGCTGGGCAACATGAAAGCTGAAGGGAATTTACAAACAGGCAAAACTGGTCAATATCCACAAGGAGGTCGACTAAGCAGAATTCACTGCTTGGGAAGAATCAGTCCTGTATTCTGAATTTCTGGATTTGTCCAAGATGGTGATCTTCCAGATGTCATTTCTGCATACAAATCACTGCATTAGCATCAGTTTTCTGCAACTTAGACATGTAAAATAGCTCAAAGACAATGAAAAGCAAAGAAAACTAAAAAGGGTACTCTAGTCAGAACATCCAGTTATTTGGGGGGGGGCGCATTTTACAAGCTTTCACAATTTTTCCTGACAGTTTTCTTGCCTATGATAATCATCTCAAAGATGAATCTTTGACAGAAAAAAACAGGCTGGTCTCAGATTGGCAGGGTGGTTCGTACCTGTGCAGCAAGTGTTCATTACCACCTAGGCCTCCTTATGTTTCTTTTCCAAATTTAGTGCCATGCAATATTGAAAAACTACCAAGGCCACAAACTCAACTTCTACTGGAAATTTTCCTAAGGGATCTCAGACTGGACCTTAAGCATGTCTATTACTTGCTATCCTGAGGATAGGAAACCAGATCTAAGTAATTCTACCAGGATCCACCTGTAGTTCCTATAAATGTGAATGAATTTCTCTGTGAAAACAGAAGCCCCACGAAATGGAAACTAAAGCTACTTATTCAGATACTTGCATTCAGAAGAGACTCAGAGGCAGGCAAAGGAGTGGAAAGCTTTGCATCGGGGAAAGGGGCTTCAGGTGTGCACCATAGTCGGCTGGTGGACGAGGGAGCTAACGGTAGCTGACTAGGAGCAGAGGCCCCTCTGTAACTGGTTAGGGGTGCATGTCTTTCTCTGGGTGGTCCTAAATTGGAAGCAGGGACAAAAAAAAAAAGGGAAGCTGTTAGTTATAGGAAACCTAGTCCTGGCCATTTGGAGCTGATTGTTACAGATATTATTTTTAGTTTCCTGTATTGTCACCAAAGATAGTAGTCTGAATTCCTGCAAGCCTGATGTATACAGCAGGCTGCCTTCCTGGGCTGGTTGTCATAGATACGGCAGGTAGTTTCCTGTGCAGGTTGCTGCAAGTTATGGGTTAAAGCTCTATTGTTATATATCATCCGGCCATTGTCCATTTGTATATTTAGTTTCTCGCCTCTCTTCTTCCAGTCCCCCAGATATCTTAAATTCTCGGGCATGCCGGTAAGTGACCTTCCTTGCCACCTACAGGGCTGGTACCCTGTAACCAGGAGTCAGGCCAGTTTCCCAGGAGGGCTTTGAAGGCTCCATAAAGTCAACCTTAGTTCCATGAGAAGTGTCTTATCCTAGCTGATTACATGAGCATCATTCAGAAATATGACATTCCAAGTAAGACCTTGATAACACTACCTATTTGTTCAATTTTACCTCCCCAAGATGTGTCACTTTGCTATATGAATTATTTTGAGCTGAAGGCAACTGAGACCTTGAAGCTCTTGAGAAACATTTACCTCTTACTTGAAGAATTTATATTTGTGCCCTTGCCCATAAGAGTTATCATGAGAAATAATTTTATGGCTCATCTGTATAGCAGGGCAAACATCTCATTACTAACACCTGCTCTTCTCATCCTGTGGTGACCCTCCTCCCCTCTGAAGCCTCCAGGCCGTTACCTCACCCTTAGCGCAGAAAGCCATATAGACCTCATTTTCCTTTCTGTCTCTGAACCTCTCATGTGCGTGGGGTTCCCACACATATGTATACAATTAAATTTAGTATTCTCTTGTTAATCAGTCTCATGTAGACTTAATTATTAGATGAGACAACAGAACCTTGAGGGTGAAGGAAAGTTTCTTCCTGCCCCGGAGCTGGCACTGTGAGCAGGACACCTCGCCAGATGGACCCTGCTCACCCTGAGACTGCTCAGTGGAAAGCCCCCCGGGGCCTCGAGCATGAGCCAGCAAAAGCAAGCATTCTAGCAGGGCACACTCTGGATCTCCACCTGCAGGTAGACAGAAGCAGAGTGAGAAATGTTTTCTCTCCCTTTTCTAATTTAGATTAAGAGAAAATACTCATAAAAATAGTTTCTTTGGCTTAGCCACTCTTGGTAATTTGGTACAAGTACTCATGGGCTTTGTGAATTGTTTTCCTGTCTCTGACATCTCTCCTTTCATCCTGTTATATGTCAGGAGAGGTTTTTCCCTCTGGCCTCCACCATCCAGAGGGTGTACTTGCCAGGGCACACCTTGCTCTGTCTCGCTGTGCCAAGCTCAAGCTCTCAAGGGAGTTTTGTCTTTGGTCATTTTTGCCAGAGATAGTAAAGATGGGGCCCCTTGTTCTCATTTGCCACCAGTCAGAGGATGCATATGCATTTTATAGGCAGCAGAGTAGGCTATGGATCTGAGCTTAGGGAATCTGGACACCTTATTTAAAAGGGGAAAAAAACACATGATTCCCTGTGTTTTGGAATGGCTGTTTCCAACCCTCAGAGTGAACTTTATCTTGTGAGGGTTGCAACTTTTTGCAGCCTTTTTTGTGGATGCTTCTTGCATCAGTAGTTCTTATTGATTTGAGTTCTTGTTAAGATCCTACTCATTGAGGTCAGACGATGGACCCTTTGAATTGAAAAACATTTCTAACTTAAAAGGTAAGCAAGAAAAATGTTTTTACAGAGCTCTCATTGTTACAATGGCTAGTCATTAAGACTACATTAATGAGATGGAAAGGGCAGAAATTAGAACAAAAATCAAAGTCCACTCAGATCTCTTCCTATTTGCCTTCAGACATTTGCAGATATATATTTATTTATTTTTTTTTTAAAAAAAGGTCAGGACATTCAAAGTAAAATTGTCCTGCACTTAAAAAGAAAACAAAATAAAAAGGATGTCAAAATCTCACTAAAACATAACCTAAAAAGTTTATATTATAAAAATTCGACTTGGTTAATTGAAAGGCTGGACGCTCCAAAACATGGCCCGACTCAAATGTGGGCCAAACTTTATTTTTACAGCTGGGGTCCCACCAAACTGCTGCTGGTCCTCAAGGAAATTATCATCTAAAATTACAGTGGCTATTATGAGGAATGTTCCAGTTAGATCGTTCAAAAGTACACTTAACAGCAAGGGCTTCCAAAGCAAACAGAACGAGACACTTATTTTACAATACTGACAAGGTTGAAAGAAAGAGAAAACAGAAAGCAGAGTCAGGAACTCGTCCCAATAGGATGGAAAGCTTTAGTCATTAAAAAATGGGAGAAATAGAACAAAATGAAAATTAATGGGTTAAAACAAAGATTTTACTATAATACTACCTAAGGCTGAATGGGCCATAGTAAGCCCCTGATTGTCTCCCAACATTAAAGGGCCCCAAACAAGTCTGCTCTAGTTACCCCAGTTTGGAGAAATTTAAAAAGCTGGAAGGCAGCAGATATTAGGAGAAACCTGACCAACTGCCTGGGGCAGCAGCCAGGCTGGTTAATCAAGTTAAAAATTGACAGAAGGACCAGAGTCTTTGCCTTGACCCCTTGCTAGGGACCCAAAGCCTTTTTATAGAAGAGTGGGGAAAATGGTCAGAGGACAGAAAAGAGAAATTTCCAGTACTCCTTGAAACGAGAATTCCATGATCTGTGGAACCGAAACCCATTACTGAAGCCCTGACTTGGGCTACAATTAGATTAAAAGAATACACAAATGTAAGGATTGATAAGATTATAAAAATTAGAATGTTAAAACACGCTTTATGTAATGAAGTTATGTCAACTTTACTTGAATCTTTTAGGGGAATGGTTATTATGTCTGGCTGGGATCAATTCTCCTACCCAGTACTGTAAAACCACAACATGTTGATGAAGTCGTAATCGAGGCTAAAGTCAGTAATGTAAGTTGAAAAAAAAAGTTTTTAAAAATAGCTTCATTGAAAGATTTGAAGCAAAAGGGTAATGAAAAATTAAAGAGATAAAGGGTACCCAAAACAGGAGAGACTATAAGAATGACGTTATCCTTAAGACAATTGTCTTCATTTACCTTTCATTCCTTGTTCTAAGGCCAACATAAGGGCCATAATTAGAGAATTTCTTAAACCTAGGGAGGATCCTCAGAAGTTTTTAAAGTGGGTTACCTCCTGAGCCCAGTGAGGGACAGAAATAAAATGTCATGGTGTCCCTTCCTTCTCCAATCCAGACCAGTTGGTTACTGAGCCTTTTCACTCCCAGTGAGGTGTGCTGGCTACCGGAGGGGATGGCTCTGGAACGCGACAGCCTTTGTACCCTTTTGAGTCCATGGAATGGGTTCGATACAGCCAGAAAGGTTTATTTTTTGTCTCAGATGAAACTTGACAAGATATATGAAAAGATTTAACTTCAAATAACTTTTGGATCAGAAATTTGGCAAAACTGGAAGCTGAAGATTTAAAGCCTAATAGGATTTTTTCTTAAGGCCTTTTCCCCTAAGCTAAAATAAAACTATATACCTAGAGAAAGAAGCAAATTAGGGATGATGTAGTTCTGTTTAGAAATAACTCCAAAAATTGTTTTTATATCTTATTTTCACATTGAAAACCAGTCAGATTTGCTTTAGCCTCGAAGAGTGTGTTTATGTAAAATTAAATTAACACTATTTTCCTTCTAAATGAGAAATGGGTTAAAAAAACAAGTCTTTATTATCTCTGTTACAAAATTTTTCAGCAGGAAAACTCAGTATAATTAGATTTTCGAAAGGAATCTAAACATAATTGTTAAGAGCAAGTAAAATAAATGTGAGTAGGATAAAAAGGTTTTTATTAAGGGTACTCTTTAGCAATAATTATATTTTATGTGTACTTAGACATGGTTTCCTAAATCTCTTTGGTAACTTGAGACTTTAGTTTTGCTAGCTAAATTAAATGATAAAGGAAGGGTGGAGCTTCCAGTCAAGATGGCGGAGTAGCTAATATGAAATATTACTGAATAACAACTGTAATTGAAAAATAAAAATAAAAAATAAATGATGGCTAGTCACTGAATATCTTTATTGTTTCCAAATAATATAAAACAATGAAACATTGATTACTGAACACAGGTTTACCTATCTTTGGCTTCTTATTAGGAAATACTAAAAAAAAAATTCATTTGGGTCTGTTAGTATACCCATATTGAAAGACTATTATACAAAAACATACATTTCTAGAAGTTATCACTCTAAAGAATACTGATGCAACAGATGGTTTACAATTGCTTATTTCTTAGTTTTCACCAGACATTAAAGTTTCTAAGGTTAAGAATTCTAACATAAGTAATTAAAATTTCAAAGAACAATAATAGAGAAAACAGTGTATGATATAAGAAAAATAAGGTATGTTTTAGCTTAAAAAAAAGATATGAGATAGGGAGAGGTGTTTTTGTTAAGAGAAATGAAAAAAACTTTGCCCTGTTTTTTTTTTTTTTCATATGGGTAAGAGAACAAGAGACAATCTAAAGGGAACAAAAAGGTAAAAAGTTTATGGAAAAGAAATCTTGAGAAAGAAATATTGTGTGATCAAGCTGGGTGTGATTAAGTGAATTTGTTAGAAGAGTTTTTAAAAATAAGCTTCAACATCAATAGTGGGCTAAGACTTACTATCCTTTTATTTGCTAAAAGGCTAAAATTTTCTTATTCTACTGATTGGCAGCAGATAGGTATTGTAAAAAGTATTCTGCTTAGAAAGCAAAAACTTCTGTGTTTTATCAAAATAATTTTCTCAATTTTATGTTCTTAATCAGGTCTTTGAGTACTTAAGAAAACGGAATCTCAATAGTAAAAGCTAACCTTCTGCATTAAAATGCTGCCACAGCAGAGAGAAAATCTATAAAGACTGTTGCACCTGTGGATGAAGTCCATTCTGCTTTTGCAATACTAACCCTTCACTGCCCGACTTTTATCATCCTGATGCCCTCGTAACAAGGCAACAGTCTGCTCCGGAATCTGAGACACTAAGGTAGGTAAACCCTGGCTGTAAATTAAACGAACAGTCAGAACTATGGAAAATCCAAGACAACTGCTTGGCTTTTTCTGGCTCCCCGGCAAACCTCATTTTTCATTTTTTGTATTCCTTCGTCCATCATAGTATATGTAAGCTGGACATCATTCAACTGCCACTCGGTTTGTGTTATCAACATGTTCTCCTTTGTTGACAGCATGTTTTCCAGATGGACTCATGCTTTCCCTTGCCACGAAGCTGATGCTCTCACCGTGGCGAAGAAACAGAAAACGGGTTTTCCACCTGCGGTCTATCTTCCACAATCTTAGTGACCGAGGCACCCACTTCAATGGGCAAATCATACCAGACGTAAGCAGAATTGAAACATTTGTCTTTTTCTCCCTATTAGAATTCAGAAATTCTCAGTGAGTATTCTTATTTTCATGGCAATATTGTTATTTGCGTAAGTTCATTAAGAATCTGTTCTCCTTGACACAAGTGGAAACTGGTTATATTACCAAGAACATCATGTTTGAGAGAAACATGCATAGACTCAGATATGACTAGACAGCTGTAAGGAATTAAGATTGACTTATGGAAGCCAATAAAACTCTTGGAAAAACAGCCTGATACTTTGCTTACAGAGTTCCCATCAGACTTACCAGGTAAGTGAAGGTCACTTCCAGCAGGCGGAGGACCCTCAGAATATTGGAGATGCAGAGAAAAGAGAAACTCATCCAAATCTATAGATATGCATTGCAGGCGATGTTTGATGGCAAGTCCTTGGCTTAGCTTTTCTGGCGTCAGAAGACCTTTTAAAGTTCATTCTGGAGATTCCTTATAAAAAATTCCAGTAAAGTAGATTAAAAGAGCCTATGTAGCCTTCTGATCAAGATGGCAGAGTAAGTAAATGCTGTGCTCACCTATTCTCATGCCACATCAGAATGACAACTAAACTACAGAACGACTATCACTGAGATGTGCCTGAAGACTAGCTGAAGAGAAGTTGTACAACTAAGGACATATAGAAGAAGCCACGTCGAGACTGGGAGGAGAGGCACAGATGCAAAACGGCTGGTCCCACACCCACATGTGGCACAGTTAAGAATCGGGAGGGATTTCTTGGCTGAAGTTCCCCAAAGGAGCAAGGGGTCCCAGTCCCACACAGGGCTCCCCAGCACAGAGCACAGGAAGAGGAGTCCCGACAACAGCTGGCTGCGAAACCAGCAGGGACTCCATCAGGTGAGATGGAGGGCTGCTGCACACCCAGGTGTCCTCTTAAAGGGCCCGAGTACAGACTCACTCACTCACGAACACTCACCCGAGGCTCCAGCAAAGGGATAGCACCTTGAAAAGCACCAGAACATACAGGGTGAAACTGAATCATCTGGCTTTAGGGCAAGGGCTGGAGGGGCAGCTCTCTGGGGATTAAAGCGCCAACAGGCACCACTGTACCTTTGTTGGGCTCTCCCCACACAGCCTGCAGGTACACCAAATCGGAGTCTCCATGTGCCTGGCTAACACCACTCTCACTCCACTCTGCTGATTCTCTGAGACCTCTGTCCCACCCAATACACAGGTGCAGCCAAACCTCTTTCAGAAGCTGATCCGCCTAAGTGTATGACCTGGCCCCATACTTTGGACTCTTTTAAAATTCACCGAAGATCTACAAACCCAAAATAAGCAGTGGCTGGCCCTGTAACTCTTGCTAAGTGGCCTCAAACCCAGCACTAGTGGCAGCTGGCCTCAGTTCACAGCATAACCACTCCCTGGCACCTCCAAGCCCAACACAGGCAGCTATCAGCTGCAGATCATTTTGTGGCTCCTACCAGCTGGCCCTGGGCCAGACACAGATAGTAGCTAACCTTGACCTGCACCAGAGCTCCTCCCAAGAGGCCCTAGAACTATCACACCTGGTAGCTGGCTCCGGACCATACCAGAGCATGACCTGATTGGTGCCACAAATGACTCACCCAAAAGGGTGAACTTGGCAGGCACCAGTGCCCCACTAAAGTAAATCCTACTCCATGGGTTAGCCCCAGCAAAACAGCCTGTCCACTGTACTCACAGCCAATCCACCTGAAGGTCAATCCACCCACTTATGTGCTAAAAGACATAGGTTTACCTAATACATAGAAACAAACACAGGGAGGCGGCCAAAAGAGGAGACAAATATGTCTCAAATGAAAGAACAGGACAAAACTCCAAAAAAATTACTCAACAAAATGGAGGCAAGCAGTCTACCAGATGCAGAATTCAAAATACTGATTACAAGGATGCTCAATGAACTTAGGGGAAGAATAGATAATCTCAATAAGAACTTCAACAAAGAGATAGGAAACACAGAAAAAGGAAATATAAAACATAAAAAAGAACCAATTAGAAATATAGTAAGAGAATATAATAATTGAAATGAAATACATTAGAAGGAATCCATAGCAGATTAGAAGCAGAGAATCAAATCAGCAATTTGGAAGACAAGGTAACAGAAAAAAATCCAATCAGAACAGCATCAAGGAAAATTAATTTAAAAAATGAGGGTAGTTTAAGGGGCCTCTGGGACAACATCAAGCCTAACATTTGCATCATAGGGGTACCAGAAAGAAGAGACTGAGCAAGATATTGAAAACCTATTTGAAGACATAATGATGGAAAACCTCTCCAACCTGGTGAAGGAAACAGACATAAAACCCCAAGAAACTCAGGGAGTTCCAAACAAGATGAACCTAAAGAGGCCCACACCAAGACATATCATTATTAAAATACCAAAGATTAAAGACAAAGAGAATCTTAAAAGCAGCAAGAGAAAAAGCAGTTACCTAGAAGGGAGCTTCCATAAGGCTGTCAGCTGATTTCTTTACAGAAACTTTGCAGGCCAGAAGAGCGTGGCACAAAATATTCAAAGTGATGAAAAGCAAGGACCTACAACCAAGATTATCCTATCCAGCAATGCTGTCATTTAGAATCAGAACAGATAAAGAGCTTCCCAGTTAAGAAAAAGCTAAAGGAGTTCATCATCACCAAACCAGTATTACAAGAAATGTTAAAGAGACTTTTTTAAGAAGAAAAAAGATAAAAAACATGAATAAGAAAATACCACACAAAAAATTCTCACTGACAAAGGCAAACACATAATAAAAGCAGTGGATCAACCAATATTAAAGATAGTACAAAGGTTAAAAGGCAAAAAAGTAGGAAGATAACGTGTAATTACAAAAGTAAATTAAGGGATACACACACATACACACACACAAGAAGTGAAAAATAATGACAAAAATATAAACGTGGAGGGGTGAGTAAAAATGGAAGTGATTTTAGAATGTGTTTGAACTTAAGTGACCATCAACTTAAAATAGACTGTTATAAACACAGATTGGTATATATGAAGCACATGGTAACCATAAACTGAAAGTCTACAAGAAATAAACAGAAAGGAATCCAAAAACAACACTACAGAAAGTCATCAATATACACAAGAGCAAGAGAATAAGAACACAAAAGAAATACAAAAACAATCAGAACACAATTAAAGGGCAATAGCTACATACCTTCAATGATTATTTTAAATGTAAATGGATTAAACGCTCCCATCAAAAGACAAATGGATAAAGAATATGTGATACATATATACAATGAAATACTACTCAGCCATGAAAAATAATAAAATCTTACTATTTGTGACAATGTGAATGAACCTAGAGGGTATTATGCTAAGTGAAATAAGTCAGACAAAGACAAATACCATATAATTTCATTTATATGTGGACTCTAAAAAACAAATGAACAAACAAAACGGAAACAAACTCACAGATAGAGAACAAACTATCCTTGCTAGATGGGAGGGCGGTTTGAGGGCTAGGTGAAGAAATGAAGGGATTAGGAAGTACAATGGCAGCTACAAAACTGTCAGGAGGATTTAAAGTACAACTTAGAAGAATATAGTCAATAATACTGTAATAACTACATATGGTATCATGTGGGTATAAGACTTATCAAGGGGATCACTTTTCAAGTTATATAAATATCTAAACACTATGCTGTACACTTGAAACTAATATAATATTGAATGCCAACTGTAATTGAAATATTTTTAAAAAAATTTTTAAAGCCTATATGGTTAATTACTATTCTTTCTGCTCCTATTTAAATAACAGGCCAACTTTATTGAAACTAGACGTATTCTGCAAACAAATTACTCTTAATTTAGCTATCATTGGTAAAAAATGGGCGTGATTTTAGAGAGAAAAAGTATGTTTCAGAAATACATCTCTGTGGATATTAGATTCCAGTGCTGTTCATTGTCTTTTGAGGGTTTTTTTTTTTCCCCTATCTGTAAACTGGACTGGATCTTCAATTCTTCTTTTTTCTCCCAATATCTGGCTGTGGCTCTCCAAAGTAATGTTTCCAATTTTTCTCCCACCCTTCTGACTTGGACTCATTGAGAACTAAAACTGCCCATTTCCCAAGGCCATGCAAGCCAAAATGGGACAATTTGATAATTACTTCAAAGAAATCACAACAGCTGATATATGGATAATCTTTGTGCCTGTTGTGGAAAGATCACCAAAGACATTCAAACTGAAAACCAGGAGAATCTAAAAGACTGTCACTGCCTGCCTTCACGCCATCTGAAGGTGATGCAAGACAGACATCTATAAATCTTCTCAACTGCCTTGCTTTCAATACTTAGAACCCGGGATTACTGACCGCTCCAATCATTAGTCTTTGGTTTTCTTTTTTCTTCTTTCTTTTCCACAGAGATGTATCTTATTAAGTACCTGAGTGCTTGCACCAGACGCCTAACTGTGGGAGCCCGACTGCATCACTTATCAAGGGGATCATTTTTCAAGTTATATAAATATTTAAACACTATGCTGTACACTTGAAACTAATATAATATTGAATGCCAACTGTAATAAGACACAACTGTTTAACTGAACTGACCTATTCTCAACACTGAGACTGATTTAATGTGTTATGGAACAATCTATCAACCAAAATTCCGCTACGTAAGACTTCTCCGCAAGTCTCAGAGGAGGGAACTATAGGGGTTCAGACCGAGTTACTCCAAGCTCTGCTACTTGGTACGTGAATTATTTTGAGCTGAAGGCAACTGAGGCTCTGCAGGCTCATAGAAACTTTTCCCTCTCTCTTAGAGAATTTTAAATTTGGGGACTTGCTCATAATAAGTTATCACCAAAGACAACCTTTTATGACCTAGCTCTACGGCAGGGCAAACTCCTAATTACTGAATATCTGTTCTTCTATCATCTTGAGAATGACCTTCCTCCTCGCTGAAGCCTCAAGGTCGTTACCTCATCCTTAGCACAGAAAGCCATATAGACCTCATTTCCCCTTTCTGTCTCTGGACCTCTCATGTACGTGGTGGTGTTCAGATATAACTGTATATACTTGTATACAATTAAATTTCATTATTTTCTCTTGTTAATCTGTCCCAGCCGAAAGAACATTGAAAGATATAGGGAAGTTTCTTCTTTTCCCACAACAGGGTCAAGCAGAACCAGAAAAACAACCCTGACAGCCCTCGGTTGCTCAGAGCCGTAGACTTCCTCTTTACCACAGTCCCCTAGAAGACCACATGGGCTTCCCTAACACGCTGACTTCTTCCTTTCGGTTCTCTTAGCAGCTTTCACATGGGCTCCTCCTGAGGATTCCTGGGAGGGAGAGTTGCCACTCTCACCCAGAACACACTTCTGTAGCAGGCCACACTTCCACTCACTCGGCCCAACTGGATTCACCAGGAAAGGAGAAGTCTGGAGTTGAGGACACTGATCCCTTTGCCCGCTTTGTACCTAGGCTGAGTGTGAGCTCCCAGCCCCTCCATCTTCCCCATATACACTGGAAAATTCCTCAGAAATTCAAGTGCTCTGACTACTCTGTTGCCCTCCCCGTCCATCTCAAAGGCATGGGAACCACTGCCTTACCCGGCGGTTTTCAACCTTGGCCACAGACTGGAATCACCTGGAAGCCTTAAAACAGACTAATCTGAGACAATCATCCCCCAGGAACCCAGTAAAAAACAACTAATAAATGAGTTCGGCAAGGCTGCAGGATATAAGTGTTTGTAAGATCAACTGAACTTCTATATACAGTAGCAATAAATCCAAAAATGAAATCAAGAAAATAATTACCTTTAGAATAACATCAAGAAAATACATTTAATGGAAACATCTGACTTGTAAACTGAAAACTGCAAACGCTGTTGAAAGAAAGCAAAGATCTAAATAAATGAAAAACATCCCAGGTTCATGAATAGGAAGACTGACTTACTATTCTGCAGAAAGCGACAAATGGTTCCTAAAATCCACATGGAAGTACTGGGACACAGAATAGCCAGTCTTGAAAAACAATGAAGTTGGTGAACTCACACTTCCTGATTTCAAAACTTATTTTGAAAGGTGTGACACTGGCAAAGGAAAAAAATATAGATTCATGGAATAGAAATGATAATCCATAAATAAACCCTAATATTAATAGTTAAGTGATCTCTGACAAAGTGGCCAATGCCAGAGTAAAGACAAGTCTTTTCGAAAAATAGTGCAGGGACAACTGCATATCTTCAAGCAAAAGTATGAATTTGGGACCCACCTCAAATCATACACAAACATTAACTTAAAATAGATCATAGACCTCAATGTAAGGATTTAAACTATAAAACTCTTAGAACACCAAACTCTTGACCTTGGGTTGGGCAATGATTTCTTTGACATGACACCAAAAGAACAAGGAATACAAGAAAAAATAAATAAATTGGACTTTTTGACAATTAAAAACTTTTTTGCTTCAAAGATACCATCAAGAAAGTGAAAAGAGTATAGCAAAAGGCAGCAGCCCTTAACCTTTTGGTACCAGGGACCAATGCTCCTGTGAGAATCTGATGCCTGATGATCTGAGGTGGAGCTGAGGCGGTGATGTTGGTGCTGGGGAGCAGCTGCAAATACAGATGAAGCTTCACTCACTCACGGCTATTCACCTCCTGCTGTGCAGCCCAGTTCCTAAAGACCAGGGACCTGTACTGGTCTGTGACCCAGGGGTTGGGGACCCCTGGCATAAGGACTATATATATAATAAACGTATGATGTCAGATGGGTACTAGATTTATTGGGGTTACTTTGTAAGTTATATAAATGTCCAATCACCATGTTGTGCACCTGAAACTAACATAATATTGTATGCCAACTATAATTGAAAAATAAAAAAAAATTATTTAAAAAAGAAAGTAAAGACAACCTACAGAATGGAAGAAAATATTTGCAAATCATTTACCTGACAGGAGACTTATATTCAGAATATATATTCTTGTAATTCAACAATAAAAAGACAAATAACCTAATTAAAAATTGGGCAAAAAACTTTAATAGGATCCAAAGAAGATATACAAATGGCCGATAAGCACGTAAAAACGTGCTCAACATAATCTGCCATTACAGCATGCTAATTAAGACAATGAGATGCCACCTCACACCCACTAGGAGGGATACAATAAAACAGATAATAGCAAGTGGTTGCAGGGATGTGGGAGAAAGCAGAGCCCTCACATACCGCTGCTCTGGAAAACAGTGTGGCAGCTCCTCAAAACAAGGAGTTATCATATGACCCAGCAATTTCACTCCTAGTTATATATCTACGAGAAATGAAAACATGTCCACAGAAAAATCTGTACATGAATTATGCAAAGCAGTTAAAAAGTAGAATTAACCCAAATATTCAATAAACAAAATGTAGTATATCCCTACAATAAGAGTACTGATATATGCTACACAATGGATAAACCCTGAAAACACTATGCTAAGTGAAAAAGCCAGACATAAAAGGCCACATAAGATTCCATTTATACAAACTTCCCAGAATAGGCAAATCCAGAGAGACGTAAGTAGATCATGGTTGCCTAGGGCTGCAGGGAGAGGCAGCCTGGGAGTGACTGATAACGTGTGTGGAGTTTCTTTTGGGGGTGTTGAAATGTTCTAAAATTAGACTGTGGTGATGATTGCACAACCCTGTAAACTATATTTAAAAAAAAACTTTAAATGAGTGATTTTATGGCATGGGAAATATCTCAATTGAAAAAAAAAAAAAAAAAAGCAGCCTGAAGGAGGGTGGCATAAAGGGGTAGAAGCCTCTTTACCAGATAACTCAGACCAGCCCCTCGCACAGCTCTGCTGCTCCCCCAGGCCCTTGGAAGTCTGCATCCTGGGAGCTAAAGACCTCTATGACCTAGCATCTCTGCTTCCCCTCACCTGTCCAGGCCCTGGACTTCTGCAAGATCCGTGCACACTAGGTGGGCAAAATGGGCTAGCAGGGCAGGTGTCCCAGGGGCTCTTCCAACATGGCTAGGCTGTCCTTTGACTGTCCACTGCCTCTTTCCTCAACACTGCATAACTATCCTCCTCTCAGATCTTAGTCAGGGAGAAAAGGAATGTTACCAAAGCCAGCTCGGAGCCATGGCTGCCCTGGGCCACAGTGCTGCTCCCACACTGCTCTACTGGGCCAGAGCTGACAGGTGGGCGGCTGAATGAAGCAGGAGGGCAAAGGACAGCTAGCAAGTATGGAAGAAGGGCCTCCCTACCTCCTACCTCCCGGTTCTTCTCCTCATCTACAAACGGGGTAATAACCTGCACTTGGGAGCGCAGTGCAGGCCACTGGGGTGTGAAAGGACAGTCAGTGCAATCGTTTTACACACTGGTCAGCGCTGCCCTAAGGAGAAGCTGTGGCCAACAAATGTCCTTGACTCAACTCCCTGCTCAGCCAAGTAAAGTCTGGGAGGTCAGATGTCACCAAGATTCCTGAGAGATACCCAGGAAGAAAATAAGGCTTTTTGAGAGGTGGTGGATGCCCAGGGACCAGGCAGTCTCACAGTTGAGCCAGTCGTGCCTTGCTGTCTAGAACTCAGGATGTAACAAAGGAATGGAGACATTTGCCAGGCTAGTGGGGGGCGGGGCTAGAAAAGTGCATCCTCCTCCAGGCTGTGCTGTCACCCAGTCCCAGGGACCCACTAGTCAGGGCCAATCCACCAGCCTCACTGCCCCACAGCCATCTTCCAGGGCAGGGCGAGAAAAGGCCTACTGGGAAGTTCCAGTCAAGGGCAGTCTACCTCTTCAACCATAGCAGAACCTGCCTTGACTCCAGGTTCCCAGGTGGTGCTGAACCTGGCTATAGTTCCTCTATCCCTTCTCACCCCCTACAATCCCCCCACCACACATAAAGAGGCAGCTGGGACCAGAAGGGGGCCAGTCTCAAAGCAGTGACCTCCACCAGAAGCCAGCACCCAAAGCTCAGTTTCCCCATCTGAACCGCCCCCAGCGGCCTCCTCCTTCCTGTTCCCAAGGAGATACCCTGTTGGTCTGGAAGCCTTTGTCAGCCCCTTCGGATACAGATCTGACTTCCCAAATAGCCACTCCTTTATTACTAATGCATTCGCCAACACTGAGAAGGATGGCTGCTGGGTGTGACTCACTTGCCCAGCTGAACTTCTACAAAACTGAGGCACATGTATGTGCCTCAGGCCTGGTTTTATTCTCATAGGACTAGAGTTACTTAGCTCCATGTCTTTCTCCTACACTCACTCCCAGGAGGGAAGACTGCTGCCTCCCAAGTCCCTTCATCATGCCTCAGCTCCCTTTCTATTCCCACCTGCTAACCTCCTCCCCTGCACCCTCCCTGAAACTGAGTCCCTACTCCGACCTGTTCTCCTGATGTCTCAGCCTTTAACTAGACTTCAGTCTCCCAGGTCTGGCTTCAGCTGGCTCTCTCTGAGAAACAAAAATACGCCCCCCGCAAAAGCTCAACTCCTTAAGTCTCTAGGGCAAAGCAGCATGTAAAAAGGCGTACACATTCCGAGCCCAGACAGGAATCCTCTAAAGGTGGACAGGTGGAGGGCCTCACAGCTGGCTCTGTACTTGTCAAATGAAATCGCTTTCTCCATCTGTAAAAAGGACCCCCTGCCTCATGGGATCGAACAAGGTAACAGGGAAAGTGCTGAACATGTAATGGCCACTCAAAGATCTCTCTCTTCACTCTGTGTGTGTGTGTGTGTGTGTGTGTGTGTGTGTGTGGCGGGGGGGGGGGGTAGTAGAGAGAGCTCCAAGTAGGAGCTCCTGAGACATGGTCAATTCTGGATCCAGGCCTGTGGCCCTCTAATGCAGACATGAGCATATATGTGACAAACACTCCCAGCACAGAGTATTGCATCTGCAGAACTTCACAGAATCACCATGAAAATTATAATGGTATATAGTTATGCAAATGAAGCCAAATATGGATGCAGAGATGCCCACTAACAACAACATATCACTGGCCTCAGATAAAGCTCAGGGCCAAGGGTCCACATAGGACAAGCACAGGGTGAGAAGATCAAGCAAGTCAGACCCCCTACACACAAATACTGCATTTGTAACTCCAAAGATTGGCCTACACTGGACCCAAGCCACAGCACTCACTTCTCACTTCCCTTCCTCTGAAGAAACACATGAGCATATAAGGTGATTGCTGACCTGTCCAATGGTGAGCACAACCATCACCAAGGCATGAGTTTAACTGCTAGCTGGGGGTCCTATCCAGACTAGGCAGAAGCCCAGGCATGAAGCCTTGCAAAAGCTCCATAGTAACTTTGCCACCAGACTTCTGAGCAGCCCTCTCCTTAGTACCAACATCTTCTGCCAGGGCAGACTGCCTACCGGGCCACACAGGGCAGTTTCAATGCAGCTAAACTATGGGCCTGAGGTTACCTGTCCCCTTTTAAACTAGTCTATGAGTCCAAGCATACTCTTTTCCCCTTTATTTTTATATTATTATTATTATTATTATTATTATTATTATTATTATGCGAGGCAACCCTTGGTTGACCTCACAGATTGCAAGAACTTTGTCAGCTTACAATTCCTTATTTTTTATTTTGTATGCCTACAGCACTTGGTCTTCCTAGGTCATCTCACATCCAAGTACTAACCAGGCCTAGCCCTGCTCAGCTTCTAAGATCAGACGGGATCGGGCTTGCTCAGGGTGGCACGGCTGTAGTCTTTTCCCCTTTAAAACTCCACCTCCAGCATCACCTTCACCACCCCTAAATTGAATGGTTTACTAACAGGAGAGGGTAATTTAAAACAATCCACTTCCTGATTTCCTAACTTGGTAGCTTGTAGGACCCTGGACACAAATACCCAAAAACCCAACCTAGAATTGACTTGCAAGGCAGTAGAACCTCTAGAAGTGGTTGTTTTGTGCTTTATGCAGATGACCATGTTGGCCTTTCATATGAAACCCCCATTTTAACCAATGCAGGCAGGAAGAGAAGAAGGGGTCAGGGGGAAGGAATAAGTCAGGGATAGAGGTCTGGGGAGCTTTTGGGATGTCTTGGAAGGACATCCCACTGCAGTTACTGCCCTGAGAAGCACTGCCCTCTCCCATACACATCACTCCTGCCTGCCTCATCACCGGGGCTGCCTGCAAGAGAGGAGGGATCACAGAACGACTATGGTCCTTCCCTCTGCTCAAGATGGGCAGGATGCAATGCCCCTTCCCACCTAGAGACACCCCTTTCCCACGTAGGCAACCGTCCCCCAGCATTCCCTGTGCTGCCCTGAGTGCGCTTTCCCTTCTCCAGCTGGCAAGCTCCTACTCAGACAGCTGAACCTCCTCAGACAAAACTAACAGCAACCCACCCCATGTTCCCACAGCTCTTTGTACCAAACAGCCAAGGCCTGCCTCCCAACGAATCAGTCACCAGTTTGTCTCCATTCCCACAGACAGCACTCTGTCCCTCGTGAAGAGCACAGGCACCCAGGGTGCTCAAGGGAATCCGTGAGACGCTGCCTTCAAGCCCCAGTCATGAAGTGCTCACAGGTCTCCCATGAGGCCTGCCCTGTACCTCTTCTTCCTCCCATGAGAGGGACAAGAGAGCTCACACTCCGGGCAGCAGGTGTCTTCTTCCCAATGGTATCTCACTAGGGGTCTGCCAACCTAAACTTTTCTTTTGCCCAACCTAAACTTTTATTTATTTATTTATTTAGTCCAACCTCAACTTTTAAAAGCACACTATGCCCCCCTTTCCTCCTAGCTCTGAGACCTGACTCTTCCAGGGACAGTCACCTGTAACTCTCAGTGGACTCCCAAGACTCATGATGGCACAGAGTCAGGCCAAAGAGCTCTCCCCAGGTCAGGGCCTACCACGTGCCCCAGATGGATGGAGATGTAACGAGGAAAAAGCGCATCCTTCTGCAGCTTCCCTAGCTCCCCTCCAGAGAGGCCAGAGGAGATGCCACTGAGTGATACCTGAAGCTTGGCAAGAGGGGCAGGCAAATCTGGTGGTGGAATTAGGCAGTTACCGAAAAGGTGGGGGAGCTCTATGCCAGGTTTTCTTTCGGCCTCTCCCAGGCCCACCAGATGAAGGCCTGTCTAACCCCAGAAGGCCTAGGCCCAAACCCATGGCCAACTTTACAAAGGCCTGTACTTCTCAAGTCTGCACAGTCTTATTGGTGGGTGATGATTAAATACACCTCCGCCAGCCCAGCCACTTAGTTGCCATGATTTCGGGGCTCTCCCAGGGTCTCCTGAGGTCACTGAGTCATTCAACAAACAGTGTTCCACCCCCAGCCAGTACTTGCACGAAATTTTCAACAGTTCTAAAAGGGCATTCTGGCCACACTACCATACACAGGTGTTGGGGAAAGTGCTCTAGACCAGAATCCATTTGGGCTCAGGATCCGGCGCTGAACCCGTCCATTTCCGCGGGCCTCCAGTCTAACCGACCCGTGGGCGGGGATGTCCGAGTCCGCCCCTCTGCGCGCCGCCGCCACGCAGCCGGCCGCGGCCCCCTCGCTTCCCGCCAAACCCGAGGCTCACGTGAGGCGGAGACGACAAAGCCTCTTCCCCGGCCCCCCAGGCCCGGGCCTCTGCGCGCAGGGCGTGCACCACGGGGCCACGCCGGTCCCCGGCTCTCCCGGAGGCTCCGAGCGCTCAGCCCTCCCGAGGCGTGCGGGCCGCGGGCGACCTGGACCGCCACCTGAAGGGCCGGGCCGGCGGCGAGCACCGCGCTCCGCAGGCGGCGCTCCCGAACTCGGAGCTCAAGGCGCACGCCTGGGAGGGCGCGGGGGCCGAAGGCCGGCGCCAGGCAGCTACTCACCCGCCGCGAGCCGCGGGAGGCCGAGAAAAGAGCGGAGGCTCCGGGCGCGCGGAGGACCCAGCACAGTGCGCCGACTTCCTCTATCTCCCGCCGGGGCAGCCCTTCCCGCCGCGCCGGCCCCGCCCCCGCCGCGCCGGCCCCGCCCCCGCCGCGCCGGCCCCGCCCCAGGCCACGCCCCCGGACAGTCACGGCCCAGGCCCCGCCACGGCCACGCCCCCACCGCCCAGGACCGCCCCCTGGACGGCCACGCCCCCACCCCACCCCGCGGCCGCGCCGGAGGCGAAGCTGGGGCGCCTGGGGCCCCGAAAGAGACGCGACCCGGGTCCTCATGACAGCGCACCTTCCGATCGCGGTCCTTATCCGGGGAGCCGTCTGGGAAGGTTGACCACCGACTCCGGCGACGCAGGAATAGTTCCCAGTGTCTCTCGCGTGGATCTGCTTTCAGAATCCTCCCGAGGATCTGGAGAAACCTCGGGATGAAGCCCCTCCCCAGCGCTTGTGCCCAGATATCCGCACGACTGCCGCGTGGCCCCCGCCGAAGAAAAACACGTGTGGAGCCGACGAAAGAGAAACAGAAACAGGGGAGGGAGCTTCTGCAATGGATGAGGAAGCAAATAGGACCAAGGAAGTTGCTACACATGAACATAGGAATAGAAACTGAACTAAAAAAAAAGAAAGAAAGAAAGACTGGAAGGAAATCACATGGTTAACGTTAAAATAATAAAAATCACTGTGATTGTCTACTTTTTTGTAGTTTCTATTTTTTTTTAAATGACTGACTGTGGCCCTAGTTTTACAATGACAAAACTATTATGATAAAAATGACATAATGGAATAGTTACAGTTAGGCAATGTTATCTATATTACAAGTTGATTCTATCAGTTACAATCCAAGTAATTACAGTATAAATAGCAAATATTTTAAATAGATTTAAGTATTTTAAAATAAATGTCTCTGAAATACCTCGCAGCCGAAGCAAAAGAGAGAGAGTGGCATGGAAGAAAGAGAAAGGGACTAATTTCACAACCCTACAAAGAAAGGATGGAGCATACCAATTTCCACTTCAAGAGAGCCCACCTTATCTCACATCTGACTTTAAATGAAATTTCTAGGTGTTATGTGCAGCTTCAACTGGCTCTGAAAAAGGAGACAACCTAGAAATTTTGACCAAGAGCAGGTTCATTCCAATAAATATATTTCCTCCACATGACAGTTGCTATGAGGGGGACAACACTCATTAGGATATTTGAGATCAGAGAACAAATGACCTGTCAGTGATCCCAGCTCAACATTCTGTTCTGCACAGGAAGAGTGAAAGGAGTTGGAGGGGCAGGAGAGCTGTGGGCTCCGCCTGGACAAAGACCCCTCATTTGGGCAGTAAAAGCCTATGGTAAGCTATAAGTATTTCAGGCATCCATTCTTTAGTCCCATAGGTATATTTCTAGAATCATAAATGTCTTTCTAGTACTGTATGTGGTCCAGCCAGGCCAAATCACGCTCTCCAAGAAGCTGTTCCCCGGCCCTTATTGCACATTCTGTCAGGATGGGTTTAACTTCTCACCAGTGCAGATAACTAGTAATTCTTCCAATCTTGACACAACTCAACTCCCCGCTTACTCTCACCACTTCTGATTGCTCAACTTTGAATGGATGACACACTTCTCTGCCCTCTTAAACAGGACTCTGAATAGCATTTCATTTTTTTCATGCCTTGGGGTCATTACAAACATGGCCCCGTGCTATGAAGGAAAGCTCTGGCTATGGCAGCACTACTGTGCTCCGGGTCTCTGTTAAGTGCAAATCTTCTCACCAATCCATGCAGCCCCAATTAAGCCAGTTACAACAATGCTGCCTTGCACATTCTCCTGCAAGTTTTTTCACTTATCTCGGGTGTAATACCTAGGAGTGGAAGTGCTAGGTCATAGAGTTGGGGAAAGTTTAACTTTATTAGGAACTGCCAGCTTTCGCACGTGGTCGTACCATTCTGCATTTCCACTCAGGCGGTGTACCTGTGCCCCAGCTGCTTCGCATCCCCTATTGGCTCACCCCTTGCACGACTACCTCCCTCCATTGTTACAATAGCCTCCTAACAGGTCCCCCCTCACTTCTACCTTGGCGACCTATATTCTTTCTCCTTTTATAAAAGGTCAGATGATGTCGCTCCACTTTCTAAAATCCTTCGTACTTTCCCAAGGTCTTTCACTAGCCAACAAAGTTCTACATGAGACACATCTCCTCTAAGCTCAGCTCTTACCACGGTTGCATTCTTCTTCTTCAGCCCAATGTCCTGGGTACGTTTCTGGGCCTGCTCCTATTTCTTCACAGCACACATTGCAACCTGAAACATTCCATAATTATGTTTGTACTGGACGGCTTCTTGTCCCTGGAAAGTCATCTCCACAGGGACAGTGAGTTGCTTTATTCATGCTCTTGCCTTTGTACCTAAAACAGTGCCTGGTACTCACAGGTGCTCTACAAATGAAATAAGCATGTGAACAAGAAAAACTTCAGGTGGTGTCAGGTGCTGTGCAGAAGATTAAATGGCATAGTGAGGGCGAGTGACTGGGTGGCTATTGAGATTGGGTATCTGATAAGTTGATATTTAAGCTAATGGCTGAAAGTCAAAAGGGGACCAGACATGATAAGAGGGGAAGAGCATTCTGGACACAGGGGACATCTATTGCAAGCGTCCCAAGTTGGAAGAAGCTTGATGTAGCTGGTGAATCATGGGTGAGGGACAAAGAATGCAGAGTGATGGCCAGGAGGCTTTAGGAGCCTGAGTGAGGAGGTGAGATTTTTATCCTAACCACTGTAGAACCGCTGACCCTGTTATACAGGGCGGGGCTTATATCAATCAGCCCCAAATTCTTTGCATTTCCTAACTACCTTTTTGCAAGTCTCTCAAGAACTTACTGCAGTCAGGGTAGCTTCTCCCTACTCCAATTTCCCTAATTCTAATTTGCTACTTCTATATTCTTTGAGTTTTAAAATCTGTCGGCACTGTTGGCAAATTAAGAGAGAATGATGCTCCTTGCAAAGGCAAGACTATGGGTTAGAAAACAGATCATTGGCTGCCACAGGCTTGGAGGGGAAGCAATTATAGAGGAACACAGGGGAATTCTGGGGGGCAAGGGAATTTGTCTATATCCTGATTGTGGTGTTTTTTACATGACTGTATACTTTTGTCAAAACTCATAGAACTCTACAATGAAAGGTGAATTTTATGCTATGTAAAAACTATACCTTATTAAAAAATGAAACAATATCTACACAAATAAATGAGAGGGAATGATGCTCTTAGTAATGAAAACAGGACACAAAACCCAGCGAGGTTTTAACTGAGAGCATGTTGCTGGCTGAGCAGTCAGAATCTGACAATTTCACTTTTCCCAGAGCTTTCCTCACTGTTGCGCCTGCTGCCTGCCGTGCTCCTCCTGTGAAACCCCACCCTACTTCCTAAATTCTATTGTAGCAGAAAGAGACTGGCATGTTCAAAAACCTCTTTAAGGAACCTCGTTTCTAAAAGGTGGTTTCTAAAATTCATTGTTTTTAACCCCCCGTTGAACTGTTTTTGGAGGCCTCTAGCATAGTGGTTAAGAGCGCAGCCTTTGCAATTTTTCTCAGCTCTGTTCCTTACTAGCTGTGTGGCCCTGGGCACGATATCTGATTGGTCTGAGGCTTAGTTTTCTCATCAATAAAATGCGGATAATGATGCCCCTGAATACAGTGTTAGCATAGAGTTTGTGCTCTCATTATTACCTATTAAATGGAAAAAAGGGGACCAGCACATTAGGCATCAAGTCAGAATGAACACGGCAAGTTCTCAGGAGCACGAGAAAACCTGGTGTGAGGTCCTTAGCATCCCTGATTTACAACCAAGGAGGAGGCTGGCAGCTGTCCCCAGGAAAGCTGGCTGGCTATTGGCTCACTCGGTCCTGAGTCCCTAGAACAACTTTCTTGAGTTCATATTGCCTGTCAATAAAAGGAAATACTACATGCTTCAAAGTTGTATATGAATAAATGAACTATATAAAGGTCATAGGCACAGCGTCTGGCACACAGTGAGTTCTCAGTAAGTGGTGGTTGGTGTGGTCATTACTTGGCAGTCGCTTCAGAGGCTCCCACGAAGTGCGCTGTGAGGGTGGTTGCCTGGGAGTCAGAGGTCAGGGTGTGGGAATGTGGTTCAGGGAGCAGGGGCTCAACAGATGGCATTTCTCAAGGGGCATGAAAGGGAAGGAAGAGGAGAGACTGCCTACTCGCTCTCCATCTCCTTCCACTGCTTGTCACCTCCTGAGCTGCCGCCACTGGCCCTCCCCTTTGTGTCTCCAGGCTGCTTCCGCACCACACACCTGGGCTCGATAATGCACTTTTTCTCCAGATGTCTCTCATTTCCCAGCAGAGTTGCTGCCCGGCATTGCCTCTGGGCATTGCCTCTGGGCTCCCCGTAGACCTCAGGTGCTCCTGGAAAACTTAAGGGGGAAGGGGGAAGGGTAGCAGGGCCAGTGCGCCCAACCTTGCCGGCAGGGCTGTGGAAGGGCTGGCTGGGCCGGGGCCACCTTGCTCATGTTGGTTCCTGGTGCCCGACACACTGTCCTCTTTGCACTGGCCAACGTGGTTGTTTCTCACTCCTGCTTCGATGGGTATTGTGTCCCCTCAGACGGCAGGAGGGGAGGCCCTGACTTCCCTTGGAGACAAATCCAGGTGGGGTGCGGGCTCTGGATGGCAGAGGAGCTCATGCTTCCGGTGCCACTTCCTATAAGCATCCCCTTGCCCCCCAGGGTCTTCAGACCTTCCACAAACCACAAATGCCACTTCCTTTCCTCTTCTCAATGCTCAGGAAAGCTGACAGCTATAATGCACCCAGATGATTCCTAATTTGTAGAGGCTTCTTCCATCCTGGCCACCCAAGCCCCTTCACTTTAGGGGCAGAAACTGACAATAAATTCCTGTTCAAGACCTGAGTGGTCAAAAAAGAGATGAAAGTGTAACATCTTGTGGGGGCGAAGTGAGGGGCCCTGGCATTGCACAGAGTATCTCCTGTACAGTAAATTCTCCATCGCTGTTCACTAGGGAAACAGGAGTTGGGGCTGGAGGGAGGTAGGCTCTCTGAAGCTCTCTAAACCAACAGCCAGACAAACAGAGGGCAGAAAAGCATGGTGGCTTGTTTACCAAACCTCAGGACCCTGCCAGACTCACGTGGGTAAGCACCCAGAGCTCTTCTGTGCCCCACTGTGATCTTCCCTGGGATCCAAAAGAAGGGTCGGACCAGTGGCTTACCATTTCCGGTGGGCATGGGGCTGACATGAGGGAACAGCGAGATTAAGGTTCTGCAGTCATAGGGGCCAGTCTGGGAAGCCCAGGGAGGGCTTGAAGGCAGGGGAAGATGGCTGACGTGGAGGGAAGATTCCCGTCCCTGGAAATGTGTGTCACAGGGGCTCGGAACCACATATAAGATCCCTGGAAAGAAATGGTTTTCTGGCCCGAGTGGGTGGTAGACCAGTTCCCTCACCTTCAAGTTGCTCCAAGACAGAATCTAGGCTCTGGACCTCGAAGGACAGATAGGTTTGGATGGCGTGAGAGTCTAGAGAGAGGAAAAGAGAACAAACCCTGCTGGAGAAGAGGGAAAAGATGTCTACACCCGGGACCAGGGCCTGTGGGGCAGAGCTTGTGTTCGCCCTGGTGAGAGTCACCCTGCACAGGTGAATGGGCAAAGCGGGTGCCTTGCTGGTGTTCCCCCAGCCTGCCCGGTGCATGCTGGCAGGTGTGGGCCTGCAGGGAGCCGTGACAGGAGAGCTCTGACCCAGCTAGGACTTAGCATCTTTGCTAGGAAAACCACCAGTCTGGGATTTCCAATGTTCCCTTATGCAGCCTTTGCCCCTTGACCTTTCTATCGGAGCCAATAACTGGAGTTGCCAGTGAGGCCTCACCCAAGGAATCACAACAGAGTGACTCCCAGGACTGGCTCCCAAAGCCCGAAGGACTGGAACACTCCAGACATGTCCCCTCCTGGAGTCTGGCTCTGGTGAGAATGGGATCCAGGGCAAGAGGCCGGTGGGAGTGTCCTGGGGGAGGTGGGCAGACTCTCCTCGAGAACTGGGAGCCTCAGCCTTTGCCGGCCAGGTCGTTTGTGTCTCTGTGCTTTTCTTTATCTCATCTCTGCCCACCTCCGTCTCATCTCTGCCCTTCAGGAAGCCAGTTTTTTAGAGTCGGCTAAGCCACAACACGCCAGGGAACAGGTGTGGGGGTCCTGGCGTGGGCGAGGAAGGGGCCTTGCCATGACTGGCTCGCGTGTTTTACACGGTGACTTGTTAGAGGGAGACATGTTGAGAAAGGCCGCATCGGTGTGCGTGGGCACAAGCTGGAGACCACCACGTGGCGCTGTGGGTGCCACACGCGGGACTTGGTGTTCCTTGAGGGGCAGGACTGTGACTCTCACAACTGCAGCCTCATGCACATCCCAGACCTGTGGCAGGTGAAGAACAAATATCTGGGTTCCTGTCGTGAAGGCCAAAAGACATTTGCCTCACCTCGCAAGAAGTTTCTGGCTCTTCATTCCATTTTGTATTTCCCCATATCCAGTCCAACCCCATGTGTTCCTTTCTTTCCTACAGATGCACTGAACTTCAGGTGTCATCACTGATTTCCTGGAAGCCAGACTTGAACAGCTGCTGCTGGTTCTTGTCACAAGCACTGGAATAAGACACTGGCACATCTGCTCATGGGCAGCAGTCTACGCTCAATCCTGGGGAGGGAAACGTGTGTGTGTAAGCTCTGGTGGCCAGCATGTTAATGTGTGACTCAGCAGCCACAGAACAGGCTCAGACCGACGCAGTCAGAGCACACAGTATCTCTGATCTCTTTTCTGCTTCACAACTACTTCTTGTGGCCAAGTGGATGTAATTTTCCCATTTCAAGAGTCAGCCAGCCAGATGAGGGCCAAGGTGAGGCCAGAGGCCAGATCAGATTCCTGGTCTGTCCAGTGCTCATTTCACATGGCCAAGTGGCCTCTAATAAAGAATATTCTAATGGGTGGAGTCGGGGAGAGAAGGGGATAGGACTCAAGATCATTTCAGAGGAGCGTAAGGAAAAATGGGCTGGGGAGATCACCCTGTTAGCTTGGAGGCAAAGAAGGATGGGAACTACTTTAAACTGTGGGCCTATCCTAATCCCTTGGGACAGAGCACACCCATCGGACTGCCAGAAGAGGTGCAGCAGACACTGACTGCTGGGTGGTAAAGACCAGCTACACGGTGGTCACTGGCCCCCTGCCCTGGCTGAACTCGCTGCTTAGCTCACAAAGCCACGGGCAGTTTTTAGACACCTGAAGACCCAGCCACATCAGTCTGTTTAGTGTCTAAGTGTTCCTCAGTTGCCAGGTCCAGGGGCACAATCCCCACATCACCTTGTCAGCCTCCTTCTGTCGCTAGCCCACTGGGCAGGGTTGGGAAGTTTTCCCCAGCTCCTGCTATCATGGTTTAGTCCCAGAGAGTGGTTGTGTCTTAGTTCATCCCTGGGTCCTCGGAAGATTCTTTTCCAGGGAAGCAGACGTATGGGGTTTGGGGTGAGGAGGCCTGGGAGGCAGGCGTTGTTCTGTTGCTTCACTTGCTGTAAGCACTAAGTTCTTCACCTGTCTCCAGCTCTTGAAGCTGATTGTAGCAGAAAATACCTTCTCCCCAGGCTGGGTCTGCAAGGCGGGCCGGGCTGCCTGGATGCTCTCACCCTAGCGAGGCCAGCAGGCCTGCTGCTCTCCCATCACCCAGCGCTCTAACGGGCTCTGGTAGGCTGTGCTCTATTTCATGCCTGCTGACGGCTTCTGCTCGTTGAGGCCTGGGGAATGTGTACTGATTTCATCATGTCAAGCAGGAAGTGGGTGAAGAGCTTGGGGCTTAAAGCAAGTGGATGTTCGGCGGGGCGGGGTGTTGTCCTCCACCTGGGCAAATAGCGTAGGAAAGATGACAATTTTCCCACCTGCCCTGTTACTTCAAGATATACTCAGGCATACGTCGTTTTACTGCGCCCTGCTTTATGGCGCTTCATAGGTGTTGCATTTTTTTTTCTTACAAACGGAAGCCCCTGCACTAACAAAAAGATGACGACTGGTTTTATTGTGATACTCGCTTTATTGCAGTGGTCTGGAACTGAACCCACAATACCTTTGAGGTATGCCTGCGGTAACGTTAAGGGAAGGAGAGGAAGAAGGGATCTTACTAGATAGCAGTTGCTCTCTTTTGACCGAAACAAAGAAGGTAGAGTGTGGAGGGCGGCAATGACGGACCCGGAGCGGGGGGAACACAGTTCTCCTGCCCCACGGGAACACACTCTGTTGGAATGCCAACTGGGGTGGGGGGCTGGGTCTGGAGCATTCGTGAGGAAAGGCTACCTTGAGCCTTTGGTTTTATGGGCAGATCCCAGCCCCCTTGAGGGTGTGAATTTTCTGAGGGGAAAAAAATGACCCTCTTCCACACAGGCGAAAAAAATAATGGTTGACTTTATTTTGGCTGTTGGCCACAGGAGGATTGCAGACAGCTGGAGGGTACATGGCATGTAGTCCACCAAACTGAAGAAAGGTACTATTTGTTTCCTTCTCTCCTTTGCTCTAAGAACTTAGAAACAAATCCTAAACAGAAGCAGCAGGGCTCTTCACAGACACAGAAATAAACTTATTTTATACCTCTATGTAAACTACTGCAGAGTCAGCACAGGAACATGCTCTTCTACCAGAACACTTGGCCTTTCTTGATGCTTCTTCAAAGTACCTTCCCATAGGAGAACTTGGCAGAGCCCTCGGGCTGCTTTGGTGTCTTCCAGGAACAGGGGCTGAGGCCTTTCTGAGGTGGCTCGTTTGAAGAGACACTGGGGCTGCCACCCCTAAGGAGGAAGGCTCTGGCGCCTTTTCTGGGCTGCTGATGACACAGCATGGAAAAGACGGGGGTGTCCCCTAGAGCTGAGCGCTGGCTTATTCCCAAACCTGCGTAAAGCTGTGTCAAGTCTGACTCAGGCCCAGCACTGTCCAGACTCAGGCACCCAGCCCTCCATACCCAATCCTCCTGCCTTTCCACTAGGATTTTTACAGGTGACTTTAAGAATAAAGACTGAAAACAGTAATTACTGCAGCCAGAAATGTTATTTTGTCCCAGTAAGAGGCTGGTACCAAGCAAGAATCTGGCCCTGGTTACACTTTTAAAACGGTGTTTAATTCTTTAAAAACATTATAAAAATAGTTAAAGAAAACGCAGCTGGGGAAAGGGAGCTGTTGGCTGTCAGGTGCTTCTTGTCTTTTCACCCACAATAAAGACCTGGCTATCAGACTCTTAGGGCAACGCCCTGAAGGCCAGAGTGCCAAACCTGAGAGACTTATCAGGGTTTCCCTCCCAAGAAATGCTCACTTTTCTGTGATAGGGTCTGTGGTGTGTGAGGGAACCCTGGTTCTTCCGGCTCTTGCTCAGCATCCTAAAATAAATACACCGTAACTTTCACTTGGATAAACCCCATGTCCTTGACGATGATTTTGGACGACCAGGGACCCATGCCCTGGCCCCTGGGGACACTGCTGGGAGAGGTCTGGTGGCTCTGGGCTGTCCCCTTGAGCTTAGTGCTGGTTTGTTCCCGGTTAAGGCACTGAGTACAGAGCCCAGCACTGTCCAGCCTCAGGTACACACCCAGCAGCAGCGGATCTGAATGTTCTGGGAATACTGCTTGTCTATAGCAATCTGTATCTAGTAAGTTATGTTTCTGAGAGGATTCAGCCCAGCATTTAAAATAATTAAAAATAAACTCTCAACTCTGTTGGCATACCAGATACACCCGAGATGACCTTGAGCAGTTGGAAACCAGTCCCTAGAGGTACTGTGAGAAACCTCCCTCAGCCCCTCTTGGGTTCCTACCCTCCTTTAAGGTGAATGTCAGTTATTATGAAAGATGTATGTCCACAGAGGCCCTGATTTAAGAATCTCAAACCCTTCGATGCACTGCCTTCCCATGATCCTGGTTGGTTACCAGCCCCAGGTGAGACAGAGGGCAGTCCTGACCAATAAAGTGATATGCCTAGGGCTATGTCTCAAGTTGGAAGGAGTCGTAAACAAGTTCATGTTTGAATGCTGACCTTGATCTCAGCAGACTCACAGCCCTGCTGCCCTCTCATGTGTGGTCGGACAGCAGCAACCTTGTCCTCGTATCATGAGAGCTGTGTGGGGCAGCCCTACTCTCACACTGGGCACTCCAAAGGACCCTTCTCTTGGGCCTGGGGGATGCTCTGCCTGCCCACTTTGAAGATTTTTCGCAAGAGCTCCAGCCTTCCAAGCCCCGGGCTGGGTGCCACTGCAGGAAGATCCTCAGCTTGGGTCCTGCCTAGCTCTGAGGCCTGGCCCACCATCACGGCTGGCCCAACCTGGGGCCAGAGGTTGCAATCCAGCCTACTTTAAAACTAGATGTCCACTCCGGTTCAGAAAAGACCTGTTGGAGGTGAAAAGGAGTGTGCGTGAACACGTGTGCATAGGATGCCGTCTCCCCTTCCACTTTTGTACTGGCAACATGTTGCTCCTCAGGCAGAGGCAGCCAGCACACGTGGCCTGCTCACAAAAGCCGGGGTTCCAGCTCCCCTGTTTAGGCCCAGCTGGATGAAGATGTCAGCGCACAGGATACAAGGAGTGGGGCGGGCACAGAATACAACCTGACAGTGTTCAGCAGTGACAGGCTGTCTGGGAGCATCGCTGGAGGGCTTCTGTGACCCTGGGTGCCTGGTCTCCCAGGCTCCTTGATTTGGGGTGGCAAGGGGTGGCTCTTGCCCCCTGGGCTGGTGTTTTGGTGGGACATGGCCCATGTAAGGGGATGGTTTTTACCCTCCTCATGGAGTATTGCAGTGGGGAAGATCTTCCCAGCAGGTAACACGGAGGAGAGCTCTCCTTAAGCGGGGCTGTCTTGCCAGCTCATTAAGTGACATAAAATGGCACATTCTATCGTTTTTCACTGATGCATCAGCACAGCAAGGGAGGGGGACAGAGCTGGGGTGCCTCCATTTGGAGAAACAGCCCTGGAGGCTTCTTGTAGGAAAGAGAGAAGAGGCAGCCAGGATTATCTCCTTCAGTCTCGTGGTGACGTTTCCAGTCTGAAGAAGGTGCCGTCAGCAATCTCCAAGACCCCATGCACCAAATGTAGTCAGAAACATCGATACCTCTCCACCATCAGGCCTCGAGGCTGCAGGCTCCCAGGTCAGCTGCGTCAAAGGCTAGAGCCCAGGCAGGCCTGGGAGCAGCAGTGGCCGGGAAGGTTATCAGGACGCAGGGTCACTATGACTTGGAGAATCTCTAGAACTTGCTTCTCTTCAAGGGAGTGTACCAGGGCTTGGTTCTGAAGAGCAGCTTCTTGCCACACAGGGTTACGTCACACATTTTCTCAAGTGATAACAGTTGAGAGCTGAGCCAGGATAATATGGATAACTAAGAAAAGCACAAACTAAAGAAATAATGTCTTCTGTAAACAACCTTGTAGCTACCCATACACACACTAGACACAGCATGGACACCACCTACTTGAAAAAGGCTGGCAGTAGAATGTGGAAACGGATCCAGGCTTACTGCCGGGTCCAGTCCAATAGCTTAAGAAATACACTCTGTATTTCTTTCGAAACTTTTATTGCGCAGAAAGTGGCCCATTCCCCTTTGTAGCTCAGTTGTTGCCTAACCTTTGAAATTTATTTCTTTCAATTCTCTCCACTTCCTGCTCCACTGAAAAGTTTCTTCTTTGGAAAATGTAAAAGTAATCTATCATTGCTGGTCAAAGGCCTGGGGGCAAAGGCCCGAAGATGCCACGTGGGCAGGGTGAGGACCCCACGGTGCTGCGGGTCAGCCCTGCACTGGTGACTTAGACTCAGGGGCTGGGGCGCCAGCCACTGCCCTAGGTGGTGCCGAGCCTGGTTGCCCACTGTGCTGACTTTGGGTCTGGCTCACCGACCTCTGGCATTTCAGATAAATACGCATCGCATCCTGCTCCTTCTACCGTCAAGGGAACTTAGCTCACAAGGACAAGCCTGCCTGGAGCTGCATGCGTTTCCAGAGTTGGAAAACATTTCGTGCAGCATGTCACGGGGTAGTAAATAAACGGCAAACCAGTGGTTATAAAACGGGAGCTTTTTAAAAGGGTGCTCTATCGGAACCTGGAATCTTACCACTGCTGGATGTGGAGAGTGGGGAAACAGTTTACAGGCTTGTGGATGTTTAAAGCTTCTCTGCAAAGTCTTCAGCCCGCTTTCTAGTAACTGAAGGCAGCAGTGTGCGCTTCAGAGGGATGTGGTATTGGCTGGTAGCAAGGGGCAGACAGTAACATCCGGTGCTCCTACTGCATTAGGCCACTTAGAGAGGATTGCTATGCTACGGGCGCAGCCCTTCCCAACCACTTCGTAAACTGTTTCTTTGTTCTGGGGTTAGCAGGAGCTACAAGGAATGGAGGCAGTCCTCCCAGAGGTTGGCCAGGCAGAGTGGTCTTCAAGAGCTGGAGGGTGAGGGAAAGGGCCACACGGGTGATGAAGGTCCTATCCGAAGTCCAATTTTATTGGAAGGCTGGGGTTCAAAGATGGACTCTATGATGCCCTCCTCTCCCCGTTTTAAGAAAAGAGGATAAAAACAGAGCCTCTACCTGCCTCGTCAGCAAACATGAAATGGAGTCAGAACTGTGGTTGCTGCTAGCAGCATGCCTCCTGGATTTTCAGAGGAGGGGGATGGCAGCTTTTAGACCAAGTGAAGAATAGCTCTTCGTTCCTTTGTGGTGAGAACAAATGTTCAAGTTGAGACATGGTGTGGTTCCTCACGGAAGATCCAAGGTCAGCGTGGACACCTGGTTTCTCCTGCCCTCAGGTGGCTTTGAGAGTTGCCAGGCCTCTGTTCTTGCTACACCAGCCCCTCTCCACAGCAGCCGGCTTGAGGACCCTCCCAGAGCGGCCTGGCACTGGCAGGCCCCCTCCCTGGGCTGGCTGTGCACTCCCTCTGTGGCTGGTCAGGCGCTGCCCCACCAAGTTTCCTCAGACAGTGGCTCTGTGTGCTGTACATAGCCAGCCTCGGGCCAAACCATGAGAAGGGAGCAGAGTCTGGCTCAAGGAGCTGGGTACGTGGCGTGTATCATCTCTTGTCTCCCCATGAACATCTGGAGACTGGGGAGGTTTGGGGTGAAGCTATTATGTTTGTGAGAGACCAACCTAACCCCCAATACCTGTTGTACCACATACACTGGCTGGAGCTCAGGCCAAGCTGAGGGAATCCTTATCAGCAAGATGGATTACAGGGTCCCAGTATGCACCGTCTCAGCCAGTCTGCAAGAGGCCTATACCCCAACTTTCTTTAACAAATGTATCGTGTAAGGTATCGTGTAAGGTGAAACACTGGCACCAAAACTAAGGGACAACGTGGGTTCCGCAGAGCCAGGACTCCCATTGGGAGAGGATGGCAGCTGTGCATGCTGGGCTGGCTTCAAACAGTGCTGAGACGTCTCCTTGACAAGTGGGGGGTGCAGACATGAAGTTTGGTGCCAGAGTGAGAACAGGCTGCCAGGTGGTGGAGGAGAGAAGTTGGACACAAAGTACAGGAGGGGACAGAAGAGCTGTGAGCAGGGGTCCCCACGAGGGCCCCAGCTGCTCCCTGATGCCAGCTGGGTCAGTAACACTAGGAAGAAGGCTAATAAATAGATGGATGTAACAAATGTTCAGTCAGGTTGGGATGGGACACCTCTGTCACTCCCACACCAGGTGCCCGGTGATCAGTGTCTCTAGTAAAGATATAAAAATGAAGTTGCTTCTTTTCAAGTATTAAAAAAATAAGTTAATTGACAAAAAAGGATCCAAAGCGCTGAGTGTCCTGCCAGGTTGTCAGCTTCATTCCAATGTGCAAACGCAGGAAGAAACCACGGAGGATAACTCTGGCCCTGACGCGAAGTGCCGAACAGTGGCAACGCCCGTCTGTCAAATGCTGAGCCTCACCTGTTCCCCAGAGTCAGTATTTTCCAGTGTTAAAATTGTTGTCAATTACAAGCAAAATGCAGCAATCCACAGGCCTCAGGCTAGTCACAGGGAGACCGGGGGGCATTTGGCCACTTGGGACGCAGTGTGTGGCGTGGGGCTGGGGAGCAGACCCCTCTGGGGTCCTTCTTACTCACTCACTTGCATCATGAACTCAGGAGCTGGCCCCCCTCAGCTTCCCTGCAATGCTGGGGTAGGCGTCACCCTGATGGCCACAGTCCCTCTCCCGGTCTCAACTCACACGCAGCTTTCTTGGGCCGTCTCCTTCATTTCTTTGGTGGTGCTTCAAGAAGCATGAAGACAGGTGCCCCTCTCTCTCTGGGGGGTGCGCTCAGATGGCTGTGGTTCTGACAGGGGTGAGCAGTTTCCTTCTATTACCAAATATTCCTGTGCAAGGAGTGCCGGTCACCACGGTGGGGGACGTGCGGGCCTTTCTTTCCCCGTTATGGGTCTACACGCCATGACCTCTCCGCAGAGCAGGAGGTCAGTGCGGGACTCTTTGAGGAGGCAGAGCCACCTCAGATAATCATCTTCGGGGGGAGCGGGGTGTACCCCACAACAGACACTTGACCCTCTTTTCCAGAGGCACGTAGACACGTGAGTGTGGACTTCCAGGAGCTGCGGCCCTTCTCCGATCTTGAATCCGGGTAGCCCGGGAGAGCCCACCTGCCTCAGGCGGACACCACAGACCAGGCAACCAGAGCGTGGAGGAGCACTCAGGACCAGTTCAGGCTAAAGCCCTTTGACAGCATGACAGCCTCCAAGTCCTTGTCCTCCTCTTTCTCCCGGAGCCGCTGCTCCTCGAGCAGAGCCACGAGGGCATCTCTCTGCTCCACCACCTCCAGCATCTCGTTCAGGATCTTCTTCTCCTCTGACAGCTCCTCTTCGGTCTTCAGGTGATCTGGGTGGCGACCAAAGACGTTAGGTCCGGAGGGCCCAAGGCGGCAGGCCCACGCCCGGCCTTCCCGTGGGCAGCTCGCCCGTTCCCCTCTCACCTTCCACGGCCATGCGCTCCCGGAGTTCCTGCTGCAGTCGGCTCTGCCGGTCTTCCAGTTCCAGCTCCCGGGCGCTGGGGAGGGAGACAAGCGACAATGATCTGGGGACCACAGTAACTCATCTCCTAAATGAAGAAGGAGCTGTACTCTTGCTGTGACAGGCACTGAACTCGTGTTCCCCTTTAGCCGGGTCCCAACCTAAAGCTACTCACAAGATCATCAGCTCCGACTCATAGCGCACCATGGCATTTTTCTCCTGCACCAGCTTGAACCACTCCTGCATCAGCTTGGGGTCGTCCTTCTTGCCCATGCCTGCCAAAAGAGAGGGCATGTCACGCGCAGGGAGGGTCTGCCGTCTGCCCATCCAGCAGGAGTCATCACACTGGGGCAAATGTGCAAAGAGAGCCGAGCAGGATGCTGCCGGAACGCTCCCAAGCCAGGTCCAGAGTTTGCCTGCGGCTGTGGAGGTGGTGCCCCCCCGCCGCCCCCCAGAGCCTAACGGACCCTGCATTTCCATTTGTCCTCCCCAGGCCTGGCCCTCAGCCTTCAGTAACCTGGTCACTGCTTGTTTGGAGCTCTCCTCAATGGTTCCCTTCTGGTATGTTTTAAGCGCTTTGCCTTCCTGTTTCCTTTCGTGTACTTAATACTTCTTTGGTACTTGCTATGAACTAGGTCTTCTTTGAGGAAACCAGCCTGATGAATTTATATGCCATACTCCAACTCCTTTTACGTCACTCACTAACTCAGCCCCTTCCAGGCACCGCGCGCCCTGGGTCTCCGGTACTACGCCTCCTCATTCTTTTATCTGACCAAACCAATCTCACAACAGACCTTGCATATCTCAAGAGAGCTATCAGGTTTCTCACCGAGGGCAGAGAAACACCAGCAGACCCTAGAGACTAAGCGAGGCACCACTCCTGGCTCTCATCCAAACAAGGGCTGGTGCCACCTGCGAACGCAGGTCTCCCTGCACCAGCGCACGGCTGATGTCAAACCCCCGTCTGGAGCAGCCTGACCCTGCCGGGCTTAACCGCAAAAGGAGGCCGGAAGAGAGAACTTCCCAGGGAACCCCACCACCCGAGGGAGCAAACACCTTGTTCCTGGAGCACGAAGCGCTTGGCCACCGTGGGATCCTGCCCGATTGCAAAAGACAGACTGTCCGTGGTTCTTCCATATTTTTGAATTACAAACCATTTTGGGACTCAGGAAAGCTAGGGACTGTCTTACTCGAAAAATGCTTATATACACATCTAACAATTTCATATAGAACTTCAAGGTGTTCACGGGCTGCCTGACGTTCATCCACGGGCCCCCGGTGAAGAGGCACTGGGCTGGGAAATCCTTCAAAGTGCTTTCCATTTTATGAGTCACTTGTCCGGATGTTCCATCCCAGTGAAGACCAAACCCAGAAACACGCAGTACACTCTCAGGTGGGACGGCTCCTGCATCAGGCCCCTTCCCTCACTCCTACATTCCTGCCACCTGACTTCCCTGCCACAGTGTTCAAAGACAATTCTTTCTGCAGTGTGGTTTGCTTGACACAAGAGGCCCAAGGCAGTCAGTCTTTCGATGGGGCCGCGCTCCGGAGAGGCAGAAATGAATCACGTTCATACGAGCAGGGGTCAGCGTGGGGACTGTGCTCCAGTGCAGGTGCAGCTGTGCTCCCAAGGAGACGGCCCATGCCTGAGTCTGGAGGATGGACGCTCCCTCCTGACCGGTCAAGCCTGTGACTGTGGAGGGCATGCCAGAGTATCTGGGGACTAAAGCTCTCCTTACCCAACCCAATAGACTTGGTTCTTTGGCTTTAAAGCAGCCTACAGCTCAGTTCCATGCATTCCTTTCTGAGCGTCTCTGCACAGTGTGCCCACATGGCCATGGAAGATGGAGGCCTGAGGCATGCAAGCCGCCCAGTGTGGCAAGCCATGAATACACTGGAGAGTCTCTCCCTCCTTCCCACCTCCCCAAAACTCCATGGGGAGACACCCAAACACCACTCATGAGCTATGGGAGACTGTTCACAGCCGATGAGCAAAGGTGTATGGTAGGGAGGGTGAAAGTCAAATGTGAGCACCATGGGAGCAGAGGAACAGGTTAGCAAGGGTTAGTCACGACCACACTTCCCCTTCCCCTTCCCACATGCCTTTTCAATGACAATCTCATCACCGCAACGGACTTCAAATCAGACAAACTTAAAACACACACACACACACACACACACACACACACTCAGCAAGACACAGGGTAGCGAAGTTTGCTTTCAGTGACTGTTTTGGAAAAGAATTCAGAGGCACTGGTGCAGACCAGTCTTTGTAAGGACAGTATTCCTCGACTCCACCAACACAAATCATTGTTGCACAGGTGGGACGTTCCTCGCCTGTGAAACTGCCCCCTCTATCTGCTGGATTTGAGACTGGAAGGCCCAACCATGAACGGTGGTGCAATACTGTGGGATGCTTGGCTACGGCCCAGAAGGCCCTCCCTGGAAGCCCTCCGGTTTCACTCCGGACCCCAGTCCTCCCCTGAGACAGTCACAGGGATACTGTTCCTTTTAAGAAACTACCACATACTCATGGAGTTTTGTAATAGGGCTATCAAGTGTCAGAGAAAGAAAGAAACAGCTGGGTGCAGGTCCCTGTTTAACCGGCGTTGCTACAGCCCTGAGAGGCCGTGGGGGTGCGGTGGGGAGTTACGTTACCTTCCTGGACACAGCAAGGGCAGAAGGAGAGAGGTCTGCGCCGAGGAGTCCCGCCACTGGGCTCAACTTCAAAAAGGACCGAACAGAGAGGAGGAGGAGGGGGAGACGGAGACAGACGAAAAGGAGAAGGAGGAGGAGGAGGAGGAGGAGGAGGAGGAGGAGGAGGAGGAGGGTGGAAGTGGAGAGGAACAGGGAGAAGGTGAAATAAAAAACAAGCAGAGGACAAAAAGCATAAAAAGTGAGAAAGGAACAACAGGAGGAAAAGAAAAAATACAAGAAATGGAAAAGCAGAAACAAGGGAAACAAAGTCTACAAATGAATTAAGTCCTTTTTTCAGCACGGAAACTGAACAAGAGCAGACCCAGGCATGGGTGGCAGTCCCTGATGTGGGCACATGGCTTAAAAAAGGAACATACACGCACATGTTCCCTTCCTGACGGCAGGTCGCTCATGGGTAAGGGGCTGGTCCTCCTCCTTCTAGTCCCCACTGGGAGGGTGGTGACACTGGTATTACCATACAGTGGCCTTTTGGGTTTTGGGTTCCCTCCTCAAAAATGCCCAAAGTCCCTGGACAGGCCTGCCTACCCCTGTGGAACAGACTGTTAAATATGGAGCCAAAACTACTTTTAGGTTTTGCAGGTGATCACCCTGGGCAACTAACGAAACTTGCACTCATATTCATAGATGCATGCCCTCCCGCTAGCACTCAGCTTGGATATGTCTAAGGACTGAGGAGGGGTCTGCGACCCCTGAGGTGCCATGCCCACAGAAAGCAGCTCTGAGTCTTTGGAGGCAGCGCCCAATCTTGGGAGGGGACTGCAGTGCTCGGACATCTGCGATGCCTTGAATTCTGAGCCAGGACGTGCTGGGGGAACGTGTCCACGCAGAAGCCACTTCTACCAGTCTGTCTCGCTATCCCCCCACAAGCCAGGGAGAGCCAACCATCCCCTTTTCTTCTGCTCTTTCCATCTGCACAGCTGGGGAAAGGCTGTCACACTTTGGACTGTGAGACCAAAAGGGGTGAGCTGACAGGACATGCCAAAACCTCACAGTAACAGTGCTAGTAAGTCATGGACGGGGCAACTGAGAGAAGACAGTGTGCAGAGAGAGAAACTTAAGAGAGACCTGATGGTAACTCAAGGAAGAGGGAGGGGAGCTCAGCAGGGACCATCACAGAACCACAGGGGCACACACAGGAGATGAGGAGCCCCTCCCCAGGCCCCTGGGGCAGAAACGCCTCAAGGACTGTGGGGTGGGGGTGGGAAGGTGACCCGGTAGTTTTACAGTTAGAACGGGGTGGAAGAAGTAAACCTGTTTTAGTCACCTGAAGGGCTAAATAGACAAGCTATTGGTTGAGAGGCCCCTGTACTTTGCAATTGAGTAAAAGGCAGCACATTCTCTTTCGTTTAAGCTCCTCACAATGGTCTTCGTAGTGCTGTGCAGTCAATCTGCTATTGGGTAAGACTTAGAAATGAAAGCCAGAGACTGTGTGTGTGTGTGTGTGTGATGCTGATTATACCCAGTGTTCTCAACAGACATTGACTGTGAGCAGCTCAAGTGCTGGGGGAGGGGAGAAGGGTTTCTTTCTTCAAAACACACTGCTTTATAGATGACCTGCATTCAACCTTATTTGTTGCAAAGGGTGGATTTTGTGTTGGTGTTCAGAGTACCTGGGTAGATCCCATGAACGACGATGACGTTAAACAGCACTGAAGTGACACCAGACAGACTGGGCTGAGGAATGGAACAGTGTCCGTGTTCATTGGCAAGGCACAGTGACATGATACACAACCAACGCGTACCCAAAATAAGGAAGTATACCTGCATGTATACTTAAAAATGTGCTTCTACTTTCTGGATGTCAAAAATATAGATCTTAGTTTCTTTTATGTAGACCATGTCCTACACACCCTTTCTAATACGGATGGCAATACGAGATAACAGAATGTTCAGAACAGAAATTAGGAAGTGAAATTAGAAAAGGGGGCATCAGTAAGGACGATGTGCAATGGCCAGAGGACCACCCCTTGAAAGCAGCTGGGTAGCTGACACAACGAGTGGTTACGGCCTTCTTTTTCAGACATTCCTGCATGCTCCAAATAGCTATAATGTACACTACCTTAATAATCAGAGAAAAAATTACCCAATAAATATTGTTTTAAAAAGAAGAAACTGAAGGCAGGGAGAGACTGACTGGAAACACCAAACAAGGGGAGTCCACCTAGACCTGACTCTGAAATGAACGTGCGAGGAAGGCACAGAGGCACGGGTTTGAGTGTCACTTTTTTGCCTGTTTTTGGAGATGTGAGAAACAGAGGATTCGGTTCACTAGTTCTAAGGGCAAAGATGTGCTCAAGTTCACGGTAGATAACAGTTTAAAATATATATATTTTTAATGCTAGGGTACCTGGTGTCTGTCTCTTTGTGCCGGCCACCCTGTTGGTCACCTCGAACCATCTCTGTGCCCTCTGAGCTCCAGTCATCACTCCCGAGCGACCCCAGGGTTTGGTTACCAACAGGTCTTCACTCTCATCTTGACTGCTCTGTCTGCCCTCAACACTCTGCAAGCTCACCGGCTCCACCTTTTACCGTGGCAGCAAACTAATTTTTTTCCTTTGAAGCAGCACTTCCTTTTGAAATGTGACCACCATCAGCAACTCTTCAGCACTCACTCACCTTGATCTCTGGGGGCAGGTAACGTGTGTCACTGAATTTTGAAAAGCAGCGGAATATTATTATATAGTAAGGCAAGTATCATTATATCCCAGTGTGATGCATGAAATAAGCATGAATAATGCTTTATAGTTTCAAAATACTCTCATGTATATTGCTTCATTTGATCCAGACATCAGCCCAGGGTGGCCACCTGGATGGCATTAGCATCTCTATTTTTAAATGAGGGATCTAAGGCTCAAAGAAGTTAAATGTGGCACAGACTGACTAAAACCTAGATCTTCCTTTTCCATTCTGAACCAAGAGTATGCCCTCTTTAAAGTGCCAACAAAGGTTCTAGGCAAATCTAACCACAGAGAGCTATTGGAAGCAGAGGAGTCACACACAGACACTACTCAGAACACCAGACCTGGGAGGATGGCACTGTTGTTCTTTCCTCCAGTCTTTTGTAGAGGACCAGAGAGGGTGAGTGAACTGGCTGGTAATACAGTGGTCTTGCCTTCCTAAGCTTGGAGTGCTCTCCACACCACCACTTTGCCTCTGACCTGCTTAGACACATTGCTCCAGGCCCTGTCTCTTGTGTGGCCCAGGACGGTCCAAGACCCAACAGGCTGTAGAGCAGTTGGCAGGTGGGAGAAGCAAACAGTCCTACGACACCTTTCCCTTATCTATACCTGTCCTTTCTATATTTCTATCTTCCTCTGACTTTTGCATAAAGGCTTTGCCCAAGATACTTCACCCCAAAGCACTGCGTCCTCCCCTCCCACCTTGTCAGCAAGTTGACTGAAATGTTTGGCTAGCTGGAAAAAATGACTCCTTGGGACTGAGCTTGGATGTTCATCTGAAATGCACACAAACCCATCTTCAGCCCTTTTGTTTGTCAAAATCCCAAGGTCCCCTAGCCCTGAGGTTGGAAGGTAGGGAAGGGTTTGGTACCTTTCTCACAAGGAGAAGTGAGGATGGGATTACAAAGGCTGGAGGGGCCAGGACAAAGGCCTAGCTCCACTCAAAGGCCAATGTACACCACAGACAACACGGGTTGTGAGGGGAGTCAGCTTGAGGCTCTGCATCTCCAATTCAGTCATTCAGTTCTGCCTGCTTATATTTAATCCATTAACTTCTATATTGGTGATAAAGAAAACACAATCAAAATACCTAATAAGGATAATGGACATATTTTAAGGACTAATAAATTATACAAGAAATATTTGAGTACCTCTGACATACCAGGCACTGTGTTAGTTATGCATCAGCCCTGTTTTCCTTAAGAGACAAAACATGAAAATTATTTTAATTGGGAAGCAACAGAGGAAAGCAGCCACAGGAGGAAAGCAAGTTGGTGGGTCAGTCTCAAGGATTACTGAACAAAAGGAAACTGGTTGACCAGGAAGCTGGTCTGGAGCTAAGCAGCAGTTGTGGGGATGTGCCTTATCCTGGGCACTTGTCTCTCCACACAGTAAGGCTCCTAGTTCCCCTTGTTGGACTAAGGAGCCATCACCACAGGCTTCACAGCCGTGCCTGGTGCAGCATGGGGAGGGGCCTCCTAGAGCAAGATCTGAGTCCCAGAAGTCTCAGCTAGGAATGTTGCATTTCCCTATTGAACACTGGTATGACCCAGAATGTCATAGCTTCGTACTGTACACTAGAGACATTATGAGAAAAACGGGTTTATGAACTGAGCCACCACTTACAAGTGCATTTCCACATGAAAATACAGAATTCTAAATAATTGGTTCACAAACAGCATACAATTTCATCCTTTTACAGGCTCAAAATTGCCCTCCCAACACCTTTCCTTTTGATATACCAGTTTATTTTATGCACAAAAGTTTGTAGAGTGCTTCAGGGTTAGATTACTGCCCCTCCAGCTATACCTTCAGAAAATCCTGCATAAGGAAGAGATTCTTTTTGATTGTAACTTCCTTTCGGCCTCTTAACAAGAAGCTCCAAGGTGTTACAGGTAGTAGGAAAGAGGTAAGCTTACTTCTCAGTCGCATTCTGAGATTTCACGTTCCAGCTACGGGAGCTCTGGGCAGACTCCCATCTCTCACACTTGTTTCTGGAAGAATGCCACTATATTCACCGATAACTGAACCAGCGTTGAAACGATAGCTTTTTATCGAATTCATGCTACATATGCTACCAGAATTTTGTTCTTCTTTTCCTAAGAAACATCAGGGACATTATCTTTCACACCAAATTTCAATCTAACAGATTAAACTTGAAGAAAGCCACATGCCTAGGGTTGGGACAATGTCTTGGTGGTTCAAGTATGAGAATGAGGCTTTCACTGATTTTCTTTTCTGAGTTCTTCAGGTTACATAACCTGAAGCAAAGAAAGATCGACCAAATGTTTTGTTGACTAAGATTACATTCAACTGCTCTGACTCCTCAACCCAGGAAACTTATTTGCTTAGTACCAACACCATGACCCTGACACGAGGTAGCCTCTGCACTGCAAGGGCTAGGTGCTCAGTCCCGACACCAGGGGCGATGAGGAACACTGCAGCTCTACCAGGGGGTCAGGCTGGCTATTGACTGGTACGGTGGCATCACGATAAAGTGGGAGGTCCAGCAGGCGCGGTCTGCGTACGTGACAGGGCTGGGAGATGCCTTGTATTATAAAACTTAGTGCAGAATGGATGTCTAGATTGTGTGTGTACGGGGTGGGGTTGGGAGGTGTGGGGCATGGGGGGGAAAGAAGGCCAAAAAAAGAAAAAAAGAAAAAAAAAACAGCACATAAGAATTGAGATCCAAAACACACATACACGCACTTACACACGTGTACGTACATATGCATGCATACACACATGCACACTGAAGAATACTGGTAAATCTCAAGCATTTTAAAGTTCCTGAGCAAAAACAGAGCCAGGCCAAACAGACAAGCCAAAATCTACCAACATCAAATTAAAGGAAGCAAACAGACCCAGAATGGAGGGAAAGTGAGCAGGCTTGGGTTAGGCGCCCCCGAGCCTATCCCAACTCACCAGCAGCAATGAAAGACCACTTTCCAGTCCTTTATGTTACATTTCTAAAGCATTCATGTTCTTTCAATTTCCCTTTGAGACAAATCAAGAGGTGAGGTCTTTGAAAACTAGAAGTTAGTTATAACTTTATATATATATTTTTAATCGAAAGTTATTCAGAAGAGATGTGGTTTTTATCTAAAGATTTCTGGTCATCTATCTGTTCTAGTGTTACAAAGTGTGGTGACTGGGCAGGGTAGGAAACCTGCTTAAGTGTCCTGAGGAAGAAAAGGAGAGGGGAGTGAGGTCACTTAGGGACCCTTCCTCTCTGGCCCAAGGCTCATTCTGTGTTCTTTTAATAATCTCTTTTAAAATCACGAAGTTCAGCTCTCGAAGGTAGGATCTTTATTCCATATGTTCTGTGGCTCAAAGAGACTTTTAATACAGATTTGGAGCCTTTATACAATTAGCTGAGAGCCACCATAAGACCCAACTGATACAATATAGAGTGATGGGCGGAATCTGAATGCTGCCTGGAGCTTTGTTTTACCCACATGAGAAATAAGATCAGTGATAGGCCTAGCAATGAATGAGGTTTCTGTGTGGCCTTTTGAGAATATCAGAACAGAGAAGCAATCAAGTTCTACATTTTAGGCTTAAGGTCTCAAAAGGATAACTTCTCCCCCAAATAATATTACCAAGTGCTCCAGCGGAAACTATATTAGGGACCTAATACTAGCACCTCAATTTTCCTCCAGGAGCTTGACAGAAACAAGGCTGGAGGACCCTTGCTCTCCGCCTGGGGCACACAGTGACTTCATCTGAAACGAACGTTTCTCTCATGCTTCATTGGTAGGGCAGTAGCAGCCTCTATGTGGTGAGCAGGACCCACAAGAGAAGTCTACATAGATATCATAATGAGCTGAAAAAGAAGTGATGAGTTGATGAGAACCAAGTGCCAGGGTTATAAGGTATTTGATGGTGGGGTATCTTATAATTCAGAAGACACACTGAGTTTCTTTTTTGCATTTTCTTTCATTTTCCCCTGGAATTTGTTAGGATTCTAAATCTAAAAGGCTAGTGGCTAGAGTCCAGGGACACAGAAATGAAAACAGACAACTGCATTTTTTCATTCAAGCAATGGGGGTAAAGAAAATAAAATCAGACACATGAGGTGATCAATGTGGCGATAGTATCTTGAACTGAAAGGAAAGGATGAATATAAAGAAATGGGTTTTGACAGTTCCCTCCCGATTTTGAATCTCACACATTGAGATTCATTTAGAATTGAGATCAACATTCCCTGGGAGTGTTAAGAGGAAGTAGGAAAGGAGTCAAGGCCGTTAGACAAGGAGCAGGGTTCGTTAATTGGAATGCAAGCAGCAGCCCTTTTACAGCATCAATGGCCGTGAGTGTGGAAGTCCCGGAACACACCCGAAGCCCTGGGGCACTGAAGGAAGCTGTGGAGGGTGAGAATCCATGAGACCATGGGTTGGAGAACAGAGCAGAGACCAGTGACAACCCAACCCACCCGGTGAGGCTGAGAGCCAGCCTCTTTACTGGGGGAGGCTTAGAAAATGGCACTGTCTCCTAGTAGGAATCACAGAACTATGCCTTTGGATTCTAAATAAAAGGGCCAAAAAGTGACTCAAAAAGATAAGAGTTATTGGAAAAATGAGAATGATTTTTGCTGTCTCTTCTGTTTTAAGACCACTTCCAGGAAAGAGGAAATGAAAAGGCCAGACTGCCCAACCAAGGATGCAGAAACTCCAAGAATGTGCCAGAGTCCTCCCTGGTTAACCTCAGGAGCGGCTGCTTGGCACTCTTCTTGATAAAAAGGCAGCTTCAGGAGAAAAACTGCCCAAAGTCTAGAAATAAGGCTCGCATATTAGTTATTTCTCCAATCTAATACAAGTGGTGAGCTTCGTAAAGCAAGACATCAAATACATTGAATTCATCTGAGGTCCCCCTACTTCAGAGGGCATGTGAATCATTCAGAAAGTTTGTTAAAACATGGGTAACCAGAGTTTCCGATTCAGCAGGTCTACGGTGGGGCTTGCCAATCCGCATGATACTGGTGGTGCAGGGACCACACTTTGAGAACCACTGCCTTAGACTTCTCCTGTCTTCACTGAAAAGAACTGCAGAGTCAGTCCCGGGCCAGAGCAAGGAGGGAAGGACATTATTACAGGCATCTGTCATCATAGCCTCGAGCTTGGTGAATTTGGGCAGAAATCACAAGTGGCTCCTTCCCAGGTACTTGGATCTCCTGGGGAAATCATCAGCAAAACCCGATGAAAATGAAAATGGTCGAGGCTGAGTTCTTTACATGTTTGGCTCTTAAGTGTGTTGGCGGTGAGCTCCCTAGTGGATGTGACAGCTACAAGTTGTGAGGGATGAGATCCAGGGCAGAGGTCATGCTGGAGTATGCGGGTGAATCCATGCTGCATGTGTGTGTGTTCACATGTACATGAATGCTTGCGTGTGTGTGAGTATGAGTGCATGAACCTGTGTGTACTGCTCTTGTCAAACCACCGGATGATATCAGAAGGACCAGGATGCAGATATGAGGCTGATAGGTTGGGGCAGGTGAACTTCTATTATAAATCATTAAGATCACCCCGGGCAGCAAAAGCTACACCAAATCTTCCCTGGAGTATATGTGGCAGTGGGGAGGACCCAGCACGCTGCTCCATTATGAGCTGGAAAAGGGCCTGTGCTTTTGCCATTTGGTTACTGGGTTGATTTCTTGTTGTTGTTTATGAGCAGGAACTGGGGACAGCGGGTCGGGAAAGGGTGTCAGCAGGGTTAGTGTCAGCGACAGATGCTGCTATACATACCACCCAGATGCAAGTCGATGAGGTCACTGTAATAAGACTCTCCCCAATAGTCTACAACAAGGAATTGGTGAAGAGAGAGTTACTGGATCAGATAACCCTCCTGTCCCCCCATACCCAAAGCAATCAATGACATGAAGCATATGAAAGACACAAATATAGCAAGAGAGCAGAGAAAAACAGCTGGAAAGCATGCATCTCTCTGTAAGCACATTATGTGTGCACACATGCCGAGCTGTATACTTCCTGGTGGGGGGAGGGGGAGTTCACTGAACCACAGGTGACAGTTAATAGCCAATAACCACGTGGTTCCTGTTATATCTCTGATCAGCATGGTCCATAGGCTTTGGCTTTCTGGGAATCTTGGCCCTGCCGGGACTCAACCTTATCTAAGATTTAAAAAATTCACGGGCTACCTATTTCCTCAGTTACAGACTATTAGAGGCTCTAGGCTGAGGAGCTAAAGGCAAGATGTAAACATCCTAAAAAAGCCCTGCATGGACACCAACCCTTAGCTTTTAAGGCAGTCAGAGCTCTCCCAAGAATTCACACGTGGGACCCTACTGGGGAATACATCAAACTCCTGGCAGAACCACTTTGCTGGATGGCTTTGAGATAAAGGAGATCCTCTTTCTGAGGTCAGGCCCCCAACTTCGGCCAGCCTTCTCTTTAAAAGCAGGAAATGAGCTGTAACTATTTGCCTGCGGGCTCCTGGAGGTGTGCTGGCCACTGGTACTCCTAGCTTTTTTAGCTCTGTGTGGCTGTCCAGCGAGGGTGTTATAGTCTTCACATGCCTGAGATGCAGAGACTGAGCCCTGCCAAAGGGCTGGGCTTGCACAGGGGGTCTTCATCCTCTAAGAATCGTAAATAAACTCATGAGCACAACAAACAGCGGCTAGTTCTCTCCTTTTCCTCCACAATCACAATCTAAATGCTGACCCTGGCAGCCTTTTGTTCCCCACCAGCGTTTCCCCTTCAAGAATGGAGACCCCCAAAAAAGTAGAATGCAATCCTGGAATGGTTTTTCAACACATGCTCAAGGCTGACCCAGTGGTTTAGGTTTGAATCAGGGTTCTAGAAACAATGTGGGCTTCCCAAGTGCTCCAGACCAGGAATCATGGCAGTCTCAGTCTTGCCCTCAGTTCGAAGGCTCTGACCCTGACCCTTGTGGTCTGGATATTCATGAACCTCAGACCAAGCTGAGACCAATGGGATGGCAGGTCCATATCAAATCTCTTCTCTGGAAGGGCAGCCTGACTAACTTGGAAGCCTGATGCCCTCTATGAGTGATGGCAACTTAGCCCGGCCAGTGAGACAGAACAGCACGGAGGCCAGATGTATACCCTCAGGGAAGGGGCTGACTAGCACTGCTGGAAGACTCTCAGGCTTGATGAAGGTTAGCCAGGAGCAACCAGACCAATAAGAGGAAAGGAATGCTGAAGTAGGAGAGAAAGGAACAGCCAGTGTGTACAGACTGGCCTCAAAGATGATCTCTGCCAATGATGATCAGGGCCACTGGGACTTCTGACAAAGGCGAGCCTTGGAAGAATGTGCTTAAATTAAGAAAAGGAAAATAGTATATTTGGAAACAAAGTTGTATGGTAGGGGCTACTATAGTCTAAGAATTTCCCAAATGTATCTTGGGGAAGTCTCCCAAGGGCGCTACCAAAGCCTGTCTTTAAAAATGGGACAGATATGTATTTGGATAGAGGTATTCTGGTAAAGCCTTGCTTAGAAGAGTATGGACTAGGACAGGAATTTTCTAACTGTTCTGTGGAACCCTAGGGTTCTTCGAGTGCTGTTCCGGGGGTCTCCCAAATACCTGAGTCACAAACACGGTTAACTCATTTAGACACTCCATGTTCAAATGTCTGGTGTGCCGACTTTTAGCCTACTGAAGCCCATCACCACATCAATCCGTGCTATCAGATAAGCTGGCTTTTGTGAAGCCCTCGGGACCAAGTTTCTTCTGCCCTCTGTGTGCAAAATCTTCACTCCCTGTAAAAGGACATTCGTTCGTTTACTTAAATTCTGGCCTGTAAGTTGAGTGCTCATGTACAAATGTACAGGGGAGCATCCTAGGAGAGCTACTGCTCAGTGAGATCCAGCTTCTCAAGCAGCTCCTGTCACACAGTGAGGTCCTCTAAGTGAGTAACATGCAGGTCACGATATCATAGCATAGTTGGTTTTTGTGTTCGCTGAGTGTTTGGGAGCTTCTATTCCCAAACTCTGAGATATACTACTCTTTATAAGAAATAGGAACTGTTAGATTTGGTAGTGATTCAACTGTAAAAACAATCCCTACTGCTCCAAGCATCAAGCAGCTAGATCATTTAAACTGTACATATCCTGAGATCTCCAGGTGAGCTATTATAGCAGCTACCTCTGTACTGTGTCCTAGGCATGAGCTGGAGGCTGCGACTGACCTCTCCTATAACCTGTATTTTCAAATTCGTGCTTATTAAAATTTTAGAGTAATTATGTTTTATTTAAACTTGGACTTATAATTTGGTTTGTAAAAAGGGTGCTGATGCTAAAAAACAAGTTTGAAAACCACTGACTTAGATGGTTGTATATGTTTATGAAAAGATAATTATCTCAACAACTAGAAAGAGAAATTTTGGCAAAATCCCGTGCCAGTCTTCAGTGGAATATTTCCTCTGACCCCTTGCCAGCCAGCAGCCTGTTATAGAAATACTGAAGCACTGTCAGACTCAAACTGCAGGGCAACTAACAGTGCATCGTGGAAACCATCAACCCTGGGGTGGCCCACCCAAACCTCAGAACCTGTGAGCAGGGGTTACCACAAAATTAGGTTGCAGCCTTTCTTCATTCCCAGCCTCAAAACTTGAATGCTGACCCTGGAGGCCTGTGCTCGCTAGAAGGAGATGAAGGTCTCCCCATCCAGACTGTACTGAGACTTGTGAACTCTTGAGAAAGCGGACATCCATCGCTCCATATACGTGTTGGGGCTATAGCTGGGGCTGGCCCAGCGGTTTCGAAGACTTGGACCAACAGGGGTTCTTGGGCCCTTGGGCCCTGTTATGACTCAGGTACTTCCTTGCTTTCAATGTGTTCAACTGTGCTGTACCCATCCACAGGCTCCTCTATTCCGGAGATCTTCCCCAGGAATGGCAGTCACCAACCACATGGCCCTCACGGCCATTTCCCAGTGTCTACTCAGTGCTGGTTCACCACAGTCCCCCAGGAAACACAGTGCTTGGGCTCACACTAGAGAATCTGTATGCTCTGCCCACAGGTGGTATGAGAGCTCTGTGGGGCATGTGTCCTCACATGTTCTGAGCAGCCTGGGCAGGAGAGCTAAAGATAGGAGGTGGCACGTGGGGGCAGGCTGGGGGCCCTGCTTGTGCAGTTCTGTGATGGTTCCTTGTGGTACAGTCTCCCTTACTCCCAGTTATTTTCTTCTAGAGAAAATGATGGGGTAGGAAAGGAGAAGGAGATCCAGTGCTTGCCATCAACAGAGGAAGTGGACTGAGACTTCATTCTATGGGTAAAAGGCAAGCCTTGGAATAGGGCCCTGGGGCACTCCCAAACCGAGGTGTTTTTCATTCCTTTGCTTAACAGGAAGCCCCAAATCTCAGTGACGAAGGGACCCAGAGAAGTTTGCTGGAAAGGAAGCTGAATTCCAGATGAGGTGACACCAAACTAGCCCTACCATGGTGAAGGTGGGGGTGGGAGCTTCCCTTAGGAACAGACCTCCTCCCAAGGGAACCCAGATAGTACCTGCTTCACCGCGGAGCGCCTTCTCCACAGCAACCCCCCTCTCCTCCAGCTGCCTCTGCTTCTCTTCCACTTGCTCCAGCTGCCGCTGGATAATCTGTGGGAAAACAAAACAGCAGAAGCATCCAACTTTCTCTCTTGCCTCCTAGTTCTTAGGAGGACAATTAAACTGCACAAACATAGAAGGAGAAAAATAAATAAGACTCTAGTCAACGAGCAATAAGCCCAGAGTATGCAGAGACCACAAGCGAGGCCCCCAGGGCCCACTTAACCATGCAGACCCTGGGCTGTCACCGGCCGGCTCCAGGGCGTGGGTGCACAGCAAGCAGGAGTGACTAGCCCCCCTCAGGGCAGTTCAAAGAGGACGTGGATGTCAGCTGCTGCAGGGAGGACTTAAGTACAACAGCCTTCGACCCTCCTGACGGTGAGACTGCTAAAGCACTAGCACAGGTTCTTGGGGGAGAACTGCAGACGTCCTGTCTCTACAAGGTTAAAAAAATAAAAAAAATCCTAGAATGGAGCAACCACTAGAATTTGTTTGGAGCACATCGTGAGAAGTTCCTTTGTGTTATGGGGGGACCAACAATGGGCACCCAGAAGAACGTTCAACCCCCAAAGCAGCAGCCAGTGACATACCAATGAAGAGAGTGTAGATATAGAATGCTATACAAAAAAAGGACTAAAAGCATGGTGGGTTTTGATGCTTGATGAAACATGGACTACTTCGCTGGTATTTAGATTTGCTGTTAATGTTTCTCATTGCTGTATAGCTTTTAATGAGTGTGCTAATCTTTATGAATATAACTATATACATATGACTTCATTAAAAAACACTGTATTTAGATATCTTTTAGTATTTTATATAAATAAATTATTTTTTGTTCCCCGCAAACATCTAAAATGGTCTAAGATCTGTGAGGCCTGCAGACAAAGGCTAATGATCTTTAAATCGCAGGCTTATAATAGGCTGACAACTCACAGTTTGCCTCTTAATAACAGTTCTTATCATTGAACTAGTTGACTTTGCAATGATTATTCCAGAGCAAGAAATTTAGAAACTCAAAGCTTGGCTCTCCCCTTTCCATCAACAACTCCACAATAAGGTTTCTGTAGTTATCATCAAGCCAGAGTTTGTGGCCTGAGACTTTGGGTCTGCTCCTTCAGGTAACGGGACACCCCATCTACTTCTGCTCTGCCGTCCTCCACCTCCTTCATCGAGGATGAGGACCAACTGGCTGGAGGACCAACAGGCTGGAGAGGAGGATGCTGCTGTGTGACCTGACCCTTGTGAGTTGTGGCCCCTCCTGGTTTTACCTGGGCTCGGTGTAGCCGCTTAAGTTCTTCTTGCTTGGCCTGTCTCCGAGCCGCCTTCTGCACACGCCGGGTCAGCTTGGCATTCAGTTCCTCTTCCGTGTAAGTTCTTGGCTGGAGAGAACGAGACACATTTCCTTAGTCAGGTGCACGCAGGCCTGAGTGGCTTGGGCTCTGGTTGGCAGGGGCACAGGGGGCACAGTTCCAGGTCGCAGAGCACACGCAGGGCAGACCGGTGGGCCAGAGGCGAGTGCGGACTCCTAGGCTGAGGCCTGGCCAGAGCTTCACTGGCAGTGGTCCTGCTGGAGCCCTAAAATGCCACAGGGGATACCTCAAGCTCTACAAGTGAGATGCTTTCTCACTGTGACAGGTACAGGAGGCTCAGTGGGGGACTGACTATTAGGGAGTTAACAGGATGAAGGGACATATATATGCTCCTTTATCATTGAGATCACCTGTTTCCCACATAAGAATGTCTGCTTTTTAAAATACTTTTTTGGGGTAAAAATATTGGTAAAACATTTCTCCCCACACTGCCTGCTTCTAGGAGACAAACAGGGAAAGAAAAAGAAAAATTAGGATTCTTTTATTTTCTTGTTTGATCTCAAAAGCCAGTTTTTTTTTCAGCTGAGCAATATTTATAAGGTTCTTTTAAGATATAACAATTGAAGCAGAGAAAACAGGGCTGCTTCTATTTTAAGTCTGGGTGAATCCCAAGCTAACTAGTACAGTCTGAAGAAGGAATTATGGAGGTGAACCTAGACTGACTCTGGGGTCTGTACAGAGGCCAAAATAGGCCACAGAAAGGAAGGAGGAAGCCATCGGGCAGGGCTGTTTCAGCCAGTACCATCAAAAACCAAGGGGCAAGTGGCCACATCCACTGCAATTCCACAGATGGAACTGCCTGAGCAGTCCACCCGCCAGTGTAGGCATTGAGGGTGCAGGGAGTATCAGATGGCTTGAATAAACACGGGGTAACCACTGAGAGGCAAATGCTGGGGGGGAATGCCTCTGCTCATAACACCGCTTTATTGCCTTCAAGAAAACAACAACAAAAAGACTTTTATAGACCTTAAAGGAGATTTCAAAATTCAGCTCAGGGTCTAGTCTAATGATCTTTATTCCAAGAGCTCAAGTGATAGTGGAGAGCCAATCGAGCAGGTAGTGCTTAAGGACGTCAGTGGTGTGTTGGTGCTCTAAGCATTTCACCTTGCAGATCAGGGAGCTGAGGACTTGTGGGTTCCCCATTCCTGTAGTGGTCAGCTCCAAAGGGCAGCCCTGTCCCCCACCGAGGCACTTGGAATGACATTACCACATGCACTCCAGCCAGTGAAGAGCAGGGTATCTCACCCTCCTTCTCTGTGATGACACAGCTAAAGAAAGTTCTGCTGCCAGTGTCTGCTGCTGCTCCATGCACGTATGGACACAGTTAGTGAGGATGCGGCTGGAGGACCGGGACTGGGGATGGCCCCGGTGGTTAATCACAGACACGCATGCAACAAGGACCAGCCAACGGGAACAGCACACTACCTTTGATGTATATGATCTCCCGAATGCCAAGGCGTGTGGTACATAAATCGACTTTTAAGGGGATGGCAACGGTAAACAAAACAGAATAGTAATAATAACAACAATTAAAAATAGAACACAGAAATGGAGCAAAATCAGAAGTTTAAAACAAACACAGACTAAAACACATGATTATTTTTCACAACGTCACACAGGACTGCACAGGTGAGGCGCCTTGGTAGAGACCTTTCGCAGCTAGCTGCCTCTCACCGAGTCGCAGTCTAAGGCCTAGGCTCACTTTTCTCCTGGGGAGACAGCTTCTTCCTCATCGTGCCCTACACCTTCTCTTTCCTCAATCTCCTTTCTGAATAAATTAAAATTGCTTAAATATATTGTTATAGATGCTATTTCTCCTTTAGTAACCCATTTGCTTGTGGAAATTCAGACTGCTTCTTTCAGCTGAATGCTACAGATACTGGGATGGGGACAGGTAGGAAGTTCATCTTACCAGAGACACAGACACAGACACACAGCAAGCTGAGTATCGACCTAATGTTCTCTTCCAAAGGCTGTCTACTGGCAGGCTCCAGAATAGGGTCAGGAGTGCCCAGTGGGCCAACAGCAACCACGGGATATGAGTGTGCCATTGTTGACACAGAGAGGGACTGGAAATAGCATCTATAACCGATATTCATCAAAAACATGTCAGGCAGGACTTGTAACCTCTCTCTTCTCACTTTAGTAAGCCTACACAGAGATGTTTAAAGAGCTGAGGTCGATTTACATTTGCTCTCTCTGGTCTTCTCACCAGCTTTATTACATGGTAAAGAGGAAGCCAGGAAGTGAGGGAGAGAGGGAGAGGGAGGTCTGGAGCTTCGGAGAGCCTCAGGATGCACTGCGACCCCTACGCCCTTGCTGCTTCTCTTGCAGCAGTGGGGGCCCCATGAATGGAGTCTACATTTCAAGAGCCTATTGGCTTCAAGAAGAATGAGTGTGTCTCCTAGTGGTGACATTTAACTTGGAGCATGTAGATCCCACCTCACACTGACTCATCTCTCCCAGACCATAATGAGAGGGAGAATGACATCACTACGCGTCAGTTAAAGGAAAAAAGACAGATGATTTCCCCAAGCAGCACGTGAAAATCCCCATAGGAACTACGTAACTACAACCTAAGGAACACCACTCAGCATCCCTACCTTGGCTGAAGGAAAAAGTAAAAGTGGTGGGGGCAGTCACGTACTGCTCTCTGAGGGGGAGGGAATACCAACGTGGAAGAGGCAGCGACATGCAAAATCACAGCTCGTCTGTGGAGTGCCAGGGGAGCGGGGCCAGCCACAGAGCCAGTGCTCTGGCTGCAAACCAGGGCTGTGGCCTGTCAGAGAGGAAGTGTACGCGCTCTCTTGGCTTGGCCACAGTGGTCGGAAAGAGGCCACCTCAGTTGTGTTTAAAGTCGGATCGAAGTAAAGAGAAAGGGTAAACACGAGTTACTTCCTGTTGGTAAGGCTACACACAAGGTAGCTTAAAAAAAAACTGTATTATCTTAATTTTTCTATATAAACATTTTAAATAAGAATGTCATTTTTAGTGTTTTTTTTTTTTTTTTTTTGAATGAAACAAAACTCAGGCACTTGTTTCACAGATGCCTCACTCAGGGGTGGGTCTGTGATGAAAGGGGAACCATCTCACGCCTTGTGGGGCACTGTGAACAAGAGGCTCCCTCCTGAGTCAGTCAAACCCCATTCTCACTTTAGGTGTTCCCACACTCCCCTTACTGCTTACTCTGAAAAATTTCAAACCTACAGAAAAGTTCAAAGAGGAGGAAAATGAACACCTTCACCTAGATTTGCTAAGTGTCAGCGTTTTCCACATGTTTGGCAGACAATCTTTGTGTATCATCTTTCTTTTTTTCTGAATCATTTGTAGACGATCATGCAATCATGATGCTTCATCCCTAAACATTTCATCTTGTATTTCCTAATAACAGAGACACTACTCTACAGGACTACAGTGCTTTAATAGCTTTCAAGGAATTTGCTATAGTCATAGCGTTGCTATGACTATATTATATATCTGTGCATATTACACTGTTCATAATCAAATTTCTTTAATTATTCCAAAGTATCCTTCATGGCTGTTTTATTTGGGTTGTTTTCCTGCTTTAGCCTCCATTCTTAAAAATACACAGTACCTTGCTCTGGCCCAGCCCGCCCCACGCCACCCCACAGTTGGGGTCAGGTCAACATGCTCCAGATTGGCTTTGTCTTTAGTATTCCCTATACTGCCTCCAGTGAATGGCTCTGCTCTGCCTGTGCGTGTGTGTGCGCGTGTGTGTGTGTGTGTGTGTGTGGTGGAGCGGTGGGGGCGGGGAAGACATGAGGTGCTGGGATTCTAGGAGTGGGGTCCGTGACCTGTCATTCACACAGATGGGGAGGAGCTCTCTGCGTGCCCCAGGCCTGTGAGGCTCTGGGAGAAGACATGACCAGTGAGATATCTTACAGAGACAATGGCCTTGGCGTAGCCAGTGGAGCGGCCTGCCACTCAGCATTTTGCCAGGATGTTCCATTCATTAATAGAGAAACAGTGGGAGACGTCTGGCCACAAAAGCAGGCACAGACAGGTGAAAGCTGTTGACCAACACAAGACAAACTGAATATCTGCAGGTCTGCACCGAGGCAAAGTAAAACTTGGACCACCTTCTCCTCCTCCGCAGATGCCCCTTTAGGACCCCCATAAGGCAGTGCCGGTCCCCAGAGCTGGGATGTGTTTAGGGATCCACACTCATGGCCAGTAGAAATTCTCAGTTTAGTGCTAATGACGCTGTCTGGGAAAGCACTACATGGAACACAGCAGCACACGAAGCCAGGTCCCTGCAGGAGAGTACACAGGACCCCAGCCTTAACTCAGTGTGCCCTGGCTGGGACATGTAGGAGCTCTGCAGATGGCTGGGACGGGATGAGAGACCTGACTATCTAGGTGCTCTTCTGAGAGAGTGGACAGAGAAATAGTCGGCATGGGGATGAACAAATCCTGAATGAGATAAGAACTAAAAGACTGGTTTCCTCTGGTTTGTCAAGTAATTAAAAGGAGAACTGGATCAGGCTGGAAGGAGGGGACTGGGAACAGGTCACAGGAGTCATGCTACGGAACAGGCATATGCATGACTCAAAACCGCCATGCCTCCCCAGAAGTCACTGGAGAGGGCAGGCTTAAAGCCTTGCAAAGAGGTACAGGATGTTCTGGGGAAATTCTTCAGTCAAAAGAGGGAGCTGAAGGCAGATGGGCCCTCACCTTGACAGCAAGATGAGTGTGTGCCCAAGGCTGGACTGTGGAGATGGGGTGGGAAGGCTCTCATCGACCCTCACACGCCCTTGCTGCTGCTGCCTCGGCCTTTCTAGATTGTATTCCCCATGTCATCACGGGTCTGAGACACAGATGCCCATTTAGAACTTTCTAATCTCTCTCCCTCTTCCAATTTCACTATATAGACAAAGCTACGAGAGCTCTTAAAGATCAAATGATTGGCTAGTGACGAAGGAACCCTCCATGCTGAGGGTTCACGTCTCTGAGAGCTGAGTGGACACATCGTGTCCTGAGCCTGGGGCAGTGAGAGGGGCCAGGTAAGATCCACAGTGCCCCACACAGCACAGAACCCAGGTCAGTTTCCTGGTGCAGTCCTTCGGCAGCAAAAATCCCCTCTAATGTACAGATGTCCCAAGCAGGCGGGATAGCAGGGGACACTCCTCAGTGACCGGGCCCCACCCCGGCCTGTGCTGGACCCTGGGCACAAGCAGCCCTCCTCCAGTCGCTCTGGGCACTGGTGTATTCTATTCCACATGGGATTCTGAGGACAAAAGAATGAATAAAAAACATAGGCTGCTTCCTAAAGACAAAATGAATTTTGAGCACGGGACGTCTGTCTTCACAAGAACTGTGGCCATGGAAGCAAATAATCCTCAGCTGCTCCCTGCAAATGCCTGAGAGAAGTCCCTGATGTGTCTGCTAATTAGATCACTCAGGATTCAGCTGTCTGTCTGCTGGGAGACTGGAGAGGGCCACGCCCGTCCCTGCTTTGGGATTTGCTTTCCTTCCCTCCACCTCATCCAAATCAACACTCGACAGAGGACAGAAGTCAAGGTCCTTGACCCTCTGAAGCCCCACTGAGGACCGGGCCTACGTACCTCTCGCTTGGACTTCTGGGAGGCCCTCTCAAGGATGTCGTCACTGGAGAGGTCAGAGTCTTCGGAGAAACTCAGCTGGCGCCGGAGCTGCAGCTCTGAGGGGACGCAGAGTGAGGACAGTGACCAGCCCGCCAGTGCCACGGCGCTTCCCGACTCCCACGTGCATGTGAGCGGCCCAGGAGAGTGGGGCAGAGGTTTGATTTCCCTGTAGTTTAAGTGACTTCCTGTCCTGGGGCACCAGGAGCCGGATGCTGACATTGGTCCAGGCCGGGGCGGACCAGTACTGAATAGATGGTGCCCGAAGAAAGCCTGCCAGGATCTGCCAGCAGCACTGCCTTTATCTGAAATGACGCGACTTCAGCGAGTCCACAGTCCCCCCATCTCCCCTACCCAGCTTCGGGCTGGTTTTTAGAATTATTCTATTAAGTGAGTCATGCTCTGTTTCCTTCTCCCTGCCCTGTCGGCAGAGCCCTAGGAACCCTTGAAGGAGCAGGGTAGGGAAGGGGACCTTTGGAGAAGAACCAAATGACTGGAGAATATACACCTTACGACCTGCCCCAGCAGGGGTCCCCTGGTGCTGACATACCTGCTCTCACCATCGGAGACATCCTGTGCTTGCCAGAGTCCACGGTGGCACCACTGGAAGGGGTGCTGGAGCAAGACTTGTCGTCGCCCTTCTTCTTCTTATCTTTCTTATACCCAGAGAAGACCGACTTCCACAAGGACCGGGGTTTGGAGGCTGCTTCCTCCAGGAGGTTTGGGCTGGGCTTCTCAGGGGGCCGGCCCTCACCTTTGGACTTCCTCTCCTTCTTGTTTCTGCGCGGGGAGAAGAGTGATGATCTCTTCTTGCTCTTTCCGCTGGAGCCTTCAGAGGAGGTGACTGAACCGTCTGGGCCCCCCGAGTCTGACGGAGGGGAGATGATCTCCTCACTGGTGGCCTCATGCCTCAGGGTGGGCTCGTCCGGGCCTTTGTGGATTGCGTATTTAGGGGACTCGACACTGAGGGCTTTGCTCTTGGAGGGTGCTGAGGCGACTTTGTGGGAGGTGCCTCCTGGAGGCCTGGTGGTCCCAGCCTTCATCTCCATCTCCTTCATCCGACTCAGCTGTTTGGCCATGGCGTCTCTCAATGCCTGGCTCTTTACCGACTTCTCCCTGGCGCGCATGCGCTCCTCAGCCAGCTCCTTGGCTTCGGGGGAGACTGCGGGCAGCCCCCTCTTCTGTGGAGGGACCCCACTCTCCAGAGTAGGCAACCTACCACTTTCCTTGGCTAGGGGTGGGTGGAGAGGCTTTTCTGAGCTGGGCCAGCAGGAAGGGGGTGTGAAGAACTTCTCCTGCAGACTTGAGTCCTCGGTCTTGTCATCATACGTATCCTCCACATCATCCGCAAAGGGGATCTCGTCTACACTCTCTACAAATGACTTTCGCACCTCCTCGCGGGGAGGCTTGGCAGGCTCTCGGGGGGGCCGCATAAAGGTGGCAGGTGGCGGGGGTGGGGTCACAGAGGCCTTGGGCTTGGTTTCCTTGCGCTCATGCGCCTGATGCGGCTTCCTTCGAAGAGTTGCAGGCTCCTCGTCCTGGGGTGGGGGCGGGGGCGGGCTTGAGGGTGGAGTGAGCATGGTGGAGTCCGAGGTGTTGAAGCTCTGGCTGCCCAAGGTCTTCATGTTGGAGGAGCTCCCCTGAAGGCCCAGTCCGGAGCTGCTGGACAGGTCCCTCTGCTCCTCGTGCGAGCTTTTCAGCCCTCTGTCGGACGGGGACTTAGGGGACGGCAGGGAGGGCTGGTCGCCGTTCGACTTTGCCAGGCCCAGTCTCGTAGGAGCAGGTGGAGGTTTTAGAAGATGGAGCCCCTCACCCTGAGGGCACTTCTCAGCTGAATAGGATTTAAGGGACACTGGCTTAAAGGCAGGTGAGGAGGGGAAGCCGGGCTCTGGCCCCTTGCTCCGATCCACGGGCGTGAGGCCGAGGCTGCGGCGGATCTCGGCGCTTTTCATCCAGAACTCCGCCACCAGGTCATTCCGCTTCAGGGCCTCGTCCACAGCAAGAGGGCTGCCCAGACTGTCTTTGGCTTCCCCGTGGTTCTTCAAGGGGCGGAGGGACAGGGGAGTGGATGTTTTGGTTGGAACAGGCTGCAGGCATATGGGAGACTTGGTGGGGGATGGGATAGTGGCCTCGGAGGAAGGCTGAGGCTGGGAGCAGACGGGAAGCTGGGTGGGCGTGGCAGTGGAGATGGGCAACGGGGACAGGCCCTGTGAACTAACGGGGGAGGTAGGTGTCATGGCTTCCGGCAGAGCCACCGGCTGTGACCGGATGGGAGACCGCAGGGCTTTCTGATCAGCGGGAGCTTCTGTTTTGGGGACCAAACGCTCAGGGAAAGGGTGCTCCTCCGGGGATTTCACCTTGGGAGCCACGGAGGTACGCGGGATTCCCGTTCCCTAGAGAAAACAAAGACAGATGGAAGCCGCTTAAAAGGCAGGGATTTAATAGTCGGCAAAGGGTCCTTAGGGAGCTTTCTTTCTCAAAGGGCCTGTGCTTATTAAAATAAATTCCTCTTTCTGTCCTCTAAGCTATTCTTCAAATGGCACCAGGAGAACCTTTCTCACTTTCTGCAAATTTTTTAAGCACTCTACTTAGTTCAACAGACTCAGCTTTCAGGGTTTGGTCCACCTCAAACGCGTCCTAGACTCCAATGCACTGAAGTGAATGCTGGCTGGAGGGTACTAATGAGTTCAGCTCTTACCCCCCACCCCCATCAGCTCCAAGGGCTCCAAGACCTCTGATGTATGAACATGGTGGACAACACTGTAAGAAGATCTGTCTGTATTATAAACCGTCCTCCCCAGGAAGCTCAAAGATTCAGATATTCCTGCAAGAATCCTTATACTGCCCTGTCCATACATCTCAGGAAAGCCTCCCCATTTTACAGATGAAATCACCAAATTCATCTTGCTTCTTAAAATCCCAAAGAACAAATCAAGTAGACCCAGTCTTGGGTTTAGACCTCCTTCCTGGATCTCTCCTCCAGAATGTCTTCCAAAACATATTCCATGGAATATATCGTTACTATCTATTTACACAGCATTCTCTAATGTGTGGTTCACATACCACTGGTAATCTGCATAAATGTTTTTAATTTTAAAAGTTATAATTCATTTTAACATAATAAATAAGTGCAGTTGTCATATTGAATGAATGATTGCACAGATACTGCTGCTTTAACTCAAAAAGTTATTTTTACAACAGTGGTATATGGACATGACAAGAAGAAACACAGGAGGAGGACGACTCAGGTTTGGGGTTGGTACAGAGCAGGGTTAGGGAGATGCTGCCCATACTGCCTCAGTCTGGTGAGGACTGAGCTGGAACCCCAAGGCCACTCCTGTTTTCATCAGCCCCACTTAGCAAAAACAAAAAGGCTCACATAAAGAGCCCTAAAATGAAATTAACACGTCCACTCAGGTCCCGTCGGCTCTGTCTCTGACAGGGAGCCCGAACCCTCACCTCTGCCAGGGGGCTGTGCACTGGAGAGAACAGAACGGCCTGCTCCACAGGGGAACACGTGGGACTGGAGACTCTGCAGGGATCTGAAAAGAAGAGACACAAGATTGATAAGAGGAAACGCCCCGCCCACCCTGACGGCGCCTCTCCCAGGCGGCTCCCCAGGGAGGGAGCGCCTGCCGAGACTGAAAAGCAAGCAAAAGGAACACCCTTCCCTGGGGCGCCCCATAGGCAACGTCTGCTCTTGTCAGGAGTGCTGGCCTTTTGTCACGGCACATTGGTCTGTGTCCAAAGCTTTGAGATGTATCTTCTGCCTTTCTGTACCTCAAATAACCGAGAGATAGGGGCTGTGAGTATAGATAGCCACGTGCGGGGCCCGTCCACAGGGAATGGGAGGAGGCCCTCCGGAAGCCAGCGTGCAGTGTGCAGGCTCTGCTCAAGGACCTGTGCCCTTGGTGCCGCGCATCTCCACGTGGCTCTCAGCAGGAATTCTGGGACTGGCTTCTCCTGCAGTTGTGGACTGACCTCTCTCCTGGTGCCACGCTGTGACAGGGGGTTGCTCCTCCTCATTTTCTGAGACCCTCAGCTGTAGCTCCGCTTCGGCATCTGATGGGACATCGTCAGACCAGTGCTGATCTGGCAGAGGGAAGGGAGAACACAAAACTCGTGTTAGGCTGTGTCCCTTTCCAGCCTCCTGCCTTCCTTGGAGAATAACATGACCACTGCAGGCCTGGATCTGGCTCCTTACCCCAGCTGGGCCTTTCCTGATGGTCCCCACCCAGCTTCCCACACGTGGCCCAAAGCACATCATCCTCTGCAACATGGCACTCTCTTCAAAGCCCATGGTGCTCCACTTTCTCTCGAAATACAGCCGGATGACATGACAGGCCACGACAGGAAGCAGCACTCGGGGCATGCCTGTGGGGGCAGGCCTTGCTTCCTGGGCCCACCGCCCGTGTTTCCCTCCGTTAGCACGTCCCAGCCCTGCCCCACCCCCCCAACACGAGTCACGGCCTGTGCTGCCTCACGATGTTGCCTGAATTATGCTCATTTTTCCCAGCCTAGTCCCTGCTCCTTGTTTCCCAACTAACCAGACTATAATCCTTAAAGTACCATCTCCTCGTACCTAGCTTTTAGAGAGCATTTGCTTAGTTTCCGAAGCACAACTATGCTCATGGGTGTGTGAAATTACACACATTCAAGTTAGTGGCAGAATAAGGAACAAACCGGAAGACCAACTGGCTGCCTCCCCTGAGCTCCCTGCTTCTGTTTTATGTGTGTTGTTTTTATCTGTCCTGAGTTCAAAGCACTCTGACCCGTCCCCCAGTGGGGAACAAAGGTGGAGAGGGGAGGCTCTGGGGACCCCCATACCATCATCCAGCTCAGCACCAGTGTCCCCAGTGTCCCCATTCTCTGCTGCCTCCCCTTCTATCTCTGCTGGCTCCGAGTCCACATCTTCCTCCAGGTCATTCTCATCAAATGGGACTGTAAAGCAGAAACAGTCAAAGGAAGGAAGAAAAGGAAAGACAGAAGGACAGGCAGACTGCCTTTGCCGGTGGGAAAGCTATAGCAGGGCTTCTCCCATGGCTGTGATATGAAGGCTGCCAAGAGAAGCGAGAGGAAAAACTCTGAGGTATCTGGATTTGGACCCAAAGGTGAACCCTAAGGTGAAGTCAGTCAGACCTGGGTCCTTTCTGAACACCTGAGACTAGCACTTCTTGACACGCAGGGCCAAGTGGAAGGGGAAGAGCAGCTTAAGTCCAGTCATTTTCCTCGTCCTCCAGAGGCTGCTGTAAGAGCCCCAGTTTGAGAAGGACAGACGAAAAAAAGCTGCTTCTTTGGGCCCAGGCCCGGTAGGCACTCAGCTGCAAAATTAGCAGCAATGGCTTATAGGCCAAGCACTGTGTTGACCGCTTCACATGTCACGAGTCATTTAATACAATTAGAGGGACCATTTTTAATTCCTATCTATGAGAAAACTGAGGGCCAGGCAGCTTAGGTAACTTATCGTGGTCACACTTCTCAATCTAGCAGTTTCAGTGTTATGTGTAGGTGAAATCACACTTGGAGGAGTGACCAACAAAACTTCCCAGTGCCCCATGCCTTCCTTTCAACTGAAAGAGGTGGCAGCTTTGCTTGGAGTAATTTGGAGAAAATACTTTTCTAAAGCATAATGGAGAAGGTGAGGGGATATGTAAAGTTCATTTACTGGACTCAAGATTAGCCCTTCAGTGCTGCAAAATGAGGCAAAGCTCTAATCAACTTCACTTCTCCTGAGAAGAAACCAGCCCTAAATATACACACACACATGCACACGCACGCATGTGTGCGCGCACACACACACACACTCATGCCTTCCCCCAGCCTCTGCAAACTAAGAACTCACACTAACAGTCTGGAGTCAGAGAAAGCAATTAAGAAAAGCAACAAGCACTGCTTTACAGGATGCTGTGAAACACCAGTACCACCCAAGACTAAGAGTATCCATTTGTCAGGGGTCCTAAGAGCTTCTCTAGGGTTCTAAGCATAGTCACCTTCAAATCATTCTTAAAGATTTTCATTTCAGGAAAAGAAGTTATGTTCTGGTTTGCATATACGAGAGCCTGAGGATCAAAGCCCAAGGCAGGACGGTTGGCAGAGGAACCAGCTGTGGCACAGCTGGACGGATTTCTTACAAGGTTGTGCCGATGCAAAGGCAATGACCAGGTCAATGTCTCCTCACAGGCCAGCTTTGTGAATCTGCAGTGAGTGTGGCACAGACACTGAGAGCAGCCACGGAGGTCAGTGTACACTGAAAATCAAAGAACTGCCTGCCTTTGGTGGGGCGAGGAGAGAGGGAAGCAGCACCCTGATGATGCTGGTAATATTTTATTTCTTGACCTAGCGGGTAGTTACATGAGTGTTTGCTTTTAATAATTCCTGAAGTTGTATACTCATTTTACCACCCCTTGTGTATCCTGAACTTACTAAAACTAAGGTGCTGGTTCACATCTAGTTTTGGAGAACTGTACGAAAGAGGTTTGGAATGACAGCCCAGGTTCCAGGGAGAGATGGGAGAGTTCCAAGGTAAGTTCTAAGCTGGCAAATAGCTAAAGTCACATTCCTTCTCTGAGACAGCACAGCAGCCCATGAAGCTGGCAATGCCAAGATACTTTCTATATGACAATAGCATCTGCTGGGAAAATACTGGCAGAAACTATGCTAATATTTCCATAGGCTCAAAACTTCTATATGGTAATACTACAGTTGGTCACTCAAGAAAGTCTGTTCATCAATGCCAGGGAGTGGGACTTCTGAGGCACAAACTAGTCTCTGGCTCCTTACAACTGAGCTTTCTATCTCAAGAGTGAGTTCTTCATTGCACTCCACCATTGCCGAGAAGGCTGGCAGACACCTCTCCTCCCCAAGACTCTATCTCCTCCGTAGTCACCCCAACCCAGCGGGAACAGAGCCTGGATCTGTTGTAGAGAGGGCTCATTGTGCCAATGTGTGTGCTGGGATGACTCTGTGAGTGCCTGGGTATTGAGGGGGTAATTTTGCATGTTTGTTAGCAAGGACACAGGAAGCAAGGATACTAAGGCCCAGGATGCCCAGTGCACAAAGCACATTGCATCAGACTGGCCTCATCCCAGTCCTGGCCCCTTGCCCTCATGTGCTTCTCCTAATTAAGAATCTCTACTAAGAACTGTTTACTGGGGAGTCCGAAGGGTGAGAAGCCTATGGGAGCACCTTGAGAGAAATAATTGTCAAAATTATAAAAAACAAACAAATGAGGAATATCAACACAGAATATCAACGCAGATGCTGAAAGAGATGCAGCTTGAGGGATAAAATTGGGGGGCGTTAAATCCAAGTTAAGATGGAGTGCAGAGTGCTAGAAGCTGCCACACACTATGGAAGCCAGAAGTCGCTGCCACACTCAGCTCTTGGTCTCTCTCAGCTGCCAGCTAGGAGGTCCTGACACCTTAGCCTTGTCTAACCATCCTGGGACAAAAAACTAACGAGGAGAATGTGACCAGCAGTTTCTGTTCACAGAGCTAAGGGCTCTCCCTGTGGCCCTGTGGGAAGGTACCTCCTGACTGCGTGCTGGTGTCCATTCTCCCAGTGGCCTGTGAGGGCAATGGCTTAGCCTGGTAAGAGGCTGGTGGCAAGATCCATGAGCTCCAATCCTGCCCAATCCAGGAATAACGGCCGGGACAGTGGTTCTCATGAGGGGCACTGCTACCCTTCTTCAAGAGGTATCTGGTATTACGCAGCGCCATTTGGGTTGTTCTATAACTGGGGTGGGAGGGGACGCTATACTACTAACATTTGAAGAGCAGAGGCCAAGGGTGTTGAATGCCTTGCAAAGAACTGTCATGCCCCAAATGCCAGGGTCCCCTTTGAAGAGGAATGCCTCTCCAGAAGAATTTAGGAAAGACAACCAAGGTTTCTCAATTACTTCTTGGCTTAAGTAATTAAAGAGATACATGCACCTCAGTCTGAAGCAGCAGCTGATGCTGTATCCGGGTATGTCCAGCCTGTCCCTCTCTTTAGCCGAACGTCTGCCAACCCTCTGCATTCCCCTCTTTACCGACAAGTCTTCCACGAGTTGCCCTGAGTGCGGCCTCCTTCTCTTATACTTCGGTAGGTGTGTGGAATATTAACTGACTCCTCTACTTTCACCCTCAATTTCTACAGACTTTAGATCTCAGTGCTAAAAATGTGCCTTTAGCTTTGGCCTTTACCACTGTTAATTAAAATAAATGTTTGTTTCTGTTCTGTCCTTACATTGCTTGCCTCTGGTCTTCCCTGCAAGGGTGTGGGGTGCGTGTCTTGTCCATGCAAGGATGGGCTGCCTGAGTGAGGCATGCATGTGCCCCCACCCTCTGCCCTCAGCATGCACTAGCACCAGGAGCAGAATTCTAGTGTTAAGATATCAGCACAGCTGCCGAGAGAGAGCTGTTATGGTGAGCGGGGAGAGAACAAACATCACCAGACTACCTCCAGAGACCGTCTCCAGCCAGGCCTGCACTGCTGCACGGCGTATGGAAGGAAGGTCAGGCACTGAATTTAAAACAGACGATAAATACAAAGTTACACAGGAATAAGTGTTCCCAGTGAGGAGAGTCACGTCCAAAACAGAAGGAAAACTGAGATGACGTAACAGCCAGAGGCCCATTCGGCACTGAGGAGGGAACCAGTCCCATTGCGAGCCCCTGTGACAGGTATTCAGGATGAAAAAAAGAGAAGGAACACAGGGAGGGCCAATCCGGGCTCACGGCTGCAGAGCTCGCCCCCACTGACAGGCCAGTCGGAGGCCCCCGGTCAGCAAGCTCTCTCTCCTCTATTCTTGCAGAGCTTCTGGGTATATTTATATTGCTGCTAAGGTAGTTAAGAGATTGGTCCTGCCTATAGGTGAAGAATTGGGGTTGGGGAAGATCGAATGCTCACATTAAAGGCTGTTTCATGAATGCAGGTACCACTCCCTTATATACTCAGAGCCTTGCGGGGTGCGTGACCCTAATAGTCACTGAACGGAGACAAAGATATGTGAGCGAGAGACATATGTTGATGGCACCAAAGTTCTGTGTATGGAACACAGCTACGCTGAGAATGGAAGGTGTGAGAATGACATGCAGTCGCCCTTGATTCTTGATTTTTTTTTTTAATTACCTGCTATTTCTTAAAAGTAGCCAGAATAAGGTTCATCTTTATTCTACTGTGGAATATAGATCATCTCACCTACAACCTAGAGCTGGAAATTATGTCAGGTACTTCAGAGGCCTCCTTGATATACATCTTTTCTTAAAACTTCATTTCCATTCAAACTATGCTCCCCCTTCCCCCTTCCTGCAAATGCATTCACATCCAGACACACTCCATGAAGAAAGCACCAGAACGTTCTACCAAGTGAAGAAAGGGTAACCCTGCCCAGTAATATGAGGGGGAAAATGCAAATTCTTGGTTTTCTTAAGATCAAGTTCATCTTACTACTTTGCATCAGTGGACAAAGAGTCCATAAGCTCTTAAACCATAGAGAACTTTACATATCCTCGAGAAAAGGCCAAGATCATGGATAACATCAGGAAAATGAAATGTTCTGTCAGCTCTTACTTTCAATCAAGCTGATGGCTTTGACCCTAACAGAAAAGGCCTTTGCAACGAAATGGGGCGCAGGGATGGAAGATGCTCCCAGGGGCACCGGGACCTTGGATCCTGAAGCAGTTACCTCTAGAAGCAGAGGACTCAGAGGTCGGTACCATTCGCTCCTCCTCCTCTTTTTCACGAACATGCGTCCAGTGCACGTCAGCCTGGATCTCCAAGGGATCGGCTGCGTTTAGGATCTGCTGTAGCCTCTGGCTCCCAGCTACTGTACCAGGTTCGAGGGGTGAAGGAGATGAAGAAGGGAAAGATGACGGGGAGGAAAAAAGGAGAAAAACAGTCAAGGGAAGGAAGGAATGAAACACCACAGGAAAGGAAACAAAGAAAAGTTATCATATTTGCCAGAATCAGTTTGAATAGGAAAGAGGCAAAAATTGAGAATATGCATACATACACAAACACACAATAGGCGATTTCTACCCATCCAACAGCAGTTCAAATTTCACATACACTGTTCATTTCAATGAGAATCATACATTCAACTCCAACGCAGAAAGAACTTTCCTTTCTGATACTCTTCACATGACTGCATTTGAGGGACCCAAATGCCCAGTCAGGAAAAAAGAGCAGGTTACAACTGGCCTCACTGTCCCTCAGGAGGTCATGAGTACTTAGCTGTTACCCAGCAGAGGGAGATTGCTGGGGATGCACCGTTCATGTCCCTTCTGTTGCTCACACAGCAAGGTGCTGCTGCCTGCCATGCCGACAGCTTCCCCTTTGTGATTTGAATCAAGTAACGAGAGAGGCGTGGGGTGGGACAGTGTCATTCTGCCATGAGACAGCCAACTCACAAAGGACAGAAATGTACTTTCTCGGTGCTTTGGTTTTTATCCTCTGCGGCTAGAGAGAAAAAGATCCCCCTCCACAACAGGCCTCATGCTGCATGCTGGTCTACGGCAGGGACGGCTACAGGGACAGCTACAGGGACAGGATGGAGTTAGGGGCAGCAGGGCTAGGAGAGGAAGCAGAGCTCTAGCCTGTAGATTCCCCAAGCTCTGGGAGTTCACGGGAAGAAATGAGACACCACCTCTGTTTTTCCCAAGGTCAAAAACTTTTTTCTTAAAACTCCACTTGGTGCCCTGCTGATCCCCTCCAGACACAAAACTTAGTGCCTTAGCTAAATGAGAACTCACTCTCCAGTGGCTCCTTTGGATTATTCTTGCAGTTAGAGCCCAGGGGATCTGCATGCAGCCGCTCCCCTGTGGGCGCCCTATAATCAGTGCCTGGACCATGCCATACGGGTGGGTTAGAACAAAGGAACAGCCGGCAACTTAGGGGAGAACACTCTAGAGGGAGGATGGCTTTTCAATAAGCAAGAGCAGGTGCCACCTGATCCAAAGGACTCGGGTTCCTGATGGGAGCCCAATCTCAACAACCTAACTGGACAATCTTATTTGGCTTCATTACTATAAGGACAACTTCTTAATTTTCAAGCAACAGGAAATGTGATATGGGTAGAAAGTGCCAATACAATCACCAAATGTGGATGTGGGCACTAATGCCATGTGCAACGCAGGGCTGCTGGTCGCTATAGGTTCATGGATTTTTTTCTAAGGTCAGCTGGCCTTTATGGTGCTGCATGGGGCTGAATCACAGCAAAGTCACCAAATGTCTTACGACTAAAGAAAATAAGTCAAAGAGAAAAAACGGAGGGCCTTTCTTCATCTTCATGGCAACAAATGGATCATGGTCTGCTTCCTGTTAATAATGGAAGCCTTGGGGATTTATCTGCCAGCACTTCCAGCACTTCCTCCTCTCTCAGAGGTATGTTAAAAGGCAGAGTGGAGGAAGCTTCTGAGGACCTGAACTGCTTTTGAGAATTGTGACTGTGACATGAGGTTTTCTGCATCAGAGAAAATGCCAGTGATGAGGAGAACATGCAGGAGAACATACGAGGGGCCCAGACGGGGCCACATTTGGGAAGGCTGCTTCTGGAGACTTCTCTGACTTCCTCCTTAATCTTTGTCTCACACGCTCTTTTGTACAAGACCGTCCATGAAGGCTGGGCCCGGGAATACGTGCCCAAGCCTGTCCGTGTCACTCTATAAAATACAGATCTTTTCACGTGGGACCTGCTCTTGGAGGCAGATTTTGGATGGCCGCTTGGGAGCCGGGGTAGAAGGTGGGCAAGGGGCAGAGTGGGTACCTTTACATGTACCCGCATCTTCTTCCTTTGACAGATGCTGGAGCCACTGGCCTTGCAGGAGTTCTTTGTCCCAGGGGCAATATTCCCCTTCTACAGCAGGGGAAGCCAGACACCCACAAACACAGCATCAAGAATCCCGCGTGGGGATAAACAAAGAGAAAAGAGATGGAGGGAGGAAAGAGAAGAGAAAGAAGTTATCTTCAGCGGCAAGGCAATAACGTCCTGTCACTTTCTACACAGGTATCGACATCCACTGCCCAAGACACCACCGGCAAAGGCTCAGCGTTTGGCTGAATTTGTCAGTATGAGCTTCTCAAGTTAAAGCCCATCCCCTGCACATTCAGTCTTCACGTCAGATCCAGGTCCAGGAAATTAAGTCTACACGATGGAAGGCAGGGTTCACCTCTCCTGAAAAGGAAACAGGCTGTGACCCAAAGCCATGTCTGGGGCTAGAAGCTTCTGAACATATTAATTAATCGCCACACAGAGACAATAATGTCTGGAACGATACAAACAGAATACCTTTCCCTTGAAAGAGCTGTGAACACGCTCACCCTCTGACTAGCAGGAACGCAGGGGGTAGGGGCCCCACTGGGCCAGCCATGGCATCGCAGACATAGCAAGTGGAGAAAAGAACCCAGTTCCGGCTTCCGGGCTAAGAGCCTGCCTCCTTGCACACAGAACACAGTGAGAGGGAGGGGCAGGCCCCCGAGCAAGCTGCCTCGGGGTCCTGGCCAAGCCCACATCTTCTGCAGGGAAAGTGCAGGGTGGAGAACCAGGTCTAGAGAAGCTTTTTAGGGAGCCTGAGGAAGGGCCTGGCCTCCGATGGGGGCACCTTGGAGTCAGGAGGAACATGTCCTTCTTGCCTGCTCTGCCTTATCAGGGCCAGTGTCTCAGAGCCACCCAGCTCTCCGAGACTGGATGCATGACAGACCCTGGGAGAGACTGGGCAGCCGAGCACATCTCATCCCAGGAAGAGCAGAGACAAGCGCAAGGAGCAGCAGAGCCATTTAGTGCCAACTCGTGGCCCAGGTTGTGCAGAACTGACAGCGCCTCTAACGGCTGGGAGGGACTGGCGCCGAAAGGCCCACACCCTCTCTCTCTCGAGAGCACACAGTGAATGGACATAGAACAGTCCTCAGGTGGACTCGGGTCTCCACCTGTTTTTTTTTTGCTTCTTTACCACTCACCAGACCTCTGTGCAGCCAAGATGACCCAGGGAAAGAATAACCCTCTCTCTCACACAGGCAAGAAAAGGAGGCAAGTTCTTTTTCATTCACTCAGGGATACACAGAGGCAGAGACAGGGACAGAGTTGAAAAATCTTGAGTCTCAGTGAGAGAACATTTCAGGGCCAACCAGACCAACTCAGCACTGGACCTGACACTCCTCCTCGGGACACCGGTCCAAACAAGCTGCCATGTGTCGTTAAGTTGGCCCCATTTAGTGGGTGCGTAGCTCACAGCTCCCTCCTCACTACTGAGACTCAATGCTTTGCAGCCTTCAATATTGAGGACTAGGAGTCAGGGAATCCTCTAGAAAGCGAAATTCCCTTTTTTTATTAAAATAAATTTTATCAACTGAAACCAAAGGGGGAAAAAAAAGAGAAGAATGAGAATGAGAAACCTAATTTGGATCAAGTCCTCGCACTGGCCCTCTACCGTCTACTTCCACTTTCAACTCGGAATGTGCCCAAGGGACATTATTCCCATTGCCAACGTTCTCCTCTGCCCTTACATCCAGGAGAGCGGCAGAAAGGATGTCTCGGGCTCTGTGGGGGCACGTCCATGCGACTCCAGCCATGGAAACCTCTTAGGCACAGAATAGGCTGCTTCATGGATGGACAGGGTCTGAGATAGGAGAAGAGACTGCTTGCTGACCTTCACTAGACTCCTCTTCTTCCTCCTCCTCGCCATAGTCCTCCTCATCCTCCTCGTCCTCCTCTTCCTCATACTCCTCCTCCTCGTCATTACCAGGCTCGCAGCTCTTTGAGGCCTCCAGCTCCTCTTCACTCTTTCCTTTCAGAAGAGCATGGATCCTTACAGCCTCCTTCCAAGGAACGCCACCCAGATCTGAGGTGGGTAGTGGAGGCTCCTCCTCCTCCTCCTCCTCCATCTCCGACTCAGAACTGCTGTGGGAAACAACCGCATAAACAAAGTGAGGGAATGACGGAATCGAGAAGGAAACAGTTAAAAGTCACAATCGGAAGCAAAGAGTCCCAGCAAAGCACCTGCTGGGCAGGAAATGAGAGGACACCCTTGGAGAGGCTGGCCTGCTTGCCTGCCCAGGTACGACACATGAGGTGTACGTAGAGGAGGAGGGAGAACGGACAGCAAGATGGCACGCACATGTGCGAGCAACCCTGACATAACCCACAGGAGCAGATGGCCCATTTGGCGAGTGGTCTGTTCAGAGTCCAGTCTCAGGGAAACCCTCAGAAGCTGTGAGGCATGGACCCATTCTGATATAAACTCATGACCTCGAGAATCAAGAATGGAGAGGAAGTCTCCTTTCATTGTGATCCACTAATTGGTTTGAGGAACTCAATTCTACTTGACTCAGGTGGGTCGGAAGGCTCTTGTGACAGCCATGGTAGGGCAGGAGAAGCCACAAGAGGCTGACTGAAGTCTTAACCATAGATTCCAAGGATGATAACGACAGTGACGACCAGCACTCATTGTGCCCTGGTGACATGCCCCATGGCACAAGACACTGCACATGGATTAGCTCACGTAATCACACCCTAACTCTAAGACCGGGCTACTACGATTATCCCTATTGTCACAAACAAGGAAATGAGCATAAGGAGGCTGAGTCATTTGTGTGAAAAGTCAGGATTCCCCTCAGCATCCTCACCGTCTCATGCTGTGCCCTCTTGGGTGGTTCTCCAGGAAACCAAGAGTTCGTTAGCCACCAGCAGACGGCAGGGCAGCAAACCAGGAGGAGGATCATGAGCAGGTTCCCGGCTACCTGAGTCTAAGCTCAGAAAGTGGAGACCACTAATCTGGGTATGCCCCACTGTGAATGAGGCAGCCTGCTGCATAGAATTCCACTTGAAGTTCCTGGGTCGTTTTCAAGGAAAAGTAGGCAATTCTGGCTTTTAGTTTTAAATTAATCCTAATCACAGAGTCTCTATGCAGTCTTCTGTCCCGCCTGACCACTCCTAGGTCCTACACTCTCTGACAACTGCTGAGCGGACTGCTGGAGAAGATGGATGCTGTCCAGCAATCGTTACACAGTGGAAATCTAATCCGTGCTAAGACTGGCATCCTGCTCAGCAATGACTCACACACTGCCTCTGCTGGAGAAGGAGTGAGGGAGGAGAGGAAGCAACAGTCAGGAATATTCACGGTCAGCCTTGAAGGAGGGGCTTTTCCTCATGGTGTTGTTCTGACGGAGGGCAAGGCCCCTCTGTGCTGGCCTGTCATCAATTTCTGAGGCGTCCTCTGTAACCTTGGCTGCCCCATCTGGAAAACACACCTGTTTGCTCTCTCACTGACTTGTTGTTCTTTAGAGCCAGGAATGTGTAAACACCGAGGACATCAACAGATGGGCATTACACAAGTCAGCGTCATCGGGGCAAAGTCTTCTAGATAAGCAATCAGGAAAAAGCAAAACTAAAATCATCAAGTCAGTTTTCTCTTGTCTTTGAGCACCTGGTCTCTCCCAGAGAGAATAAAAGTACTATTTCCAGTGTCTCCTTGGGAAGATGCTCCCCCTCCTCTACTCCAAGGAAGGGTCACGAGCTGATGAGGCCTGAACCAGAGTCTCTGCTGACGTGAACCCAAAAATAACATAATGTCTGTTACAATCAGGCATTTCTGGCCTCCATCCCAAATCTCCTGTATCAGATACTCCAGCGGAGGGCCCAGGAATCATCTTTTTACCAAATGTCCCATGTGGTGTTTTCATCAGGGTAATTTGGAAATTTTGAGCAGTGGATCTCAAACGTGTGGTCATCAGATCACAGCATCACTGAGAACATTTTAGAAATGCAAATCTTGGGCTCTATCTCAGACTGAATCAGAAGCTGCCTGCAATCTGTGCTTTAATGAGCCCTCGGGAGATTCTGATGCAGGTAAAGTTTGATTGGATTAGCCTTCCCTATGGCAAGATGATTTTGAGCCAAACCCAATTTCTGGCCGTTAAGCTGCCTGTTTAAGGAAATCAATACAAGGTCCCTGCCCTGTCCTTTCTAGTGAGGAGCACCTATACTGTGCTCAGAGCTCAAGGGAGTGATAACACTAACAGCTCAATGGGCACCAGAGGCTGTGTCGGCTACTCTATTTGACTTAATCCTTATAACAACCCTGTAAGGTGCAGTGTCTTTTGCAGATAAGGAAACTGAAGCACAGAGAGCTTAAGAAATGTGCCTCCAACGAGTAGGTGGTGGAGCTAACTTTCAAGTCCAGGTTTGTCTGACTCCAAAGTCATGTTCTGAAATACCACACTGCACCTCCCCCGCCCCGGGAGATGCCTACGTTACAAGTTCTTCAAACTCGCCAAGAGTGATTTTCTGGGTTGGCCTGGTTAATCCCTTAAAACTCTGTCATTTCTCATCTTCTAGTCTAACTCCTCATCAAGGAAGAACCGAGGGCTGAAAATGCACCTAATTGTTCTTGGTTCTGTAGAACAGATGGAAAAAATATATGACACACTTCCAGCATCTCACAGTTTTCCTGTAGGAAAGAAGACAAAAATCTCTAGCTCCTTCCTCTGAGCATTTCTCCTCTAAGAGACCAATTTTTTATTCCGCATAGTGGCTAATGCTAGTTGTTACTTTCTTTATGTTTTTAACTCAAATTTAAGTAAGATGGGGGCATTTATTGCACTCTTTGATGCTAAATGATTTCCTATTCTGCTCTTCCTACCACATTCTGCCACAAATGCCATGATTTAGACTCCTGGAATGCCTTTTCTACCTTCTTTCAACTTGCTGCCCCATTATCTTTCACAGTTTACATATTACAGTGGAGGAAGAGTGGTTTTTACAGAAAAGCAATCAGATGCACACTCACCCTGAGGCCAAGCCATTAGCTCTGCTTTGACAATAGGATCTCCCACCCCTAACTCAGAGAGAGGACTGTCCCTCATCCGGACACAAGAAGGAGTGGTATGTCTCCATGAGTGCTCTGGGTAGAAATGCAGTTATGTGACAACAACATGCACATAGTGATGGCTGCAGAAATGCAGGTACCGAGGAGGAGGCTGCCCCAGAATGCAAGGAAAAGCTGTCTGTGAGGCCTGTCCAAGAGGTGGTTCATTCAGAGTGTGTCTGATACCAGGGCTGAGGTGGTGGAATGCAGCTGAAAGTAGCTCTGCCCAGCAAATGCCCTCTAAAAAGCATTCTTGGAACTTAAAAAAATAGCTGTTTTCTTCATCCCCACACATTTCCTTCCTCATGACTAAGAAGTGTCCAGCGTGTGAATCCAAAGCCTCCACTAGTCCAGGCTGTGGTGAGCAACCCCAGCATGAAGGCCCTGCGGGAGAGTCTACAGGCCGATATTGATTTCACTCCATCTTTTTTTTTTTATCTTATTTTCTTTCTCATGTGCATTTTTTTAGGTGTTTCTCTTTTATATTGTTTGCCTGCCTCCTTAATAATCTTCTATTGAGCACTCTGAATCCCTCTGTATTGATACTGGCAGGCCTGGGCAGGAAATGAGAAGGAAGCCCTGGGGTAAAGACAGCCTCTGGGACACATATATTCTGCTCCTGTCTTTTTTTTTTTTTTTAAGCAAGGTAACTCTTGGTTGACCTCACAGATTGCAAGGACCTTGTCAGCTTATGATCCCTTGTTTTTATTTTTATTTTTTTATTTTTTTTATTTTTTATGCCTACAGCACCTGGTCTTCCTAGGTGGTCTCCCATCCGAGTACTAACCAGGCCCGACCCTGCTTAGCTTCCGAGTTCAGACAGGATCGAGCTTGTTCAGGGTGGCGTGGCCGTAGACTGTTCCTGTCTTTATACATAGAGAAAGACAAATGACAGAGAAGCCCAAGTAACTTCCCCAGGATAACACGGCAAAAAAGTGACTAAGTCCTAACAGAAGCCCCGACTCCAACCCTGGTGTTCCTCCCGCTGAACTACCCGCCCCTAACAGCACGCTGCTTCAAGTCTACTGTTGTCCCTGAGTGGAAGGACTTGCCCTTCAATATATTAACAGCACCAGTAACTGTAACTTTTTTGCTACCCTTTCAATGAATAGCAAAGTGTTATGGCCACAGTAGGTCTTCAATAAATACTTACTAAATCTCTGAAATAAATCAAATGGATGGTGATCCTTACTGGCTAACAAGATAAGGAGATAATAACCTAAACAAAACAGGAGAGGAGAGATTGCCAGGCAGTACAAAAAATAGGAAGAATCCTGGACTCGGACCCAGAAAACCTGACTTTGAATCTTAGACAACCCCTGGCCATAGTGTCAGTCACCAGTAGTATCTTTACCTATAAGGTGAAAAGATATATGTTCTTGTCTACTTTACAGGATTCCTGTGAGGATGGCCAAGTGAGGTGATGAAGATGGAAGTCCTCTGTAAATGGTCCAGCACCACACAAAGTAGTAACAAAGGCAGCCATCACCTATAAGTGCACACATGTGCCAAGTACAGGCAGACCTCGGATATTGTGGGTTCAGTTCCACATCACTGCAATAAAGCGAGCATCACGATACAGTGAGTCCTAATCTTTTTGCTGGAGGGTCTTGCCTTCAATTTGTAAAAAATCACCACCTCTGTGAAGTGCAATACAGCAAAGTGCAAGAAAACAAAGCGTACCTGTGTTGTTTTGAACACTTTACACACATTTGACCCTCAAATGAATTCTGAGAGGAAGGTGCTATTGCCCTCATTTCACAGATGGGGAAATGGAGGCAAAGAGAGGTGGTATGCCTAGTGTCACAGAGCTGATCGGTGGCACAGCCAGTATTCAAACCCAGGCAGTCTGGTTCAGATCTCCTGCTGTTAGTGGTGCTTCCCTGAGAAGGGCAGTACATTTATCTAGGGAAAGCCACAGGTGCATGAAGCACGCAGGAAAATGGGGCCTCAGCTCTCGGCACAGGCTGACCTGCTGGCCACGTCCTCCTCCGTGCCCTTGTCCAGCACGCTGCTCAGGTTGTGCTCTGCCTGCGTCTCCTCAGGTACCTCCTGCAGCTCCTCTGCCTGCTTCACAGATAGACGGTAGTTCTCTAGCTCAATCCTCTCAGGAGTGCCCCTCAGTCTCTTGGCAATGCTGGGCTCCTCCAGGCCGTTCACACTCGAACCTGACGGACAAGCAAAGAAGCAGAGTTTTATGACAAACAATGGGAACTGACAGTGTGCCACAGGGAGAATGGGGAAGGTGCAGGGAGAAAAGAGGCACCGACGGCACGAATGTCTAAGGCAGGCACCGTTCTCTCAAGTGAGAGGAGGGACAGACCTGTTGGAGAAGCAGCAAGACCACACAGCAGCCCCTTCTGGGGAGGGGGCGCAGCTCACTCTCCTTCATCATCCCTGCGCCCCCAGCAACAGTACAGGGAAGAGACAATCCAACAGTACTGGTGACTGGGTGAGGGTGAGGGGGACTTGGGCTGGACTTTGAGGAGGCTGTTTCTATTCAAATTAAGCCCCTCGAAAGCAGCTTTCGTCAAAAAGGGAGAATCCTCCCAGCTTCCCCTACCTTTAATCCAGGATCTAATCAAGGTTCTTGCACTACTGGCCCACTGAAGCATTCGAGCTAGTTGCCTTGCTGAACTACGCTCACAGTGGACTTGTTTGTGTCTCTCTCATGACTAGATTTATGGTAAACACTTGTTTAACAAGAACGCCATGTGGGGATGATACGCCCTGTCACTGCACCTGGTCAGGAGGAATAGAATAGAGGCAGGCTGCCTCTTTCCTGGTGACACCAGTTCAACTGCTCGGTTCAGGTGATGCCCACCCATCTCTGTGTTGTAGAGACATGTTCCCCTTTGTAACTGAGAAGTAAATCATGGGGTGATATGCAGAAACAGAAAACTATCCTGCTCCCACCATCCTTCCACAAGTAGTTTTAGTATCCATTTGATGATCTTTACCTGAGTCAATTATTACACTGGAAGGCACAAAATGGTCATTTTAAACATTCTATCATTCCTTCTCTTCTACCATTCTTGTGTAAAGAACTCCTCACATTTCTCTTTTCTTATTTGAGTACCACTACGGACTCATGGCTTCTGAAAATCTTATATGTTGCATTTGATCATTTTTTCTCGTTAGTCTCCTTCAATCTGGAACAGTTTCCCTGTCTCCCTCAACACTTTCACTATTTTTTTGATACACCTCATTATCTCAACATTTTTTTCTTATTCTTTAATGCGGTCAGTGTAATATGATGTAGCACACATTTTAGGGTCAGACAGATCAATGCTAGATTCCATCAGTGATGGGCTGAAGGGTCTTAGGAAAAAGATGTAAATACTAAGCACATTTCCTGATCTATAAATGAGGATGATGCCCAAACTCCCAGGGCTATTCTGAACATGGAATGAAATTATATATGTATGTACGTGTATGTGCATGCATGCATGCCAGTTCTGTGCCCCACACTTACTATCTTTTTCTTCTGCCTAAGCTTAGTACATGGGCGGTATTCAGCAAATATGAGTTAAATGACATATCTGATGTCCAATGAAAATTTGCCACCAATTTTTGTGTATTCTTGTGTAGGTATGTTGTACTCATTTGCTCTGGATTGCAAACAGTAGTTACTTGACAAAGAAAGACGGGAAGAGAGTTCTAGGCAGAAGGAGCAGCATTAGCTCAGGTACGGTGACACGAAATGGCTGTTTGGCATTACTAGATCTTCAGCGGAAGTGGACTTGATGTGGTAGAGAAGAGGCAGGGAAGCAAGTGGGATCAGGTCATGAATGGCCTTGCATCCTGGCCAGGGAAAGTCCCTGATTTCTGTGACATTCTCAGCTCTAGGAGATAAGATTGGATTTGGTGGGGAATGCCACATCTGCCCAGTGTCAGGTGACAGGTCGTCTGTCAGAAGAAGCCCAGAACCTCCATACTGAAGGACTAACGGAAAGGCATGGGATAGTGATTTGGTAATTTTTGTGACATGGGAAGTTGTGCAGAACATGTTCTGGAAGCCTGGTACTTTTGTCGTACAATGTTCTGAACCTCTTTGTAATGTTAGAAAATAGTTTTTTATAAACCTAGATAGTCACAGAATAAAATCTGTGCATCTGCTGGAATTACCAGGATCTTCCACCAAATAGCATCTTTCAAATTTACTAGAGAATCTTTAGAAAAGCAAGACCCAGGACATATCCATTTACAAATTTAGGTCAGCATGTAACGATGGGGTCTGGGCATGAATTTTTGGGCTTGCGTGTGCTGACTGCTGTCTCAGTCTCCGCACTCTTTAGAGTGTCATTTTTAATATCCCTAATCTTTTCTTCCACACTGAGCTCAGGGCCCCTAAAATGTAAGCTATGATGTTGGACTAAAGCATCTAGACGATCAAGAAATATGCGGACTCGGGGTAACAGCAAAAAAGCAGCATGGGGCACAGCAGGTGGACGAGGCCTTGACATCCTCCAAACCTGCCTCATCAGGCCCCTCGGACAGCATAGGTGCTAACTATGATGGTTCATCATTTCCAAACAATGGTCTTCCTCTCTTATCTCTTTCTCCTCATCAAAACCCAAGATGATAAAGATAAGAAGGCTCAGAATTCCCTGATTCTAATACCATTTGAGTCTTTTCTTCCCATCATGTATTTTTGACAACTGTCCTGAAATAGAAAGCAGGTGAGAAAAGGAAATAAATGGGAAGCAATTACCCAAGTAAAGAGTTTTGGAGAATTCCATAAACATGGAATAAAACCCAGTATTTCTTTTGGTTGGGAAAAGAAAAGTAGCAGAAGAAGAATCACTTCAGAGAAAACCATCAACTAACCGCATTGGTTCAGATTCAAGCAATTTCAAGGGAGAGTGAACAAAAACACACTCAGGTTGAAAAACACTTAGAAATGATGTCTGTTTTCAGGGGGTAACACATACTATTTGTCAGGAGTTTTAATAAAACTTTGGGAAACAAAGCAGATGAGAACACTCTCTGCTCTGAAGGAGCCATAGTCAGCTCACTGTTCCAGTCCTGCTGGGCCCACAGGTCTATACCTGCGTAGAGCCAGCCTTGCCCATAGCTCACAACAACTGGGAAAGCACGGCCGGACGTTTCCTCGGGCCAGTTAGGCCCCGTGGAGGTTCAGTTTTCCCAAATGGGAGGTGGCACTCAGAGGATACCTGGCAAGTACCTGAAACTCACCAACTGCCAAAATATGTTTAAAACTGCTGGCCCCATAACCTCAAAATGCCATGGGAAATTAAAGAAATCAACAAAATCAGCTTTCTTGATCATCTGTCCTAAGCAAGGGGCTATTTCCCAGACTCACCAGAGGGTGACAACAAACACTGAACCTCCCTCTTGTCCCCCAGGTCCTTCCTCTCCCATCACCTAATGCAAGAGCCTAGGAGAGCAGAGGGAAAATAATGGGCAGACATGGGTTTAGAAAGTCAAAGTTTAACCAGTAAGGCCAAAACCCACCCAGCCCCTCCGCCTCATGCTAGAGCAGCAATAACCACACAGCAACTTCCTAGCTGAACGTGGGATGCAGATTTAGAATAATTTCTAAGCCAATTCTTCACTAAGTCAGGAGAGGCAGATCTCAAGTAACTGGAGGCTAATTTCCTAGTTCACACATACCAAAGGGAAACATCTCCCATCCTAAACAGGAAAAAGGCTCTGGCCTGACCTAAGGGTTATGTTTGCAAACAGTCACTGCCTTCATGAACTCCGTACGTCGTCCTGAAAGAAATGTTTTTCCTAACGGGACAACCTGCTCTCAGCTGAGATGTAAGAGCTGTCAAAAGCCCCTACTCCTCTCTGTCTAATTCCTGGAGAGAAGTGAGGGATATAGATGATGCTCAAGAGCGGGGCCTTTCTAGTCCTCAGCAGACAGCTCTTCTCGCCCTCCCCCTTCTGCAGTCGTAACAAGGCCCCGGTACTGGAGAGCAAGCTGCTGAGGACACTGCAGAAATCTGGGCAACTTAAAGGGTGTTGCGTTAGACATGGGGACATCTGAGGGCTTTTTCTCCTTCTCCCCATCTTCATTTCTGGTCTGTTTTTCCACTCCTTTTCCCTTTCCTTTTGTTTTTAAAATAAGCTTAGGAAAGCTTTGACGAGATCTGAAAGTGTGACAAAGACTTAGGAAAAGGCACAGTGAACTGAGTTGATTTTTATCCTATTTCACATAGTTGTAAGTAGGATGAATGCTGGGGTTCCTTCATTCAGCAAATATTTATTTGCAGACCTGCTTCCAGACAGGCACTGTACTAGGTGCTTGGGCACACCAGTAGATAAAACAGACTATATCTCTGCCCTTGGGAAGCCTTCATTCTGATGCACTATGGGTGTCACCTACCTGCCAGAGGGACCAATCACCCAGGGTGTCAAAAAGTATCAACTATAGCCATGTCCTAACAAAAAATGGCCCTCGACCTAAAATGATGGGTACTATTTGAGGAGAAAAACACTCTTGCTGTTTTGGAATACAGAGATTCTCCTATAAGGTTGCTCTCTTTTGATAAAGGTTGTTTCCTTGATCAAAAGTTAACTTGAGAGTGATGTCAGCACATGACAACATGAGAGGACCTCCAGATCTCTCTCTTTGAAGTTACAACAAGTCAGACAGTTATAATTCAACAAAGGATTCATGCTCAATACACAAACATGCCTGAGACATTCGAGCATTGAGACATTTGAAGGTGCAGACAGTGGAGATGGGGTGGGGGGAGGAAAAGGACAGGAGCCACAGATGCAGTCAGGAGTTCATCGTACCCCAGTGCTTGCCACAGTAGTAAAGGGGCAGGGTGCAAGCCCACAGGGCAAACGAGAAGGGTAGAGACTGCAACCCGGCCAGGGGAGCCAGCACATACTGAGGCTAAGCCTAGGGTCAGGAGCAGAAAAACAGTGCAAAGGGTGGCAGTGTTGGACAAATTGCCATCCCTAGACAAAAAGAAGCCATAGGCTTCCTCTGAGAACCGGCTCCACACCCCCGACACTTATGGCCGGCCCAGCAGTAAAACCCTCACTCTACAGGTATCGAAAGGGTGAAAACAACCTTCCGGCCTAAGTGGTCTGTATTTACTGTGGCTAAACCCACTAGAAAGAATAGATGCTGGAACCCACTTCCCTCCCCACACTGCTTCCATTGCCATTGTCGGGGAGCCTGATAGACACAGCTGTGTCACCTCAGACAGAGCAGCTCTGCTGGCAGCTTCTGACTATAGGAAGGCAGTGCTGGGAACACACAGGCCAGGAGATCCATAGCCCATAATGTCACCTATGGGGCTGGTGCCCCGAGACCAAAGTGACTGGGTGGTAAAGAGGATGCCCACCTCCTCGGAGAATATGAGGCATTTTCCACGGCTGAGGTAACATTGCCCCACAGAGATTTTAGAAGCCCCAGTAGCGCAGGTAAGAGAAAATAAAAACTTGCACTTCCTTACCACCTATGGGAAAACAAAGAAAGACCTCTACTTATCAAGCTGTTGAACACTGAAGAGTCAATTAAAAAAAAAAAAAGGGTTTTATTACTGCAAGTGCCCTGGCAGAGAAAGAATCCATCAAGCACAATGAATAACCAAAGCAACAAGAAAATGAGTTCAGAAAGAAAATGAAAAAATGCCAAAAAATAGAGATAAGGAAGACCACAAAACAAAAATCTAGAACTAAGACATATAACATAACAAAGGAGAAAATGGAGGGAAAGAAAAATCACAAAATACCACCTTACTAAAATAACAGACAAAAACACAAAGGAAAAGAACAATGCAGACACAGAAATACCAGAAAATAAAATGGCTATAGGAAATCCTCATATATCACTATTCATCCTAAATATAACTGGACTGAACTGACTAATTCAAACGCACAGAGTGGCAGGATAGATAAAAAAACAAAACCCAACAATAAACTGCCTCCAGGGGCCACATGTCAGACATAAAGATAGAGACTCAAAGTGAAGGGGTGGAAGATGATACTCTAAGCAAATAGCATAAGGAGAAAAGTGGGGGTAGCTGTACATATACCAGAAAAAAATGGATTTCAAGTAGAAAAGGTAACAAGAGACAAAAAGGAACATTTATAATAAAGGTGACAATACATCAAGAAGACATAACACTTATTAATACATAGGTACCCAACCTGGGAGCATCAAAAAAAATATATATATATATATATAAAGCAATTACTAATAGAACTAAAGGGAGAGACTGATAAAAATACAATTATACTAGGCGACCTATATACCCCAGTGACAGCAATGAACAGATCATCCAAACAGAATGTCAATAAGAAAATACAGTAAGACTGAATGGGCATCATCGATATTTGCAGAGCTTTTCATCCCAGATCACCAGAATATAATTCTTCTCTAGTGCACATGGAACATTTTCAAGGATAGACCATATGTTGGGGCACAGAACTAGTTTCAGCAAGTTTAAGAACACTGAAATCATAGCAAGCATATTCTTTGACCACAGTGTTTTGAAACTGGAAATCAATTGCAAAAAGAAAGTCAGGAAAACCACAAATATTTTGAGATTAAATAATGATTGGGTCAAAGAAAAAATAAGAGATCAAGAGACACATAGAGACAAATGAGAACACCACCACCATATATCAAAATTGCTAAGATGCAGTAAAAGCAGCAACATGAGGGAGGTTTATAGTATTATAGGCCTATCTCAAGAAAACAAGAAAAATCTCAAATCAAACGTTACATCTTAAAGAACTAGAAAAAGAATAGATGAAGCTCAAAGTAGTAGACAGAAGAAAATAATAAAAATTAGAGCAGAATCAAATAAAATATAGAGAATAAAAGAACAATGGAAAAATTAATGGAATGAAGAGCCGGTTCATTGAAAAGATAAAGTCGACAAACCTCTGGCTAGACTCCCTAAGGAAAAAAGAGAAAAGACTCAAATAAACGAAATCATAAATGAAAGAGAAGTTACAAAAAACATCATAGAAAGACAAAAGACTACACAAGAATACTATGAAATGCTATATACCACCAAATTTGATAACGTAGAAGAAATAGACAAGTTCTTAGAAATATATAATATTCTTAGACTGAATTATAAAGAATTGTGAAGTCAAAATAGACTGATCAACAGTAAAGAAATTCAAACAGTCATGAAAAACCACCCAAAAAACAAAAGTCCAGGACCAGATGGCTTTATTAGTAAATTCTACCAAACATTCAAAAAAGTTTTAATACCTATCTAATCAAACTCTTCCAAAAAAAAAACTGAAGAAGGAAAAAAAAACTTCCTAACTCATTTTATGAAACTAACATTACCCTGATACCAAAACCTGGCAAAAACAACACAGAAAAAGAAAATTACAAACCAATATCTCTGGTGAATATAGTTGTAAAAATCCTAAACAAAATACTAGCAAATTGAATACAACAATACATTAAAAAGATAATATACCATAATCAAGTAGGGTTCATTCCAGGGGCATGAATGGTTCAACACAGGCAAACTGATCAATATGACACACTACATTAACAAAATTAAAGACAAAAACCATACAATCATATCAACAGATATAGAAAAAGCATTTGACAAGATAAACCATCCACTTATGATTGAAACACTCAATAAAATGGGAACAGGAAGAAAACACCTCAACATAATAAAGGCCATATATGATAAATCCTCAGCTAATATCATGCCCAATGATGAAAAATAGCTCTATTCTTAACTTTAATAAATAGAGCTACTATATGATCCATCAATACCTCTTCTGGGTATCTACTGCAAAATTTGAAAACATTTATTCATAAAAAAAATGAACTAAAGGGAGAGACTGACAAGATCAGGCACAATGGTCTACGGCCATGCCACCCTGAACGTGCCTGATCTTGTCTAAAGCAGTATACAAATTTAATGCAACCCATATCTCGGAAGCTAAGCAGGGTCGGGCCTGGTTAGTACTTGGATAGAAGACCACCTAGGAAGAACAGGTGCTATAGGTGTTAAAAAAATATATATGTATGTGTGTGTGTGTGTGTGTGTGTGTGTGTGTGTGTACACACATCCTTATGTTCATTGCAGCATTACTCATGGTGTCCAAGACATGGAAACAACCTAAGTGTCCTTTGATAGATGATAGCATAAAGAAAACGTGTACATATATACAATGCAATACTTATTCAGTCATGAGAAAGAATGAAATACTGCCATTTGTGACAACATGGATGGATCTTGAGAGCATCATGCTAAGTGAAATAAGTCAGATGCAAAAGAGCAAGAACCATATGATTTCATTCATATGTGGGATATAAAACAGAAAGCAACAAACAAAGCAAACAATTTCACAGACATACACAACAGCATGAATGTTCCTAGAGGGGAAGGAGGGTCGGGGGAAGATTAACAGGGCAAAGGGTGTCAAACATATGGTGACAGAGGGAGACTAGACTTTGAGTGGTGAGCACACAATGCAATATACAGATGACGTATCATAGAACTGTACACTTGAAACTTATGTTATTAACCAATGTCATTCCAATAAATTTAATTTTAAAAAGTTACTGGATATTTTACTGTGACTTCCCTTTTAAAAAAGATTAACTACCTTCCTTCCAGATGCCCTCTTCGATCTCCACCCCAAAGTCTGGCCTGTCCATATCTTGCACTAAGGAAAGCACCAAGCCTGAAGAAACTCCTGAAGAAAGGAGATTATCAGGCTGGCAGTATAAATTTAAAATCCCATACCACTGCAAAATTTGTGAAAGTGACTTTCCCGCTGCCTGGTTTACCACCCTCAGAAACATTCATCATATGTTTTTTTCTGGGAAAAGCGGGTACCCCTCCATACTATAGAACCCCAACTCTTACAAGGCCGCAAAGGAGGGTCTATGCCTCGATTTTGTATCTTCCCTGTTCTTGTTGGAAATGATACAGCTGCTACTCTCCCATGCTTCCTCATAGACTAAGAAATATGGACCAAATCATTTGAAATAGTGGCTATTTTAAAACAGAGTCACTAAGACGTTTTCTAAGTGGGACGAAGGCTTCCTTCAGGAATTTATTAAGCCACAGTTGGACCCCAGTGACTGGAATTGGGTAGGTCATAATATAGTAAAGACTCAGCCTGGAGATCAGTCCACTCCTTCCATCTTGCTGTGAGCTAAAATTCCTGTATGAGTTGTTGTTTATCAGCTGAAAAGCAGGCAGGGCGCACACCATCCACATGGAGTGCCATATTGGCTTATAAACCTGAAATCATGGAACGGGTCATGCTCTGCCTCGGGGACTTCCCCACTGTTCTGGTCAAGCTGGACAATGTGATATGGTATCTGTGGGAAAAGAGTTCCGGCCTGCTTTCGGGAGGAAGACATTACTCCCAGCCTAGAACCGATCGATAGAACAGAGATTTACTTAAAAAGCCCTGCAGTTTATTAAAGGCCTTTCTCTGTTTACTGGATGGTGTCTGGGACCACCAATTGGGCTTTCCCCCTTTAGCCTCTCAGTTCATTTGCCTTAGAAGACTCTACTTGATCAGGCTCACATTTTTCTACCTTTTATAGCCATTTCTTATTCTAGAAGGGCACTAAACTCATTGCCAACACTGCACCCATGCATGGAAAGGGTTCTTCTTGCTTTGGCGGCCAAAGAAAGATGTTTCCAAGCCACTGCTATGGTTAGTAACTTTTGTCTCCCTACATCTACTCTCTAACAGACTCTTCTGTGGCTTCCTACTGGCAGAAAGTAGGAGCTCCCAGAAATTTTACAAAATCAGATAACATGAGGGTGAAAGACATTTCTTTGCTTGTGAAGCAGGCAAAGAAGAAATGAGGACAACTACCTGTGCCAGGTGCATGACGGGCACACTGCAAACACTGGCCACTGATTGTCACAACATTCCCATCGATCACTATCACTACCATTATCACATTGAGGGCACGGAATCAGTGATGTTAAGAATATGTCCAAAGGCTGAAATGAGGCAGATCTAAGACTCAACTCAGGGCTGTATTACCCTGAAGCTAGGCTCTCTCTGTCCACCCAACCATGCAGGACAGAATTGTTAACTGCCTATTACATATGAACTATTTATTCTTCATTTGGGGTAACTTTGTTTTTATGTGGGAAAAAGTGGGTCATGTGGATTGAAGGGGAGGTTCAGTTGCTTTGGAGATAGTTAATTACCAAGAGTTGGGAAATTCTGAGATAAATACATGACAGAGAGGCCAAGGAGGGAAAAACTAGGCAGGGAACAAACCAGAACTGTACCAGGAAAAACCACCCAGCTGAGAACAGTGACATCAGGCAGACTGGGATGCTGTTCTCAGGGGTTCTGAGGGCACTAGCTCGCCCTCCATCAGGACACTGAGGGCTGTTTCATCACCCACCCCTGCTCTCAATCTGTGTGATCCCACAGAAATTTAGTTTTTAAGTTAGTTTTCTAATGTTAAATTATTTTTACTGTTATTATTACAACATCTCACAGAGGTGCCTTTTGGCAGATGAAAATCTTGGCACACGTTGCTCTATCTGGCACAGGCAAAGAGGTTTCCTTTAAGGTATACATCCTATTCTCCATTAAAAATCCTACCAGTGCATCAGATAGCTCTCTTGATAATTCATTTTTCATGTGTTATAATATCTCACAGATAAAACGTGACTTAACAGTCAGCTGGGTCACCTACCAAATGGCTGCCTCTTTGGTGTTGGGAAGTTGTGAGCATGTCAAAAGCACTGGGGTTTGGCTGTGTTTTCTCTTAAATCTCATGAGAGCTATGTTCTAGCTAATATTCTATGTTCCTTACCTGGCTACCCACGTTTACATACCTGAAGGTGAGATCTCAGAAAGGGCCAACTGTTGTGCAATGGGGCTTGGGCTACCTATTTTAATTTATTAGCTCATATATGTGCTTGTAAGCCAGGAGATTCTATACAGTTCAATATAAGAAATCTACCAAATCAATCCAATTGTGGGGCTGACCTCTGAAATCATAAGAGGCAGGTAAAGAGAAGGATGGCTCAACAAGGTAAGCCAGTACCATCCCTTCTCTCCTACGTCTGCCTGCTGCTACCCAACCCTGTTTATTGGAGCCATGGCTGCACTCTCAAAGGGCTGACGTGCATCTTTGTTACACCATCTATTTCCTGTTCGCAGGTGTGAATGTGCCCCAAACCAGAGGCTCTGCTGGGGAGGGGAATTATTAGCCATCTTTGTGTTTCTGGCACCCATCCGTGTGTCAGAGTAGGTGTTCAATAAACCTCTTTAAATAAATGATGAGAATAAAAGTTCTAATGCTGTATCTAAACTATAACAACATTTCACTATAATTTTAAAAGATTACTTGAACATATTCTGGTTTCAGTTTCATCATAACATAGAATCCTTAAGACCTCTGTATCTCTCAAGTAGCTCAATGCTGTCCAGTGACTCAAGAACAATGCCACCCTGTAGAAAGGGCGAATCTACCAAGATAACAGTTCCTGTGGTACCTAAGAAAGAGAAATGCCCTATGAAGATGCTAGCATCTCGGAAGCCTCTATGCGTTAAGGCCCTGAAAAGAGACTGTCTGAAATGGTCAATGTCCTAAAATCATGATTTCACAGTGGAGAGGGGTTTAGTCCTAGGGAGCAGCTTGCTTACTAGAAGACCAGACCCAGTGACAGCAAGTGGAAGAGAGAGGTAGAAAGGCAGAGAACGGCCACGATCTGCAGGCGAGGCACTCTCAGTCGATGTGCTTTCCCCCAGACACCGTTCAATGCCGACTCCTCCTGCCTCCGGGGCAGAGAGCCTGTGGCTCTTCAGTTCAGAGTGTGTCCAAAGTTGGCTCTGAGGAGGCCCACAGACGTCCAGCTGGACAGTCCCAGGACAGGCTTGATCTCTGGGCCATTAAAGGGACTTTCAACATCTGGGGGCTCTGGCCACAATCAGACTATCAAAAGGGACAAACCCACACCCCAACAAAAGGCTCTCTGAAATAGGTTCCTTTTTAAAGATGCAAAATCTCATAGAGTACTCTCTTAACTAGCTGAAGATATGTTTTTGGAAAAGAACTAAAATCGCCGCCAGCTATGCCCACACAGACTACCTGATGCTCACATCTATCATGGTCATACTTGTGTCTTTACCTGCTGGAGGGTCACTGGGACTGGACTGGAAAAGAAACATGAACGCCTAAGGACAGGGGCCCTAGGAGGTGGATGGAATGGGTGCTGACCAGACGTGGGAGAGCTCGTTCTAAAGAATGGTGCTGCACCATCTGCAGCAGCGCCTGGCTTGCCAAAGGCAGCCATCTGCGCACTCATTCCAAAAGGGGAGACCTCTCTTTCACTGACGGGCCATTAGGTAGTGCTTAGGTCCTTGTGGGTGGGGGCTGTGGCTCAAACCAGCATGGATCCAGACAGTCCCTAGGACCACGTGTAACCCTAGCTCTGCCTAAGATAACGCTAACTATTATCCTGCTCAGCCCTCTTTTAGGTTAGGTGTTGAAAATTCAGAGTTATGTAAACCCTCTTTATGATTGCTTCCTCTTTCATTATTGTAAGTGTAGAACCCACGGAAAGGCATGGAATCAACAGGTGACTTCATATCCCATCCATGCACGCTGAGGAAAAAGCAATGCCAGATTTAGCCAAGTACTTGCAGAGATAACAATGCTTCAGAAGAGCTGGCATGCAGGGCCTATCAACTCCCCCAAGCCTAGTCTGCTGAAGACCAGAGAGCGCCAAGCCCTTCTTATTACTGTTTCCCTACATCTCTCTAGTTAGGAATACATTCCAGTGGGCTATCCTGTTCTATCCCCATGGAGAAGGGGACCATCAGCCAGTCAGGAGAAATAATCCTCTCTCACTGATTATTCCAGCATTTTCTGGAACCTCTACCAATGATAATCACGTTCAATATTCCTGTAATTCTTTTAAATAAAAACTTTCCATACATTTTAGCTTATTTGCTCTTTACAACAACCTTATGGGATAGAGAGAAACAGGTCTCATTTTTTTTTCTATTTTATAATTTTATATGATGGGGAAACTGAGGCTTAGAGAGGTTAATGACCAAAAACTGGCAAGTATAAAAGCTACAAAACTAGAACTCAGTTCGGATCTTCTAAAGATCTATGCTTGCTCCATTTAGACCAAGCTGAATTCTTTGAGGCTGTGGTTACCACAGAAGGATGAGCATATTTTGGGGGTACAGGGACAATTTATTGCTGTACAGGGAAAAAACACTAGAACTTCTGTTCTTTCTTAGTCTTGTCTTCTAAAATGTTTTGTAAATGTCCACTTGCATGCACAGTATTAGTACAGGGGTACTTACATGTGCACGAGTGCCTATATATTGCGAAGTACGTGCACACAGTTTTAATAGGGGTCGGCAGTAAGATTTAGACCACAGCTATTCACTGTGGTTCTGTATCACTTTTATTAGTCTCACTCGCTCTCCTATCTGGTCTCCTACAGGGAACAATAAAACTGAGATTAACTGTATGTCAACATCATGTCCTTTCTTCGGACTTTAGTCCAGATCAGTCGTTGTCAACTGGGGTGATTCTCCGTAGGGGTCCTTTGGCAATGTCTGGAAACATTGTTGGTTGTCACAGCCTGCGTAGGGGTGTGTACTGATATCTAATGAGAAGAGGCCAAGGATACTGCCAAATACCTTACAATGCAGAGGACAGGGCAGCCCTCTACAACAAATAATTCTCCAGCCCATAATGTCAACAGTGCTGAGCTTGAGAAACCTGGGCCTAGAAGTTATATCAAACTATTTCTAACCTTTCACTAAACAGGCCAACCAATCCACTGCATACTCCGATTGTGGCGTGATTGGATTAGGTGCATTAAGAATAGAGCGGTGAGCTCATAAATCTTCACCTTTGTTGCTAAGGCAAGGCATCCTGACCAAACAGAAATGCAATATGTGAAAGACAAACTGAGAATTGCCATGCCAAAAAGAGAGCTGTTGGCTTGTCCACAGAAAAAAAAAAAAATCCTAAGAAATGTTCAGATGCTGAATGATGAACTGTTCAGGGATACACACTAACTAAACAGATGTACCATAAGTCACTGCATGTGACATCCAAATATTTCATCATCTTATGGCATAAATCCACTTAGACAATGACTTTGCTCATTCTCCACAATGCGACTGGAAGGCAGTCTGCACATACCCCCATGTTTGTCTTGTGTGTGAACCCTACTATTAAACCAAAGTAGAGATTAAAGGAGAACACAACTAAGTTTAATGAACTGTTCTCCTTTCAACGATCTTTTCCTAGCTGGGCGCTAGAAGCCTGCTGGTAGATGGAATAGCCCTGTGATATTATTATAGTTGGCCCTCTCACCAAACCCAGGGAGAAAACGAGAGTTGAAGACACAACGTGGAAAAGTACATCTTCTTTTTCTCTGCGTTCTCAATCCTTCTTTTTTTCCCATTTCTAAAAACATCCCATCTATGATCTCTAAGGCTCCTTGTCAGGGCATGCCTTTCCAAAACCGTGTCTACACATGTTCAAATCTCCTGAAAGCATTTCTGTACCTATACCAAATTTTACCCAACAGGGCAAAACCAAAACTGCTCATCCACAATGATATGTACATTTAGCCCAAAGATTTTAAAATCAAACATTTTACATGTCGGTTCAATCCAAAGTGGTTCTGACTTGGATAGATAAGAATTTTCTTGCTTATTGCTCCTGTCACAGATAATTCTGCTCAAACTGTCAGTACAAAGAAGCAGATAAATGTCTCTCTTTAGTTATACCTATACTCCACTCATGGGCAGGGCAGATAATTTCTTACAATCATAGCTGTAAGAGCAGCAAGAGAATGAAAATGTCAGCTCAATCACCTCTAGGATCTTTTATAAAGGATTAATAAATGAGACAGTGGAGAAAGAGAGTAGGTGAACAGATTTATAAGTTAGAGGTACTTACACTAGGTGCCAGAGAACGATAAACATCTCCCTCGTATGTCATAATTCCCGCCTCCTCCAAGCTACTCGCAAGGTATAGTTTCCATTGGGGGGAACACAGGAAGAAACTGCTTTAGGCTTATTCTTAATAATACAATTTTAGTCTTGATTTTATTTGTGATGATCAAAAAGAGAGTTGATTCACTGCAGCATTATTCAAAATAGCTGAGACATGGAAACAACCTAAGAGTCTATTAGTAGATGAATAAAAAAGATGTAATGTGTGTGTGTGTGTGTGTGTGTGTGTGTGTGTGTGTGTGTCTACACACTGAACTACCGCTCAGCTATAAAAAAAGAACAAAACCTTGTCATCTGTGACAATATGAATAGATCTTGGGGGTATTCTAAGTGAAAATAAGTCATATACTATATGTATTTCCCTCAGGTGTAAAATCTAAACAAAACAAAACAAACAAAAGCAAACAAAAACAGATACAGAGAACAGGTGGTTATCAGAGGGGAAGGGGGTTCGGAAACAAAAAGGGTAAAGCAGGTAAAATGTATAATGATGGATGAAAACTAGACTTGGTGATGATCACTTTTTAGTACATACAGATGTTGAATTACAGTGTTGTACACTTGAAACATGTTATGTAATGTTACATATCAATACTGATATTATGTATCAATATTACCTCGACTTAAAAAAAAGAGTGAAATTGTGGTGAGTATGCAGGTTTTTCTTCAGCCCCAGAGTGGCAGTGATGACCTGGTTAGACTAGAGTCTCAGCATTTCTCTGAGGATCTTTGAAACCACCTGATCCACTTTAAAAAATAAATAAATAAATAAAGCTAAGGAGCAAATGAAGAAAGAGTCCATTTTATATTATTTACAGTCGATTCAGTGGTTACTATTCTCTTCCTCAGTGCTTTTTGATGATATTCCCCCTTCACACATGAATGATGAAAACTCTTTAATCTATTGCCCTCTTTCCAAAGGCACGTTCCCGGCTCTGGGACCACTGCTAAGAAATTGGGGGACATGTAATTCCCAGGAATAAAAACACATAATAAAAATCTTATTTGTGGAACTGAACATAGAGCACTCTTTCTCCTTACCAAGTGCTGACCAGGTGAGGCTGCAGAGAATGGAAGCTATACAGCACAGCACGGACACGAGGCTCTCGTACCTTCTGTATAGAACGTATCCCAACTGCACTGAATAGTGCGTGGCCTTGATCAAGATGGCTTGACTTCTGTGTGCCTGTTTTTCCATCTGCAAAATGATAACTCCTCATAGGCTACTGTGGGGATTAACGAGCGACATACACAGGGAACCCAGACGGTGCCGGGCGCAGAGTGAGTGCTACGTGCCAGCTCTTATTCTGTGTGTTCTCCTCTGCTGTTTTCTATGAGTTAGTTTGACAAGGGCTACTGTGTAAACTAGCACTAATCACAAGGGGGGAAAATAGGAGTTAGCGTACGTCAAGGTTTATTCCCTATTTTTAGTTGAAGAAAACACTTGCATAGAGAAGGGGGCTCTCTTGGTTTTAAACATCAACAGCCCCTTGTCACGGTATTTCAGCAGCACGGATGGTGGTTGCCAGCTCTCCGCAACAGAGCAAAGCCAGTAAGACTTTGGTTCCTACCTCCAGCAGCCTGTTGTTCCCCATCTTCCCCATTTCCCCAGGCGCCTGGCACAGCCGGCTTCTCTGAGCTTTGAACTGTCCTGGAGCCACCTTCCCTGGACCATGTGTCCCAGTGTTCCTAAGCCTCCCAATACCAAGTCTCCGAGAAAGGTGAAACCAGCTAAAAGGCAGGCAGGTTTGGAGTAATTCAGGTTGGCAAAATGGTGGTGGTGGGGGGAAATTTTATGGCTGGTCTCTCTCCAACATGATCTTTCTAATCCTTACGTAGTTCTAGAAAACAGGGAAATGAGAATCAATAAGCTGTTATCATTCTATTACAGTTGATATCAGCTATTCCTTGGTCACCAGGTTGAGCCCAGTCCAAGAAACCCACAATGAATTAGCTTAGAGATAAACTCTTTTCCTAAAGTCCCACTTAGAGTTGACTTCATCACATTTTTAGGTTGGAGTTCTGAGTAGCTACCAAATGCCAAGAGGACTACCCTTTCTGGAAATCACTTCCACAGTATTCCTGGCTTTACTAACCTTGAAAGAACACGAAAACGAAATGAAAACATTTAGGCCTTTGCCTGTAAAACAGCCCTGAGTTTGTCATGTTTTTTGAGGAAAACCAAAACCCACTGAGACCCTGAGTTCTCCTGGTACCCTTAGGTCATTGCCTGGTAGCACAGGTCCTCAGTAATTGGGAGCCCTTACTTCTTTTTAGCTGAGTTCATCTTTCTTGGGGGGTTGGCTTTGGCAGGCCTTGTAACACTGGAATGGCAGGGTGTATGAAAAGTAGCTTTGGAAGCAGATGGCCCTGGGTATAAAGGCCTGAGTTCTTTTGGTGACTGGGGCTACTTAATATAAAACAATTACTGAAGACCGACAGTTTCAGGCAAGGATCTAAAAGAAATCAGGCTACACTATGAAATAATAGTGATAAAGTGGAAGTAATCTGGATATTTCACAGAAGCACAGAATAAAGAACTCAACCAGTTAAACACCTGGGACAGTTTCATGCGATGAATGGATAATCACAACGAGCTGGGTAAGTACAGAAAAAACAGAGGTAAAGAGAACCTAAGAGGCCAATAAAAATCCTGACTCAGCTGTAAGGATTTTTCTAGTAATTATCCTAGCATGGCCCCAAGAGAGTTTGTTCTATGGCAAAGACAGAATGGGGCCCACACTCCCTTCCACTGAGAGGTGTTCCAAAACTTGCCCTTTACGCAAGGAGTGAGCCTTCCTCACGCTCTGTGAGTGCTCTGACTACACCTGTGGCAATGCTGGGAGGAAAACGATAACATCTGAAGCAAGGGCGCAGTTAGCCTGGGCCAAGGTTTGGGTGTTGGTGGTGACTCAACCTCTTGCTCACTGTCTCTCTCGGAGGCCCATCAAAGTACCGCAGAAGTATTCAGGAAATGTTCATAAAGTATGCAAAGCTACGAAGAAGTTGACCCGCAGGAAGTGCAAGGGAGATGATGGTCACGTGGCTGGTAGAACCCGGAAGTAATTGAAAGGGAGGCACATGTACCTGGGGCCCCGCCTCTCTTCTCAGGCATATGGAAAGTGTTTATGCGCAAAAGCCCATCCCCTCCAGAATGTCAGTGAGGAAGAGACAAGGAGCTTTATGAGAGAAGAGGTGTCAGCAGCTAACATACACAGTTGAAAATTACAGGAACTAATGAGAGGACACAGAAGCCCATGGCCTAATGTAGGCAGGGAATGCCAATTTGACTTTCTTTCCCCTTGTTTCCTTATGGCTAATCTACTCTAGGCACTTGCAGGGTGCCTGCCTGGATCTGAGTTGCAAGGTAAGGACTGGCTTTGGAGTCTTGAGGAAGTTTTAGAGCTTTGTAAGAGGGACCGGAATTCAGGGAGGAAGGATTCTTCCTGAAATCCCCTGCCTGGCTGTTACAATTACGAGTTGCACATGGGCTGTTTTAAAAGTGTATTTTTCTTCTATTTATATACCTCAGGAGGACACTTGTGGGATCTGTGTCCTACATAACACCATCCTGCCCTATTTTTCGGTATTAAAAATAGAATGGCCCATTTGCATTGTTGGTACTGATTCCATGTCTTGTCTGCACCATAAGATCCCTCCTAGGGAGTATCTAAATTAGGGCAATCACTTGGGAATTTATGAGAAAAAAAAAAAAAAGAGAATGGATTCAAAAAGTTTCAGAAAGAAACTGAGACCCAAAGGGAATCGTCCAGAGTCTTCGGTATCTTGGCCACCACACTCCTTTAGATGCTTCGGCACACTGTTCTAAACAACAAGGCCCCCTCCCCTTTATTGCTGGGACACGGGAGGGCAACGGCAGTGAAGACTGAAATGAGAAAGTTACATACCTCCACCCTTCCTGATCGTTGATTCTTACTCAATTTATTGTCACTTACTGCATCCCTCATGTCCCAATTCTTTTTCTCTTAGCCTTCTGCAGACACCTGGATGTCGAGTGGCTTCGGAGAGTGGGGAGCAACAGATTACAGACTTAGGGCGTGGGTGAGAATGAGCAGGCCAAGAGAGATCAGGCAAACTCTCTATAGGGAGAGATTCTGAACCAGCAGTGCCCTGAGGACCAAAACGAAATGCATGACAGTGTTTAAGCAGAGCTGTGAGCTACAGAGGGGTGCGGGCCCTCTGGTTATCAAGAATGCCAAGAGAACCCAGCACTCTGTTGCCATATTATTCTGCGGGGAAACCTGAGTATTCCTCAAGTCCTGGGAGGGCCAGGAAGGACTTTTTAGCAACAGACACCCAAGTTTCTATGGCACTGAGTGCTCCCCCACCAAGGTGCCCTGTTTCAGCCCAATTCAGCATCAAAGCTTGGCTGTGCCCCTATGGCTGGCGTGCTGACCCCACACAGGAGGCCACAGCTACAAGGGCACAGGCTCACCCCTCTAGGCGTCAAGCAGAGTGGTGGCCAAACAGAAAGGCACATCCTAGCTCAGCATCCAGGTCACGGCAAAGACAGCACAGGAGGCAGAGAAGAGACGTCAATCAGGGAACACAGAGCAAGAACCTTCAATGTCACCAGAAGCAAGGTCACTGTGCCTTATGCAAAAGCCTCAAGGCAGAGAAGAGAAACAGAACTGCTCCCACTCCCCAAGGTACCCCTCTAGAGTCAGACAGAGGAGGAAGGCCCCCAGCTGTGTGTCCCCACAGCAGGCATTGCTTAGTGTGGGACTTCAACCCCTCTATCTGTTCAAGCCCTCAGGCTTCTCACACTGCCTGAGCAAATGTGGGACACAGATGACGTCTTTCTTGCTGTTTTCTACCCACAGTTGCTACAAAGCAAAATGTCTTCCACCTCCTGAACGCCTTGCCATTTATGGGAATCTATATTTCAGGTATAAACACCCTGCTCCCATTTTAATACCTCTGCTTTCTCCCTGTTCAACTCAACCCACAGTGGTTTTAAACCCACTCCGAGACTAGCCTGAGCTACCCCCTTTTCCCATCCCCCAGTCAGGAAAAAGGGAAGGAAAAGAAAAACTCAGAAACCTGAAGGTTGTTTTGAATTTATTCTCTTAAATAAAACGGTAACATTTGTTTTAAAAAAATTAAAAGCACAACACCTTAGTTTCACAGTAACCGCAAAAACAAAGTTACACAATTAAATAAAAAGAAACTAACAAAGAAACACACCAAAAACTCACAACAGAACAGGTTAAAAACATGGGCAAAAGAAAGGCTTCAGGGAAGGCCAGAAGTGGACAGAGGACGCATTCCTGGGCACAGCTTGTCTTCCCTGTTCCAGCTTCTTTGTACCATTGCTGTGGGAACCAGGCTTGCCACCTGGTCCCTGCCCCCACCCCTCCCTCTACCTCCCCAGCTGAATGGCAGGGAAAAAATGGAGCCCCTAAGGCTTTCAAGGCCACACTGGGCCCCTTTTAGGAGGGCCTAAAAATGTTCCACTGTCCTACAGAGATACACTGAAAACCAAGAGACAGCAGCAAATTGAAATAACTAGCCCAGTGGAACCAGTATACAAGCCTGGCAAAGTGGGGTGTCTGGTTCTCTGTGGTATTCTACGAGCAAGAGAACCCCTGCTTTCCTAGTTTGCTTTTGAATCAACTTTCTGAGATGGGGAGTGTATATTGCCCACTTTCTGACCTACCTACCCCTCAAGTCTCTACCTCCACAGGTACAGTGGCTGCTCTGTCCCCTCCCAGTCCTGACCACAGCACTGACCCGGGCCAGTGGCATGCCTCTCAAATGTACAATGCCTTGGCTTTTAAACTAAGGAACAAGAAGCTTTAGAAACAGCTTCATTATTATTATTATTATTATTATTATTATTATTATTTAGCCACAATATATAAATATCTACTTCTATGTATGAAATTAAACCTACATAAATAGATATGTTTATATAAATATCCACATATCACCATTCATAATGACTCTTGGGGTAAGACTGGGAAGTTAAGCTGGATTGCAAAATCTCTGCTCTACTAATAGGTTTTCCAGAAATGCCTCTAAGGGATTTATATGGGAAGCAGTGAGATTTCCTAACTTCCTCCTGCCAGATAAGAACCCCAAAATTAAGTGGAATCCCTTGTGCAGGGTGGCCATTCCAGCTGGTGTGTGAAATGCCTGCATTTCCTAATACCCATTCATCATCTGAACTATGGAAGCTAACGGTGATCACGCAAAGGGGGTCTGGGGACAGGGAGCGGGCACCTGCCATTACTCTGCTAGGCAGCTTTTAAAATTAAGATCACCTTTTCCATAAGACAATATGGAACACAAGTGTTTCTCCCATCCCATCTCTGTTGCCTATGCCAGAAGAAAAGCTCTTCTGTTTTTGTTACGATACCCCATTGTCTTTATGTTTCATTTTTAGGTTACCTACTATATGAGATGTAATGGAGACAAAAAAAGGGGTCTCCAAAACCTGCAATTCAGGGCCTTATATCCAAGAGGATAAGATCCCATTTGGGGTTTTTCTTTCTCTGCCTGTTGTCCAAAACTTTTCCTGAAGTCAGGGTAGAACTATGAGGCCCAGGTAAGAAAATCTGTCCCCAGGTCCACTAATCTGTAGCAGAAAATATAAGAAGCTTGGAAACAAAGTATTTACAGATTTTGAGAAGAGAAAAGAGAGTTTGTATATTAAAAGCACATTCAAACAAAAATGCTGTAAACAGTGTCCTCCAAACACCAAATTAGGCAGTAGTTACACAGATTAGGTTACCAGACAACCAGACGACACTATAGAGCAGGCCTAGAGTAGGGTCTTTTAACTTGTAGGCTGTGTTTGATTTTTTTTTTTTGGGGGCAATAGTACTAATTTTGGCATATGGGGGAAAGAACAAAAGGAAGAAGAGGGAAATGCCACAGAATAAAGAGGAGGCGTAGAGCAAAAGCACAGCAAAGCCCAGTGCCAGCTACAGTCGTAGCTTTACCAGCTCTGCCTCCTGGGGGATGGTTTATTTATACATAGCAGAATCAAGTTCATTATTTACAACTTTTTCTTGTCTAGAGTGCAGCAGAGAAGACGTACCATGGATCTGGGTTAATGACTACTATCTACGACACACATTCAAGAGCGCTGTCAAACACCTGAGTTTTTCTGAAGCTTTCAAAAGGAAATTCTAGTTAATCAATCAAAGCTTTAGTTTGGGATTTAAAGAAGAAAATCCCTGTTGAAGGAGAAAAATCTATTTCATGCCAATGATAAAATATCACCCACAGTTCTGCTCCTTTTCTACAGAGGCTAGCAAAAATTAGATAGCTCACAGGAAAAGTGCTGGTAAAGTGCGCGTTCAGGCTCACACTTGTGATTTCCAAAAGTTTAAGTGACCAAGGGCGGATACAGACTGAAACTCATTGGACCTAAGCCCTGGCCTTCCTGCTGCCTAGAGAGTTACTTAAACTGGGGGACAGTGCCTGTCCCCTTCATCTACAGGTTCAAGTGGTGTGTGATTCATTTGGGATGCCACATCTTGTACAGTTTGTGTGATCACAGGCAAGTCACCTTCAGAATCAAGAACCATGGGGACAGATACATCTTCAGGGCGTTTTTTTTTTTTTAAATTCTTTAAGGACAGTGACAACTCTCAACCCCCTCTACTTTGTAGAGTGTTCTTCTCCTTCTCCATGGAATGCTTAATTCTCTAGAACTCCTAAAACCCAAAATCCATTATGCTTTCAAATTAGATGATAAGAATGGCAAACTGAACCAGATGGGAAAGTGAACAAACCCAGGTTTCTCTGGAACAACCTGAAGATCACTGTGTTTAACTCTTTTAAAAGAATGTTCTGTTCTCTATTCCTAAAAAGAATTCATTTCTTTGAGTTGCTTCACTGAGTAGCCAAATTCCTGGGGAAATCCCTCTCGGCTAGAAAAAAGCCCAGACTTGATTAGGTGGTACTCTCACCTGAGCAAATGTGCATTGTAGAATGCAGAGCCCAAGCCTCTGTCTAGATCCCGGGGTTAGTTCTCTCTGGTAGCGGTTCCCCCAGCATTCTGCAAAGGGCTTTTATTACTTCATGAGAGACGGATTATAAAGGGTTTCGAGGCTATAGAAGGTTTCAGTCATTCATGGCTTAAGCATTATAATAAAATGTTGGTATGACCTTCAGGGCACTTACAAAAGAGCTTCCCCAGATTATAAGGGTACACACAGTAGAGACTAATCCAGCTGGGGTTTCATTGCACCCAACCCAGGGGGTACCACTCGGCCTCTGGCACGTTCTCCCTCTCTCAGAATGTACACCATGAGACTCACGTGAGTTCTCTGGGAACTTTTCATTTGAAGGCCAAGTGTGTAATAATTCTCTTTACCTGTGATGGAAATTCTAACACCAACTCCTCCTCCATAGTTTTTGGCATAAGCCAATAATAATCTTTAGTTTTTGCATGGTGATTTTCCTGAGTTTGTAAATGGCTGCGTTAGCTATCTTTGCTTTGAATGAGAGGAGATGTATACTAGACAGAAACGTGGCCCTGCTGACTTCTTCTTTCACCAGCACAGCGACCCTGGGTGGTGAACAATGTGGGCTGCACTGCGGGCATCAGGACCACTGAGCAATTTGTGGGCCTGTCTCACAGGCTGGTTTGACATAGAACAGAGAGATAGGCAATTTAAAAAAAAAATCCATAATTCTTCACCAAGCTTAGTGTCCATGAACCCTTCCTAAGCTCTGCCCCGCTAAGATGAGAATAAATGTGTTTTTAGAGGTAGAAATGGTGTCATTCACCTCCTGACACAAAGAATGGTTAGTGAAAATGGGACAAATTAGGGCTTCATCCCAAAGTGATAAGGACAAGGCATGTCCTTTAGTGGTTACAGGTCAAAGAAAAGAGAAGCGTCGGTTTACTTAGACACCTATAATAGGGAATGACACGCAAGAATTTCAAGTTCAGGTAAATAAATGTAAATCATGAGGCCTTATCACAATTCCATGCTCTGTTAAGAGTCCCAAATTAGAACTACAGGTAGGCCCTGTAACTCTGAATTCTCACGTGGGTCAGTGATAAAAGCAGCATGCTCTGAATTCCTGTTTACCCCATGTGTGTGATGGAGGTGGGCAGACCCCAAGGCTACAGCAATATTTTGAGATACAGAGCAGACGTTACTGAAGCTTGGGTGATAACGCTTACCAGAAGGTGCCCCTACTGGCTCACAGTCTGCCAGTGAAACTCCCCTCTTATTTGTACCAGCACCTCTGACAGGCCATAGAGAAAGGGGACTCCGAATGCAAGCAGCTGGCACATGAAAAAGGAGTCCAAGGGGTTTTGGGCCACTTGATGCCCAATTGAAGAAATGTTGCTTTGGAGGTGCTGGCTCATGCCCCTGGCCTTGTCACAGAGGCCGAGTGAGTGACGCGCCACCCAGCCAAACAATGAAGTGAGGCTACCTGGAGTTCTCTCAGCAGGGTTGGCGATGGTGCTGGCCCGTCCATTTGCATCTGCAGTAGGGCCATCCTGCAGGGGTCCTCTGGCCTCCTAGGAAAGTTGGCAAGAAAAAGAAGAGTGACTAATGGAAGCACTCAAATCTCAGGAGGCAATGACACCTGCCTGGCTAGCTTGCTGCTCTCATTAGTCAACGCAGAGATGTATTCCTCACACAGTAAGTCTTTCTTTAAAAACAAACAAACAAACAACAATAACAACAAACAACATATTTCATGTGGAAAGCATCAAAAGTTAAAATCTAGCTCCACTCTAGTATACCCTTTCCTACAAATCCCTCTGTAGTCAACAGGAGACCTCCCAAGGAAGAGTTACATCACAGAGTAAAGAGAATATCTACTTTGCCTTGACAAGGGGAAGGGGAGGTGCAAGTTATTATCATTGAGAGAGAGAGAGAGAGAGAGAGAGAGAGAAAGATTCTCAGATCTAAGTAGTCCACACAATAAAGAGTGAAATCAATTTTGTCAGGCAGAGTCAAGTTTATAGCCAAGTTCCTTTTCAGGGTGTCCTTTCTCAGAGAGATGCTTCTTTACAAAGGCAGAAGTCTTCCTTTACACAGAGTGAGCAGAAGGAAGGGTCTGACATTCTCCCAAATCCAACTCAGGTGGTGGATGAAAAACACCTTAGTGAAATGCAGCATTAGATTATGCTTGAGAAGTTGGTTCTCTTCCCATCAACTGCGACCATCTCTCAGGCCCTTCCCACCCACAAGGGAGGAAATTTGGTGGCCATTCAGCAGGCCCTGCCCGCCACACCCAGACCTGTCACAATACTGAAATGGTGCCTGCTGCTTCTCTCCCACTTAGAGATGGGTCAACCTTACCTTTCCAGACAGAGGAGTCACTGCTGGTCTCTTCCTCTGTGTGGAGCCAGAGAGTCGGTAACAGTAGTGCGGTTTGCAGTAGAATTTACCTGCAGGCGGCAAAGGGCAGGAGAAAAGGGAGTGAGCGAAACTCTGTAATTCTGAACCTGACTCCCTGGTCTTCACACACTTCTCTCCATCTCCTCTGGCCTCAGGGAACCATCACCTCCTCTCAGGCCTTTCCCAGGCCCAGGCTTCCCGTCCAGGGAGGCCACGCCCTCCCTATACCCTTTGATCAGCCCTCCTCTCCCTTTGCCTGAAGGAGAAGGGGTTCCTTTGGATATGTGAAGGCCATTGAGCCATCATTGCCCAGTCAGTGCCCAGAGCAAAGATGTGGGGCTTACATGGCAGGGCCAGCAAACAAAGTGGCAGTGTATACAGAACAAAGATGCAGTCACATGAAAAGCTTGGGGTAGCATTTCTAGGGAAACCAAGAATGAATACAAGTGCAGAGTGGAGGCGTGAAGGCTGCAGGGTGGGGCAGCACTGAACACTGACTCTGACAGAACCCCTCTGCTGCTCCCTTCTCCTGCAGCCACCACAAGCTAGTGCTGGTCAAACTGCAGCTCATAACCCCTTAGTGGGTCAAGATCAGCATTAAGATACAACACAAAACAAAACCAAAAAATCCTGCAATGGACTATGAATAGAATGAAAGAAAATAAAATAGAATAAAAAGCATTAGAGTGCATAGTACCTAAGTAGAGTTTGTTTCTTACAGCCTGTGTCTATATGTGTACCATACTGGGTCCTAATGTGATATGTATGTCCTACTGCAAGTATGGTAAAAAGTTTGTCAAACGCTGATCTTGGCTTTTCCTATGACACTGATATTGGGATCCAGTCACAAAGGTCTTCTTTTTCTGACTCTTCTTTACTCCCACTTAAAGAGTTAAGGCTTTAGAAATTAAAGGATAGACCCTATTATAGAAACTGTCGAAACAGGAGACAACTGATATCACAGAAACACCAAAAAGGAAAGGGCAAAAAGGAGGGAAGCCCAGAAGGGTAAAGGGGAGGGGACACACAACTGATTACGACTGATATCATAGAAACACAAAGGATCATGAAAAATCACTATGAACAGTTATACACCAACAAGCTGGATAACCTAGAAGAAATAAATAAATTTCTAGAAACTTATAATCTACTACACCAAGACTAAGTCATAAAGAAATAGAACATCTGAACAGACCAATATCGAGTAAGGATGTTAGGTAGCTAGTCAGAAGTGAGAGACAAAGGGAACAAAGGAACAGGGGCACAGCCTAGAGACTGCCCAGAGAACACACCAATGGTAGTAGAATTCTGGGTAAGCACATGTGCATTAGCATTAGGCCAAGTTATATAGCAGCCAGGTGTCAATCAAAATGACCTCACTTGCCAATCACCTAGGAATGCCCTTGGAACCACCCATCATGGCCCAAATATAAGGCAGACATTCCCATTTCTGGGCCCTTTTGCCCTTCTGGGCTCCCCTTTTTATCCTGCTGGGTTCTCTCCCTTTTTGGTGGCCTTTTTGTCCTTTTGTGGCAATTTTGGCCCCTTTGTGTTGGTTACAGTGCTGAGACATACTTTGTCTTTCTCTGTGTGCCTCCTTGGGGCATTCTTTGTCTTTCTAAAAAATATTTTTAATAAAACTATTAAATTTCAATGACCTGTGGTTCTTCATTGCTGTCATCTGAGGAAGAACCAAGGAAAAATGCTAACTACAGGTCTGTACCATCATCATCTGTCTGCCTCCCCCCATGACGTCTGGGGGGCACCAAACTCTGATTGGCCTCAACAGTGACAGAGAGATTGCATCAGTAAACAAAACCTTCCCCAAGCAGAAAAACCCAGGACTAGATGGTTTCACTGGTGAATTCTAATAAATATTTAAATAAGAATTAACAGCGAGCCTTCTCACTTTTCCCAAAAAAAAAAAAAAAAAAAAAAAAGAACAGGAGGGTACATTTCCAAACTCATTTTACTGAACCAAGATTATACTGATACAAAAGCCAGGTAAGAAAACTACAAGAAAAGAACATTACAGACCAATATCCCTGATGACTATAGATGCAAAAATTCTCAACGAAATATTAGCAAACAGAATTTAAGAGTACATTAAAAGGATCATTCACCATAATAAACTGGGGTTTATCCCTGGGATGCAAGGATGACTCGACATAAGCAAATCAATAAATGTGACAGACTACATTAACAGAATAAAAGATAAAAATCTTATCATCTCAATAGATGCAGAAAAAGTATTTAACAAAATACAACATCCTTTCATGATAAAAATGCTCAACAAATTGGGTAAGGAAGGAATGTACCTCAACATAATATAGGCTATATATGACAAATCCACAGTGAACATCATACTCAATGATGAAAGGGTTGAAAGGTTTACCTCTAATATCAGGAATAAGAAAAGGGTGCTCACTTTCACCACTCCTATTCAACATAGTACTGGAAGTCTTAGCCAGAGCAATCAGATAAGAAAAAGAGGTATCCAAATAGAAAAGGAAGAAGTCATACTGTCTTTCTTTGCAGATGATATGATCTTATATACAGAAAACCCTAAGGACTCCACCAAAAAACTTCTAGAACTAATCAACAAATTCAGTAAGTTGCAGGATACAAAATCAACATACAGAAAACAGTTGTGTTTCTATACACTAACAAAACATGTGAAAAAGAAATAAAGAAAACAATTCCATTCATAGTAGCATCAAAAAACAATAAAATACTTAGGAATAAATCTAACCAAGGAGGTGAAAGAACCGTATACTGAAAAATATAAGACATAAAAGAAACTGAAGACACTAATAAATGAAAAGATATCCCAAGTTCATGAAATGGAAAAATAAATGTTATTAAAATGTCTATATAACCCAAAGCCATCTATAGAGTCTATTTGATCCCTATTACAAAATGAAAAAAACATCCTAAAATTTACATGGAACCACAAAAAAACCCTGAATAGCCAAAGCAATCCTGAGAAAGAACAACAAAGCCAGAGCCATCATATTCCTGGCTACAGCAATCAAAACAGTATGGCATAAAAACAAACGCATGAATCAATGGAATAGAAAGCCCAGAAATAAACCCACATGTACACAATCAACTAATATTTGACAAAGGAGCCAAGAATACTCAATGGGGAAAAGAGTATCTTCAATATATGATGCTTATTCCTCTACAAGGGAAGTCTAGTCATGGGTTATTTTTTTGAGCCTGGATACAATCTCCTTTTACAATCTATAATAAACTACTTCAATTTTAATTTTGGCCAAGATAAAATATAATTAGGGAAAGATAAAATGTATTAGTGCTTGGATCATATACTACCTTCTTATCTGTTCTGCATCTTTTTTATTTTTAGTTTTTTTAAATTGTAATTAGTTTCAAGTGTACAGTACAATGGTTAGACATCTATATAGGTCATAAAACAGTCCCCCTCAATTGCTTCCTCTCTCCCAACCCCTCACCTAGCCAACGTATTCATTAAAATTGCATTCCTTATGCTGTGCTCCCCATCCCCATGTCCATCCATCAGCTACTAATTTGTACTTCTTTAACCCTTCACCTCATTCTCCCAGGTCCCCAAAACTCCTTCCCCTCTGTCCATTATATTTGTGAGTCTGTTTTGATAGTTTGTTCTTTTTATTCCTTAGATCCCGTACGTAAGTGAAATCATATAGTGTTTATCTTTCTCTGACTTAAATACCTTCTAGGTCCATGAAAGCAATATCTTTTTCCATCCCCTTCCTTTTAGTCTGTGTCTTTTAATCTGAAGTGAGTCTCTTACAGGCAACATGTAGGGGTCTTGTTTTTCTTTCCATTCATCTACTTTTTTAGTTAGATCACTTAATTCTTTTCCATTTGAGGTACTTATTGATAGAAATGTAGTTGTTACGATTCTTTATTCCTGTTTTTGATACATGCTTTTTCTTCTTAAAGAAGTCCCTCCAACATTTCCTGTAATACTGGCTTGGTGGTGATAAATTCCTTTAGCTATTTTTGTCTGGGAAGCTCTTTATCTGTCCTGTAACTCTAAATGATAGCTTTGCTGGATAAAGTATTCTTGGTTGTATATCCTGGGTCTTCATCCTGTCAAATATATTTTGCTAAGCCCTTCTATCCTGCATAGTTTCTTTTGAGAAATAAGCTGCCAGTCTTATGGGTGTTTTCTTATGTGTAATTATTATTTTTTCTCTTTCTTTTAATAAACTCTCTTTGTATTTAACCTTTGGCATTTTAATTATGATATGTCTTGGTGTTGGCCTCTTTGGACCCCTGACTTCTGGAATTCTCTGAGCTTCCTGGGATTTTATGTCCATTTCCTTCACCAGGTTAGGAAAGTTTTCCATTATTGTATCTTCAAACAGCTGTTCAACATCTTGATTTTCTTCAGTTAAACCGATCAGACGAATATTTGGAGCCTTAACAGTGTCTCATATTCTCTTTAAATTATTTTTATAGTCTTGGCATCTTTTTTCTTGCCATTCTGAGTGGCCTGATTGGCAATTCTGTCCTCTAGATAGGGCATTTGATCTTCTTTATTGACTTCGTTAATTCTTTTTTTTTTTTATTCCATTTAATATACTTCTCATCTCAGATAATGTGTTCTTCATTTCAGACTGGTAATTCCCATTTCCATTTTTATGTGTTTTTTTTTATCTCTTTGTTGAAGTTCTCACTGAATTTATCTACACTTCCCAAGTTTATTGAGCGTATTTATAACCAGTCTTTTGAACTCTGCATCTGTTAGATTACTTGACTCTATATCTAAATCTCTGTTGTCTTCTCTCACTTGGTTTCTGCTTTTCTGTCTTCCTATTTTGGCTGCCTTTCTGTGTCTGTTTCTATGTATTAAGCAAAGCTTCTACGTCTCCCAGTCTTATTAGTGTGGATTTGGAAGTAGGTGTCTTAGTGGCACAATCTTGAGAGGGGTTCAGCTGCAGGCCAAACTTAGTCCAAGCCTCTACCCCTCCGGGGCCACCTGTTAAGATTCAGGTCTGCTACCACGAAAATCTGCTTGTGGATGCGGCCCTTTTAAGAGGCTTCTGCCACTGCCACTGCCGCTGACTCCATCTCACTCAGCCGCTTGGGACCAGGCAGCCCCGCGTCTAGGTCCTGTCCTACTTTCTGCTGTTTCAGGGTGCTTTCTTGGATTTCTCTCTAGTTGTATGGCTTGTTCATCAAGATCCCAGGCGATTTTTCCTTGCTGCTCCTTGTCTCCATCATAACTTTGATTTGGTCGCCAGAGGGATGAACAGAGCCCCTATCATCTACACCATTTTGGTTCCGCCCTCTGCATCTCCTCTTAAGGAACACTCCTCTCTCCTCCACATGATTCTAAATATGTGGCCTGACATTATCCACCATAGAAGTGAACATGTCACCCAGACTGGTCAGTCAGAACATTCTCTTCCTCTCCAGGCCAGTCCAAGATGTGAAGCTCTAGGAATTGGGATGTGGCTGCGTTAGGCTAACCGGAGCCATTCTGGGGGTTCGTATAAATGGTGAGAGAGAAAGGTAGCCTTTCTCTGGGCGGCTATCCAGAAGGAAGATGTAAATCTAATGCTTCAACTTCAATCTGACTTGAGTTTCTATTATTTGTAATTGCTTATTATAGTACCAGAAAAACACAATCTGTTATAGTTCCTTTCATTCCTGTCCTATTTTTTTCCTGCATCAATGTGCTTTTTCCTACTAAAGTAGAATCCTAGATTTAAAAATACAACTCAATATAGGCTAACCTACCAAGGAATCCTCATTTAATTCTGCTAATAAAGGAAAGAGGGTTAGGTTTTAAAAAGAAGTCCTACAAGCCTAAGCAAAAGGCGATTTAAAAAAAAAATTCCAGAAACTGTTTTTTCCTAGGAATGCAGTACAACATGATGGAAGGAACCGGAACATGGAAATCAGATTTGTTTAAATACTACCTCAATTATTTAGCAGCTGTGTGAACTATTTAGCATCTTAAAACATGTTTCCTCATGTAGAATATGAAAATAGTATTCATCTCCTAGACTGAACTAAGTCAATGAGATATCACACATCACACGTTATAGGTACTCAATTAACGTATCTCCTCATTCGCTCTCCCAAAATCAACTTGGTGGTACTTTTTGCATCTTAGATGAATAACAAAAGAGCTACCTTTTATCTACATTTGCCATGTGCCAGACACTATTATAATTGTTTACATCTATTGACTCATTTAAACCTCAAAATACAATGAGGTGGGTACTACTACCTACCTCTCTCCAACTGAGGCACAGAAAGCCTAAGCAACCTGCCCAAAGTGGCCCACACTCAGCAATTCAGACAGGATCTAAACCTTGGAAGCCTGGCTCTAGAGTCTGTACTTTTAGCCATTAAACTATGATGCCTGTCTCAGCTAGAAAAATACAGTCATGCTGATTATAGTTGATTCAGTCAAGTCAGTGATTTTAAATGTCTAAATAAATTAAGGAATGCTGGTAATTAAATATGGGAGTGACTGGAAGAGGGAACTGGAGAAAACAAATGGCTAAAGGGCAGACATAAGGTAAACTGGGTCATGTATTCATTCATTCATCAACCTACTCTGCCATTATATGACAGTTGCTAACCTAAACACTGAGGATGCTCTAGTCAGAAAGATGGACTAGTCTTTGCTCAGATGGAGCAGGTCATGTATGAATAAGTAGTAAGCATTGGTGAGTAGATTAGGAGGTCTGCAAATGTCTCTTTGAATGAGGAGGGAATATATAAGTAGGGATGTGAATCAAGAAGCCCACCCTGAGACTAGAGGAAGTGCATTCCAGGAGAGGAGACAGCGAGTGCTGGCCTTATCTGAGGCCCTTCAGTTAGAGTTCTGAATCGCACAGCAACTTGCCTGGAGACTATGCTAGAACTTCGGCACCCCTGAAATTCTATTCTTTTCTCTAGCTCACCTGTCCTTTGTGGAGGGGCTGAGCTGATGCAAAGTTTATCTGGGTTAAAGTTTGGGGACCTGGTTTAGACCCACTGTCCTCCCTGTTTCAGTGTCAATAGCAATGCATTTACCACAGTGGCTGGTCTCATCCTGTCCCAACATCATGGTCATTTCCCATTGAGGTCCTGTCACCTTTTGCCTGGTATGCCATATCATCTCCTTTTCTCTCAGGGCTGAGCCTAAAGTCAGTTCAATCATTCCTAACAGCCACTGAAGTTCATTGATTTCTTCCTCCTCTGAACTTCTACAAAGTTATAATCTGCACTACACAACTTCGCCCTTAATCAAGTACTCTTACACTGTCTGTTGTTTCACTGCTCTTGTCTTATCATTGCATTCATAATGTAAGCTCCTTGAGGCACATTTCACATTTTGTGTCCTTAAGAGAATAAGGCAATAATGAGCAAACAATTGATGGCCAAAAATACCGGTGGATTAATTTGCTGGAGGTTAAGGGTTCTTTCCAGGCAGATTTTGCAGTGAAACATTAAAACAATCCAAGCTTAAGCACAATTAAACAACGCTGGGTGGACTCCATCCATCAACCCCTATTCTTGGAGAGCAAAGAGGTGTTTTTCAAAGAGCAGGTTTGTGAGAATAAGTGGAACAGAAATCTGATACCTAACAACATACCTTCCTTATCTAGACAACTGTCTTAATTCTTCCTTCACTGGGTGGTGCTTTTTACTAATTTAACAAGAGAACCAGATGCCTAATGGATAGTTAGCTTTTCTCAGTTAACCAGCTCCTTTCTGGCTACTTCTGACAGTTTGACAGCCTGTTTATATACTACCAGGAGAGCCTGGATGACTGAAGTGACTATTTCCCAATGGCATGGTGTCCCCTCTCTTGCGCCCTGTATCTCCTGAAATCACCTATCTATGTAATGGACTTAATACCCTACAAGGATAACCTTCACTCTCTAATTAATCTAGGTCTTTTCATCCCTTTTGAATCAGTAAGACGACCTCTCATTAAGTTCCTTCAGCATCCTGCAGGAATGAGTGTAGGAATCATCACTGTCTTTGGTGACTTTTAAAAATTAACCTTAAAGAGTCTTCGGATGTCAGGCATTGTTATCTGTATCTATCAGACTGTTATCTGTTTGCACAATTCTCTACCTTCTGCTCTATAAAGGTCTTTCCACTATCACAAAAGGCCAGGACTTGAACACCACGGTAAATGAGGTTTCACCCTGTGCCATGAACTCTCAATTAACCAGAGAGATGCTGAGGCTACAGAGAGGTGGGAACACTGGAATTCCATCATCTTCAGGAGGCAAAAGTCTGAGAACCCAGGGGCAGTGGAATCCAGTTTCAATTTGTTGTCATTGACCTTAGGCAAGAAATGTGATTTCTATACGCCTGTGATTCCCCTTCTCAAAAGTAAAGACAAAAAAGACTTATCCTCATGTATCCCTTTTATCTTAAGATCCCACCATGAGGAAAGAAAGCAAGTGTCTGTGAAACTGAGGAAATGACTTAGGTAAATGCATGTCATTTTCACTACCGTTATCACTGAGTAATGCTATGATGCAGCCTGCTGACTCTGGGGAAGTATTTATAAGAAAGAGCCTTAGAGAAAAAATTATAGAATAGAGGGAGATGGATGAGAGGCAGAATGAAAAAGAAATCTATAAAAACGTAGCAAGGGGCCCTAAAATCTTCTCAAGTGGAAAAAAGTGCCCTAAGCTCAGTTTCAAGTAAAACAGACTCACCATCCTCAATGTCGTAGGCGTAGGCTGAGAGGCGCAAGGTGGTGGCACAGTACTCGCATTTGAAGCAGCTCCGGTGGAAAAACTTGCCCTCGGCACTCAGCCTCTCCATCACGTAGACCCTCTTCTGGCAAAAATAGCACGTGTCGCTGCCTCCCAAGTTCTGCGGAAACTCCTTCTTTATTGAGCCCTGTAGGGGGTGGGAAGGTGTGTGCGGAGATGGACACATCAAGGCAACGTCTCTCAGGCGCACCTCCAGGAGGTGCACGACCCTCTCCGTAAGTGAAACTGACCTCACTAAGTGATCTGCTCGCTTGGCTTCCGCCTCTCTCAAAAAGCAGTGGCTCTACTGTAGTGACTGTTACGTGGCTCATACACCACTCGGCACCAGGTGGGTTCTGAATCCATGTGAATCAACAGCCGAGAGGAAACCCAAGCCCTTTTACAGAATTTCATAGCAATCAAACCAAATTATTTTGACAGAATTGTTTTTAAAGGTAACATACTATATATTCAGTATTCACGTGGTTCTAAATGGATATGGGTCCCCTGGACACTAGGGAAATTACTTTTAGAGATACTAAGTATGCTTTCTCATACAACATCCCAAATAACTAGTTTTAGAAATTAAATTACAAAATTTAGACAAGCTTGAAAAAAGGACATGGCACATATTGGTGCTATGTGTCACTAAGCTACTTAGAACGGACTAAGTTCATTTACCATAGCTGTGTTATTTCTAGACAGACAGAGCCCTTAGTATATCTCTTACCAGTTCCTTCTTGTCTAGTAGGGTTTTGGGCTGTTCTTTCCTTTGAAGCTGATTGGCTATCTGCTCAGCCAATGAGCTCACTCCGCCCGTGTACATCTTTATATACTTCTATTGGTTGGAGATTATAAAATGACCAGAATACAGAGAAATGAGAGGGGAAAAAATAAATAAATTAAGACAGAAAAAACCTCTTTGAAAGGATAAAATGAATATAATGTGCAGGAAACAAACCATGCCAACACAGTGTCCACAAGCAGGAGACTTTGTGGTAAGAAAAACAGGTGTCAGTGTTCACACAGAGGTATCAGCATAGGCAGGAATAATTAAATTCAGTATGAGAGAATTTAGTCTTTCATGTCTTTTTGGAAGATATGGTGCCAAGGGAGGTAGGAAGACAAAATGGATGAAAATACAGAAGAGAAAGAAGGATCTATATCCTAGTGACTCAAATTACATATTGAGAATTTGAGAGGAACTACTCCCATCCATATAGTGGATGCCAGACTGACAGCATTACTCACGGGTTGGAAAGGCTAGGGAAGTTATTTCCTCATTTAGAAAACTCACTCTTGCAAAGGCTGACTGACTCTCTACTAGGGTAACTAACAGATGCCAACAGTCTAGCATTACTTGTTGTGATCTCCTTTCTCATTATTAATGCTTCACTCATAATCCCTGTCATATACATCAAATATTCCTGAGCTTTACCTGGAAGAACCCTTCTCAGCCCACTCTCTCTGTTGACATTTATGTGTTCTACCCTGGCTCTACGGCCAAGGCCTTCCAGCCCAGGCGAGGTAGCTCACATAACTGCAAGAGGCTAACACCTGCAGCATTTAGATAGATTGCTCAGTTTTGTCTTGAGAAGTCAGGATATTTCTGTTCCAGAAGGGATTATTGTTTAATAGGTTGAAAAAAGATAAAAGAAACAATCTAAGGAACTCAATCTTCTTTCTAGCAATGTTGAAGAAGTAACAAGAGGAAACTATCAAATTTCAATTGTATACCTTCCTGCTATGGAGCTCAGTTCTGAGCCTATCTCCAGGAAATGAGGTCACAGTCTTGCTGGCAATCCTTTAGAGACTCCATATCCAGGTCACTCTTCCATGTAGAGATGGCCAGGACACTTAGTGTACATGTCACTTCTCTCATAAACTATATAGAATAAGAGTGCTGCCTGCAAAGTTTGAGGAGCCTGACTCTAATTCCTACTGCAAACACACCGGGAGCAGTTGTCTTGGGGATGCCAACAATCCTGGATAGGAAGTGGTTTGAATGAACAAGTACATAAGCCACACGTGGAAGAATCACTGCCAGGGACAAATGAGAAGCACTCTCGGAGGAAACTCTACGTAAACATGAGAAAACAGAAACATAAATGGGGAAACAATTCTCTCAGGTTCAGCTGGAACTGAGGCAGTGATTATATTTTCTATTTAAAAATAAGGAGATTTCCAAGGATGGGTGCCATTTGCTCATTAACTTTACAGCTTATACCCATTAGTGGTTGAGAAAAACAAGTGGCTCTTTAAGCTAAACCTTCTTTGGATGAAGGATATTAGGAGAGCTTAGGCCTGGAATAGATACCAGGCTGAGTTGCGTAGATCGTTTAGTAGCGGACATGGAGGGAGCAGAAAGTTCACGTCTGTCATTGTGCAATAGATAAGTGCAAGCGTGGACCAGATGTCAAATATGGGGCTGGGACACTGAGCAAGCCTTAGGTCCTCACTGTTCCAAGCCCTTCTCTCCCACCAGAAATTGGCATCCTCATTACATCTGTAATCAGCAATTATAGCCCAGAGCTGCCTGCGTGCAAAGGCATTTGTCACACTCAGTTCTCAGTGATGTGATAATATATTGACGAGCATCCCCCACAGAAGATTTCTATTTGTTTCTGGCCTGAAAAGCAGATGGTTTCTTTCTCCCCCCACTCTTAAAAAATAGTCGCAATGTAGCAATCATTGGATTTATACTATTGCCAGAACACATACACATGTTTCCACACACATACTCCATGGTTTGCTACTAGCTCAAGAACAGGAAACATAAACAGGAAGGTCGAAAAGACCCTCTTCTCTCTATAAACGACTCTATAGCTGGATCAGTTCCACTGTAAAAAAATGGTCGGGTTCATTCTTTAAATGATTACAATTCAAGAGCACCCAAGATACTGCATCCTGGTCACTCCATTTGTTTACTCCATGGTTCATACTTTATAACATGTATTAACATAAAGACATCTGGAGTTTAAAAAGATAATGGCTAAAATATGTTTATTATTATTATTTCATTTAGTTGAAATATAATGAAAGTGGGTTTACCGCAACAGAATTTGATGCGATATAGCCCTCACACAGACGGATGGATGGACACACACACACACACACACACACACACACACACACACTGACTTCCTACAGGAGACAGGCCAAAGTAAAGAACTCTGTAAATTTCCTGGGGCTAGATGTCATTTGTGTAGGTGAAGTGAACAGAGGCTAAAGAGGAAACACAGCTTTGCCCAGTTCCAGGCCCGCTACCTGTCGGAGGGAGTCAGAGGAGGGAGAGGCAGGGTGGCTGGAGGAGCGGAGACTAAGAGAAAGCTCCCACTGGTCTATAAAGAATCGACGAGAAGGTTCAGGCTCTGGCTATAAAATATAAGATGGAGAAAAGAATTAAAAGTTACACACTGACTAGGAATAAGGAATCTGGCAGTTTTAGACCCTTTTACTTTAGACCGTTAACTAAATAACGAATGAATTAAAGAAATAATCCTAGTATCCGAAAGCACAAGTGGCCCATTCAAGGATTGCATGTTGCTTTTAGCTTGTCCTTCCCACCTGCTTCTAGGGATGCTCACACTTGAATATGGTCATCACACCTATGAGCATTCTGAAAGCCTGCCTTCCCTTGCCTGGTGCTCTTATCTTACTTTGTCAGTTCTGTGTGCATAACGCTGCCAGCTATGAGGCAGCAGAATGCAGAGGGGATGCTCACACATATACTCTGTGCTCTGCAGAGCCCCTCACTGCCCTGGGCTGGGATTTATCCTGGTCAGGAAAGAGATTCTACCACCTTCTCCCTCCACTAGGCTTACATATAGTGAACAACAGAGACAGCAAATCAAGAGTCAAGCTTGCTCCTTCTACAGAAAGGCTAGGAATGTGGCTTTTCCTCCTCCTTTTGCTATTGCTCAGAGACATTCTGCTCACCAAGGAGCCAGCCAAATCCTAGCAATGATCAGGAGAAAAGACTTGTGGTTCCAAGTCCTCTGCAGACTGCATGCATCATATACACAAAAGTGGGCCAGGGTCTTCCTCAGTGATGGGCCCATACAGTCCCTAGAGGGTGAGAACGTGATAGAGTGCTTTTGCAAACAATAACTGCCTAGTTTTCCTACCAAGTTCAGGGTGAAGAACTTGCAGGGTGGAGGGAAGAAGTACTGTCATGGTAAGGAGAAACCCTCTTATACCCTCTCCATCAGTCCACACTAACCTCATGGCTATGAGGGGTGACTATGTGAAGTGTCACCAGCCTCTGCTACAGGTGCTCAGCTGGCTTAAGGGCACTTAGCTCAGCACTCACAGGCCCCAGGGAGTCCTGGGGGAGATCTCTATAGAGATCCACCAGAAAGAAACAAGAGAGAAGACTGCGTGTCCCCAGGGGTAGAGGAGCAGTGGACGTTAACAGGGTGGGGAGGAGTGCGGGAGACGGTGAGGCAGAGAGCAGGTGAGTACACAGGTATGATTATGGAGAGTGAAAAGTATTGCAAAATAACATAAGAGTGACCCTTGAAAGCATCTAGACGGGGGCCCTGTACTGAAGAATCTGGAAACCAGCCCTTTGGGAAAATGAAAGAAAACTCCCTGCAAATTTTACTGCTCTCTTCCCTCTTGTGCTCTGCAGTCCTAGATGTCTAATAGTTCCTTCCAATCTCTCCTTTTATTCAACATTCTTCCCTCCATTCTTTTTCGTTTAGATACTGTTTCAGTAAAAATCATCAGGACCTCATTCAATATGTATTCTCCAAAACGCAGGGCATCGCTCGCTGTGAAAATACCTCGTTTTCTTTCTGAGAGTAATACAGCCTGGGAAGAAGAAATGCAGAAGCTGGGCACACACAGAGCTCATGGGAGGAAACAGCCCTCAGAGTGAACAAAAGCAGCACTGGGCCAGGTGGGGAGGTGAAATGGACCCTGCCCTGCACCTCAGGCTGGTCTCCTCTCACTGCCCCCCTGTGCTCTTGGCAGCACAGACTGCCTGCTTCTAGGCTGGTGGCGGCACAGGAAGACAACCCTATGACTAGCTTCCCAATGGATCAGAGAAGAAACTAGATTTACTGCTGAGCCATAAATGCGTTTCTCAGAAAGCAAAGGCCAAAGAGAAGGTAAATTTTTTTTCAAAAGACCGAAGTGAAATTAGCAGCTAGAGACAATTTTTCACTCTAGTGCACAGATATACCCACTCCCAAATCATTTTTAAGGGTAACAATAAACATCAAAAAACTTTCATGAAATAAGCAAGCTTTTAAAATGGGTATCTCTGCTATTCATCAAATTAATACAATGGCCACATGTCACCTACAATTAGCCCCTGTAGGTTTTCAGAAAAGACTGGCTAAAGCATTTCACATGCACTCCTATCTTGCCATACCCTCTTTCTCCACACTGGGAAGAGCTTTAGCTCTCTCAGTATTTCTACCTCAAGATCTCTCACTTTCAAAAGAGCTAAGCAAATGCCACCTGCTTATTGATCAAGACCCTTGCCCTAAGAAGTTATACCTGATACTTCAATGCTATTCCACATTGGCACATATTTTGGAATGGGAAAGGTGGCAGACATGGGAAGTCCTTAGGCTTTTTATAACAACACAGACTCTCAGGATCCGTATCTGATCTGAATGCTGGATGGATGAATGTTCTACCATGAATACTACTTCCAAGGTCAGCACTGTTGGCAAAAAGAATTCTGGCTCTTGGCTGGGTGACAAGAGTGTGCAAAAAGCAAGAGGAGAGGGGACCATGCCCACTTCCCCTCTGTCCCCACCCAACCACAGCGTGCCCCATCGGTGTGGCTCTCAGCATCCCGTGCCACCATTCATGCTCTGTTACCCTCTCATGGTGGGGACTCTGCTTGCCACGGCTGTCCGCATCAAGATCCCTGTACATCTGTTGGCAACAAAGTAGAAATTTAAATGCTCCATCTAAATGCTCTATTTGGACCTACTAAGTGACAGTGCCAGAAATTCAGAGTTCATTTCAATACAAATCCCCTGTCCCCTACTAAGCCCCACCCCAAGGAACAACAATCCCATCTATATCAAAACCCATGACCCGAGGACAACTTCCTGCACAGTCATTCTACCCACCTGGCCTCTAATGAGGCCAGTTACACAGATAAATAAAGAACTACAGTTAGTACAAAGGTGGAACAAACATATTTCTTTCAAATGTGGCACAAGATTAAAGGCATTAAGAGGAGATTTAAAAGGAGCAGTGGGTTAGAAGCTTTCTACAAGATATTAGAAAGGAAAGGCGGGGAGATGGAAACTAGCTGAAATATATGACCATTACAACAGTCCAGAGGGAACTGTAGGGTGGGAAGTGGTCCCTACTTAGGAACATGAGACAAAAGCATAATTTACTAAAGGGAGAAGTGCACGAAGACTGGAAATGTTTTCAGTAAACAGATAGGAATATCTGTTTGGGAGAGTGGGAATCTATAAGATGGGCACATGATATCTCTGTTGACCTGAAAAAAAACACTAACACAACAATCATAATCATAGGAACGGGAAAGGCCACTCTTATCAGTCTTTGGATAACTGAGGATTCAACTTATGGCCTTGTACTGGTAGAAACTGATCCAAAGCTACCACTGTGGTTACTCTCATCCAGAGCCCACGAGCATACTGTCTCCACAGGCAGGATGAGGTCAAAGCTTAGGCTCCACAATCACATCACTAAGATTCAGTTCCTGGATCCATCTGTATGACTTTGTATGAAGTTACTTCCCTTCCCTACACCTCAGTCTCCTCATCTGTAAAATGGAGATGATAACAGCATCTGATTCGTAGGGTTATTGTGAGAATTGATTGAGATCACACTTGAAAAGATCCTACAGTACCAGGGTCACAGTAAAATGCTTCTAAATGTTAGCTCTTGTGAAGAGACAAGGCATAGGGTAGTACCACACTCACAGTAGCTCAGTCCTTAGACCCAGGGGCACAGGCTGAGCCTTTAAAACTCAGACATATTATAAAGATTCTCCTTTTAAATAGACTGACTTAGCTGAAGAAATGCCTTTCCGTAGCCAACCTTTAAAATTAGGGTTTTATTTTATAGGGATAGACTACGGAGGTCAACAAAGTCATTCTATAAATGTGTGTGTGTGTGTGTGTGTGTGTGTGTGTGTGTGTGCATGTGTGTGTGTGCGTGCGCGCGCGTGCGCTTGTCAAAAATGTACACTTGTTGTCCTCGTTGACATGTTTGTTTTCGAATGATGTGCCAGGAGTGTGAGTGGGGTGGATGAGAAGGGTTGGCAGTTGCTGGCAGAGGTTGGATAAGCAAGAGGCAGGACTCTCAAAATCAGAAGGAAGCGAACTCATAGAGTGAAGCCTTATAAAAAGCTTCCGAAAGTTCATCTGAACTCAACCTCCTTAGGCAGCAAGGTAAAAATGGCTGCTTTAAATGAGGTTCTATAAAAATACATTGCTCTCCAGGGCTTTTGGACCTCTCAGCCTAGTTTGTGATTGCACAGTTGTATTCCTATGACTAGATTAAGTCACAGGGTTTGACTGTAATATGCATGATATCCTGAGGTCCAATTAGGAATTTGCTCATTGGTAGCAATAAAGGTTGCTTCTGCTACAAATGGTCTATTTTTTCATAGTGATCATTGAAAAGAGAGACTCCTGATTTGGTCTCTACCCCAGCCATCTGCACAGGCAGGTAAGAAGACATAAACAGGACAACAGAGCATGCAGAGGAGGTCACCTGCTGGCCGCCACGCACTCGCACCTGACAGGGAGGTGCAGCAGGGGGAGGAGAGAGTGTGATCACTTTTTTGGGGCAGGTCCGAGAACGTTCCTTTTCCCGTCGCTTTTACACCAACAGACACAAACAGAGAGAACACTGGTGAAATAGTGGCCACATCTAGGCTGGTTCTGGAAGGGCCAATGGGCATCTGCCAAAAGCATCCCAGAGGCCTCCTTTCCTGCCTCCATCCTCAACAGTAAGTCACTGTATGGTCAGGGAAGGTGGCGTGTCGCAGCCTGTTGTTGGCCTCCAGGTTGGACTTGCACTGGTCTTGGGGCCAGACTTGCACTGTAGCACTTTCAAAATGCCAGGGATTAGGGTACTCTGCTCAGTTGGTTATATGAGAGAAATTGGGAGACAGAAGAAATGGGCTCGGTTATAAGTGCAGAGAGAAAGGGCACACAGGCCACCATCATGAAGGAGACATGGAGCAGCACTCTCCCTCAGGGCTACCTATGAGAACACTCTGCCACTGCATCCCTCTGCTCAGGCCCCTAACTCAACACTCAAAAGGTTCTAGAAGACTACCGAGGAAATACAAGAAAGTGCAGGAAATAGGATACAAAACTTAAACATCTTCACCACCTGAACACCACACCTATGTCGATGGATTGCCTCCCCACCCTGCCCCTCTCCACTGCAATCCCTTCCTTGCGAGCCTGTCTATAGTTTAAAGAACCCTGCAGGACTTGGGAAACAATCGCATATTCCTAGTCAGAGGAATCCTCACTTCCTAGTGCCCAGATGGCCATGTGGGGCAGCACACAGGGGAAGCCTGGGAGGAGAAACAGTTCTAGAAGTTGCAGGGTCAGGGAAGCAGCTTGCTGGTCTGCTCCCACCTCACATGGCAACCTACTTCCAAACAAAGGCTGGATAATGTGCAGTTTGCCTGCGGGATGCACTTCTAAGATCAAAAGGCAAAAGGGTGGGGAGGGAAGAGTCAAAGTGTTTCCACAGGAAAGTAGAAGAGAGAAGTCACTGGCAAGCAGCAGTGTGATTCACTTCCTCTTCATACTAGGATCTAAGTTCCAACTGGTCCTGGCACCAACTCAGCCATCACTGTTGTGCTTGCCACACCCTCCTGCCTTGATCTGAACTACTTCACGAGAAACACAAAGTGAGTCATGATGAGGTGCTGCCAGTCAGCTCCCCATTCCTAAAGAGAGATAAAGGAGACCAGCAGTCGAGAAGAGTCCGAAGCAGGCCCTAATGCACCACTGAAGCCCCTCTATCCCTAAGTTTCTGTATCATCTGGCATTGCCCTCCAATGTTCTATCTTTTAGGAGATAAATTTACAAGGCCAAGATTAATGAAACCATCCCTGCTTTAGTGATGAGAAAAAATTATACGTGAAGACGATGCATTTCACATGGATGCAAGAACTGTGAGCGATAGTTCTTTCACAGCCAAGTAAATTTACAGTTCCCAACTCTATCCAACATGAAGCATACGACCATCTAACAGAATTTTCATCGCTCATAGTTTCTCATTTATCTACCCAGCTACTCTTTCTGTCATCTCAGTGCCCACGCCATAAAACTCAGGTTTGAGTTTAATGGTTCTATTCTGCTGCCTGCGTAGCCTAGAGTATTCTACTTCATTGACTATGGTCATTTATTATCTGGGTGACAAGCCAGCTCTACGTCTCCCACGTAGCACCCTACACAAGACTGGAGGTGAGCAGATGTTTCATAAATAGGAGAAAGACAAGCAGGCTCACAAACGCTAAGCTCCTGACACCCCTTCGGTACGGACCCATCAAGCACAGGGCCAATGTGGCAGTCTTCATAAGGACAGAGGCCTCCTTGGCTGGGCCATGGTCCCTGGGTTGCACTTTCTGCTCCTAAGACTTCCCAGGGCAAGCCTACCCACGGCTGTCTAGGCACATGCCACTGACAGTCACCTGCTCACTCACCTACCTGTATTACAACTGACCTCCCTTCCTCTTTATTTCTCCTATCTTAGGATGCCTTTATAAGTACTGTAAGAATATAATTTGAGGACATCTTAGTTTAGAGTTGACTTTCCCAATGAGCAGATACTCAACTAAAGATTACCTTTCAAAATATAGCTTCCTTCTAGACTTAAAGGAAAAGAGTAAGAAAATAAAATGGAAGTGAATTTCCCATCCCCCACGCAGAGAAAGAGGCAGCTGGGCTTCTGTTATGAGTTTGGACATTGTTCCCAAACTTCCATCTTAGCCTCATGGGCCTTGCCCCTGATGTGGCATATTATTAAAAAAAAAAGGTCATAAAGGAATATTTTACTTTGAATATAATTCAAATAAAACCTAACTCACCAGCACATCCCAGCAACTGCTGTCACTCTATGGCACAAAAGGGAATCGAGGATCAGCTCCCTTGGCTAAGAGTCTCAGCCCTAAATGATACCAAACCATGTGACAGCGAGTCCAGCTGCACTCATGAGAGCCGGAAGCTGTCAGCGTGAAGTGGGTGAAGTACAGTAGAGGCCTTCTAGCCCTCTGATGGTTTCCTAACCAAGTGCCACCCCCCCCCCCTTTCTGTTCCACTCGGTATTGCTTAGGAGAAGCAGCTTTCCAGGAGATCCTGCAACTACTTTAGTGACAATTTCCAAAATTAAATGTAGACAGAACATCAAGAAAATACCTATGATTATCTATATCCAGGGTCTGAAACAAATAGAAATAATAGTTTGAGACGATTTCCTGGATGACATTTTCCTACTTAACATGAAAGGCTCCACGGCTCCAATGCTCAGGCTTGCCGAATTCAGGGTTCTCTCTCCAACAACTGGTCATGAGGACACGTGTCAGCAAAAAGTCAACTTGAGACAAAGGTTATAATAGTACAACCTCAAAGGCTAGGGTACCTGAACGATTTATCACTTAGCTTCAGTTAGTTCAACACCAAATTAATAGCCCACCCTTCTAACTTTTTTCTCAAATCCCAAGGAGTTAAACAAATCATGCAATAAATCAGTATTGTTCATTAAAACTTTTCCCTAGAGTCACAACTCAAATGAGCACAGAAATGTCCTGCCTTTGTGAGCTAGGGTTCTAAAGAACAGGTTCTCAACCCTGGCTAGGTTAGGAGGAGGAGCAGGGTGGAAGGCCCAGGGAGGCAGCACCCATTCTGGTTCCTGGGCGTTTCCTTTACCTGTTTCCACTGGGGGGTGGGAGCAGGGTAACCCTGCTCAGGTAGGCAGCAGGACGGCTGGCTGACCCCACGCTCTTGTGTCGGCTGTGACACACAGGTCAGGTATGGATGGGGGAAAGGACATGGAGACAAAAGAAAATAAAATACATTAAGGTAAAAGACATAAAAAAGGTACTCGTGGAGGACAGATGCAAATCTATGGACTGGAGTGGTGGCAGTGGAGCCATAAAATTAATTCTTAGAAAGTTATACTTATAAAGGAAACAAAATACTCCATCTCCCAAACCAAAAGCAAATGCAAACAACAACAAAATAAAACAGAAGCTGTAGTTGTCATCATTCTTTTCCCCAGCTCAATGCTCTGAGCCTAAAATATGAATTCTTTCCACTCGAAATGAAAGCAACCATCTCAGAGAGAACTTTCGGTAATGGAGAGCATGCCAGCCTTCCTGCAGTGGGTAGGACCTGAGGCTGTAGGAGCTGCCAGGTAATATTATCATCTTCTCTGTGAGCCATAACCAAAGACTAGATGTGAGAGGTTAATTATGGCCAGACTCCAAGCGAAGTCAGTAAGTCAGTGCCCTCTAACCCTGCCCATAGGAAAAATGATGCATATGGAGAAGATGAAGAGAGAGAGAAAAAGAATGCAGAGGATGGGTGCCCTTTCTTCTGGACTCGCTCTCAAGCCATCAGAGAGTTTTACAAGAAACTTTCCCTGTGAATTTTGAAATCTCAGCACCTCCTCTTGCAAGAAGTCTTAGTGACTTTTAGACATACAAGAGGAGAGATGAGATCAAACAAGGACATCGCTCCTTCAAAGACTCCTATCTAGCACTCTGAGGCATGACTTAGGAGGCAAGCAAGTTAGCATCCATGAAGAATCTTTAAAATGAAGATAGTCTGGGAAATTATCTGCAACACACAAAAGAAGCTTTATAACAAGAATGTTTATTACCTCTGTATTTTATCATGAAAGATGAGAAACAACTGAAACATCCAACAAGAGAGGAAGAGTTAAGAAAAGCGTGGTATACACACACACACACTGGAAGATGCTTACAAAAATTTGGGAACAACATGGGAATATAACCAAAGTTATATAAAAAAAGCAGAATAGAAAAGCGTATATTAAGAATGGCCTCAACTACAAAAACAAAAAAGCACTAAAAAAAATACTGAAAAGAAATATAACAAAATATTAAAAGAATTAGAGGTGTCTTAATTGCCTTTATTATACTTCTCAGCACTTTCCTCAATAAGCATGTACTTCTTTTATAATTTAAATGTGATCATATACATATAAACAGGTATATAGACAGAAAATTTAAAATTCTCTGCTGATTTTTGTCACAGACACCTCAGACATGAACCGTGAGTAATAAAGCAGTGAAGAGAAAATGAGGATCCTCTGAAATGGTCTTGTCTGCCACACTCATATAGGGGAAATAGCAGACACCAATCTAGAGCCCATGAATCCTTGGGTCTGTGACATACCCCGTGTCTCATTCGACTGATAAGACCCTTCCTTTCTATGTGGCCAGACCAAACGTGGATGGGCAAGGTGTGAGATGGGGTTTACCTGTCTCCTCAGGCCAGTGGACTGTGGGGGTGCATTCTCCTCAAATTTGGCCAGCAGCTGGGTTGCCATGTACTTCACTTTGTTCTGGTTGCCGAGAGCCGCATCCATCCTCCTGTCCGTCAGAGTGCTCACCAGCGTGGGCCTTCCTCCTCTGCAGGCCCGGGGCGCTTCCTCCTGATGAATATTGACACCCCCAAACCAGCCTCTGTGAGAGAAGCCCCCAAATGCCCTTCCCTCAAAGAAAAAGTACAGCCAGGGCCTGATACAGTGGCTGGTATTTCTGATTTAGGTTGAGCTCAAGAACTCTTCAAAGTTCTCATCTCGGGATGGAGTACAAAAAGGCACTTGGACTTTTGTTGGTGGTGTCATATCCCAGGAGAGCCACTGCCCTTTGCCAGATGTGTGATTCCAAAGAGACAGGAAAGTCCTGGTGCACATGTGTGTGTCTGTGCCCTTGGATGCCCTCCAAAAAATTAAACAAAGGCACAAGGATCTGCCTACAAAAATTCTCATAAAAGATGAATAAAAGAAGATCTAAAAAAACTAATTAGGAAATTAAAGATTTCGGACAAAAAGAGCAATTCAGTATAATAATCTTCTAGCAAATTCCAGAGAATTCTCACCTCTTCCGATTGACTGGTTTTTCTCCTTTTTCCAGCACCATCCAAGTCCTTTTCTTTTTTATCCTATACAAAGAGAGGAGAGAAAGTGCATTATTCTAGTTACTATGGCTTGCCATTAGGTTTGCAGCTGGTTAAGAAAAAAAAAAAACACTCTTCTATTCACCTTGGGAGAACGCTTCCGAGAGATGGTCTGCCCAAGCTTGCTTAGGAAGGAGATGGGGGATTTGGTGCTGGCTATCAAGACTACTTTCTCCTCAGCATTCAGGTCCAAGGCATCTGTGAACAGAAAGTAATGTTCAAGGACAGCGCTGGAAGGGGTCTCAATGTAGTGACCAGAACTACCCTCCTTGTGGATGACTCCTAGAACCTCACAAAGCTTTAAAGGTTCACGTGCTCTGACAAAAGCATGAGGGACTGAGAAGGAAATTTCACAAAGAAAATGCCTACTTAGTTAGGTTTGGATACTGAGCCTTCTCTTTTCCATCCACATAAATAACACCAACTCTTTCCCAATCCAATTCAGTCACTAAAACCACCACTTTTGCCTTTCGAAAGTTGAAATCCATCTGTGATTGTCAGTTAAAGCGGAGTGCTGAAGCCCTCATCTTTATAATAAGAAAATTTCAGGGCTGAGAGAAAGAAGGAGGTCGTGTAGCTTCAAGTCGTTGGTTTTAGTATGTGCAGACGCCATGCACGCAGCTGCACACTAAGGGGAGTGCTCCCTGAATGTGTATATTAATGTAGAGTTATGGATTTCTGTTGTTAAAACTGTGTATCTAATCAAAAAAAGCCACGGACATCTATGAGAGTACATAGGCAGAAAGACACTGAAGAATCCCAAACTGTGGATGCCCATGTTTTATTAGTAATAACAGTCATTTCAAAAATAATTGAAGCTAACAATATATTGTTAACATTTATTATGTGCTTCCATTTGACATTCTTCTTAGCATATCATAATCTAATTACATACATACATATATATATATATATATGTATTCATTCTCCATCTTACAGATTGGGAAATTGAGGCACAGGAAGATGAGTAACTAGCTTAAGGTCAAACAGGTGGAAGTACCGGGACATAAACTCAGGATGGGAATCATGGTTAACACTCTTTAAGCATCATGCTATGTTTACTCCAAGAGAAACATTTTTTTTTTTTGGTAGCACATGGACAGGCTGAGAGTCAAGGAAATATTTTTGGAAAATGTTAAAAGGTAGGAAAAAAAAAGAGAACCCATAGAAGGAACAGTTATAGAAGAAAGAGAATGAGGCCAATCCAGTGCAAGATCACAGAGGCCAAGGAGAAGGGTCTTTCAAGAAAAAAGACATTTCATAGCGCTGAACAATGTAAAAAAGCCAAGTGCAGAAGAGATGAGAAATGAATGAAGAACATGGATTTGGTGATTCTAAATGACTATGGAGAACAATATGGCGGAGCAGTAATGACAGAAGTCTGACTGCAAAGTGTCACGAAGTTCAGGCAGTGAGGAAGTAGTGCATAAACCACTTTTTCCAAAAAAGATGGTTCTGAGAGAAAGGGTATGAGAAGGTGGTGGAGTTAAGAAAACAATTTTGGATAGGAATAATTTTTTCACATTTACAGATAGTGAGAAAGATCTGAGAAAGAATGAGTGTTTGAGAACAGAACGGAGAAGGGAAAAACAATGGGGCAAAGTTCCAGGGACTTACCCTGATAGTTGACCAGTAAAAACAGAGTAAGCATGACTTGTTTTGAGGGATACTGATGAAGGACACGGTTAGAAGGAAAGAAAGAAAAACCAGGTAACTACAGAGGACAGAGGACTTCCACACCAGCACCTGCAGCCCTTACCACTGGACGGCAGTGAGTCCTTGAACATCTCATAGAACTGGGTCAGGTACATCACCATGGACAGCTTGTCAGGCTCCCCGACCAAGGCCATCTCTTTGCCTGTCATGATGGGAGAAATGCCCAGTTCCTTCTCAGCAATATCAAAGGCCAGTTGGTTATTCTTCTCCACGTTTTGCTCATCCAAAGAATCAAAATCTCTGGGAAACAGGATGAGGAAAATGTATCAAGATGGTGTGCTTGTCCCCACACCAGAAAACACAGTATCATGGGGTCACCATCTTTTCTTGGTCATTCAGCTAAAATCCTGTGGGCAGTGCCTCACTGAAATCTGAGGGCAAAACTGAAATGTAAATACCCTCAAGAAGAATGAATGATTAAAGATCTACCCATTAAGGAAAAAAGAGGAGGAAAGTTAAAAAACTACCCTCATTTTTCTAAGATCATAAAATTTCTTACTAAAATGTAAACTCAAGGTCAGGAACTACCTTTAATATGTATTCTCTTGCATCTTGTGTGTAACCTGTACATATTAAGCTAATGTTCAATAATGATAAAAATCCTATTTGGATCAGACTACTTCTAAAGGCCTGGGACTACTACCCATAGTATCCTTCAGATCTCACAAGCTGTTGATGTACTAAATCAGCTCTGATAAATCTTGCTCAGCCTTCTACTTGGAAGGGAAATTCCGAAACTTTCCTCAAAAGATTTTTCGATTCCTCAATTTCTTTAGTTTTCCCAAGTATTCAGATTAACAAACATTTCCCACTGGGTTTCAAGTTTCTTGCTATTCAATCAAGTAAAGACTGAGAGCATTCTTCTTTAGGTGACTGAAGATGAACTGGACAGGCCTTACTTTGCGTTAACTACTGACTCCACAGCAGTTTTTCATTTGTTTAAATTTCTTCTCTCCGTAGATTAGGGAGGCCTTGTCCCGAATGAAGTCACTATAGTCTAAGCAGTACCAATACCTACATGCTGCTCTGCATTTTTACCAGAAAATCTCCCAGACCTTCTCCAGGCAGCCTTCGGTCCATGCTAACAGAGCTGTGCTCCCTTGCTCCATACTCACCCCTCCGCCCCACCTGCTAGGTTCTCTTCAGTTATTTCTGCCTTCCTTTTTTTTTTCCTTGCCTTTCCTTGGGAATAGAAATGTCATCTAAAGCAATTCTATGCCATTTCTCACAATCTTTCTCAAGCTGCTCTCTCATCATCCCTAGTCGCTTTATTGGTGGGGTGAGTTGACGCTACTGGCACTTACTTTTCCTCAACTAAGCACGAACTGAGGGAGAGGAGCATGGGGGTCACTCATCTTTAGCCAGGCCAATCAGAAATCTCCATTTCTAAACCACCCTAGGCAAGGCTGTTTTTACAGCTCTTGCCTCATTAACTTATAACCTAATATAAATAGGAACAGTGTTTTAGGATCCCTTAAGTGATCATTAAAACAAAACAAACCTATAAAAATTGGGCCCTTAAGTGGACCTAATGAAAAAAGGACAAGCAGCCAAAATAATTCAACATCCTCTGCTTCTGTTTCCAAATACTCTTGTTGGGCTCCACAGTAACAAATGCCCAAGGGAGAAATTTGAGAGCACTGGTCACTGCAGTTGACCTGGGGTCATCCTATTGTACTGATTATGTACTTCGGTAAGTAAAGAATGACCAAAAGAGATGTTACTGGTATAGGTGAGTAAGACGACCTGAGTTTTGTGGGCCTGTCAGAGTACATTTGCAGAAAGCGGAGTCTTAACAAAGAGATAATACTGAACCACCATCACGGACTGGGTAAGTGTTCATTGTTTTCTGTTTTGTTGGTAGTGACATCTGCCTTCAGCCAGCCAAATGTTCTGGCCAGGTTTTCCTTATGCATCTGAGAGACAGTTGGCTGAAAGAGTGCAACCTGCAGCCAATAAACAGTTTTCCTTTGTGTGAAGTTAACAGGCCCCAGGTGGGTGTTAAAACGGGTTTTTGACCTTCAGAATGCTCTGATTTTAAAAACTCAGCTAATTATTTCTGGCTTCTCTATCTAATGTTTGACAGAGTTTTAATATAACTAAATCAAAATTAATCATTTCTTTCTAGAGAATCTTACTATTCTCATCCTACTATTCTCAATTTAGGAAAAAAGAGTAAAATTTGGCTGTTTGAGAGCAGGGTTCTCTGAGCTCCATAGGGAATATAAAATGAAACACAACGTTTGGTCACGACTCACATAAGATCAGGGCGGTATCTATGGATGATCGCACACAGGGCCAGGCCACTCTTCCAAGACATAGTGAGATCTGTCACATTGACGCCTGCATAGCCATCTGTCTGCCTTTGGCACCAACCCAGCAGTTTGCTGGAACGAGCTACAGACTCTAAAACAACAAAATAATTATTAATGGAAGTGGGATACTCTTTGTAGTACACATACCCAGTTTGGAAAATTACTGAAGGTAGGGATAACATAGTCGTTACTGGTTTTCAGTGCAATTTTAGGTAGATGAGAAGCTACCAATTCACCCAGACTCTGAGGTCAGTGGTCATCCTCCCAACAGAATGATAACTCACGGTGGGGGTGATCTGGACCTACTCCTGCTCCTGCCTTTCCTCCCTGCAGCACTCCTGAATACCGCCTAAGATGGGAGAGCGCCATCTACTGAGCTGCTGCCTCCCTGGCCACAGTTCTATTGCCCTGGAGAGTTGCTAGGCAGTTAGCTGGCTGAGGAAGCTTCTTCCCTTCAAAGTTGACTGGGAGGATTAGAGTAGAAAAAGTTCCATTCTATGTAGCAGCATATTAAAATAAACCAATAGTACACAAAGCCTTGCTCTCATACTTTCCAAGGTATGAGCAATTTGCCAAGTGAAGAAACTGCAGGATTACACTGGCAAGGCCAAGGACCCTAGACCAGAATGATTCCTCAGGCCAGGCTTGACGCTCTGTGTTATAAATGATCACATCTTGAAAACTGAATATGTAAACATATACACTTGAATGTTTCCCAGTTCGTATGTTGTCCAAAAGATAAAGAGCCTTTAAAAAAAAATGTTTTTCTTAATTATATTAGAAGAGCTCTGATATGGAGCCTTTAGAAGAATCTGTAAACTCTTGTCTCCAAAAAATCTGTTCTTTACTATATTGAGCTGCAAATATCTAACCTTATACTAAATCACATAGTGATTTGTGAACATAATGGGATAAAAATCACATATAAAAACTCTGTTTCTTGTCTTTCAATCCAGTATGTTTTGGGTAACTTCAATATTCCAAGCTCTAAGATAAGAGTGAACAATGATATACTCTCTGCTTTCAAGATGACACCCAGTGGATACAGATGAAACGTTTCCAATGCCTGATGGCTGTCACGTCCACCTTGATATCCCAATAGCGTGTCAAATTCAAAATGTCCAAAACAGAGCTCAAACCTTCTCGCCTTCCCATTTCCTTGTTCACATTGATGGCAGCATCATCCACCACTAACTCTTGACCCCACAGTGCAACCAAACTGCCAATGCCCATGGACCCTGCCTCCTGAATATTCTCTCTCACACATGATTAATCATGGCAATGACAAAATGGCGACCATTCTGACCACCTACTATATGCCAGGTGTTGTGATAGGCAAGCTATGCATGTCACAGAATCTTCATGACCATAATATGAGGTAGGTGTTTGTTACCCCCATTTCATAGACAAGGAACCGAAGTTCAGAAATGCTAGATAACCTTTTCAAGCCCAGTCACTTCACAAATGGCAAATCTCTGACTGCGACCCAGTGGTGCCTGGCCCCAAAGTCAAAGTTCTTCTAATTATGTTCCACTGTCTTCTCTATTCTCCATCCTCAACATTAATACTAGACTTAGGCCTTTACAATTGTTAGCTCGACTACTACAATGGCATTCCCCTTCTCGCATGTATAGGTATACTCATGTCATACTCCTTGAAAACAAATCTTCAGAGGCCCTTCAATACCCCAAGAATATGCAATGGCCTCTATCTTTATCACTGCATCCTAGCAATATCATAACACTCAGCTAAAATGCTACTGCTTCTTCCATAAAGTCTTCTCCCAAAACCTCGCTGGCATGTGTGTGCCCACACATTCTTTTTCTCTCTCAACAGCATCTGTATCTGGTTTCTCAACCTCAACATTATTGGTTATTTTTGGCTGGGAGCGGATTTGTGCACTGTAGGAGGTTGAGCAGCATCTCCACATGGCAGTAGCACCCTCCCCACAGTCATGACAATCAAAAATGTCTCTGGACACTACCAAATGTCCTCTGGGAGGCAAAATCATGTCTGGCTGAGAACCACTGCCTTACACAGTATTATATACACTAACAGCTCAGTGAATAATTGAGACTTCTCTAAATCGATTACCTGCATCTCAAAAGGCCATCACCAGAACTCACCGTTGCGAGTCAACTTTGGGGTAGTTCGGGAATTTACTAGGTTCTCCATTTCCAAATGAATATCTTTTGTTTCTCCAGTATCATATAAGTGGCGTACCTGGAAGAAAGTTAAAAAGTCATAAAGAAGGAAAATCAAACACCAAGTAACAAATTCTCACCTAAGAGCAGAATGACCGAAAAGAAAGGCTGGGAAAGTAGGTTGGACAAAGTTTAGATAAAAGTTCTGATGATAACCTTTAATCCTTTCTGGAAGGTGGTGGGGTTACATATAAACACATACATATTAACTATATGAATTTATGCTAAAAATTAGCTACTCAGCCACAGAAGTCCCTTTGATAGTCTCTATTGGACCTTTTTTTAAAAGTTTACTTTTTTATTGACAATAGATATAGTAAAGTTCAATGCATTTTTATAAATGAATGTACCCATATAAGTACAACCGAGATCACACTTTAGAACATTTCCAGCCTCAAAGTCAGTATCTTATTCCCAAAGGTGATCACTATTCTAATTTCTATCACCAAGGATTAGTTTTGCTTGTTGTTTGAACTCATTGTAAATGAAATTATACAGTACATATACTTTTGCGAGTGGTTTCTTTTACACATTGTCTCTGAGATTCATCCATGTTGTGAAATGTAGCAATAGGTCAGTCTTTAATATTCTACAATTAATTTATTAATTCTACTGATCATAGATATTTACCTGTTATGAATAAAGCTTCATGAATATCATTTTATGTTGTTACACACTTGTGTTGTTGGTATATTGGACCACTAATGCAACTAACAGCTGGTTTCATGAATACCTCATGAACTTATCACACACAAATACAGAAGGCCTAAAGGTGTCAACTTTGGGTAGAAAGTGAATAAAAAATTACACTAGAACACAGGCAAATATGTTGAATGGGCTGCTTTCTAAAAACTGGTGGGCTCTTTGGGATGACTATGCTTTGTAAAATGTCATTCTCAATGTACTAATAAGGCTTTGGACAGCCTGAGAAATAACTCAGTACAAGAAAATGACCAACAATATTTTTTACTTGTAGAATGTCTTAGGCAGAGAGTGATCCTGTCTGTAGGTAGCAGGGATGACTACCTTCATTTTACAGAAGAAGAAACTGAGATTCAGAGAAAGTGAAATGACCTGTTCAAGACACAAGTAAATGACTTGTAGTGATAATGCAAGTAGAAGTCACATTTCTTGACTAGGGAACAGGTCTCTTTCCCTACGACATGCAATTTGAATTAGAAGCATGGGATAAAGTCCTGGATCCATCATTTTTGTCACGTTTGATCTTCTTGACAAGTCTTCAACAACTTTCTGCTTTAGCTGCTCAGTCTGTTGATGGAAAACAGTACCTACTTCAGCCAATTCAGAGAGACGTCTACTTGGATCTACTTGAAAGAAGTGTTGGTATGTGTTTTGTATTAACAGACACATTTTAATATTTCAGAGGTCTGATCAATCCCAGAAAGGATACAGATGTAGATCACTGACTAGAAGGCTCTTACCTGGCTTGGTCGGAGGAAGTTGACGTTAATATTGGGATATCTGGTGACAGGGTCTATGCTGTATTGACTGAAGTTTTTACTCACATTCTCAGGGGTGGTCTGAGGCAGCAATCTATAAATGCTTTCTCTGCAATAAGATACAGCAAGGTACTCAGAACAGTGACAAGTACCATGAACATCTCCTTCTCCTTTGAAAATACTTTTATTCTTTGACAGTCCCCACATTATCTGAAGGTTATGACAAATCCTCATCTTTGACTAGTTTCCTCCAGTCCCACATCAGCTCTTGTTTCCCATTCCACCAGCTCAAAGATTCCACAGGCACTGGCCTGGTTAAGGGCCAACAAGAACAGCAGGTACATTGCGGTGGGCAGGGATAAAAAGCCTGATGCTAATTTAAAAGGCAACTAATTTACTGTTCTATTTGGTTTTTAAATTATGCTAATATTTACTTTTTAAGAGAATTGCAAAGGAAAAAAAAAACTTCCTACCACATTTATCCAGGGTACCTTAAGTAACAGACTTAAAGGATATCAACCAACAATTTCATCCAGAAAATCCTGTTTATCTAGTTTTTCTGGTCAAGGCATTTGTTCTTTATCAGAAAGCAAATCCTAGGATTCTTAACTCATTTGCATTAATCTGCTTCAAAATATCTGACAATTGAAAGTTTGAGAAATGTTTATAAGCAGTTTGGTGTTTTCCTTTGAATTCAAAGTCACTTTTAATTTCTTCCCTTATTTTAGTTTGTCCCTTATTACCACACTAATTTCATTAGTATAAGTCTTTCTAGTTTAAGGACAATGTACTGTTTTTATGCATTTGTGTCTGTGCTGGTCTAAAGGAATCAGATTCCATCCTTTGATGGTATACAAAGATTTAGATACCATTCATTAGCAACAAATTTAATTGAAAAGGGATAAAAAAAAGAGAGCACTTAAGATTAGGTAATCTTTAAGATTCTATGATATCTTGAATAAATAGCTTGACTTTCCTCTCTTAAATATGAAAACATCTTTAATTAAGAAATGGAGAGAAAGAAAAAAGAACCTATGCTCTGCCTGAAGAGCAAACCACTCACCACAAAAAGGACCCCTGGCTACTTCCCATTACCTCTCTGCCAGGACTTCCAAGGGGCTTGTTCCTAGAGACCAACTTCGTACCATCCAGGCAGAGTCCATAGCAGCTAGAAAGCCCCGGGCAATTCCTGTTCCCATTGGCCAAAAAGGCTATCGAGGAGATATAAAACAAAGAATTAAAACAAATTATCTTTTAAAAGAGGAAAACTATACTAACGAACTAAAAAAGCATTTGCTGTTGAAAGTTTTTGGCAACTGTTCAGATACTGGACTTCTCTGCTTCACAAACTGGTAGAGGGGAAAGTCACAGAAGTTACTGCCCTTCCATCCTTAACTTAGCAAGTCTGGGATCCCTGTGACTTGTAATCATTCCCTACTTCCTGATACAATGCCTATAGGAAGTTCACTTATGCTGTACAACATTATAGGACACTCACTCCACAACTCGGGTGCCCAGATTTGTTCCCAATGACTATTAAGTGCTGCCATCCTCAACACTCACCTCTAGGAGGCTGTCCCCAACCAGAGCCACTAGTAGCTGGTGCCCATTCTGCTCCCGCACCAAGGCAGCATTCTCGGAGGCATACATACAAGTGAAGTCAAACATGGCCACGTCAGGTTGCCCATAATGATTGATGGCAAAGTCCAGAGATGGCAGTTGCTGCTGGGTGGAGAAGTCTGCTGCCTCCCTGGCATAGTTCAGCAGAGCCTCTTGATCCACGTTCTCCCGGGAAAGCAAGAGCTCTGTGTCGGTGTAGTCCTATCTCCAGAAAGGGAAGAGGCTCGATGAAAAAGCCCAGGTATGAGCCTAGCCAGCCAAAGCCACACTACACAGGGCAGACACAACCCAGTTTTTCATGGCCTTTCCCTTCCCCCTAAATTGATTTCATATTCTAAAAAAACTCTTTTACACTAATTTAAAAAAAAGGAGGGAGGCTATTTTAAAAAGAGCACAGGCTTTGCTGCCTGAAAACATAGTCCTGGCTTTCCCATTTACTTGGAGGAAGTCACTGCTTCTTTGTTCTGGTCCAATCTACCTCGCAGAGTTGCTCTGAATAGTAAGTTAAATAATTTATGGGATGGTAAACTGAAAAAAAAAGTAGTTTATTTTATTATCGGCAATCATTATTTTTTGGATAGCAAATAACTTTTAGCAACTGAGACCTCATGAAACACTCCGACTTGCATAACTCAACAAACCCAAAGGAAGAACTCAAAGCTTCAGTGCCAAAAAGATGGGAGGTGGGAGCAACAGCAGTCTAGGAGACTGGGAAGAAATATATTCAAAATGGAACAAAAGTTTTAAAAATAGTGGGATTCTGAAAGGCTCCATAGAACCCCACAAATGAAAAAATAATAATGAGAGAAAAGGGGCTTTCCATATAAAAGAGTGAAGAACTTGATCTTTCTATTTTAGAGGTTCCTGGCACAATAGCCAAGCCTTTATTCTCCTAAAGTAGGGCTAATGGTTTCCAAACATCCCTGACGGTACTTTCAGCTCCCACTACAAGATGTTAAAAGCCAGAATGTAAATACTCAAGTTGGTCCTCAAAACAGTGTTTGCTCAACATTAGATAAGTGGCCACAATGGATTTAGTATTTAGCAACATGCATGAAAGGCATGGCCCTTGCCCTCTGAAAAAAAATAAAATAAAAAGGAAAAGTAAATCTTGGCATTCCAGACTGTTCCTATATATCATCAACTGATAACCACAGTCCTACCTAAATGGTAGTCTTAACTCAGTCCCAAGGCATTACCAACATGCTCACTGGCTATTTCTTTTTGATAAAGCATCCAACCAAACACATTTGCTTATGCTCTTGGCAGAAAGGGCTATACACACACTGCTGGGTCTCGTTTCTCCTTATAGACATAAAGGGCCACAAGGCTGAGAAACGAATACAAGGTAATGAGTGGAAAGGGGATTGTGCTGCAGATACACGCTCATCGGCGTCGCCCTAGTACTGCTTCCAGATAAAGCTACAGTGGATGCGATTCAGACTAAAGTGACTGGACTCATTATCATCCTGCAGAGACAAAGGGTGCCCTGAAATTCAGCTATGAATCTGGTGGGAACTGTATGGGCCTGAACAGGCACATCTGGTGCCTCTTCTCTCCATCTTACCATGTGGGGACAGTAATTCTTGAGACCAAATGAGATTTAAGAAATGCGCCTTAAGAAACCCCTCCCCTTAAGGAACCCTCTACCCTCTAGTTTTTTTATTTCATATTCAGCTCATCATCTCAGAGAACATCATACAATTAGTCACCTAGAAAAAAAAGGCTAAGCTGGACCTGGCTAAGGATGAACAAGCAGCTCTATTTGTTAGGTTATTCAGAGGTCTAAATATAGCCTGCCCCAGTCAGTGTTTCCTGGACCTCTGACAGGCACATCTTCAGTAACGCCAGAACCATTCTCAGGCTCTCATAAATACCAATTATTGCTTCTTAGTTAAACTCCCTTCCACCTAGGACCCCCTCCCAAAAGATGGCCTATTAATCAACCAATAATCAGTCACGTATAGAATTCTCTAGAACCACGAACCAAATAATCTAAAATTAAACAATTATTTATTCATGAAATAATATCTGAGATTTGCTTTGGAATAATCCAATGACAGTTGTGGGAAATGGGTTGAGTACGAGTGAAACAATATTGGCCATGTGTTGATAATTGTTAAAAGCTAGATAATGGTCACATGGGGATTCATTATACAATTCTTTCTACTTTTGTTCATATTTTAAGATTTCCATAACAAATTTTTTTTAAGTTTAACTAAAAAAATTTTAGCGTACATGTTACAGGAGATGAGTTAGGGGTTCATTTTCATTCCCTTGCAGATAAAACTCATCAGACATTAAATCCTTTCTCTTGGTGATCAGACTAACCATTAAAACATAAAAAGAGGTTTGAAAGAAGTCCATTACTCACATGCAGTATCACCCCTTTGTCCAGCAGGCTCTGCTTCTTGGCCGTCATAACAAAATAGTGTGTGTCATCTTTGTAGTAGACGATGTTCTCTAAATCAATACCTGCAACCAGAACACAAAAGCATGTGTATAAGGGTTTACTGAGATGAAGGTACATTAGGGAAGCCAGAAAGATTGTGTGTGGGTCAACAGAGACCAAGGTCGGAAAATTCTCGGCAGGAAAAAAGAGAATATAAAAAGTATCTGACCCCAGATTCTTACTTCCTGAAATTCAGGTCATAAAACGAGGGAGACTTTGTTTCTCCCTATGCTGCTCTATAATTCACTTGACACTCTAAGTTATCCTATGAACAATGATCAGTAGTAAGCAGAAATATAAGGACAGGAAGAAAGAGAAAGATTAACCTCTAATAAGGCGGTCTGGGTTAGTTACCAGGTTAAGCTTCTTTTATAGTCACCAAGGTAACTGGAGGACTCTCCTAGAACAGAACAGACAACTGGAAGCCTGGAAGCAGAGAGTGAACTATTGACTCTTTAATTCAATTAATCTAAAAAAAATAGAGAATTGGAATTTGTTACATCAAACATCTAAGTTAGTCTATTCCAAAGCTATCATATAACAGTCTCATTCCTATCTAGCACGTGGTTTACTTCAAGATCAAACTGGGACTAATGAAGAAGACCACACACTCAATGCCTGAAGTCAGGTTCTCAATAAACCAGAGAACAACCAACCAACAGCTTACTACACCAAGCACCCTCACTTAGAGCCATAGTGTCGAGAAAAGGGTTTGAGAAGAGTTAGTAGAAGGTAGAATGAACACTTAAAAACCCCAAATAAATACAAACTGAACCCAGAGTAGCCCAATCCCTGCGAAGCGGGTAAAGAACTCCAGAGAGTTGGAGACAGTGATATGGAAAGCACTATACTCAGAACAAAGCATGGCAGTGAAAAAAGAGCAGAGGGGTAAATAATGCAGCAGTAACATCAATGACCACCCACCATCCCACCAAACAGTCCAAGAGAAAAATCACAAGTGGTTATTTAAATTTCGATCCTCATTGCTTTCAAGGCATCGACACCAACCTGTGGCTTCTCTAAGCTCCTGGAAAAATTTCTGGTTGAATATAAAAGCCACACCACTGATCTCTTCCACTTTGGCTTCTGCTGTTGTATTTCGGTTAATAAAATTTGCTGTAATGGCAATGGCCAGTTTGCCACGAAATTCTTTCCGACGAAATCCTGGAGGGAAAAAATTTTTCAGAGGTGGTTACAGCTGGCAGGGGAGGAAGACAGACCACTTCAAACAGGAGGGGATGTTGATGACAACATTAGGGAATGTAGGGGCTAGGAATCAATGAAAAAAATTTAGGGCATCTCTTCTCTATCCGAAAATAAGGTGTTTACCCAACAAAGAATATAATAATCGAGGAAAGAAGTCAAAGTCTCCCACACACTAACAAACCATTTGAAATCTGACTGACCAGAATAGTACTCAGTACTAGGGATTCTATTAAAAATAAGGGAATATACCTGTTTATTAAACGTAGGTTTAATCCTGCAGTACCAATTCGTCAAAGTACAGCTTGTCTCTGAGTACCCTAACAAGAGTGCCCTGTAAGAAGTAACCCAAGTACCAGTTGGCTAGGGGAAGTCTGGGGCCTACCATTCAATTAGCGTAGGTGACACACATATGCAGATTCTTACGAATGCGGTCTCTGATGACAGAAACTCTCACCCAGGTTTTAGAGAAGGTCACCCTTCACTCTGCTATAAACCAGGCAAAGAGTCTTGACCAATACCTTCTAAGGTGTTCCTACGGCCATCTCCTCCAATGATCACTTCAAATTCATATTCTGATACAGGATGTGTTTTGGGGTGAACCAGTGCCCGCCAACCTATCCCTGTGGATCAAAGTCAAAATGAAGATCATCACCCATACCACCGTCATACATCTACGACATCTCTAGATACTCAGGTAAACAGCCTCCAAGCCAAAAATACTAAATGTAAAAGCATGGGGAACAAACCACAGAAAGAAGAGGCTTTGACAAAGTCTCACATAGAAACACTCCCAACATACGGTTTTCCATAATGAATACAAGTGCCTGAAATATCTAATACTATGTCAAAGGCTCCCTCATTAAGTCAAACGTTTCTCATAAGATACCAGCTGTACAATTAGGGAAGCCCCTTTTAACTAGTTCTAAAAACAACCTGCAGACTCTTATACTCTTCTACCTTGATTTCATCTTTTCTCACCCATTCGGTGCCCTTTTATCCCGCCTTCCTTTGTCCAATCCAACTCACGTTCGTTTTCTTGGTCCTCAGGAGGGTATACAAGTCCTTGGAATTCCACATTGACATGGATTTCAATGCCTAGGATCAAGGCTACTTTCAAAAGTATTAGTTGAAGCTGACGGATACCTGGGTGAACAAAAAGATTACACGAGTGAGGGGACACTAAAGAGAGTACCAGTCAGTGGTCACTGCTCAAGTTCCCATCTGTCCATCTATACCAAGTTTATTCAGATTCTCAAAGCTCCTGTAACAGGAGACATTTTCCAAGCTTTGTTTCACCACTCTTTCTTAATGGAGAGCAAGAAATAATCTAGAGACACCCACAAAGCCACTCCTACATCTTGGGTGAGGTGTTCAAAACCACCAAAAGCTCTGAGACAACATGAGATTGTGGCCAACAGAAGACTCTCGTTTCGCCTGATTCAGTCAGAGCCATAATTATATAGCAGAATCTTAACCTTTATAGGACATGGTAATTACCAGAGGCGGCAGAAGATGTGCACCCACGGGCGTGCTTTCCAGTTCGATCCAAAGGGGCTGCACTACTTCCTCAGATTCCCACTGCACCTCTCCTTCATCCTATTATCTCACTGATCATCACGCATTCTTATGAGGTGGGAAGGGGAAATCTCAGTGCAAGCTTAGGAGCCTCTTATCATTCCCCGTCCCACCACTGGTCTACAACTACAGAAACTAAGACTCGAAATGACCGAAAATCTTGCTCATTATCACAGTGAGGTTTATTTATTTATTTACTGTTCCCCATTAGTAGCTACTAGGTGCTAGACAGGGAAGGTGTACTGAGTTAAAACTCTAGTCCCTGCTGTAGGACTGACTGCCTTAGCTCCAAGACAAATTCTGCCACACCTAAGGCAGACAAATCCACTGAATTAATGACTCCTGGTCCTCTCTTAAGACCAGTCTTACCTACAGCCTGTGACTAATCTGCTAGAAATACATGCAAATCCTCCTCCAAGTCATTCAGTTATTTTTCCCAGCTTACCACAACCCACACGTTTCTGAGTCACATATGCAGACCATGCTAGCACACATTTTTTTATTTGCAGACAACAGGGTTCCAAGATGCTTTATCCATACAGTCCTACAGATGGGCAGAGTACAACTCCTCTGCCAGTGGAATGTGGCAGCTGTGCCCAGTGTTCGGTAAACTGGCATGGCCACTTTAAATAGCAAAAAACTCAGTAGTTAAATGTATTTACAGGGCACATCTAGAGGAGCTCAGAACAAAAGTTCCCTGATTAGCTTCCCTGGAATCATTAATGATGATCAATAAACAAGGCTTCAACTTCATAATGTAGACACTGTTTTCCTGAACATACACAGTCATGAAAACAAAATCACTGCATTGACTTGTATTTACTCTACAGGATCTCAGAAAAGCATAGGCCCAAGCTGAGCTTGGGGATGACACGAGTATAGCAAGAGCTTCCTAGGCTGTAGACCTCGTGAGAATTGTCTCACCAAAGGGACTGCATTATCGACTTGCCAGTCAGAGAACAAGGAGTCTGCTTCTGTAACTGTGGTTTCCCTAGAATTATGTCCCCACAACATTTTGCTTTTATGTCAGCAGAGCACCTTTCGTATCACATCACAAAGAGCTGCATGCCTTGTGCTTCCTTCACGGGACTAGGAACCATGAGAGGATCAAGGCCCATGCTGGTCATCTGTTTCCTAGCCTGGCCCTAATGCCTATCCCACCACAGCCAAGTGCTGAGAAAGGGTTCAAAACCTAACTTAGAAATCCCTAAGCTAAACTGCTATAGTTAAGAGGCTTAGGCTACAGAACCATTGCACGGTAGGTGTTTTGACTCCAAGCAGAGCGTGTTTTCTATACCAAAGATACTACTGATATCAGAACAAACTGGGCTGTTGAGTATGAATTCTTCAGATAACTGGCCTATCTCTTTCACTGAATAAGTTGGTAGAATCTAGGGGCAGGATCCTGCAGGAGAACCGGTTTTACTTACTAATATGGTCAATGGCTCCAGCACAGAACTTGCCATAGAACTTCTTGGCACCCAGACCCCGCAGATCATGGATGGTGAATGGCCAGAGATGCAAGACATTGTTGCGAGAGAAGGCATCGCGTTTCTCAATAACGACCACCTTAGCGCCCAGCAAGGATAAGTCGATGGCTGTGCGAAGACCACAGGGGCCAGCTCCGATGATGAGACACTGAAAAACATAGCTGCTTTCAGAGCAAAGACAGTGCCTTTTGAGAAAGCTCACATTTCTGTAAAAGTTTCATCATTCCCTAAAGGCCCCAAATAGGGCTCTTCTCCCCTCTACCGAGAAACCTTCAAACCCATCTGGGTCACAGCGGAGCATCTGCAATGGCATGACGGAAAAGCTGGTGGTTGCTGTGGGGAGAGAAGACTCATAATTGTCAGTGCTGGACAGAAACCAAGCATGTGTTCACCTCACAGATCTGCGACATATTTAAATGGTTTATCATTTCAAGAAATGATTTAAAAATCCCGTCTCATCTTTCATCAATAGGAAAGGACCTTTTGGAAGGTTTCTAAGTCAAGCAGATTCCTGCCTGAGGAGACGTAGATTATTAAATAGAGTCCAGGCAACCTTAGACTCCTGGAATGGGTCTTCCACTCAAATGTTTCCTAAGAGACAACTTTCAAAGGCCGAAGTTTTACATGCTGAAAAGAGTTCTAAAATCACATCTTTAGACTGAAAGTCCAGGAAAATTATCTTGAAAATCCATATTCCAGAGAAGTATTCAAAGTGAGATGGGACACTCAATTAGTTTGCATTGCATGTGCAGAAGAAAAAGAAGACATGCAATGTTTTTTGGCTTTGAATTCCTTTTATACTTAATAAAACGCCAGCACTACCCATGAAAGTCACGCCTTTGAATTTTGTTGGTAAGAATTACCTAACCAAACTCCACTCCACCAGGGATGGGTCTCTAGGTACCCACACCAGGACAAATGAAAGCTCATAAAATAACTTTAATAACATAGTCATGAAGTCATTCACAACTTTGTTTCCCTGCTAGCTTTTTCTCCCAGCAGGTGTGTCCTCATGTGAGGAGGAAAGCAGGAAATGTATTGTTCTCTTTCCACTTCTTCATACCTATCCCTGCACACAGGGGACTGAACGTCTCAGGTCTTTGCCCAGGCCTACCTGTTTCATGGAAACACTGTTTCTATAGAGTGTGAAAAATAAAACAAAATAACTAATTTGGTTATAAAAACAGATCTTTAGAGCATGGATGAAAAGAGGTCTGAAGCCTATGGCAAATCCCCAAGTTGGCAAATACTATCTATACCTTACCAGTTACTGATTACAGAAGGAAGGCAAGCACCGTGAAGCCACATTCATCTAGGATGCTAACAGGGCCTGGCTACTTCTTTGCTAAGTGGCCTGCATCCTCCTAGCAGTGTGAGATTCCAAACAGCCTAAGCAAAATCAAAAAGTTGCTCTACCACTTGACTTCAGTTGTTCTTACACAGTCAAAACCCTGAATGTTCAGTATGTATTCACATGAAATAAGAATAAGGTCTGGCAGACAGGACGGTCAAATGAACATAAATAATGGTTTATACCTTCAATAAGGTATAAACATGACTTCATATGCTAGAGCATGGCCTGACTTGGTCTACTTCTCACCCAGTCTACAGCTACCCAATCTTTTTTCTTGGCCTACCTCTTCCTTTTCGGTTAAGTCCATAGGTCAGTGACACCAGGGTCTGAGGGCAGACAAAACCTTACCTTGGTGTTGGTGCATGCTTTTCCCTTTTTGTAGTCTTTGTGGCTGCCTCGTTTGTCCAGCTTGGCCCAGAGGGCTTTGGCTTTCCAGTAGTTGAGCTTGGACTTGAGTTTGTGATAAAAGGAGCGATAGTCCTTAGGCTTCAGTTCCAGGTGGTCACAGAGCTCTTGGAAGGCCTTGAGGGTTCCCTTGCAGGTGGTGGCCTGCACAAACCGGTCAAAGAGGGTATGCGCTCGATTCATCGTCTCGTTCTTACCCTCCTCCATGCTTCCCCACTCTCAGTGCCTCCCAGACGAAGGGGGCAGTGGGATGGCTGTTGCTCCACCTGACACTGTCACATTAATCTAACAAAAAGTAAAAAAAACAAAAAAGAATGGTTAGCAAATCCAAATTTGCATCTATAAACATTTTCTAGGAGACATAACGCTTTTTCAAAGTGGAATTTGTAAGTGTTCTAGCCATTCATTTAACAAATGTATATTGCATACCTTCTATACCCCAGGCAGTGAAACACTGGGAGTGGAAAGATGAGCTGAGTGTTTACTTTCGAGGATCTTGCAGTTTAGTGGGTCAGACAGACTCATAAACAGAATGTTAGTACTTAAGTCATAGGGACAGGGGTGTCCTCATTGAAAATGAACCTCTGAGAGGTGACAGCTGACTCTCTCAGGATAAGTGTTAGCAGGCAGGGAAGAGGGGTAGAACATGGGAAAGGAAATAAAACAGGAAGGCTTGTGAGTGACTCTTACAGGTGAAAGAGAATGTATGATCCCCAGGTTTCCAGTTTAGGCCACAAAACTGAGTGAACAGGGACACCAGACCAAGGGCCTGAAACAGAAGAACTCATTTATGAGAGTGGAGTTCCCTTTTGAACCCGTTAACACTTGCGCCGCCTTAGAGGAGGTGTTCACTACCTAGGCAGGTATGACCTAAAGCTTGGGGAGTAGCTAGGGAGCCTGCCCCAGATTTAGGCGTCATTAGCATATAGGTGGTAGTTGAACCTATGACAGCTGGTAAGATCACACAAGGAAGTCTGTGGAGAAAGAAGAGCCACGGGCTTTGGATGAGATCTGGGACTCATACCCTTGTAAGGAGCTGGCAAAGACAGAGAGCTCTCTAAAAAGATGATGAGGAATACTGGAGAGAGGTCTGAAGAGGAACAAAGGGCAGGAGCGTCGTAATCTAAAAAGCACAAAGCTCAGAAGTGTCAAAGTCAGCAGGGATTTAAAGGACTAAAAAAGTCCTGCCACTGCACATGTGGGAAGCTTTTATAGCCATTCCACTTTGCCACAGGCATATTTGACAATAAGGATGTCTATACCTTCCATTTATCACAAACATTCACACACCCATTATCCTGTATTTGCTGGTCAGAAGCTTTAAGATAGAGATGGTAGCTTCTGTGCTCCTTATCCTCTCACTCCCCTGGGTGTGTTTCAACACTTTTGTGCTACATTTTATTTATCATCACTACTTAAAACTATTATTGGGAAGTAGGAGGCAACGGTCCAAAGACCAAAACTGAGCCACAGGAAGAACAGGGAGGTAGGGTAGGGCAGTGCGATGAGCACTCTCATTGCTCTCGGGCTCTGCCATGCCTGCCAGGTACTGACTGCATGACCCTGAATAAGTCCCTCTGCCTCACCGGGCCTAGATTTTTGCTTGTGTTAAGATGAGGAGGTTAGACTGGATGATCTCTAAAACTCTCCTCCGATTCTGAAGTTCTCTGAGTTTAGTGCTAAGAAAATCTTAATGGTTACAGTACTCATTCCTGGTACTCTAGTCGTGGTGGTCCATCACCAATTTACCACTAGTGTGACAGACAGGACTGCATTGAACTTTGTTTTGAAAAGGATTTCTTGTTGGAGATGGGAGCAGATGGAGTAACGGTATAGAAGCTGTGTTTAGGTGTAGAAACAAGAAGTAACCTACTATTTACGGAACCAACCCAAGGGCAGTGGGAGCCTGAAAACTGTATGTGCTGCTGAAATTAATTCTCAGAAGACAGGCATCAGGTGCTAGACTGAGAACAAGGGAAAAGACCCATGTTCTGTCCTGAATGTCTTACACTGGGTAGGCCACTGAGCAACAGAACCCTCTCCGCGCCGATCCCCTGTGAAGGAGAACAGCATTCTGCATCTCTCCACACCTCACCATGATAGTTATAAGGTGAAACCAAATCAACGGGAGATGGGTTTTAAGGTTCATGAAAGTAATACTAAGGGACTGACATTTTCTATGTTTTCTAGGTCAACAGACAAACTCTCTTCACGTACTGTGGAGCCCAAATCAAAGATGGGAAAGTGTCTTTACCCAAAAGACACGGACTCAGCTTTTCCTCCCAAGTACAGGACTTACTCCACAACTCCTCCTGGCTTTGGATATGAAAACCGCGAAGAAACACAGCTTGTCCCAGTATCTGATCTGCATGGCCAAGAGTCTAGGAAGAAATTACATTGAACTAATCTTTAATTTCCCCTAAATAAAAGTTTATTCTAGGTAGCAGAGGTAGCAGGAGAAATATTTGAAAGTTCCTAAAAAGAGTCCATTCTTTTTCTTACAAGCTAAGGCTCATCTCTTAGAAACAGGAGAGAGTCAAAAGACGGCTGTAGGGCTGAAAAAACCAGATGTGTTTATCCAAAGGCAGATGCAAGGGTAACAGGTCACAACCAAAAAGCAGAAACAAAAGTCACAGAGTGTTTGCTTCACGACGAGCCCTCTCTGTGGGGATTTCTGTAGCTTGTATTTACTGTTTTGGCAAGCAGACAGCTCTCTGTGATGCTGATCCCATATACCCTACCTGTGTTTATCATCAACTTTATAACTCCACCAAAAGTCACAATAGTTGGAAAGCTTTGAATATACCTGGTCTGATCTTTGGACCACATGTCAAGAAAGAAAATAATTTTTCTTTGTTTGTAAACAGCAGCCGCCTTCCACTCCTCGCCAGGATTTGGGGCAACCGGTACTTTAATTTTCTTGCGAAAACCAACACATTAAAGATCCTGCAACATGTGTTTCTCGAAGCCTTTCCCCTGTCATAACGCCTACCTTTTGCTCATACCTCCTTAAAGGAGTCCCAGGCTTTTGTTTCAGAGTATTATTCTACCGTGTAGGCTAATCCCTACTTGGAGGTTGCAGCCCACCCTGTCTGAAGTAAACATTCACTTCCAAAGTGCTGCTAACCAGAGAATTCTCAAATCAAACCCCACTGCTGATGAACATCTTCATTAGTAACTGGCCCCTACCCCTTCTAGTGCTATAAAACACTTTCAAATTAACAAGATTTAGCTATACAGCTCTCAGACAGCTGCACAGGGCCTGCTTCCAAGTGACAGGCAAGTATTAAGTGCCCAGTGGAAGGGATTTTGACCTGCAGGTCACTAATGACAACAGATAAATAGAGGTAAGTTGGTTCCTGGAACAATGCAACAGGCACCCAAGGTAAGACTACACAAGATTAATTCCCCTGGGTTGCCTCACTTTTCCTACTTTGCAAGCCAAATGACCGCAGCAGGAAGACACCCCAAGAGTGTTCCAGCACTGTCCTGTAGCTCAGCCAGACTCCGGATGGTCTCATTTAGCAAGGTGACTTATCAGGCACTCTGATTCACGCAGAGCAGCTGGAGTGAATCGCAGAAGGGCCATTTCTGTTCTGGCCCTCATTTCCCTCATTCTTGAGGGTCAAGGAACTCCGATGGTGCCCCTTTTGGACCACCCCTGTGTACCTGACTTTCCACTATCCTGGGAAAATAAAATCACAGGAACCCAGAGACCAGGAAACCCGGCCAGAAGGTGCCAGAATCCTGGGGAATGACAAGCCAAGTTGTGGAAGGAAGGGATATGGGAAGTGAGGAGACCGAGGGAAGAGGAGGTGATGCCAGGCTCCCAGGGCGTATGTGCCATTTCTGCTGACTGACAACATCCTGCATGTTCTGTCCTGGGGCAGCTGACGGCTGACTCAGAAGCCTTGCACGTCCCTTGGCTGTGGAGGGAAGCGCCGGAGAGGCTGCCTATGGGGTACATGTAGGAGCAGAGTTTATGTTTCTATTTACAACAAGAGCAAAACGTCTCTTGTCATTGACTCATGGTTGGTTATGAGAACACTCCATCTCTAGCTCTTAGTTTAGGTAGGTGCTTATTCCAGGGATAGAGAGAGCAACAGCTTTAAAAACAAAAAGGAAAGAGAAACAAAACGACAAAATGATAATTATACTGGCAGATGTGCAAACCTCTAAATCTTATAAAGAAATCTATGAAATACTCCTTTCCTAGCCCATTCAGTCAGAGGTGTGACTTATCTAAGTAGATCTCAGAAGTAGGCATATAGGAAGTGTGTTATGGAATGTCACTGGGAGGAAATCTAGAGGAAAAATGCCCTCAGATCATAGAGATTCCTTTGTGTTTTACCTCAGAAACAAGACCTGCTCAGGCCATTGTCTTCTGTGGATAGGGAAACTGAGGCCCTTGCTTGGTTGGGGTGGAGGGGCAGGGGGGCAGGGGGCGGGCAATGAGCTGACTAATCAGACCATCTGGGAAAGAGACTCCTTGTTGCCTCGAACTGCTTTCCCAGCTCCTGGACCAATAGTTTCTTATCTCTGACTTTCATAGACCTTAGATAAGGTTCTCTGGGTACCTAGGAACAAGCTCAAAATATAGTAAGATAAGCAGTTTTTCTCATGTATTTTGGGTTCTACATGTATTCCATTCTTGGCTCTTTCTGATTTTCCACCCTATTTAGTATCAAAGTGACACTCAGCAGGATGCCAAGGAAACAGGAAACCAGCCCCGCCCTCACCCCATGCCCTTGTCCAGGCCATGGGGCTGCTCGTCAGTCAGGTGGCACAACTCCTCTTCTGTCTCAGCCATTCCTCCAGGACTGGCAGCATCTTTAGGAGTACGAGATCTTTTTGCTACGGCCTGACCTGTAGTGGAAATGTCCTGTTTCTGTGGACTTGATAAATCCAGGAGGGGATTCTGTATGGGAGCCCAGCAGCTCTATACTGGAAGGACCAGTTCTGGGGAGAAGCAACAGCCTCGGCCTGCGTGGCTGGGCCTCGAGGTGGAAGAGAATGGGATAGATGTTACAGAGATTTCTAACGTCTATCCAAAGCAGTATCGGTGATATGGTCAGCCTGGGCAGGGAGTGATAGTCTAAGAGCAACTGGCAACAATGGAGCACTTTTAAGAATTCTCACACCACCTTATTTTTTGGCTGTGGAACGGCCCTCTCTAGGGGTTTCTGAGAAGAGCCTGGACCAGATCAGCCCTGGCTTCTCTTCCAAGTCTCCAATTCTGAAGGACACTGATGTGGCCCTAACTCCTACGTTCTACCTTCTCTAACTCTTTGTTTTACTCTCTTTGCTAGCAACTTACATATTTCTTTAGGAAAAGTCAGTTAAGAATACCTACACAATAGAGAAATGAAGTGAATCAGAAATGAAGCGACCTCTGCCTTGTGGTCGTCATCCATGTAAACAATAAAAGGTTCAAGTCAGAACCAAACACCCAGAAAATATAATAGCTGATGCGGATGCCCCAGATGACTGAGAAACAAGGAGTCAAAAAGAGCACTGTCGAGGCCTATGGCTGACAGTGTCCTCACCTGTGTAATGAAGCAATAGCCACCAAACTGCAGGCTTTGCAAGAATTGAGGCAATGAATACAAACTGTTCAGCAGTGCCAGGCAGATAGCAAGACCCAATAAATGGTAACATAGTTATTACTACCCTGTTTATAATTCCTGCAACAAAAGGTTATACTCAGGCTAAATCAATGGCATTTTATATAACAGACTGAGAGAGCTCAGAAGTGTTGGTTTTTGAAAGAAAAATGCTTCAAAACTTTATTTGTTCTATAATTACTCTTAACCCTCCCCATTCCATCTGTTCTAGAAGGTGTGATAATGGCATTGGGTAGGAGGGGCTAAAGGAATAAAATTTATGTTAATAAGTTCCTGCCAAACCTAGATGTTAAAACAAGATGTAAGGACTTCAACTAATAATAGCAAAAATAGCTAACATCCTGACAAGTTACTAGTTGTCAGATCCGTACTTTATCCCATTGAATCTTTAGCACAATCCCATGAGGTAAAATCTGTTATCTCCATTTTGCAGATGAGGAAACCGCAGCTAAAGAAGTTGAAGGTCACACAGGAAGAAAGCAGTGCAGCCATGTTTTTTTACATCCATATCTGTCTACTTGAGAGCCCAAGGCCTTAACTGTTATGAAATTCACCTGGGAATACAGTGTGGGACATTAAAGCTCATCAGAACGCATGCTCCAGGCCCTTGCTCCCTGAGAGCCAGAACCGGCAGGTCTACAGAGACCACAGACAGACCCTGTCTGCTAGGAAGATAGCAGTCTAGTTATCAATGGATATGCAGTTTCAAGCAAATTTAGCAAGGACACATAATACAGGATCCTTTTTCTTCCCACAATTTATCGCTGCATCTGCTCCTTTGAAATAAAAATAAATGGCAGTAAGCGTGGTCTGGTTTCACAGTAATTCTTCCTACTGGCTGATGAAAAGCTAAGCGACTAAAATAGTCCTAACACAGAAGTTATCAGTCTGCATTCTTCAGCAGGCTCTAGTACCCCAGCCTTCAGCAACACCTTCGAGGAGGCAATCACAAAGCATTTCAGAATCACCTAATCCTGCTGCATTTACTGCAGGAGGTCAGGGCAGGATAGGAGGTGAACCCCAACCTACCCACCATCAAGAGTACGTAGCTGAGTTACAAAGAGACTAATAGACCAACACCTTCCTGCTCCACTAATCTGAGAGCATTGCTCTGATCCAGGCTCTCAGGGTGACGAAAGGGCCTCTCACTGGGAGGAAAGAAAGGCTCACTGAGGTTCTATGACAGTGCAGCCCAAGGCTGTCCTCCACTAGAATGGGGTCCCATTTGCTCCACTCAGCACTCCGTGCCGAGTTCCAGGCATATGACAGGCGCTCCATGTCATTTTGCTGACTGAAGGGCTGCTAAGCCACCATACTCGTGCAGGCAGACTAAGGACGTGGTCTGGCTGGCGGCTGTGCAGGGTGACCTCTAAGCCACTGCCGCACGAGGGCTCAGAGAACACCAAAGCCACAGCAGTCCAAAGGAATACCAATAGCCCTATAAAGATGACTGTAGAGCTGCTGGGGAAAATGCAAGGTCCCCTAAAGGCGCTCTGGAACAGCAGTCTCCAACCCTTTTGGCACCAGGGACCAGTGCTCCTATGAGAATCTGAGGCCTGATGATCGGAGGTGGAGCTGAGGCGGTGATGCTAGCACGGGGGAGCGGCTGCAGATCAGTACTGGTCTTTTCCTTCTACTATCTTCTGAATTTACAACAATTAGGCTTCATCCCCACCACTACACGGAAATGCCTCCTCAAGGACACGCCCGATTTCCATACAATAAAAGCCAAGGGTTAGTTCTCGGTCCCAGTTTCCTCAACCTTTCCACATGTAGCGCCAGTCACAGCTGACCATCCCTCTTCTGGGCCTCTAGGATACTACTCTCTTCCCTTGCTAGCCACCTCCCTGTGTCCTTTGCTGGCCCCTCACACATCCCCAACCTCTATATGTTGAAATGACTATGAGATCACTGAGTCTTTGGGTCTCTTCTTAATCTACATCCACTCCCTAAACATTAGTGGCTTTCAAACTGTTCAAATCGTACACACAGTTATCTCTCTCTGTGTCTATGTTTATATAATTGTAATTTTAAAAACTTTCACAAGACAGAATTTGCCCTTACTACTGAGATATTCTGTTCTACTTCATCTTTTAAAATTGCTGGTCCCCACTGTATTGATTTCAGGGCCTATTCATGAGGCACAACTCACTGTGAAAAAGCTCTGCCCCTGATGACCCCGTGGCTTTAAATGGCATTTACAATGGAGGTAGTCAGCAGCGCCTAAATATTTCTTTTCTTCCTTCTGAACTTTTATAACCAATTGCTTAATTGGTTTTTGACAAGCATTTCAAACTCAACATACAAAAAACGAAGCTCTTGATTCCCGTTCCTATCTCCAGCCTGCTTCTCTCTAGTATTATACATCTCAGCAATGGCACCACTGCTTACACAGCTGCTCAATCCAAATATCCTGGAATTATCCTAATTTGTCACATCCCATAGTCAATTCTTCCGTAACTCCTGTCTGTCCTATCTTCAAAAGACAGCCCAAATCCAATCACTTTTCACCACCTCTTTCTTCCTCTACCACTCTTGTCACAATCACCATCGTCACTACCATCACCGGCTTACTGTAACAGCCTCTCCCTGCTTCCACTGTTCAAATCCCCCCACCCCAAGCCCGAATATTTTCCACACAGCAGCTTGAGCATTCAGTTAAATGTTACTCACATCAGGTCATGCGTGTACTCAAATGCTCCAATGGCTTTCCGTCTCAGTTAAATCCAATGTCCTTACAATGGCCTGTGAGGCTCCAAGTGACCCGCCCCTCTCCCATCCCTTGCTCATGTCTTACCCGCCTCCCTTATGTTCCTTAGGTGACAGCCAGACTGGCCTCCCTCTTGTTCATCCAGCACCCTGAGCAGGCTGCCCACGGAGGGTCTTGGACCTTCCTAGTCTCTCTGCCTGACGCTCTCCACCCAGATGGCCATGTGGCTTCTTCCTCCCTGTCTTCAGGTCTTTGCTCAAACACCACCTTGCTAGAGAACACTTTCCTGACCACTTACACGAAAGACCACCAACCTTCCTTATCACTCCCTTCAGCTTACTTTGTTTTTCCTCTGGCATTTGTTACCACCTGACACAGCATATATGGATTTATCTGCTTATTGTCTACCTCCTTCAGTAGACTGTAAACTCCAAGGAAAAAGAAAAGAGCTGGACTGGAATGTGCCCTGTTTACACACACCACACAGTACAACGCCGGAGTCCTCTTGGTACTGATGTGTTGCCTCTAAAACACGTCCCCCTCATCCTGCATTTATGTGCTTTGTTGTTTTCAAGACCTATAGGGACTTTTTAACTGTCTTCACTAAATTCCATCTTGTTTGATTCAGCCAGAGCCATGGCTGTGGCTCCCATCTTTAGCATAAAAGCAAACATTTTTAAATGGCCTCCAAGGCCCAATAACAGTGTTTCACAAAATCTTGGTGTCAGGATTTCTACATACCCTAAAAATACCAAGGATCTAAAGACCTATTGCTATTTACTATATTTTAAGTTAAAACTGAGAAAAATCTATTAATTTCTTTCAAAACAACAATCCATTATAGTAACATAATTAACATATTTATGGAAAAAATAGTTTCCAAAACAAATATTTAGTGAGAAGAGTGACCTTGTTTTACATTTTATAAATCTCCTTAATGTCTGGCTTAAGAAGACAGCTGTATCCTCATATCTGCTTTCTGCATTCCATCTGTTGCAACAGCACATATCACGTAGCCTCTAGAGAACTCTACTGTACACGTATGAGCACACAAACGTGGAAAAAGCAAATAATGTCACCTTAGTATGATTGTGAAAGTACTCTGAACCTCATAGACCACTAAAAAGGTCTCGGGGAGTCCCTGCAAGATCTGCACCCCATTCGCTCTCCACCTTTCTCACCAACTCCTGCTGCCACGCCCTTGCTCATACCCTGAACCACACTGGGCCTCCCTGCTATTCCTCATACGCCCCAGACACATCTGTCTCACACGTCAGCCTCTGCACATGCTGTGCCTTCGTGTGAAACACTCCTCTTCCAGACCTCTGCATGGATTCACAGGTATTACTGATCATGCATTATGTGCCAAGCACTTTTCTAGGCTCTAATACAATGCACAGAAGAAACAAATCTCTCTGCCTCCAAGGGCACTAGCCTTCTCATGGAGCTGACATGCACATGACTTACTCTCTCACCACCCTTGGGTGTTTATTCAAATATTCAAATTCTCAGTGTGGCCTGCCCTGACCACACCGTTTAACAGGGACTCCCCACATTGCTGATTCTCTTTCTCTGGTTTCCTCGAAGCACTTAGCACGACCTGACATGCTATGAATGTTGTTTATTTATTGTGTCTTCCTCTACAGAATGTAAGCACTACGAGGGTAAAGATTTTTGCCGTTGTGTTCACTATCATATAATCGTGCCTAGAATAGTTCCTTGTCCACAGTAGGCACACAACAACTATCTCTTGAATGAATGGATGGATAGGAAGGTGAACTTCTCCAGCTTGCCGAGAAGCATGTGGATTCAGGCAGAATTCTGTTAGGATATGAGACAGAAGTCGTGTCAAATAAAAATGGGTTCAGTGTCTTCAGGCACGTGACAGCAGAGTGAAGGGAGAAGAAACACGTACATGGAGATCTAGGAATCTTACAAGGGGAGGCCAGCTGGTTTCTGTCCTCTGGTCCTCTGGAGACGCGCTGCTTCTCATGACCACTACCTGCTCTGGACCCGTCTTATACAAGCTCTGCCTAGCGGACCCCTGCACTCAGCTTCAAACCTGTTCTTGTCAGTAGGAGAGGAGAACAGGACAGAAGCCAAGACCTGGAGGCAGCTTTGTTTTCAACGGTCAAATAGTTTCAGAGTAACTGTCCTCTATAAAAAGAAACTGGTTTCTGGAAAGAAGAGTGGTATCAGTGTTGTGAAATGCTATACAACAGCCTCCAGCTCACTTCTCCAGAGATAAGTGAGGGGCCCATAATATTCTCAAATCCAAGCTGTGTGTGTTTTTAAAATCTGCGTCAGACAACCTCAGAGCTGTCACAGGTCCAGGGTGTCTGAAAAAGCAGCCCTTCTTTATTCAAGGCGGGCTGACAAAGGGGAGCGAAAGCGTTCTTGTGCATTTCACTCTTCGTCAGTTTCTGATAAGGTTGGCTAGAGATTAGGTGGAGAGCAAGGGAGGCGAATCGAGACAGACCCCTAGACATCTGAAACACCAACTTCAGAAGTGGAACGAGGATGAGACAAACACAACTTTTCCGAACTGCTGGAGAAAAAAATAGTTAGCAGTGCCGATTGATGTGGCTACATTACACCACCACCTCCAACCACAGGTGGGGCCTCAGGACTGCCCAGTTATTCTTTTCAGGAACCTGCACTAGTTCCTGTACACCTGGCTCTGTGTTCTCAGACCCCCTGTTCCTTCCCCACCTCTTCCAGTCTCCATGCCCTTCCCTCTCACATGGTCCAGAGGAGAGAGAAGGCTGCCCTCACACTTAAGAGTCCCTACCCTTTCCCTGCCTCAGAGAAGGGTTTCCCCAACTTCTAGGCTGTGCAGCCCATCCTTTAACCACTTTCAAGTGTACAGTTAAGTGGAATTAAGTACATTTCCCTGTTGTGCAAACATCACCACCATCCATCCATCATGCATTTTAAACTTCCTCACTATAGTTCACCCTCAGCCTACTAATATGCTGGAGTCTCTCCCATCTTTAAGACATGACCCTCCCCCACCCCCGCTCTATTTCTCTCTCTCCCATTAATATGTATGCCCTTCAAGCCACTACTGGCTTCCCCTCTTCCTTTCCTAACTGAGCTTCCTGAAAGATGTCCATTTTTGCTGTCACCGCTTTATAATCCCCTAAGGATTCCTTTCTGTTCATCTTTCACTCCCTCTCCAATCTGGCTTCTGTCTCCAATGCTCCACTGAAGTCGACAATGGCTAGCTCAGATACTTTTCAGTCCTCTTACTTGTCCCCTCTCTGTAGCTCTTTTCTCCCTCGGCTCTGATTTCTGCTTCTCCTACTACTGTTCTCACTGCTGCTCAGTTCTCTGAAATGGCTCCAATATGTTCATTTGTTCTTCCATAAAATTTAACAACCCCTAAACTTTTATCTTTCTTGACCTTGCTCCTGAGATCCAAATGCTACTAAACATCTTCATTTAGATATCCCACAGGTACCTCAACTGAGTAATCCAAAAAGAAACATTCCTATTCTCTTTCCCCAACTCACAGCCCCTCATACAGTTAAATGCCACCACCATCCACCCGCCAAATGGAAATGTGGGATCATCCCAGATCCTCTCTGTCTTCACCTCTCAATCCAATCAACTAAATCAAAGTCCTGTTGACTCTAACTCTCTAGGACTGCTATTTGATAAAGTTCACCTCTCTATCATTATCTTGGTGGAAAGCACCCGTGTTTTCTAACTTGGACTATATTCAGTAGCCTCAATATTAACTCCTCTCCAATCCATCCTCCACATGAATGCTAGAGTGTTCTTTTTAACGCACAAATGTGACCCCTTCACAACCCTTCACTGTCTTTAGGAAAGAATCCAAATCCTCAGCAAGGTTCAAAAGGCCCATAAAGATCTAGCAACAGCCTTATTCACATGCTTCCAAATACAAACCATTTTCTTCAGTCATACTTGCAGTTTTAGGGATGTACCACAGTCCTAGAAGCCTCCCCAACTTTGTTCCTGCTGTTCCCCTTTGTCTAACATGTCCTTCCCCTCTGTCCACTTGAGAGTCCTAATACTCATTCCAGACTGAGCTGAAATGACTCGACCTACCCCAACCCACAGACGAAGCTGAAATCATTCTCTCCTCTGTGCTTCTTCTCACCTTGCTATATACCTCCCTTCAGTACTTCTACCTGTCTTTGGAATTACATCCATGTTCACCTACCCATCAGCTCATGCGATGATAGCAGGAAGAGTAATTGCATTTTTATATCTGAACTTATTACGTATTCTAGTGGAAAAACAGGTGCCAGGAAAGAGGGAAAAAATACATGAAAGCCTTGCTTGGGCCATAACAGCTAATCTAACAGAAGTCCAGAAAAGGAATACAGGTGTTTATGTGATGGTTAGTTCCTTATTAACTTGTTACTAATTTAGGGGCTAAGAGAAGAAAAAGGAAGTGGGCAAAACTGAGCTCGCTAAGGCATCTCTGAAAAGGACTATTGTTTTCAATTACTCATTCTAGGATGATAATCACCTTTTTCAGATACCAGAGGATCCATAAGCCACTGGTATTGTGATTTCAAGGCTCCTAAGCTTTAGGAGAAGATTCATAAGATGTCCCACAGGGTTCTTGGAGATGGAAATGCAGAAGGAAGGAGGAGATAAACCCAAGGACAAATACGTACTCTTTTAAGGAGACTGGCTGCAAAACAAGAATGGTTAAGAAGAAGCTGTTTCAGGAGGCTGGCAACTAACAAAGGAAAAGCATTTTAAACTTCCAACAAGGTAGATGTGCCCCCTCCACTTCTACCCCAAGCACCTAGCAAACTGCCTAGCTCTGCCTTGGCTCCAGGCCACAGAAGGGAGTGGGGCTAGCTGGCCCAATGGCCTTGACTTTTTTCAGCTAATTTCATAGAGAAAACCTCAATTGTCTCCAAAGCAGAAAGAAAACAAGAGGGCTAATCTTAAACCAGCTCTATAGAATATACTTTCCTTCCTAAATTAGCTTAGAAAGGTATGGGACTCAGGCATAATTTTCCCAACAAAACATAAGTTTTTGCTGGATCAAATGCTCCTCAAGGCCCACCCTCTAAATTGCCCCTGCTGAGCAGACATTGATGCTCACTCCTGAAGCTATATCCCAACCCCTTTACATGGGAAAGAGTCTACGTGGTTAGAAAGGAAACATCCAAAGAAAGGGAATAACAACAAGCTTTCCTTTCTTATGCTTAAGGAATATTGCAAATTCTCCAAGCTATACCGTGGCAGACTCATGAAAATGTACAGTCCACAACTTCTACTTATGCTACTCCATCACCACAGGGAGGACCTCCCTCCCTGGCCAAGGGGGTGCTGGTGTACAGCCAAAACTTTAGTTTCATTCTTCCCAAGACCAAATGCCCCAAATTAACTTCCATAAGACCTTTAGACTCCAAAATTCCAACAACTCTGGGCTCAAGGCCAACAATCTACCACCAAAGTTTTTCTGCAGAAGACTAATTAATCTTTACTCGATTCAGCACCAAAAGGATTAGGTGGCATAGCCCTAAAAGGGCCTAAAGGCAATATTGCACATCCACCTTTATCCTATGATGCCAACACCTGATGGCCAAGAGGCCAGTGCCACCTTTAAGCATCCTTCTCTGGTCCAGCAGGAACACAGTTTCAGGTTACCAGTTGTTCTTTGCCCACTACCTGATTTTTTTAACACTTGCCTAACTTATCACAGGCAAGGGCTTCTGCTGACTGACTGGTAGGCTGTTGGTACACAGAAGGCAAATGCTTTGGCTTACTCCACAGACTGAAATCTAAAACGTGAGCAAGCCCAGTGCTTCCTAGGGGATCGTGCCCAGTGGCACTTGCTGTGTGACCCTCTCACCAGCAGTGGCTTAGGCAGGTCTGACTCCAGGGAAACCGTTCTTACGAGGAAGGCAATCAAAGATGCAACCTGCTCTCTCACAAATCAGAGGACTTCTGCGCCTGTACTCATGACTCAGAAGCCCTCAGTGCCACACGTGACCAAAACGATTGGGGCGGATCTCACCTCTCGGCTCCCCTCCTAAGTACAGACTGAGTATACCCCAAATGCCACTCTATCCTGTTGGACTACAGTAATGTGAAACAAGTTTGGTTCACTCTCTGATTACTACTTTCTCTTCAGGAGTACAAGCTTCATAACGGCAAAGATCTTATCTGCCTTCACTATTGTATCTTAGCGCTTGTTCACACTGGGTTGTTAAAGAACAAACCTGCTGTTATTAACAGAGGTTGAAGTTGTAATATGAACAAGTGGGTTAAATTGCCCCACAGCAGGCAGGCAGGCAGAGCAATGAGAGAATACCTTTTTTGATGTCATATTGGGATATTTACTGAATTCCTACTGCCTTCACACTGTAGTTTGAGATACTCTGGGGCTTCCGGTCAGATGTCTCCTGAAATAAGGTTGCCTAGTTAAGGTCCTTTAACAAAGTCTTTACAATGTTTTATGTGGACCAAATATGTATTTATATTCACTTTTCCCTTTCACCTTACTCATCTCAGCACTCCAAGATGCCTGTGCCCTCCTAGCACAGCCTGGCTTGGAGAAGAAGAACCCCAAGAGAGAAGTCTGACTTCATGAACTGGTTTCTCTCTAGCTGCTCCTTTGAATTCTGCCATACTGATAAATAATGGGGCTCCCAGTTTTCTGTCTTTGGCCCTCTTTTTATTTCATTCTGTACCATTTCTGTAACTCTCTCCTGGATATCTCCTATATGTAGATCCTACATGTAGGTTTTGTTTTTTATTATTATTTTTGTGGTTATATATATATATATATATATATATATATGTGTGTGTATACACATATATATATGTATACACACACACATTATATATATACACATACAGAATTTACCATTTTTAAGGATACAATTCAGTAGTATTAAGTACATTCACAATGTTGTATAACAATCACCACGATCTCCAGAACTTTTTAATCACCCTCAAGAAAAACTCTGCATCCATTAAACAACAACTCTTCCGTGTCCTCCTCCTCTCTGTGTCCTGGTAACCACTATTCTATTCTTTGTTCCTATGAATTTGCCTATTCTAGGTATCTCATATAAGTGAAACTCAATAATATTTATCCCTTTTTATCTGACCTGTTCCACTTAGCATAATGTCTTCAGTGTTTATCAATATTGTAACATGTACCAGAACTTCATTCCTTTTTTATGGCCGAATAATAGTCCACTGTCTGTATATATTCATCCATCAATGGACATATGGGTTGTTTCCAACTTTTGGTCATTGTGCTGTTATAAATATGGGTGTACAAGTCTATAGACTCTGTCTCAAGTTGGAAATTTTAATTCATATACCATGTTTCTTCCAAAGTGATCTTTCTAAACAAATCTAATCATGCCACTCCCTATTTATACACTTTGAAAGACATCATTTCACTGACAGACTAAATTCCTTGGCTGCCAGCCCATGCTGGTACCTGCTTCCCCTCCACCCTCATCACTCTCTACTTCCCGACATGCACCCCTTGCTTCAGCCATTCACATTTGCTTGCTGCTCCAGGACATGCCATGGTCCTTCCTATACATCTTGTCTTCAGACTAAAACATGCTTCCCCACCCATGCATACATATTCATCCTCCTTCAATCTTCTCTGAAATAAGGTAGGTGATGAATATGAACCTATTTATCCATCAGGGCTTTAGTTCCACATTTTCTCTGAACCCTTCTCTGAACACCTTTGCTCTTCCCTTCTTCCTAGGTACAGACCTTTCCTCTGTTCCCCAAACACCGCTCACTAGACTGTGTGCTCCTAGAGGACAGCATGTTTCTCTTTGTCAAGTTTCTATCCTTAGCATTTAGCAGTGTCAGACCCACAACCGACATTCAAATCTCCATGAATGAATTAAATCTTTGGCTTATGAGTATATACTTTGAGTGCGCAAGATAAACTGTATCTTTAAAAAGCAGTAGAAATACTTGTGGGTCCAATATTTTATTTTTAAAAGCATGTACTAATTGGGTTGCTAACTTCCAATTGTACACTGTATTAATTCCCCGAAAAAGGAGCAATTAACAACTATCAGAATCCCTATCTGTCCCTTACTTTAGAAGGAACACACCTCCTTAAAACCAAAGGGCTACTTGTAACCAAGAAAAGTCTCATTTCTGGAATGTATAAGGAATCATACAAACCAATTTATGGGGTGGCGGGCAACAGACACCCAATGAAAAACAGATAAAAGATTTGACCAGGTACTTCACAAAAGAAGATATCCAAACTGCCAAAAAGCATCTATCTAAACAGGTGGTGTCCAATATCATTAATCATCAAGAAAATGTCAACCAAAACCATGAAGAGATACCATCACACACCCATTAGAGTGACAGACTTAAACACAGACAATATTGTGAGTAGGCAAGGATATGAAACAACTGGAGCTGTCGAACACTTGGACTGTAAACTGGTACAACCACTTTGGAAAATTGGTTAGCAGTAGCTTTTGAAGGTGAATATATGTCTATCATAAAACTCAGCCATTTTATTCTTGGGGGTAAGTCTCAAAAAAGTAGTAACTATCTATGTTGATCAAAAGACAAGGACAAGAATATTTATAGCAGCTTTATTCATAATACTCCAAAAAAGGAAACTACTCAAATGACCAAAAATAGCAAAATGAGAAATAAGCCGCAGTTATAGGCTTACAATGGCATACTATGCAGCAACGAAAAGGAATGAACTACTACTGTAACATGCGGCAACATAGATGAAACTCACAGATCAATTCTGAGCAGAAGAAGGCAGACACAAAAAAGAACATATGGCATGTATATAAAGATCAAGAACAAACAATTCAACTGCGGTGAGAAGTCAGTCAAATAGTGACTGGGGATCGTGAGATGGTGTCACTGTCTGAGAAGGGCCAAGAGGGAGCCTTTGGAACCCTGATCTGGAGGGTGGTTACACAGTACGCCAGACAGTGCTGTGTCAGCCTGGTTAAGCTGGGAACTAGGATTCCCGGAATTTCCAGTTAGAGTTTTGAGTTAGAATTAGCCAAAAGAAGACCTTCATGAGATTTGCAAGATGGAATTAAAGCAGTGGCCATTACTCTCTGAAGGTCTCGGCAGTCAAATGTAGTGGTGGGCGGAGACGGAGGTGCCTGGCAGGTTCTTATTCTCCTCTATCCTGCTAACCAACAATAGCCCCAGGCCCAACGCCAGATACTGGCTGTGGACCCAACCAGACAGAAGTTGCCCAGAGGCAACACCTTCCCACAGGGCTCTCCAGAAGCTTCTGTTCGATGGCGCTGCTCAGGCAATGGATGTGCCTGGCTTCTCAGATTTCCCTTTGAGCTTTGATTTGCCTACCCATGCCGGCTTCAGGCTGACTGGTTAGTGACTCCTCTCTGGTTTCCAACAGTCCCACCTGGACCTTCACTTCCTCAACTCCTCCCATAATTGTGTAAAGTCTAATTCCTATAATAAACCCTTTATCCCTACAATTTCATGGTGGCTTGACTCATAACTGAACCCTGTCAGATATATATGGATGTTTACATATATACATAAATTCGAGTTGTGAACTCAAAATTTGTATACTTTAGAAACATATATTACATTACCATTTTTTAAAAGTGAAAAATAAACCAAAAAGGGCATCTTTTCAGAGTCCTGATAGGACAGTAATCTGAGGATCACCCAGCAGACACATAAATGGAATCTAGGCTCCACCTCACATACCCTGACACAGAGCTACTTGGCATAAGATCTGGCAGATAGCTGGGAGTCCAATGGGTGTGGTCTTTGACCAGAGCCAGGGTGGTGCATTTTATAAATAGCACATAGGACACATGCTTCCTCCAGAGTCCAGGGTGAGTTTTCCATTCTGAGGGCACAGACTCACCAAATTAAATGTATACCTGAATGCAAGTGAGTTTAGAGTCTCTTATTGAAGGACAGAAAGAGCCACTTGGGTATAGGGTAGAGTGAAGTCACGAATCCAGCCTGTGGCTTTTAGAACCTGCAATCTGGTGATGCTTTGTCAGGGTCAGGTACAGACACTTCTGTGCATCTGGGTGCCCACACAAGAAGAGAATATGCATCTGAATCTGTGCATCCCCAAAGTAGCTGTTTTCCAGACAGAAGACCAATGTGTCTTCACTGCTGCCTTTTACTTCATTCAGCAAATTATTTCTTGAGTGTGTAGTATGTGTCAGGCCCTGTGCTTGGCATTTTTTTACACTGGTGAATGAAAACACAGTACCTGCCCTTTCTTGGGGAGCATATTCTCTGCTGAAGGATACAGACAATAAACAAGTAAGCGAACAAGCACGTAATTACAAAATATGAGAGCCAGGAAGGTAATGCACAGATTACAGTGACTTAGAATGATATGTTGGTCAAGGAAGCTTTTCTCAGCAGGTAACTTAGAGCAGAGGCCTGAAAGACGAGAGGGAACAGCATGTGCTCAAGCCTTGAACTCTTCCACCGGTTTCCTGATTCTTAATGCCATCTTCCTCCGTAAAGAGAGTGGGGTGATGTCTACCTACATACTACCAACTCCACCATTATGTAGCTAGCACTTGATGCTTCCAAGAGCACTTTTCACATAAATGATCCTACTTACTCCTCACATTCTATGAGTATGGAAGACAGATGTTTATGTCTCCTCCTGACAAATAAGGAAAACAGGAGTTGAGAGAGGTGAAATAACTTATCCTGAGTCACACAATAAGCTGTCAATGGCACCATGGTTAAATGGTTAAATTCTCTCTGTTATCTCCCTTTGCTTCCTTATGTCATTACTTCGAAGTAAGCCAAAGAAATACTCCCTAACTCATTTACTCTAGTTTCTTCCAAGGACCCACCAATCCTTCAAGAATTTTTTAAAATTAAATAATGCCAAAATCCAGCTTTCCCCCATCTACTTCAGTCCCATACTTACTGTAAAAAGATAAGTTTGGCCCAAAGCAGGAAAAAAGAGGATAATGCCATCCAAGAGAGAGTGCTTCCTTTACCATATCCCTGAGTGACTTCTATCATGGCACTCAAGGTTTGATTATACTCCAGTAACCAGTTTATATGACTGTCTCCCCAGAAGTGTAAGTTCCTAGGTGCAATAACCACGTCTTATCTTATTCCCATCATTAAAGCCAACAAGATATGAATGAACCAAAAAACCACTTTGAAAAACATATTCTCTCCTCCCTCTTGTAAATGGTTATGGCACTCAGTTTTTGAGCTAAGTGTAAGACTTTATAAATACTCCCTGCTTTGGAAGAGGAGGCCTAAAAAAATCTGCCAGTCATCTCTTGACTATAATAACAATGACCGTTTCTTGAACTCCCCTGTACCAAGCACTGTGCTGGCACTTCACAGAAATCTTTTCATTTGGTCCTCACAACAATCCTAGTAAGAACTCATGATTCTCACTGTGCAGACAAGAAAACTAAGAATCAGAGGGTAATTTACTCGCCCAGCTAATAAGCTGCAGATCACAATATTCAAGCCCAGGAGTGTCTCACTCTAAAGCCCCAATCACTCTCACCTCCTCCGAAAGAGCTCTAAAGTGTCAAAAACGGAAAGCAAATTCTTACCTCCATAAGGAGAGCAGAGTGTCCAGTGTGAAAAGAAGTAGTTCTGAACCTCAGACACTCAGCGTCTTGATTGATTATAAACCTGCCAAGATCAGTAGGGCTCAGCTATGAAAGGGGAAGCTCCATACATATCTGAGGCACAGATCTGGGGTAGAGCGAAGAAGGGGCAGGGTGCTCATCATGCCGCCCTTACTAACATTAAACTTGGCAAAAATTGTGCTCCACTCCGGTGTCAAGTACAATTTTGGACAAAATTTGGGTGTCAGGATGAACTGGGAGTATCAAGGTCAATGATGAGGCTTTGATAACTGGATGACCACAATCTGAAAGGACTAAATGGAAGCTGGGCAGAGGGTGAGACCAATTCCCACCTTGTAAGTTAAGTGCCCTACTCTCCCTACCAGTGCTCCAGGCTCTAGCTGAAATCTCAAGGACATTCAGCATTTGCAGCAAAAATCATTTGGGTAACAAGTAATAAAGGATAAACACATATCCACACAGGCATTCGAGCTCATGAGCCTGAAGAGATACCAGGTTCCTGCCCTGGCCACAATGTACAGCAGCGTGAGCTCGCCAAGTAAAGGGGGTGGGGAGAGAACAAGGGCTGAAATCCAGCATAGAACCCCATTCAGCATACTATACACCTGGGGAGAAGCAGTATCTACTTGGAAGAAGGGGTGCGTTTTCTTACCCCACACAAAGGCACTAGAGGAGTGAGAGTGATGGCCATGCAGCCCTGTCATCCCTCAAGGAGAACAAACACTGAGATCAGAGCCACGAGAGAGGACTATAGACAATGGATTCAGACAAGTGAAGGGGCGCTGACGCAACTATTTTACCTTGTGAAGAACAGACCTGACTGCAGGCTATGTCCGCAACTCTGAAAGGTGGCGTCAATCATTCCAAAGGAGCTAGACAAATCCTTCCTTCCTTTCACACTCAGAATGAAAAGCCCTTCCTGATTGGACAGATTTGGGAAATCAGACTCCTATCTTTATATTAAATTAAAGCAACTGCCCTCCACTAAAGCACAGAGTACCATCCACTACTGCCTATCTACTTCCAGAAAGTTACCTCACTCCAAGGCCCAAGAAAACATTAAGGCACCAATTCAAAAGACATCTGGGACCTTACCTATTAGACACACGAATGATTTAAGCCCCTTGAAGCAGACATGGAGGATGTAGTGTATTTACTGAGGTACTAATACTCCTCCAAGTCGTCCTGGAAATCATGTCATCACAACCAGCAGCCCTGTACTGCTCTTACATCAGAACGTGCCTTCTGATCAATGAGAAGGCCCCTGGACTTCACAACTCTGAGGCCAAGGAAAAAGCCTGGGCAAGGAAGTGTCAGGTTTGATTCTGTCCCTCCCACCCCCCGATTTCTAAATATACAGCACAATTATTCTTCCTTATTACCAAAATGAAATAATCAAATTGTGAGTAATTTATTTTCCAAATCCTTTCAATATTTTCACCTCTGCCTTTAAATAAAGGTATACACATGTTCTACATTTTCAAAACAAAGGAAATATGTAATATTAATTTCATTACAAATTATAAGAAAACAAAAACCATAATGTTGGAACTGTGGTAACTGACTTGCTCTAGTTAGGCTGATCTGCATGTTTTATTTAATGAGAATAAAACATCATATTTCATGACTAACCAAAGATAATCTAAATTAAACACCTTATTTTGTAATACCAAAAAAATCTCAAATCTTATCTGTATCTAATCAATAAGGGATTGTTAATAATGATGATCACTCAGCTTGCTATGACTGGATTTGAATAAAAGTGAAAAAAAAATGAGCAACTATAAGGAGTAGTAAGTGATCAAGATCACCACTAGGCTAATGCTCATTCTTCTCAAAGAAAACTGACATGAAATTTACCAAACCCCTTATCTTTATTTTCAATAGTCAATACGAAGTGTATAAGCTTCCTGAACTCCATATATTATCCTGTATTAGTCCCATAATGTTCTGAACTTCCTTGTTCCTTCTCTTGCCTTCAATCCTCAATTCAACCTTGTGCTTTCTATAAACAATCATTTCATATCCACTAATTCCCCTTCATACTTATCCTCATCTGCCAGAGCTTTATTCGTGTCCTCACTTCAACTAAATTTGTCCCTAAGGTACATCCTCTAGAGTCTTTCCAAGCAGGGACTTTTTATTAGAAGCTTATGTGCTTGGTGTCCCAATACCCACTGTCTCTTCCAGACATTACCTCTCCACCATCTCATATAATACCTGGACTTTTAAGGCCCAAGGTCTGATTTTTTTCAATGGATCAATCAGCTGCCATTTAATGTCTGCTCTTTCGGGGCCAGTTAAACACAACTTCAAAAATAAGACTTCTTATAGGTGAAAAGTATTTCTGAATAAATCTACAAAGTAGAGAACTTATCCTGATGAAAGCTGTTAAATTCATACAATACAACTTTAGAATAGTCAAACTAAACCCAAAGATCAGAGGGAACAGGAAAAGACTAGTTTCATGAAATATGAAAGCTCATGATATACAGAATATATGGAAGAATATAACATACTTGGAAGTAAAAGAATAAAAAAAAAAAAACCTGTGTATCTGCCAAAAGTAACTTAAAAATGAACTAAGGACCCGAATATAAGACCTGAAACAATAAAATGCATAGAAGAAAACATAGGCACTAAACTCAAGGACCTTGGACTTACAGAGGATTTTACAAATTTGACCTCAAAAACAAGGGAAGTAAAAGCTAAAATAAATGAATGGGACTATATCAAACTAAAAAGCTTCTGCTCAGCAAAAGAAATGTCAACAAGGTAAAGAGAAAACCATCCAAATGAGAAAATGTATTTGCAAGGAATGCCTCCAATAAGGGCCTAATATCCAAAATATACAAAGAACTCATACAACTCAATAATGACGACGACAACAACAACAACCCAATCAAAAAATAGGCAGAGGACCTGAGCAGACACTTCTCCCTAGAGAACCAACAAATACATGAAAAATGCTCCACATTGCTATCTATTAGGGAAATGCAAATCAAAACCACAATGAGATACCATCTCATACCTGTTAGAATAGCTACAATCAATAGGACAAGTAATAACAAATGTTGAAAAGGATGCGGAGGAAAAGGAACCCCTATACACTGCTGGTGGGACTGCAAATTGGCACAGTCACTATGGAAAACACTATGGAGGTTCCTCAAAACGCTAACAATTGATCTACCATATGATCCAGCAATCCCTCTACTGGGTATTTACCCCAAAGGCTGAAAACTCGTATCTGAAAAGGTATCTGCACACTGATGTTCATAGCAGCCTTATTCACAGTGGCCAGGACATGGAAGCAACCGAAGTGTCCTATGATAGATGATTGGCTAAAGAAGCTGTGGTACATATATACAATGGAATATTTCTCAGCCATTAAGAGATGAAATACTGCCATTTGTGACAACATGGATGGACCTTGAGACAATCATGCTAAGCAAAATAAGCCAGACAGAAAAAGTTGAAAATCACATGATACCACTTATATGTGGGATATAAACCTAAAAGCAACAAATGAACAGAACAAACAGAGACTCATGAACATGGACTAAAGACTAGTGGTCACTAATGGGGCGGGGGAGGAGGGAAGAGGTAGATGGTTGTAAAGGGGGTCAAATAGAGGGTTTAGGAAGAGGGTGAAATTGGTAAAGGGGATCAATATATGGTAGCTGAAGGTAACTGGACTTTGGGTGTTAAATATACAATAGAATATACATATATCAAATGATAATGTACACCTGAAAATTATATAATTGTATTAACCAATGTTGCCCCAATAAATTTAATAAAAAATGAATAAAACAAACAAACAAACAAACTTGTGTATCATGAGGGGAAAAAACAAAGGTAGCATAAACCCAGGCTGTATAAACACAAAAGCAATGACAGCCTCAGAGGGTATCAGAAAAAGAATATGGGCTGAGGAGGGGGTAAGAATTAGGTAGAGAATACCCATGCAGTTAAAGAACATTTTCCAGATCTATGCAAGAATTCCTCAGAAGAAAAGCTGTAAACTCTGCTCTGACAGGCCAGTGTCAAATGTCCACAGAGAGCCAATTAGGATCTGATAAATTACACAAAACAAGCCCAGAGCCCTGTAAACTCTCAAGACGTCAGAACCCTGGCAGAACGATTGGTCAATCCACTCCTTCCCTACCTTCCCACTGAAAATGTATAAGATACCCAGTTTTTCCCAGAGGCACAGTGCAAACGGACCAAGTAGAGTACTTCTTCCGCCCACTTTATAACAGGCATAGCGGGTACTTGCTCCATATTGACCATACCCCCCCACCCCCCCAGTTCTCTCTGTTCTCTTAGACCTTTAATAAGTCCTCATTTTGGTTACTGGGGAGGAAATGACGCTCAGAGCTGTTCCATACCATTTTTGTCTGTCCTGCCATTGCCCTCAGAGACTCAGAAGACTCCTGCCCAGAGAGATTCCATCATCAGAGAAGTGAACAAAAGCTCCAGTGTCTACTATCACCCAAGCTGAAAACCACTGCCATTCCTAGGTGTGGAGATGAAGCTTTTCACTCAGTGATACAGGTGACAGCTGGCCAAGGACTTGAGCACCATAAACACTTCCCCATTCTGTTTTTCTAGAGAAAAGTGCCTGGGGCTCAGAAAGAGGCCCAGTGGATTATGAAGGCCCTCAGTAAACTCTACAACTGGGTTCTTCCCAGAACACAAGGGGCTCCCTCGAAAAGATAAAGTTAAAAGAGGGAAAGCAAAGACAAGTTGAGCTTCAAATGTCACACCAGAACAATAGTTATCATATTCACAAAATTCAGACAATGGCAGCTCTCAATTTATGAAACACATACTTTTATGATGAGAAAGAATGATCATGTGCTGCATATATGCCACTTTTGGGGTGTGTGAACTAAGAAAGGGAGAAAAAGGGAAATATATTACATTTTACTATACTCTGATTAGCTATTTGTTCATTAGAGTCATCAGGAAACTTGAAAAACTACACCAACATTCAGGCCCTATGCCAGATCAATCAAATCAGAATCTCTGTATTGGCATGGGGCAGATGTATGTCACTCCTCACTCCTTCCCCCACCATAATTCTAACTTGCTACCGGGGCTGAGGAGAATGAAAAGAGAAGGTGAATCTGGAAATGCAGCACACATATGGCTGAATAATCAGAGGTTCATTTACCTTCAAATGGGCATTCTCCCCTACACATGTCAACCGCCTATTCAGCAAATCTTAAAACAACACCGAAAGGAAACTGTCCGACAAAAGAATTGAGTAATATTCCATAGAACTCAAGGAAATGATGTGCCTAACCTCTGAGTGTGTTTGTTTTGTTCAGGAAAATGTAAACCAGCTGTAATGTTCTGTCTCTCCTGGGATGAAATTATACCACAACATATCTAAAGATAGCCCAGTGATTGTACGTTTGCAAGGAAGCACAGAATTAAGCACAATCCAGCTGGATGAAGGAAGACCGTACATGAGTGACTGTGGCTGCCAGGTCAGCTTCAGAGTTTCCTTTCACTCAGCAAATCCACATCCTGGGTGCTCTGAGGAGGGTAAGTATAGCCTTGCCTCGTCAAGGACAGCCTTGGTGAGATGCCTGTCCAGTCCTCGGTCCCACCAAGGATGCCTCCACCTCCTCCACTTTCCAGAGTGGTATAACTTTTTTGGTCAAGCTTCATGGAAATGGTCATTAAGTCCAGTGCTAATTCAAGTATGACCATGAGTCTGAAGAAAGAAAGGTAGATTGAAAGAACTGTGTTCTGAGGTAACGTCTGGCTCCTTTGGCCAAGATCATATGTGAAATCTAAAGAGAAAGGCTTTCAGATCATCAGAGACCGCACCAAGTCTGAAGGTAGTCACCAGCGGATCCCTGATGAAGGACCATTTAGGTGCTTCCATCGCTGGCGCTATCTGCTGCACAAACCTCCTAAAGGAGCTGGGACTCTCCATTAGGCTTCCAGATGACCTGGGCAGCTATAGATGGCAAGTGTCCAGTAATTCTAGTAATCCTGCTGGTCATTACAAGGCAAGCCCAACCTATGATGTCAATCAAAGCAGTCCATAAAGGGTACTACCTTATGAGATTCACCCATGGCCCAGCTGTTCTATCTGTACCACAATAGGCCCAGGAAGGTCCCAGGTGAAGGCCATTCCAGAGGAAACTTGCCAGTAACTTCTAATTCTTTTTTCCATTTTTTTAAATGAAAAATTCAATTACAGTTGACATTCAATATTTTATTAGTTTAAGGTGTACAACATAACTTATATGACTTAGGAAATGATCCCCTCAAGAAGTCTTGCACCCACCCATCTGGCACTATAATAGTTATTACAATATCGTTAACTATATTCTCTATGCTGTACTTTACACATCCTTGTGACTGTTTTGTAACTACCAATTTGTACTTCTTACTTCATTCACCTTTTTCACTCAGCCACCCAACGCTCCTCCCATCTGGCAAGCATCAATTTGTTCTCTGTATCTATTAGTTTGTTTTTTGTTTTGTTTTTCAGATTCCACATATAAGTGAGATATACGGTATTTGTCTGTCTAATTTATTTCACTGAGCATAATACCCTCTAGGTCTATCCATGTTGTTGCAAATGGTAAGATTTCGTTCTCTTTTATGGCCAAGTAATATTCCATTTTACATATTTAGCATATCTTCTTTATCCATTTGTCTTTTGATGGGAGCATTTACTCCATTTATATTTAAAATAATTATTGATAGGTGTGCAGTTATTGTCACTTGATTGTGTTCTGGTTGTTTTTGTAGTTCTGTGTTCCTTTCTGATTCTCTTGCTGTCTTCTCTTGTACGTTGACGACTTTCTGTAGTGTTGTTTTCCGATCCCTTTCTATTTTTTGTATATCTCCTGCAGATTTTTGGTTTGTGGTCACCATGTGCTTCATCTACAGCAAGCTGTGTTTATAACAGTCTATTTTAAGTTGATGGTCACTTAAGTTTGAACGCATTCTAAAATCACTACCCTTTTTACTCACCCCCTCCACGTTTACGTTTTTGACATTATTTTTCACTTCTTTTGTGTGTGTGTGTATGTGTGTGTATCCCTAATTTACTGTTGTAATTACACATGACCTTCCCATCTTTTTGCCTCTTAACATTTTGTACTTTAGTGTTAGTTGAGTCACTGCTTTTATAATGGGTTTACCTTTGTCAGTGAGAATTTTTTTATCTTTGCAATATTTTCTTATTCACATTTTTTATTTTTCCTGCTTTTTCTTCTTATAGAAGTCCTTTTAAACATTTATTGTAATACTGGTTTGGTGGTGATGATCTCTTTCAGCCTTTTCTTATCTGGGAACTCACCCATAACTTATGCTCCTTGAGCTCCTCAGAGAAGAGGCAATACCCTGAGGCTGCACCATCCCCTTAATCCACATATTAGAGTTGTCATTATAGAGCTGAAGTTTACCTCTATGATGGAAGCATGCTGACAGCAAGCATTCTCAAGCTCTGCAAGAAACCAAGTGAAATTTTTCAAATTATTTATCCTCCTGGAATTAATCCTTTCTCCTACTCTTTCTTGGGCCAGTAGAACACGGTTTCTTTGAAAAAGGCCTCTATTTTTTTCTTAGCAGAGAAGATTAAAACAAAAAGACCAAATTCTCTTCAGTCAAAACGTACTATGAGTTTTCATGAAAAACAAAGGTTCTTTCCACATGTGAGAAGTCCCTCTCTCTTCCAGGTCTCTGAGACAGAGGTGTATGAATAAACTTAAGCGATGCGCAGCCATGGCTCTGTTCTCATCTTTTCCCATCTTGTTTGAAAGCACGAAGAGGAGACAAAAGATCAAGAGCTCTGCTGTCTGTTTTTGGGGGCCTGTCCCATAGAGAAAACAGTCAGTTTGAGTTTTATCCCATGACATCATCAGCCGCCAATCAACACAGAGAAGGTGGAACAGGTTTTGTCTATGAAACCAACCACTGCAAAAGGCAGTGGGAGCTGTGAGGCAGGGTTTTCTTCTATCCTGTGTTTACGTTAAATCATAGAAGAAGATGAGAAAGGAGGAGTAACATGGAAAAAAGAGAAACCCAACAATTCCCTAAGGGTGAGGAACAGATCATCCAGGTCCCCACACCTGTGCCCCTGTCTTCCTGCTACTTCCCACTCCTGCAGAGACCGACAGCAGAAGCCTCTGTTTTGTGGGTCACTGAATGGATCCTTCCCAGTCCTTCCTGTCAAGGAAAAGGAGTTTTAGGAAAGTTGTTTCATGTTAGCTGAGCATGTGTGTGCACGCGCGCATGTGCATGTTCAAATAGGGTTCCAAAGTAGTAAAGGGAGTGGGGAATAAAAGGAAAATACTTTGGTTATCCAGAAATTAGTTAAAATCTCTACCCAGAAAATAAGCAGTTTTCACTGGTGCGCCACAGCTTATTATTTTCAGTCCATCTTTTCCCCAGAAAATACTGGCCGTCTTATGAATGAAGCTGTTTAGCTAAGGTTAGCATATGCACGGACAGAGGGGGCGGCAGCGGCAGAGGGCGCAGGGCTCCAGGGGAGCAGAGGGCGAAGGAGAAAACTCACAGAGCAAATATTGTTTACAACTGCAGAGCCACGCTGAATGTGGTCTCTCTGCCTGTTCAAGCATATTATTACATTAAGTCCTGAACAATAAAGTCGGAGGCAGGGAGAACATGGCCAACCCGGCCCCCGCTCTGTTAATAGCACAGAGGCAACATTCCATGCAAAGTTCACCCTGGCAACGGTGTGCGCCAGCTCTCCTGGGAATCTATCAACTGAAAGTGGGCACAGCCAGGCAGCAAGGAGGATGAGCACTCAGCTCTGATCAAAGGCAGAAGTAACTAGGTTTGAAGAGATGGGCACTGCGCAGTCCACCTGCAGCTACATGAGGAAGCGTGTAGGAGCGACGACGTTTGTAAACAAAAACGGTGCCCCTGACTGTTAGGAGATGCCCAGGCTTTTGATGGTCTAATGCTGGATCTTCACACAGTCATCTGAAGATCGGGCACACCATGCTGGGGGGAGGTGGGACAGTTATTAAGAAATCACTGTGCAATTTACTTCTGATATCACTGCAGCCCTCTGAGCTCTTAAAACTTACTATAAATGATAAATACAGTATCAAATTAAATGTGAATTAAAAAATGAATATGAATTAAATACAAATGTCCTGCTCATGAACAGTGAAACTTTTTTTTAACAGTATGGCTAGATGTAAAATTAAGATTAAGCCAATATATGTATGATCTCATATTAACTTTGGGCTTAATCTAGCCCTTTAGGGCCATCTTCCATTTGGCCTGTAGTGAGTGGAGTGAGAAGACTGCCAGCTGATAGTCTAAGTCTTAAAACCATCCAAGGGCTAGTGCTCCTTTCCTCTCATCCACTAATGTACATAAAAATCTAGAGTCAGAGGACATCTTGGACATGGCTCACCCTGGCCTAGTTTGAAAGCAGGGCCCTTAACTAAGTTACTCTGCAGTGTGAGTGCCAACATCTGCTGTGAGCCTTCTCAGCACCCACCCCACCCTGGATCATGGCAGCAGGACAATCACCTGTTATAGGAAAAAGAAAAGCCAGAACAAAGACACAAAGTAAGAAGATCCTCAAATTTCTTCAAATAAAACAACAGCAAGATTAGCAAGAGGAACTGCTTTCTTCTACCAGAAAAGCCATTCCTTGAGACCTGGATGTGAACAGGGAATGTGCCCCCCACTGCCCAGGGAGAGACAGGGGCTCTGTGACAGCAGTGTCCCCCCAAGTCTGCCAGCAGCACCAGTGTGACCCAATTCCACTATGTGCTCTCCCACCAGCCCACTGCATCAAAGACCACAGACAAGGCTTCTCTTCTGCCCAGAGATCAGAGAAAGAAGGAGTGAGAGAAAGAAGAGCCTGTGTTAAGCTAGCAGACCAAGATAAAAGGAATGAAATGAGTCATAAAGGCCAAGCACCACAAAGCACTCACCATCACTCAGTACGCTGGAAGAGCCAGCCACATGGGCAGCAGGGCAGATCAGGGCTGGGGGCAGTTTGCTGGGAGCCAAGTTACTTTCTCGGGTGACAAGAAAAGGCAGAAACAAGCCCAGGGGGATACAAAAGCAATAACCTTAGTAAGTTGTTCAAAACCTAGTTTCAAAGTCAGGACAGAACATCCTCCCTGACAAAAACAGGGTATTAAACGTTAGGAGAGAACGCAGCAGGCAGACATCAACAACCTAAAGCAGGTTGCGTCTCAAGTACTTTGCTGTTTTCTTTGGCATCCCTCTGTCTGTCCCAGGGAGTGCAGAGGACTATTACCAGCTTTAATCAGAGCAGTGCCTTTTGCATCTGCTCTATGGCCTGAGAAGCCTGAGAAGATTTCATTTTCCATCAGAGGGGAGGCAGAGGACTACTTTCTAAAAAAAAAAAAAGGGGGGGGGGAAAGGAGGCAGCTTGCAGATCATGTTAGAATAGCTGAGACAGCTTACTTTTTGATTTCCTGCTCTGCAATTGGTCCACCTCCTGTGTGAAACGACGACCCAGGCTATGTACTTACGGTACAAACAGGACCCGGGGAGTTTCTTCCATTTAGGGTAAGGAGAGTTGCCTTGTCAGTGGGATACGTCTTTATATGTGCAAAGGCTCACTCGGGAAAAGCTGCTGTAGGAATACCTACCCACCATCCCAGAATGTCACAGCCTCTGACGCTGAACATTCTTATTGCTACACATATGTGGACACATGCACACACATTCACAAATGCACACATCCCCAGAACTACCAGAGAATACACATCCAAAACCACCAAATTCCTCTTATCTGAAACATAAAGTCAAAAGCCTGTATTTTGCAGTGATGTTTGTTCCTTCCTTTTAACGAGGGTTGTTTTATTTTCTCCTCTTTGTTCCAAAAGCACACTATACTCGGAGCTCAGTAATCACAGGAGGACATCTGACTGAGAGAGCAGTAAGCAGGTTCTTATAAGCTGCCTATTTTTAGCCCCTGGTCCTTCCTGCCCTCCTCCCTTGGGAAGGCCCCTCCCTTTGCTCTCCAGCAAATTGCTCTGAAAAGAGCCCAGAATCCTAACACCAAGCAGAATGGTGGGGCTGAGAGCCCTGACATTGCCTCTCTGCACTTCGGACCTTAAAGAGTAAAAGTGGGAAGAAATGTTTTAAATCACAAAGAAAGAAGGTGTGTGACTTCATGAGAGGACTATTACACATAAATTGTTGCTCATCTAAGTTCAGAGCAAAGCTGCTGTGCCACATGGCTGGGCTGGCACACCTCCTCTTTGTTCTCCCGGGCAAGCCCACGACTACTGCACACAATCTCGCAGCCTGTATTCCCGTAGGGAAAGCTGAACCAGCCAAGACAGCCATTCGACCTTACGGACGAAGACTGCCCACCAGCATAATCACAACTCCAGTGAGACTGCCAGCCTACTACCTTACAAAGCAGGTAAGTCAGGGAAAAGAGCTCCTGCAACTTTCACGAAACCTCACAGTATTATACACATGCAGCTGTTACGGAATCACCAACATGTACTGAAAAGTGGATTCTGTTAATTCTGTTTTTTTGTTGACTTGTCACTTGTAAAATTATAAGTATAAGAAGATGCCTCAATCCCCTGAAGAATTAAAAAATCTTAACACGGCTTATAACAAGGTTCGGACATAGCAGGTGCAATAGATACAATGCATAAAAACAAGGCATACTCTCTATTTTATTTTAGATCATGAGTGAAGGAAATGCTGGTCCAGCTGGTTAACTTAATGACTTTCATCTTCAAAGAGCGTGACATGCATTTGTGACTTCATCCCCATATTCCAGGCCTTTAGCCCCAACAGCAACAGGTAAAACACAACTTGTCAATGTAGATAGATCTAGGATATTAACTCTTTCTCAAGTCTTTGCTCAACAAAGTAAATGCACAATAGCTTAACGGGTCCCCAGCTGCTCTACCATTTGTTTCTACCATCTATCTCCTGCCCTGCTGCCGGCCACCAAAGAAGAAATCATTTTGTAATTTGGCAAGTCCCCATCCTTGTCCAGAGGAAGTGCAAGAGCGTGGGGAAGGACAGTTCCACCGTGTTGCTGCAATCTTGTGGACTCTCTAACTGTATTTCTGAGAGCTCCCAGCACTGTTATTTAGGTCAGAATCTACCTTTTAGTAGTTTGTGTTGTGTATGTTTGTAGGACTATACATACTGGGTGGGAGGGGGAGAGATGGGATGGGCACAGAGCTCCGAGACAGGGCGTGGCAAGGCAGCAGTGCCCTCCCTCTGTCAAACTCCCGCTCCATATACATCTTCACACTATTCGATACCAGGCACTCCTTCCTGAGACTGGTATTCTTGAGGAAATTGAATACACAGACAGGGACCTTGCTCCTCAGGAGCTTATGGCCCATCCATAATCATGAAACAACACAAGAGGTGGAGATGTAGCATGACTCTTAGAAAAAGCTGTCTCTATTTTATACAAATACAGAAGATATCTCAAAAATGAACAAGAATCCATCCAAAGTAACTTTACATTCTAACTATTGTTGAGTCCCTAAATACATTCATTTTGTACCATTTAGCTACCACTTACCAAGCACTTATGTGTTTTACCTATGTTATCTCATTTTATCTTCAGAATAATATTATAAATACAACCACAGAACCAGCTCAAACTGGTCCTATCCTGTTTCTAACAAGACCCAGGCCAACATTTAAACCGTGGATACACCACTCATGAGTAACACCTGTGAATCCTTAACAAGTGTTACTTGCCATGGAATCAAAGGACTGAGACATAACCAGAACCTAAAGGTTGGAACCCTTTCAGAAGCAAAGGGTCCACTGTCCAGGAAGATCCAGGGCTGAAACCCCTTAAACCTTACCCTGAGCCCTGGATCAGGGAGACAGATGTGAATCTTGTCTATCTCCTTGCCTGTCAGCCTTGCAATGAAAGCTTTTTACTTTCTCTAAAGCCAGTGCTTTAGTACTGGCTTCTGTGCGCATCAGTAACATAAGTATAACGTTACCCCATGTTAGAGATCAGATAAATAAGGTTGAGGGAGGATAATCAGCTCCTCCAGGTCACACAGGCGGTAAGTGATGGAACTGAGATAATTTATCTACTGAAGGTTGGCTGGTTCTAGTGTCTATGCCCCTCCACAAACCTTGCTTCACTTGATAGATTCACATTTATTGGGTCCTCTCTTACTTATCCTTATTCTTTTATCAGCAAATTTTAATAAGCACACATGTCACACCCCTCATACAAGTATTTACATGCTCTGACAAATTTTTAAATATTTAGGCACTAATCAATATCTGCAGATTGACTAGAAGAGGCAAAGAACTGAATCAGAAACAGAGCCCTTAGAGCAGCAGCCCCCAACCTTTTTGGCACCAGGGACCAGTGCTCCTATGAGGGTCTAATGCCTGATGATCTGAGGTGGAGCTGAGGCGGTGATGCTGGCGCTGGGGAGTGGTTGCAAATACAGATGAAGCTTTGCTGGCTTGCCCACCGCTCACCTCCTGCTGTGCAGCCCAGTTCCTAACAGGCCATAGACCAGCAATGGTCTGCAGCCTGGGTGTTGGGGACCCCTGTCTTAGAGGACTGACTAGAACTGGAGAAGTTTATAGTAGAGTGTTGCGGAAGAGAGAAAATAGTATTTTAGAAAAAGGGGGGGAAAACTCAGGCAAAGACGAAGCATGAACACACAGGTCATTCAGGGTATAGATGTCTATTTAATAAAACATAAACTACTCCTTAACTGTAACACTACTTGATTGCCAGGAATTACACAAAATTGTTTAAATCTCTTTGAAAAGGCTTGAGTTTCTTACTGATTGACCTGAGAATAAATCTGAGGTAGGGAATAACTTTAGTTTGCTGATCTAGTAAAGGACAACACCCATAATGAACATCTTGCAGAAGGTAGCACCAACTACTCAGCTACATGAGTGATGCTCAGTTTGAAGCCTTGAACTTTGGCATGCATTCAGCCAGTAGCCAAACAATGTTTCATGAGACGTATTTAAATCCTTACCACCATAATGAGCAGGAAAGGAAATCCCACTGTCAGCTCCAACCTCTGTTGGCCCTTAACACAGGTCTCCCAGAAGGGCCAGAATAGTGGTCTTCCTACTTATGCCATCTGGTGATGTGGCTTGACTTCCTGGCTGGGTCACTTCCTTCTCTGTCTCAGACAAACTGGAACTGCCTTTCCCAAAAAGTTCCTCAGCAGACAGAAATGAATGCCCAGAAAGCAAGGAAGGGTCACCATGATGATCCCGCAGTGTGGACACTGTCTATTCTGAAGAGGCAGGATGGTACGGCAGGACTCTATTATTTGATAAGCTACATAAGCTCTCTAAATCCATTTTCACATATACAAAGTGGAAATTACAACTCAAGCTCTATCTACCTTACTATTGTGGATCAAATTTGGCAGTGTGAAAACGTTTCATAGGATGTAAAATACTGTAAAAACAGAATTCCTTACTCCTAAAGGGTCCGAGCAATAAAAAGGTTCTTTATGATATTCTTCCTTTCATGCCAGTACTCCATTGTACACATGTAGTATATATTATCCTTTTCCCAAAAATAAAAGCTCAAAGCACCAAGAAGAAACCTCAAGGTCAAGCATGTCAAGGCCAAAAATGACTTTTGAGGAATAAAATGACTGCTAAAGGTTGCCATGAAGTCAAACATCTTTCTGTTATGGGATTTACCTCTAAAGAATCAATATATTGACATTCCCTGAAGGTGTCCTGCTGGAGTCAAATCACTTAGAACTCCACTCGCATTACCATACATATGAAAACCCAAAGTGGAGTTGACCTGAAGAATGGGAACAAGATTCCTGCATTGACTCAATGGCTCATCAGACCAGCCAAACTTAGATACAACACTTGTTTGGGCAAGGATTCAGATTCCTTTTCTGTGAAAAGACAGGACTGAACTAGCTAAGTGATTTCATCTTTGGTTAGCAGCCAGTCAGTCCCCAACATCTAGAAGAGGTAAAAGCTGCTCTGACTGAAATAGGGGTAGGTGTCCCTCTGCCTCCCCAGTATCCCAATTACTTTTCTCCAGATCCTTTCAACTGTCTTGTGTTTTTATTTCCTTAAGGTACCACCAGGGAAATACCAGCATCCAGATTATAAACCTCTGGAGTAAGTGATCAGTTCTGACATGCAAAGGCAGCATGCCTCCTCCTTCAATCTCCTACCACATTCCACTCTCCAGGCCTTTTGAAATTTGCCACAATTCTGAAGGTGAGGAGGGAGAACTAAGCCAATCTGGGTACATCTGGGATGAGGGTAGAGGAGTGAGAACAGAAAGAGGGAAAAAACATATATAAAGAGGAGGCTCAAACAACCACTCAATCACACACTGCAAAAAAATCTGAACCTTTATGATTTGTTGTTCAGGTAAGGAGGCTGTGGAGAGAGAAGTCCACATAGAAGCTGGCACATCCTAGAGAGGGCTGAGGAGTACAACCCAGGCACAGCACCTGGCACTATAGGATGTGTCCGACAACCAGATGGCTGTCTGTGAAGTCCTAGAAAGAGCACAAGGGTTTGGGACTAGGAGATCTTAGTTCAACTCCAACTCTGTCCCTTTCCAATCCATGTGACTTTGGGGAGCTTCTTAACCTCTCAGTTTCCTTTTCTAGCAAAAGAAGGTAACACGTACCTCAGAGGAAGGCTGTAATATATGTAAAATGCTAACTATAGTGTCTGACATATAGGAGACACTCAGCCAAGGCTGGAGATGACAATGATGATGGCAATGGGGACTCTGCCTTCCATCCCTAACATCAGGAAATTGATGACAATGTTAAATTTGAAATCCTTTATTCAACAGATTTCATGAGCATAAGATAAATATACTCACTCTAAGCCCTATTAGTGTGTTATTTTTAGTGGAAGTAGTCTCCTGACATCTTCCCTCCTCTTTCCTGTAAATCAAATGGAAGTTGTCTAGTCCAGACACCTGAATTGGATCTGAAGGCAGACAAAAACATTCAGCTAACCTTGCCTGAACTGGATGCCAGAGGCAAAAAAATCAACTGAATACAAGAACTTCTCTGAAACCAACCCTAAGGAAAGCTCACAGCAAGAAACAACATTATCACTGATTCCTTGACCTGCACTCTTGCTCACCTCAAACACAGATTCTGGCGGGAAAAGGGGGCCAAGGCAACTTCACATGAGCCAGAAGTACCCTTCCCTGGGAAAGAAGGGAAATGACCTGATAGGCGAGGTTGGATTCCCGGTATGGGTGAACTCGTACCTGTGTCTTAGCTGCTCCGTGACTGGTTATGATAATTGTGGGAGTAAGAGATGCATTAAGGATCAATATCCCACTATCCAACAAATAAAAAAAACCCTAATTTTAGTGTCTGGAAAAAAAAGGAGTTATTGAAGAAATATTCTGGGGAAGAAGCGTAATATTTATATAAAATGTAGGGTTAGAAAGATGTAATATAGTAAATGATCATGAACGAAGATGGAAAATTACCCCTTGCTATAACAGAAGCTCCACGAGGGTAAAGATTTTTATCTGTCTGGCTAAATAATAGCAGTTATTATCTCCAGCACCTAGAACACTACTTGCTTAGAACACAGTGGGCACTCAAAAGATCAAATTCCTGATCTTTTATTGAATGAATGAATGAAAAAGGGAGAAGCACCTGATACGAGTATAAGAGCACAGGCTTTGAGGCAAACAGAATTAGATTCAAATCCTGGTTTTGCTACTTATTAGCTGTAGCTAATGAATTTGCTACTCATTAGCGACTTTTATTAAATCAATCACTCTGAAACAATAAGATTCTTGTTAAGGATTAACTGACAAAATATTTAGACATTTAGAATACCTAGCACAAAGCAAATACCCAATATATGCTGGCTATTAGCTATTATCATGCCCTTTCCCCTTTCACTCTTCAAAAATCCCATGGTTTGGGGTAGAGAAGAAGCAGGATCAGACTGGGAGTGGTAGTCATAGCCCTGTTCCAGCCTAACCCTAACTTAATCTAAACCTCAGGTGTGTCTGCCCCACCGCCAATATTCACTTTCTGCTTGGTTCCTGTGAAATCCATGCCCGCCCGCCCGCCCATCCTCCTCTCTACCGGAAACTTTCCTTCTGTCTAGATCAGGAGAGGATGTGAATATCAGTACACTGAGGTATTAGCTGTGACTACTCACCCAAGGTAGAGCCAGCACTGGAAGAAGTTCTGCACAGCAGTCTGCATCCTGAAATGCTCCCAGCTGAGAACCAATTAAAATCTAAGAGCCAAGACAGTCTCCTATACTCACTCACGTACTTATTCCCACCACCACCATCCCATCGTACTTAATTCTTACAAATTCACACTTTTGAGTCACTGCTAAGAACAACATTTTCTAAGATGAACCCCACATTTCTCTTAATAGCTCTTTTTGCTATGTATCTCAATGTGTCAGTGATAATTTCCTGGGCAACTTCCAGCCAGGCTGGGAGATGGAAACAGATTTCATGCCTGAAAATCCCCAAACTGATATCACAGAGTTGCTGAGAATTCAAATTGGAAAAAATCTAAGAGATGTCTAACTCACTGAGCAGAGTATAGGATCCAGGTTTCCTAAGGACTTGAGTCCAGAGAATTTAAGAATTTCAGATTTTTAGTCATAAACCAAAATATTGGACCATTAAACAATATTTGTGAAGGTGTATGTGCATGTGCAAAAAAGGGAGAAAATGAGCAAGGAGAGGGACTGTTGAGACTGTGTTCTCTGTAATTCCTGATCTTTTAGGAGATACGGCTGCAGGACAGAAGCTGTCAAGAGGGGACATAATAAGAATTAGATTATTAATAAGAAGAATAATAAAATAATATCAATAAGAATTAATAATAATAAGAAGAATTACACCTGTCAGTTTCTCATACTTAAGACTGCCCCAGCTTAACCCACCATGTTCAAAGGTGCTGTGTGCTCACCTAGCACTCACTCCTCCGAGGTCCTACAATGATCAAGTCAAGCAACGAAGCTAAGAGGGTAGCACGTCAAGATCACAACTTCTAAACAAACTAGGATTCAGAGAGGAGAAAGGGAGGGGGAGCCCAGAGACACAAGAGCACAACCTCCCAAGTATGCCCAGGCCTGGCTGCCACTGCTGTTGACTAAGATGTCACCCAGATACATGCACCCTCCTACCCACTGGGCTTCCAACTGACTCCTACAATTGGATCATTATTTAACTCAAAGGAGAGATGCAAGGACAGCTAAAAAGTATCTGGAGAAAGAATCACTGTGTTTATGTTCAGCTCCTCTCAATGTCCATGGAAGACAGGGCAGGAAATTGACTTACATGAAGTAGAATTTATGCTAGACACACTAACTATAGCAAAAACTTCTCTCTTAAAATAGAACTCCAGGGACAGCCGTGTGCTCAGTTATAAAACCACATTTCCCAGGCTTCCTTGGAGCTAGCTGTGACCATGCTTCTAAAGTGCTGGCTAATGAAATGTAAGCAGAAGTGTGTGAGCCCTCCAGAAAGACTCCTTTAAAGGAGGTGTATCACATGGGAGAGCCATTTTTTGTCTTTCTCTCCATTTCCTCCCTTTTGTGTTTTCCTTGGAAACAGAAATATGACGGCTAGCACTGCAGAAGCCGCATTTAACCACGAGGTAACCTAAAGGACGGAATCATGTGTCAGGGTAGCCCAATTAGGTCAAGTTAAACGCTCATCAGTCCGTCTCTGGAGTGGACCACATGCTGCAGCTAGCTAGTTGGGCTAAAAATTCTCTAGAAGATAGAAGAAGCCAGAGTCCTGAGAACCATGAAGCTGGCCATACTACCTCTGGGCCTCCCAACCCCGGGGTTCTTTTACAGAAAGCAGAAAAATCTTCTTTCATGTTTAAACCACATTTTGCAATTTCCAACTAAAACTAATCCTAACTTATGCACTCGACTTAATAGAAGCCTTTATTGACTAAGGAAAATGCTGAAGGAGATAAAATAGCACAGTCTCATATGGAGGCAGGGCAAATCCCACCATGGCAGCTTATCAACTGGTACAGCCTTATGGAACACAGCGTTGGCTAGAGTTTCATCAGCAGCAAGCAGCACTGCTACTAATAAAGGAACCAAGCTTTTCCCAGGGAGTTAAAAAAGAAGGTTCACCCCCAAGAAACTAAATATTTCACATTACCCATAACTAAAATCTCAAGATAAATGGATCCAGGGAGGTGGGACAATGTGATCTCTTAAGTGAACCCTGGATCATATAAACATGCAGATTCTCCCTAAAATAATGCAAATCAATTTCTAACAGTTACCTCCTGCAGAAAAGCTGAACCAATACAAAGCTCAGCAAATCTCTGAACATTCAATCCATTAACTCACCATTAACTAAGACTCATGCTTACTAGGGTGACTTTACATCCTCAGGCCAGATTTATTAACTGTGTCATGTTCCCCAGAACGTAAGTGCCTAACAGTCAGAAGCTAGGTGGAATGAACACTCCCCACAGAGATGATGACAAATGGCTGGAGCAGGTACAGAGAGAGAAAAGAAAGCCAAGCTACAGAATGACTTTGTCTTGGTTCCAAAGATGGCTCCTCGGCCAGCCTAAGACCACATCCTCATCCTCTTCTCCTGTTAAAGCTGGAACACATGTGCTGCTCTGCCCCCAAAGCCAGAGATACCCCTCAACAGGTCAGATGAACTGTCCATCTGTGGTGTGGACTGTGCCACCATTACGCTGCAGCTAGCAGGGCGAGGCCTGACCACAAGAAGGAGGCTTAGCTGGCAGTGGCCCTGGCCCTGGGGCCTGTTATGAATGCAGCTGGCACCAGAGGTGATTTACAATGACTGCTTACCATTTGGAGAAGGGAGGAGGGGCAGGATTGTTTTTACTAGTAAATTATTACATAGGTTAAGGAAATACTCCCCCGCTGGTAGGGATGGAATCTTTCTAGGACAGAAAAACAAAGATAAATAGAGGTGAAAAACTGGAATGAGTACAAAAAAAAAAAAAAAAATTAACTGGTTGGAAGACAGGCTTTATGAAGAAAGGTTAAAAGAACTGGATTCATTTGGCATGAAGATGAAAAAACTCACGATAAATGCCCTGCCTTCAAGATCTAGTAGTATTATGGTGCCTAGAGGTAGACTTAGTATGCAAAAAAGCAAAAACAAAAAAAACAAAAAAAAACATTTAATATTTGCTGACTGACCAATTAGCAAAAGAAAGCTGATAATTCTCTCTTAGCCTCATGAAGATGTGCACAAACAGAACTGTTTAGGTAAGTCGTCCTTACCTTCAGGGCTGAGAGAGTCTGTGCTGGCTCCCTGGCCCCACCCTCTCCCCCAGGGAGGTCAGTCGCTTCCTACCTCCACAGAAGTTTACTCATCTCCTTCAGTACTGCCCCCACTGTAATGTCATTACTTCGCTATTTGCTCCTCCCTAAGCAGTGAGCTCAATGGGGGCGGGGTGGGGGGAGGCAGAGCAGGAATTCAAGCCTTATTTCCTGTGTGTGTGTGTGTGTGTGTGTGTGTACCCGTAAGGTTCCTTGTACATAAGAGATGCAGAATAAATGAATTGAGGTCAATAGATATTTACTGCTCACACACTATGCATCAGATGTTAGACACCAGGGCTAGAACAGTGAACAAAACAAATAAAACTTTCTGTCCTCATGGAGCTTTCGTTCTAGAGGGCGAGAGAGACAACATGCAAGCAAACTCTAACGTGTTAGAAGGAAATACACGCTATGGAGGGAAAATGGTGTGGCAGGGGAACAGTGGTCAAGGGCTGCAGTGGTCAAGATGTGACCGTGAGGGCATCCACCTCCAGATCTAGCCTCTAAATCCCAACTGTCCTTCTACACACTCAGCCCCATGAACCTCTTCTAAGTGGATGAGCACATAGTCTCACACCCACAGGATCTGCTTCTGGCGCTCCTTATCAACTCTCAGCAGCTCCACAACAGCTCAAAAGGGCTCCTGATAAGGCGAAGACCCACATTCTTAGCACATACACCAACTCCTAGAGTTTCCTCCTCACACTTCATGCTACTAGAAGAGGCAATATCTCCAACATGGCAGGAGCCCAGCCAGCCTTGGGAGTGGAGGTGAAAAGACAAGAGACGCAAAAGGGAAAGCCAGAGAAGTGGGAGGGTCTGCACCCCACACCCACCCACCCTCAGCCTACGACTGCCCTCCGCCATTCTAAAGCAGCTCCTGTTCAGAGGAAGGCCGCCACGCCACACCTGCTGCCACTACCACCACCGCCACATCGCGCCTAACCACAGATACTCCTCTCCCACCTCACCTTCCAAAGAGCAGAGGGTCTTTTGTATTTCCATGAGATTAAGCTTTAAAAACATACTGTTTGGAGTTTCTTTTCCTAGCCAAATCTATAACTCATGTCCTGAACATTTAGCCTGAGAGGTAATAAGACCTACAGAAAAAGAATCCAAAATGGGGCAAGGATAGAAAAGTGCTTCTTACTGGATATTTTCTAGGCCAATGACTGTAAGAGAGTGATCAGTCCGTCAATCAAGGGTTTGCTAACTGTTCACAATGTGACCAATGTATGGTGACTGCTGAAAGAAACACAGAAAAGAAGGCAATATGCTAACCTCAAGAAACTTACAATTCCCTCCACCCCCAAAAAAAACCATGCAGGTAATATAGCAAGCAAATAAACAACTCCTAAACTGTACGTCCAGGCTGTTGGGGAAAGAATGGTTAGGACTTGATAAGCAGGCAAGATAGGCTCATCGGGTACAGAGAAGGCACAGTGAGGCAAGGCTCAGGAGAGCACATGCAGGGGACCGGGAGCAGGGTGAAGATGGTGCTGGGCAGGCAGGCAGTCCCTGTGGGCTTTCAAAGCCAGGAAGGAGAGCTGACTAGGAACAGGGATAGAAGCAGCCCAGCCTTCAAGGCAGAATGACCTCGCAACAGCCAACAGGGTGATGCCAAGGAAGGTGGAATTACAGCGAGGCAGTATGCAGGAGGCCTGGACAATCTCTTGGAAATGAGATGATCGTGGCCCAGGTTAGAGCTGTGGCAATGGGAACAAGAATTTTAAAAGGGGAAATTGTTGAACAAATACTGAGCTGCAATTCTGGCAGCTGCAGTTTTAGGTGCTGGGGATAAGCAAGTTCCAAAGACACTTTGAAGAAGGAAATAATAGAGCAGATTAGATACAGAGAATATACAAACTGAATGTTGACTTTATTCATTTATCATCTGCATCCTGTTCAGGGAGAGGGAGGCTGACAAATACTTCTATATTCCAATCAATGGCTTAACATTACCTACAACTTTCCTAGACACAGAATATTTAAAGGAAAACTGTAAGGGACGTGTACACATGAGATGAAATGAAAGACATCTCTGTTCCTTCATGGCAACTATTTTGCTCCTGTTTTACATAAATATAGGGGAGGAACTGAAAATTCCTAACTACCTCCTGAGCATATGATGGACCACTTCACCTTCTCTACCCTGCCATGGCCAAGTAATGGGGGAAAAGGGTTGGGGCTTGAAAGGTCTCTGACATCCCTTGGCACTGAGGAAGACTTCACTCATCTGAGCCCCCTTCTACCCTCAAAGTACCTCATGAGACTAGGAGTCACCACAAACCTGGCAAGTCAGGCTCCACTGAAGACATGGCCACATACACTGAGGGAGCCATCTTTTATCCCAACCCACACCCAAATAAAATGCCACAGACTGAATATCAGCCTTTTAAGGTAAGACACTCCTGCCTTCAGATAAGTAGTCTCCTCATTCGTTGGGCAGCCAGGTCAGATATGCGCAGGTCCTAGGGACATACTTTAAGGACATGGTCCCCATCCTTACTGCATACATGACAAAGTCTGAGCCCCTCAAAGATTCTTAAATGCAATGGCAATAACAGTCAAGGTACTAATAGAGAGTCTTTTTTCTAAGTCTTTCCCAAAGGCAGATGGAGTTATGTTTGCTTTTTAACCCCAATTCACAGGACATTATAAATGGAGTACTCAACATGGAGTATTAAAAGTCAGTCAGATCACTATTGGAGATGGAATTCTGTGTTTAACAAGAATGAAAAATGGAGCTGCTCATTTCCCCCCAAAATTCAGTCTTTCCAACTCAGCTCCAGTGACAAATCCAAGAAAGGCAATGTTGGAGAAAGGCCAGCTTGTTGCTACCATTCTGTCACTCTGTGTTCTTCAGCAGCCCCCAATGGGCTGTCCCCACTTCAGGTCCTTTTTACTGCACCATCTTGCACAGTGGAGGCCAAATATGCAGAGCCCACTCTTTGGGCCACATACAAAGTAACTACTAACTGAAGGTATGCTACACTCTCCATGGAGGACACACAGCCAGTGCCAGATACGGCTTTTCTTCTGTTTGATCATCTGCCCATAGAGCTAATGTGTGCATGTGGGTTTTGTTCATCATCTCCGCATACAGCACATGTCCACACACACTACCAACTGTAACGGGGTGGGAGCGGTAAAAGAAATGAGCCCCACAAGACTTTGACCCTTTGGGACATTAAAGTCTTAAAAACCAAACTTATGCCCCTCTGCCATGTGTCATCTACCTCAACACCATCAAAGTCTACAATAGAACCCCACAGACAACAAGGTTCTACGCAGAGGGGATCTGGTCCACAAACGACCTGTCCCTTTAAAGATCTGAAGCAATCTAAAAGCAGCTGGTTTCTGGTATGAACCAGTCCTCAGAAAGCAACTCTCACTTCATCTACAAAAGACAAGGTCCAATGACTAAGTTTTGTTAAAAAAAAAAAAAAAAGAGGGGGGGGTGGGGGAAAGAATTGCTCCACACAGATAAATTCAAGACACCGACACAACTGCCTGGGGAAGAACAAGGGGCTGCGGGCTTTTAGAGGCAGCCTGAAGGCACTGGCCTTTGCTGCCGAATGTACCTGCACTGCTACAGCTGACCATGGCCTGGGATGAGGGGAAAGGAAACATTACTGAACAGAAATCTATAGCTAAAGGGGCGCAAAGCAGGCACAGAGCTCACCTTGGGGGTCTTGGTGCCACTCAGTCCCAGCAGGGCTGACCTTGCCCCATGCGGGCAGGTGATTCCCGCTCAGTGTGTTAGGAAGTCCTCTGACAGAGACAGAAAACTGTGGCTGAAGGAAATGTAGGCATTCTTCTCTTTTCCTTCCCTTTTTATTTATAAAAGGAGGGAACATTTCTAGGCCTAAGAAAAGTTATGATTCTAAGAGTCCTTCTATATCAGAAAACAATGACTGACTTTGATAAGGATTTCAGTAATACCTGGAATCTCAAAAAGATTCTGAAATTGATATTTTCAGTGCTCAAGAGAAGCACTGAAATCACAGCAATTCCACAGTGATTAAGAGGCAGTTTCTTATCATATATTTGAAAGGATTTGTTTGGTCTCCCACCTTAAAGAAAGCACCTACTCCATACCAAGTAGTGGTGGTGGTGGTGATGATGACGATGACTACATAATACTGCTAATAATAGTGGCTATAATTTATTTATCACATGTGCCAGGCATTGTTTGAGAGAGTTATCTATCTTTCCTCATTTAACTCTCCTGGAGATGTAGGTACAATTACAGTATTAGCCTGATTCTACAGATAAGAAAAAGGAGTCATAGAGAGATTAAGTAACTTGCCTAAAGCCACACAGTGAGCGATATGGCTGGCACTTGATCCTGGGAAGTCTGGAACCACTAGACTGAACAGCCTCTGTATTTTAAAATCTGCTAGCATTTTAATTCTGAAACAACTCTGTGAGTTGACACTACTACCTGCAAATTATAGGTGTGGGGGTGCGGGGATAATGAAGGAAGGTTAGATGACCTTTTCAGCTAGTAAACTATAGGGCCAGCGGTCAAATCCAGGTCTCTGACTTCCATTCTGTATTTTTTCACCACACCCCACGGTGGTTTGATTCATGGACTGCTGTACAGATGGTAGTTCCTGGGACCAGAAGAGGTGACACTAGGTCCCAAGAGCACACAGGGAGGAAAGAAGTAAAAAATAAGAACTCGTAGGAGAGTCTGAAGGCAACTATCCTGCCATAAGGAATTTGCTACCTGCTGCCAACCTCAAGGCTCTTAAACAGAAAATTCATCCTGTCATATCCTGCTCAAAACCATACTGACTTGCTTATTAAACCTCTTCCCGTCTCCCGTATGATTTCAAATCCCTTTGGCTTTAGTTATTCAATCTTATCTCTCACTTTCCCTGAGATTCCCTGCCCCCAATCTGCCCACACCACTCTCATGCCCACCCCCACTGCCCACAAGCACTTCCTTCTCCCTCGGGCTTTGGTTCACGCTGCTTCCCACTCCTGAACTCTCTTTTTCTACCGAGCCATTTTTCAGATCTCTGCAGAAGACTGCCTCCTTCACAAAGCCTCCTCATCTCCTCCAAACAGTTTAATATTTATTCGTATCCAAGCAGTATTGTATACCATTGTCTCTGTTTCCCCAGTGGAAAATTCCTTAGGGAAATGAACAACTAAGCAAGATCCTCAGGTGCAGACACCAGAAGGCTTCTGGGCATAGGCCTGTGAGTCATACTAAGACTGAATCCTGCCCACCACACTCACCTGTCCCATTCCCATATAACCCCGTGTAAAACAGAGGTAAAACAGTACCTGCTCCACAAAGTGTCTCTAGGAAGTAAATGAGAGAATGCAGTTCTAAAACATTTTCCACAATGCCTGTAAAAACGCTCAATAAATAATTATTCAAATAATACTGTTATCTACCCACAGTCTAGCCAATTGCTTGAATGTACAACTGGAGCTTAACAAGAAGTCTCAATTCACTGATGGGAAATTATTGGAGGTTAGAATTTAAAAAAAAATTATACAAAGAAAGAAAAGCAGAGTGAACTCAAGAAAGTAAAATGTTAGAGTGGAACAGATAGTAAAGTAGGCAAAATAGGATCTAAGGACTAAAGCAAATCTGTAACTACTTCCTGGGTACTAAGTGCAAGCACTCCAAGGGACATAAAGGGCATGTAGGACAAAGGTACCATACTCACGGGGCTCACTATCTAGCTAAGCAGTTTAGACAGCACAAAATAACTAAAAATACAAATAGTACAGAAATGCCAAATGAATGGTATAGCCATTGGTTCACAGGTTTGTTTGTTTGTTTGTTGGCCTGATACTCATTTTTACCATCAACTATTTTTTTTTAATCATTATATGATATAGGTTATTCTACATGACCTGTTGGTTGAAAAAATGCCTATCAATAAAAAAAGCTACAACAACATTTTCCAATGAATTCCATATACACTGCAAAAAAAAGTAGAATGTATATGTTTGAAATGTGATTAACTCAAGCTAACTCAAGTTTGATGACTCTACTCTGGATTAGCAAGCACGGCTACTGGCCGGTACACACACACACACACACACACACACACACACACACACACAAATATTCATTCGCCACAGCATGGGGATCACTGGCATACACTCCTACTAACAGCAGGAGTTCAGAAGCAAGAAAGAGATGAGGTGACAAACTTCTAAGAGATTCAATTCGATAAACATTTAACTATTATAAAGAAAAACAATACTGATAAAAATTGGTAGATAGATCCAGGCAAGTTTCACAGAAGAAAAGTTGGATTTGAGGAGATCCTGAAGGATGAGTAAAATGAAGATGGGCAGAGAGAATCAGGATGAGCAAAGGAGAAATACAGTAGCAAACCAAAGTACTGAAGCCTGCCTTTGTGGGAATGTTGGGTAACAGGGAGGAAGGGATAGTGACCTTAGCACGAAGTTTAGACATGCAATCCTGAAGCGACACAGCTTCTCAGAAGAAGAGGAGTAGGGACACCAGGAGCTCCTGTGGAAAGAACGACAGGCTCCAGAGCTCCACAGATCCAAACACATACTAGAGCCTAGGTTAGCGGAGGCTTCCCAAGGCTGTCTGTCCCCCGCTGTAAGACAGAAATCTAATACCACTTACCTCAGAAGGATAGAATGATTTAAGATGGGGCTCAAAATAAGTAACTATTTGGAAGTGCTTAGGACAGTGTCCGACACAACAGATAGCTTAGTGATCGCCAGGACTACTCACAGTCCACAGTCGTTATGTTCGACCTGGTTTCACTCCGATGCTGATGAGGGAAAAAAAACAGTTCCCAGTTGGGGCTAGTGTGTGGAGTTTGCGCATTCTCCCTACGGCTGCATGGGTTTTCTGGTTTCCTCCAACATCCCAGCAATGTGCATGTTAGGTTAACTGGTGTGTCTACATGGTACCAGTCTGAGTGGGAGTGAGTGTGTGCATGTGTGCGCACACCCTGTGGCACACAGGCATCCGGTCCAGGGTGGGTCCCTGCCTTGTGCCCTGAGCGGCCAGGAGAGGTTCTGGTCACTCATGACCCTGAACTGGAATAAGAGGTTTGGAAAATAATTCTCTTGTTTCTATTCATCTTTCTTAGATGTATGTATAGTTCACATTTATTTCAATGTTTAATTTTAGAAGTGTTTTGGGTCTTTAGAAGTTTGATGTTTTTGTGATCAGAAATATGCAATAGGAAGTTACCTTTTGTTTATATCAATTAGCCTATGGTAAAATTGGTTTCATTACATGTTGTTTCACTTAAAGTCACAGCTTCTAAGAGCCTATCCATGAAGATAAATGAGGACCTACTATAGTCTTAAAGGTAAGACTGATTCCATGCTAGTCCAGCATTCATCAAATAGATTTGACTACAAAACAGTTTTAAATGAAATTTAAAGAAAGAATACTAAAGGTGTACTGAGACTAGCATGGGATGACAAATACAAAATGCCTAGTGATCCAAACTATAAATTCAACAACAGTTTGGATAAATCTATATTTGATTAATCACAAACCAAAAGGTCTCAAGGATAAATTAACTGTTACAAAGAAAATTCAATCATTTTATTAAGAACATGTTTTAATTTCTCCAGAACACTTTGTAACGGTCCATGGAACATAGTTTATGAAGCACTGCCTTAAAGTGGCTGGGGGTGCTGAAACAGAGGACAAGATAAATAGAGACAAGAAAACACAATACATTTGTGTGAATACTGCTAAATTATATGGCTTGGACAGCTGGACCTGCTACCTCATCCCATTGCCTCCAATTTAAAGCACCGGGAATATCCCAGGCGTTAGGGAACAGGTCTTCTCGGGAGGAAGGGAGAAACATAGGGAGAGGCAGTGAGGAGGAAATCATCAAATGCTGCTTCTCAATGTCTTTTTTAAACATGTACATACAATATTTCTGTTGAAATCTCATGCTTTTTATGAAGTGAAAATGAAAGCTAAAAAACAAATAAGACAATCAGCCTCTGTAGTAAAACGGACACAGCTCTGAACGCAGAGGCTTCTCTAACTGCCAGAACCACCAGTGGGAACTGGGGTGGAGAACAGAGACCCTCAACCTGTGGTTCCACAGCTGGTTAACTGCTCACTCAGGGGTGGACTGAAAGACAAGTTCAGAACTTGGTATCCAAGTCCAAATGATATTCAGTAACACTAGTGGGGGCTCATGAAGAAGAACCCATCCCACTTCTGGATGTGTGGAGAAAAGTGGGTGTTGAAGGCAGCTGAGAATGCCGTGCAGGACGAAGGTGGCAGGGGCAAGAGACGTCCAGAGGAAGCAAAGACTGTGTCGGAGTGCCTGCTCAGAGAGACCACGGCCACTCCTCACACTAAGGACAGACGCTTAGAGAGCTGTTTGTTTATCTGCAGTCTGTGCCACTGTGCCAGGAAGGGGGGCTGGGAGCACGGTCTAGTTACTTTCCGTATGTTAATCCTGGCAGCCTGAGCAGCAGCTGAAGACAAACCCAGGGCAGAGAAGTGGACCAAAGGAAAGTCTGATTAAGAATTATACTCTGAGTTTACAGAGTGCCTTTTTCTTCCCTGACGAGCTGAAAGTGATTTGGAGACATTACTTCAGATTCTTTATTTAAACATTTTCACAGGTAAGTCATAGTCAGTATTTAGTACACAGGAAAGTTGAGATATGAAGTCCACTTTAAAAGATTAGGAAAAACACACATGCCTATACCCATTTACCCATTTCCCCTGAGGAAGTCAGCAAAGAGACAAAACTAAAAGCTCCACTTTTCCTAGGGGTTCCTGGTAGCACAGGCTGCTTCTCAAAAATGATTCTAAAGGTTTTAAGGAAAAGTGAGTATCCCAAAGGTCCCAAAATAAGTGTCTAGAATTCCACAAAACAGAATAACAGTCCTGCCTCATCCTCGTCACAGTACAGCACAGATCAGGAGCCAAAATTGCCTTAAATCATTTCTAAAACAAGCCAAAAAAATAAATAAATAAATAAAGAGGGGGAGAGGGAGGAAGGTGGGAGGAAGAAAGAAGGAAAGAAAAAAAGCACATGTATTTTGCCTAGATCAAAGAAGTTCCAGTTTTTATATCAAGAGAGGGACAATGGTTGTTCCATAAGGCTACTGCAAACAGCCAAAGTAATATAATCTTTAGGATAAATCATTAGTCATTTTATGTTCCTTTCTAGTCCCTTAAAAAAAAAAAGTACATATTTTTCTACAAGACCGCTCAAGAATTTAGCATTTTCCTCTACGGCCATGCCACCCTGAACAAGCCCAATCCCATCCGATCTCGGAAGCTAAGCAGGGTAGGGCCTGGTTAGTACTTGGATGGGAGACCACCTAGAAAAACCAGGCACTGTAAGTGTAAAAAATAAGGGATTGTAAGCTGACTAGGTCCTTGCAATCTGTGAGGTCAACCAAGGATTGCCTTGCCTAAAAAAAAAAAATTAGCATTGGCTGTGAGTCTACTAAATATCAGGCATAATGTTGGATCTGAGCACAGAATGCAAACAAAACAATATGTCTCTTATGTCCCTGAAATGGAAATACAGTGGGGAACGACTATCAGTATAAAAATGTCAATACATAAATAGACAAATAAGTTCCCAGTTATGTACTGTGAAAAGGTCTGTAGGGGAAAACAACAGCAGAATATAAGAGAAAGTAACAGAAGGGGCATCCTTGACTGAGATGGTCAGGAATGGCCTCGATCATGAAGTGGTATCTTGCCTGAAACTGGAACAATGATGCTAAGTGAAGGCAGAGGCTTTCTCTAGGGGCAGAAGGAATCACGGGTTCACAGGCCACCGAGTGACAACAGACTTGGGCCTTCTAGGAATTGAGGCCTAATTCAGCGGCAGAAGAAGGAGAGGATGGCAGAGCAGGCGAGGCCATGCCATACAATGCCAGGCTGTGCCAGGTTAGGCATCTTATGGAATGTGGATTTAAGACCTTGTTTTTCCTATGTTCTTCACAGTTCCCAGCCTGATGACCTCCTCATAGTTGATGCTCAGAAAATATATGCTTAATTCAGCAAATCCAATAAAACTAGTGACCACTTAAGAAGCAATGCGAATATTTCAAATCTTGGCCCTCAAGAATCTTATAATTTGGTTTGTAGAAAAAAGAAAGCAGACCACCCCTCTATTCCAAATGACAAATGTTCTGAGACAACAAGAAAAATATCCTGAGACAATATCTGATTAAATGCCAAATGAAATGTTCACTGAAAGAGGAAATAATTTCAGGCTGTGGTGGTGAAACAGATTTCTCAGAAAGGGTAGGCCTCCCAGTAGAAACTGAAGTCTGGGAAGAATTTAACTAAGCCACCTGGGAAGAATGCTCCATGCACACAGAGCAGTATAAACAGGAGTGCAGATGCAGACACAGGCAAGGTCCCTTTGGGAGAAATAGCACACGGGACAGCTGGGCCCACCTTGAAACATAGTGGTCCATCCCAGAGGCAGGTCCAGGCTGCCTCACCCCAGGCTAAGGTCCTTGCCTAGACACAGGGGGAGAATTCCCATGTGCTAGGGCCCTGGCTGTTCTGCCTGGCATTCTGGAGGAGGAGGAGAAGAAAAGTAGAGAGACTATCTGCCTCCAAGAAAAGGACAGGCAGAGAGCTATGGATCTCAAACACTGAGATTTAAAAAAAAAAAAAAAAAATTAAATGCCAAGAAGGAGGGCAAGAAGGGGGAAAAATCCAAGTTGTTGTAGTATTATGCAACTGAATTCCATGCATATGCCAGGAAATTCAAAGGTCACAGTTCCCACAGCAACTGTAACCTGACCTGTCAGCATATGTAGTCTTTGGCACTGCCAGACCCAAAGCAATCTACCATGCTCAGCACTCAACGCCACCAGCACAAACCTGCTGCTCTGTAGCACCTGGCAGTCTGCACCTGGACTCTGCACAGAGCTCACCGGGGCTGCCCATATCAGGCTGCATGGGGCCGTCAGCCATTCACTGCAGTCCCACAGTCTTTTCAGCAGGGCTTCCCCCTGACTCCAGGCCTACTGAACTATGGGTCTTTAATCTGAACTCTTCTGTGGGTTGAATTACCTTAAGAGGGCGAAAGGGGTTGCTACCTTCCTCTTCTCTGTTATCTTGCAGCATTCCAACACTTGCCAAACCTCATCGTAAGGGAAACAGGGCCGGGGAAGTAGGTGGAGCAGTGGCAAGGGAATGCTGGGCCTCAAAGAACACCATTAAAAAGTGAAAAGACAACCCATAGAACGGGAGATTTCCGTAAATCATATGACCTGATCAGAGACATGTTTCTAGAGCATATGTAGCTGAGCGTATTTTCCTTCCCAAAGGAGGCTAGGACAAAGTCAGGGCCATCGGGCCCTGGCCCAACCTGAGGGCCATCCTATATTGTGATAGTGAGGAGGAGGCATGAGCCCCTCCACCCTCATCCCCCGGCATGAGGTGGCAGGTAAAGGCTGTGGGTAGAAGAGAGACCAAAGGGCCTGGCTTAGAAACAGTTGATCACTGGTCTTTTTAAAAGACAAGTCCCCTGAGGTCCTCCTCCTGACAGTGCAATCATCACAACAGAAAAGACTCACCCCCCCCAAAAAAAGGTTTATGTCCTGGAAATCCTAGCTCCTTTCAGGCCATGGATTTTGTGAATAGCTGAAACAACAGGCTCAGGGCAAAGAATGACTTTCCTGTTACTTTGGCTCCCAAGACGAACAAAGACAAGGAAAGCAGGAGAGATGTGTGACTAAGACTAGCTCTGCTGAGCAGCTGCCTCACCCTGAGCATGGCCTCAACAGTGCTCATAAGAGTATCCTGCATGGCTGCTCTAAGAATTAAATGAGGCAATTTATATAAGAGCCTACGGGGCCTAACACACAGGAGGTACTCAATAAATGGGAATTATTAGTATTGTTATTTCTTTTCATCCTTTATGTTTAAGTAAATATACTGTCACCCCATTTGATCACCTACTTCATTTATGAGAGCTCAGTGGAAATTAACGTTTTGATTGTTTCACAGCAACAACAAAAATAACAACAGTAGCTAACATTTCATGTATGCTTATTGTGTGATGAGCACTATTTTGTATGCTGTTCTTTGAACTTCACCCAAGAATTCATTTAAACCTCATAATAATCCCATGAGATAGGTATTATTATCTACATTTTATAAATTACACAGAAATTTAGTAATGCACTCAAGGTCACGTAGCTTTAAGTGGCAGAAGATATAACTGAACCCAGACAGTCTGACTTTAGGGCCCCCATACTTAAACATGTCACATTCGTCTTAAAAGTATGAAGACCTGCACCCACCATGAATAATGCAGGCAAAGAAGCCAAAGTGTTATAGGTTTCAAAAACATTCCAAGAGTGACCAACTTATTTGGAAGAACTGTCAGTCTCAAGTCAGCTTGTGTTCATAAAACCACATGGAATAGTTCTGAGTTGTGCAGAAGAGAAAAGCCCGAGCAATCCAAAATGCCACTTGATCACAGGCAACTCCATCCAAAATGGGAATATGGGACCATGCTTCATTTCAAAATTACACTTGCTAAAAAGTCATCCAAGCATTTCAATGCCTCAGGACTAAGTAAGTGTTAACTTACTGAACAAGCTTGGGAATTTAACTGTCCTATACTTTACTTGATTCACTTCCCATTTAATAAATTCCTAAACCTTCTTGCGTTTGTTAAGAAATTCTCATCTTCTCCACACTTTAGGTTCTTCTCACATTTTTTTCCTATGCTCCATTACCGACCCCTAGCCCCCAGCTACATGATTTATATTGTTCAGATTACATGCAAAGAAAAAACACCAATATGTTCATTGACCCCAACTTAGAAATGGTAATTAATACCTGATTAAACTAGTTAAAAGGGATACAAAAGAAATGAGACTCTGAAACAATACACTTGCAAGTATTTGCAAGTATGTCCCCCAAAAGTGAAGCCAGCATTCCCACCTAGGAGTGGGAATGTTATCCTGGGCAAGAAACAGCCTCTACTGCACACCTTCTGAGCCTGCTCTCTCATCTGTTGGAAACAGTACTATCACAGATGTGAAGGTGGCTCAGTACAGAACATTATCATGTCAGTAAAATGTCTTACTTCTTTTTAGTCGTGTCTGAACAATAGTGGAAGAGGTTTGACTGCTAAAATATTTTTAAGTTTTTCATTCTAATAACTTATCTACATAACCCAAAGCACTTCTTGTTATTAAGTTCCATGCCTTATACTAAATAGAGCTGACAATCTCATTAGATAACACAAGGGAGTTAAAATTACAATGGGAAATGTTACTGTTCCATTTTCCTGGTTTGTGCTTAAATACTATCTCAACACATTTCTGTCCGACTATTCTCAGAAGTCTGGCCCCCAATCAGTGTATTCAGTAGTCATCAGCTTAGAGTTGTTTTCACCAGAGACATAGTGAGTAAATGCTATAAAGAGTCTATACGCCTTAATCTCTACTTTCACAGAATTTTAAGTTCCTAAAAGCTAAAACAAAGTCACTAACATAAAGGTTCTGCGTATTAGAAGTTCTGAGACTGGTTATAGACTATTCAACTCTAGAGACTTGTTAAATATAACAGAAACTCCTGAAAGCTTAGAAATATGCCATATAAATCCGAGTTTACTAAAGAACTGAGGGCAAATTTGACTCAACAAAATCAAAAGCTTTTATGTTTCAAAGCATAAAGGACATCATCAAGACAGTGAAAAGACATCACAAAATGTCATAAAAAATTTGCAAATCATATATCTGATAAGGAACTCATATCTAAAACATGCAAAGAACTCTTATAACTCAATAATAAAAATCAAAATGTATAACTGAGCAAGGTATTTGATTAGGTATTTTTCCAAATAATTTTTTTTTAGATTCAAAAGGGAAGTTTATTAGAAAAGGGATAACATTCAACAGACTGCAGTCTCCTCTTAGAGGCAGAGAGTGAGAGGGACAGTACAAGACACAGAGAGAAAGAGTAAAGGGACTTGGAGGGACAGAGACAATAGAGATGACAATGATAGAGACAGAGAAAAGGCACCTAGAGAGACCCTCCAAAGAATGTTTACAAATGGCCAGTAAGCACATGAAAAGATGCTCAACATTATTAGCCACTAGGGAAATACACATTAAAATCACGATGAGATACCACATCCCATCCATTAGGATGGCTATCGTAAGTGTTGCCGAGTAAGTGGAGAAACTGGAACCCTCACACATCACTGGTGGGACTGTAAAAAGGTGCAGCTGCTGTGAGATATAGTTTGGCAGCTCCTCAATATGTCAAACATGAAGTTACTATATGACCCAGCAATTTCACTCCCCGGTATGTATATACACAAGTGAAATAAAAACATAGATACATACAAAAACTTGTACATGAATGTTTATAGCAGCATTATTCAAAATAGCCCAAGAGGAATATCCATCAACCATTAAATGAAAACGCAGTATAGTCATAAAACGGAATATTATTTGTCCATAAGTAAGAAGTTGGGGTACACGCTACAAAATGAACTTTAAAATATTGTGCTAAGTGAAAGAAACTAGTCACAAAATATCACACCTTATATGATTTCATTTATATGAAATGTCCAGAATAACCAATCTAGAGAGACAGAAAGTAGATCTGTTGTTGCCTGAGGCTGGGGGGAGAGGGACTGGAGAGAAGTAAAGAGTTACTGCTATGGGTGCAGCATTTCTTTTTTGGATGACAAAAATGTTCTAAAATGGATTATGGCGATGATTGTATAATTCTGTGAATACACTAAAAACCAGTGAGTCTTATATATTAAATGAATAAACTGTGTGTCATGTGAATTATACAATAAAGCTGTTAAAAAAAAAAACAGCAGTAACCTTGTATTATGTGTCATTGTATTCTCATAAGTAACACAGGACCTGGCACACAGTGGGTATTCAATAAACGCCAGTGAAATAAGAAGAATAAAAATGATGAGTCTTTTTACCAAATATTTCATTAGAAGAATGCCCCCGCTGCATTCAGTGACTTTTATGAGATAGCCCCAGCTTACAGACAGGAGCCCCTCTTCAGTACCTTCTCCCAGCCCAGCACACCTCCTAAATGTCAGGCTGATATCCTTCATCTAAAGTGTCTTCTAAACCTGGACTCTGGGATGCTTTTCTGATGGATGTAAAAAACCAACAAATATTTCTGAAAGCACATGAGTTCCTGATCAGGTGTTATGAAGGCCAGGAGAGCAGCATAGGATGTGGTCTTTTTAGCAGTCTGGTTAGAGGCAGAATTAGCATTCATGAAATAATCAGAGACTTCAGGACAGCAGGTGATGGGGATGAATCAGGAATTAAAGGTAGTAAGGGCCTTTGGTCAAAAGTGGGATACAAATAAATTATTGCAGACTACTATCCTGCCTGTCCATATGGCTTTCCTCAACCCACAATCGGAATTAATTGCTTCCTCTACAGCATTTTGTTAAAAGCAGTGTTATATTACAGCTAACTGTACATGTCTCTGGCTCTCCTACCATGAAATACAGTCCTAGTAGGCAAGGACATAGTTAACAACTTGTGTCTCCTTGAAAATCATTAGCACAAAGTCCTGTACACAATAAACAGATAAATCATATTCATCTAATTTAAGTATTTACTACATAAAAAATATTAACACCACTTTTCTGAAGCCACATCTAGCAGGCCACATGGAAAGCTGCCTTTAGATGGCTGTGGCAAATGAATGGCCAACTTGCCTAAAAGCAGAATTCTCAGATTGTTAACACGACCTTCACATGACCTACAGCAAACCCCTACAAAATCTGGTCCATGTCCAGATTTCTTTCCAGAACTCCCACCTCCTTGCTTCTTATCACCATGCTCTAGTAGCAGAAACTGCTTGTTTGATCCTCCAGCCTGCCCCACCGCCCTCCCACAGGCTGATCCCTCTGCCCCAGGCCCTGCTCCCCATTCACCAGCAGTCTGTGCTGAATTTCAGTACCTGAGGCCTTCCCAGACTCCGCTTCAGCCAAGATTGAGTGCTCTGTCACACACTTTCACTGGACCCTCACAGGTGTTTCCTCTGTATCTCTGTGACTATTTATCAATCTTCCCCACTAAACTGAGAACCCTATGAAGAAGTAGTGTTTATTATTTAACTCTCTATGGTGGTTTGCTGGCAGACGTTCTCCAAAAAATATGTTCATGTTTTTATATGTACATACATTTACTATAAATTTTACTGATATAAAAAATACACAGCATACGATAGAAATAAAATATATAATATAGTAGTAAAATCTACAGTAATAGGTAATATATAATAATGTATGTAGCAATAAAATGATGCTCTTTACTGTAAATTCCATAAAGCCAACTAATTCTCACAGAATGCTGTCACAGATTTTTGTCTCACTCATCTCTATGGCCAACCTATGGATTAAATTAATAAATAAATAAATGCTGGTTGATATTTTCATTTACTTTCAGGAGTAAAACAAAACTGGAACAAAGAAGATGTATATCAAACATGATCTGAGCAACTTCTTTGCTGAACTGGACCCTCATTTTCAAATATGAGAAGAATATTTCCTCAATATTTTGGGTGCTATTCATAATGTCATGGCTACAAGGCATAAAACATTTTAAGTTTACCCTGCAAATGTTAACATTTTCTCCATCACTTTCCTAGACAATGAACAAAACAATAAACGAAGCAATGGTTTATGGTGTTTGTTGGTTTCCGTAGTATAAATACTCCCACCCTAGCCAATTTCAAGCTCCCAACTTGACATCTCTGAACACAGACATAGAGCCGGGGAGGGATGTGCCATCGTTCACTGTTACATAGTATTTCTACCATGTGGATACAAGAGACATAAGAGCATGGTCAATACTAACATAATAAGGAAATGATACAATTTGAATATTTATTACTCTTGTTTTTAATATAATTTATTTAATTATAAATTGTTGAATTAATTTTTAATAATGGCTGTATTTAAAAACGAACTTGTAAAATTCCAGAAGATTTAACCACAAGGTAGGAGCAGACTCTGGCAGGCCATGGTTCACCACTATATTCCTAGTGTTTAGTAGTTAAAAGGCGCTCAATGCGTGTTCGCAGGAACAAAGTATAATCCTGTAGTTACTTCACCCCCAAGAGTCTACTACTCCAGAGGCGATCAAGACTTTTCTGTAACAATATTTTCCTATACCCGGGAATTCTGAAAACTAGAGAGAACAACACAATCTTCCATATAATACATTATCGTAAAAGGGGGCGGGTCTTTTAATACTCAGTATAAACTCAAATGGCAGACATCGTCTTTGATAAATTCTCCCTGAGGTATTTCTTCCATAAAAGCACTTAGGCACTGGTAAATTAATTTTAAATCCTTCAACAATCTGATTAGGTTTAGCACCCTGGGTGGCATTATTCACAGAGCATCCCTTAAAGCTGTGATCTGGCTCCCGCTCTGAAAATAAAAGCCCAATCAGTACCTTCCGATCCCACAGGGCACGAGCCTGGGCACTCACTCACTGCTCCTTAGGTCTCTTCTGGCTCAGTCAGGGTCCTCTTTCTTAATTCCATTTATATTGCTATTGCTGTTGCTACCCTGTCTGTAAGCTTCTTCCTCTGGTCTTCACCTCTCCTTGGTTCCCTATAGATTCCCCCTCCCAAGGCTGGTTTTGGTCCTTGGTTTCTCATCATCTTCCCCATTTAATACCACTTGTCTTGGTCACTAATGACCCCTAAATCTACATCTCTACTCACTATCTTCATGACAAAGCATAAAGTACTTTCCCCAGTTATCTGCAACTGCAGTGACCTTTAGATCACACTGCATCTCTGTGCCTTTGAAAACACAAGCATGTCCCAGCTGCTCCCTTAAGAATGAAGGAGACCTTTATCCCCACAGACTGTAATATGAATAAAGGAGGAGAGTGATGTTTCATTTTCCCAAGCATAAAATAAAGCTGACTTTGCCTTTTCAGATGATGCATGCTGGTCTCCCCAGAAAGCAGTGGTTTCTAACAGCATGTGAGACCTCCTCCCCCTCATCCTAGCCTGCACCCCAGTCCAAGCAGCATATACCCAAGACTCCACTAAACATCTCCCGGGGCTCTGTCCCTTTCCCCATTCCTAGTCACCAATATGTCACCACCCTCCACTGGAAATTGTTCCGAGTTGCCTGCCCCCAGGCCCTGCCAGCCTCCAGCCCGTCTTCCGCAAGTATTTTTCATATTGTACCACTGCCTTGTTTAAGAATCTAAGGCTCCCTATCAAAATCTAAGAGAATAGACTTCCTGTTCTTAGGAATAAAAGCTTAAGTATTGAGAGGTCAATGGGTACAATGTCTCTACTTCATACAGAGAAAAGGAAAAAATATGAAAAAGCAAATAGGGCAAAATAAAAACAACTGGTGGTTCCGGATAAAGAGTAAACAAGAGTTCTTTGTACTATTCTTGAACCTTCTGAAATTATATCAAAATAAAGTTACAAAAAAATCTAACCCCCTCATCTTAGCATCAAAGTTTGACAATAAATAGCTTCATCTCATTAACCACTCCAGTCACGCTGGCTCATAAGGGTCACACCTCTAACATCTTGTTTTTGTCCCTCTCTCTACATCTCGACTCAGGATTTCCCCAGCTCCTCCCCACCAACCCGCTTCCTTCACTGACTCACTTCTTCCAGAATTGCCAAGGAAGGAAAAGAACTAACATTTACCATCTGCTACCAGTAAGGCCAACATCATGCTTTACACTTACTGTATATTATTTCATCGAATTCTGCTAACAACTCTAACACAGAAGGAGTTAGCCTGAGACTTGGGGTCATTAAGACGCTAGCCAGAACAGGCAAGTAAGAGATAAATCAGAATAAAGAAGTCAACAATGGAAAAGCCAGAATAAAAGAATCAGAAATTAGCACTGAATCCTATGGGATTTTGCTATAAAAGTGAATGTAAATGTTAAAACCCTAACAAGGTAAAAATAATTACAATTTGGCAGTATTGGGAGGGGAGTTGGAAACAAGCTACGAATGTATACTAGAAAGACCAAATATCTTGTCTAAAAGTGAAACAGTTAATCATGCTAAGCGAAATAAGCCAGACAGAAAAAGTTGAAAATCACATGTTATCACTTATATGTGGGATATAAACCTAAAAGCAGCAACCGAACAGGACAGAGACTCGTGGACATGGACTACACACTAGTGGTTACCAGAGGGTAAAGGGGAGAGGGGAGGTAGATGGGGTAAAAGGGGTCAAGTCATGGTGACAGAAAGAAATCTAACTATGGGAGGTGAACACACAGTATAAATATATACATGTCTTACTGTTAAAATGTACAGCTGAAATTTACCCAATTTCGTTAACCAGGGTCACCATAAAAAAAATCAACCAATCAATTAATTAAGTCATTTAAAAATACTCAAATCTATTAAATTTTCTTTTGTTTTTAATCACTAGAAAAAGACACTGGTCCAGATCACACAGCCACTAGGTGTGGAGCTGGAATGGGACCCCAGGTCAGCCTCTGCTGTCCACAGCTGACCCACACTTTATCACTTCCCTTTCCAGACCAAGTCACCCACAGCCTATTCACTGGCTCAACACAAACTTACTGCCTGCTTTGTGTCACGCCCTGTTCTAAATGCTAGGGACACATTCGAGAACAAACAGATGAAGCTCTCCAACCTCACGAAGCTTCCTTTTTAGTGGTAGGAAAGACAAAAGCTGTAGTTATCAAACACATATACAGTGCTTATATGTCAGGTGTGAGGTCAAGCATTTTATAAATATTATTCCATTTAATCTTCATAAAAATCGTGAGTTAGGTATCATTCTTACAAATGAAGAAACCGAGGCTAAAGGGATTCAGTCATTAAGGTCCTATAAGTAGTACACTGGTGAAGCCAAGACATAACCCCAGGCAGTCTGGCTCCAGAGCCTCGGCTACTCTGTCTCAATAAACATAAGGGAAGCACGCTGGAGGGAGGGAGGGGAATAATAAGCACCGCATTTCTGAGCAGCAGAATGCTCATGCATGATTTGTACCCAATTCTCTGTTATCTCCCAGGTGTTCACTAGCTATTGATCTTGACTCCCAAAGTGAACTGGGAACTCTGAGAATAGAGTCTGTGACTTCTACTCTCTTTGCACGTCCCTGGTCCTTTTAAGCTGATGTTTATTGACTCTATCTGCCTTTGCCTTGTGGATTCCATGAACCACAAAGTCCAAGAAAAAGAGCACATCCTGTCTGGGAAGCTTCTAACACCTCTGCCCACCAGTCCTCCTACACTAGTGAACAGTGACCTCTATCTGTGTTAAGGGCATGCCTATGAAAACATCAGTATGTTTTGGTACTTGTATTTGTTGCCAAGCACACCTGCAAATTGTACATTCAAAATTTGTCTCTAGTAGGTCCTTTTAAACTGGTTGACAGCCAACATCTCTCTACTTTACAAAACTGAGACACAGAACCATTAAGTGATTTTTTGAGCTCACTGCACAGCAGCAGCTGAATCAAAGTTGTCTCATCTAGACTAGGAGATCAGGGAATGCAGAAGCTCTGGCATCTTTATCATCCTTTGTGGTCCACCTACCCGCTTCCCATGCCTGAACAGGGCCTTACAGACTTTTAGACTTCAGGTGTCCTAGATCAGCGGTCCCCAACCTTTCTGAGACCAGGGACCATGCTCCTATGAGAATCTAATCCCTGATGATCTGAAGTAAAGCTGAGGCAGTGATGCTAGCACTGGGGAGAGGCTGCAAACACTGATGAAGTTTTGCTTGCTCACCTGCTGTGTGGCTCAGGGTTGGGGACCCCTAGGTCACAAGAACAGGCTCGTGAGTGGTCAGGAACGATCCAAAAAGTACATGGTCCCAATCACATCTACACAGGCTTAAGGAAAAGACCAAGAGCATTTAGTTACATCACGGAGAACTTAGCTGAATGTGGTGAGTCACCTGTTTATATAGAGAGCCTCTCCTTTAAACCTTCTCATCATGTCCAGAATTTCCTCATAGTTCTCATGGAACTACAGAAGCTCTCACTACTCATAAAGAATTACAGAATGTGCATTGAACCCTGCCCTTTTCAGTCTTTTAAAGTAGCAAAAGGAAAATCTTTTTGTTCTAAGTCAGAAATGGTAGGATACCTTTTCCTCCCATCTTATTTCCAAAATAAATAAATTTCATTTTATTTTATTTTCCAGATCAAGTCTGGAAAAGAATCCATCCTAGAAGAATCCTTTCCATAGGCTGAGATGTGGTGGTGAAGAGTAAAGCTAAAAGAAAGGATGCTGTTTACAGCTAAAACTGAGATCTTGGGTGCTATGGCTGCTATTCTGTTTAGGAGATTAACTTTCTCATGAAGGCAGCAGGGAACAGCTGAAGCTATGTGAACTAAAACCTAGTCCCTGCCCTCTGGGATGCTCATGATAACAAATCACACTTCAGCCCTGGGACTGCTTCTCCTTCTGGACACCTGCTGGTCCTGCCTCACCCCATTGAGCAGACCCAGCATGGAGAATCACTGCTGCTGGGAATGCGGGTTCCTACCTGTATCTATAACTCTGGTTAAAGGGAACAGTTGCATCATTATTTACACATGGCAGGTAACCTAAGAGTAATAGCTATCGAGGGGTGCTATGTTCAAAACAGCAATTAGATAACGGCACTGTATTAATGTTGTTTCCTTGATTTTGATCACTGTACTGTAGTTATAGAAGAAAATATGTTATAGTTATAGAAGAAAAATGTCTACAACTTTCAAATGGGTCAGAAAAAAATACACATATATACATACACACATATATATATTTACACACACACACACATATACACACACACACATATACACACATATCTCTATATACACATACACACACACACATATGGGTAGAAGAAGAATGATAAAGCAAACAGGGCAAATGTAAACAATTCATAAAATCTAATTAATAAATGCAGATAACAGATACAAGGAGCTCCCGATACTGACTGCTCTTACAACCTCCCTGCAAATTTGAAATTTTACCAAAATAAAGAATTATCTAAAAATGAACTTTACCTATGCCCAACAAGCAGATGGACATGTGTCCCAGTTACCGCAGGAGCCAGCTCCTGCCTAAAGGACCTGGAGACCAAGGCAGCAAAGGTAGCTGGCTGGCACAGTGACATGGGGAGAAAACTGAAACAACCATGCTGAAAGAGTCTGGGAGCACCTAAGACATCAGCTACTTTGGGATTTTTCTCTAAAATCAAGCCACATTCTCTGGTTTTTCTCCAAAATCACATCATATTCTTGGAACATGGAAAACAAGACTAGTTTTACCAAAAGGCTGGGAAGGCATGAAACTTGAAACCTCAGTGTTATCTGGGGCTCTTCCCTCTCATTATCTCCTCTATCTAATCAGTGTTCTCTTTCCAAAGTGTGTCTGGCACCAGGCCTCCTCCTCTCTAATTCCACCACTAACGTCCTATTCCAGTTGCTTGTCACGTCACACCTGAACATCACCAGTTGCTCAGGGGTGGGCAAACCAGAAGCTGTGGGCCAAATCCAACCTGCAAAGAAGAACGCTTTTACATTTTTAAATAGCCCAAGGTGGAGTGGGGGAAGGGGAGAATCAAAAGACCACTTAGTGACATGTGAGAATTATATGAAATTCAAATTTGGGGGCCATAAATAAAAGCTTTATTGGCACATAGCCATACCCATTCATTTACCAATCAATCATCTGTGGCTGCTTTCATACCATAATAGCACATCTAGATAGGTTCATCAGAGAATTATATGACCCAATGAAACGTAATGTATTAAGTTTCTGGCCCTTTACAGTGAAGTTTGCTGGCTCTTGCTTGATCTCTTCTCTCCTGCTTCCACCAGATTAATCAATGTAAAATGCTACTTCTGTGCCCTTGCTCAGTGTTCAGATACCTCTGATGAACTCCCTGTTGCCCATAAACTTTGCACTGTACCCTAGCATCCATCAGATGAAGTGAATAAACTTGCTTCTAGCAAGAAAAGCCCATAAGGCCATGCCTCTTGTTCACACTCACACTGTTCTCTGCCTGTCAGAAAACTTCAACTGCGAAGCTCACCACTAACTTATCTTTACCGGTTCCTTCTCCTTTGCTTCTACAGCACCCTATACTTACCTTCCTCACAGCTCTTACCACACTATACTGAAATCATCTATTTGTGTCTGTCTCCCAGCTACAGTAGGATTCCAGAGGAACACGTCTTACTCATCTCTCAACAGAAAGAACCTGGCACAGCAGTCCATAAACCCTGAACGCAACTCCAATCCAGCCAGGCTGGCCTCCTCACTGCCCCTGAATGAACTGTGCTCACTCTCAGCCCTAAGCTTTGCTCACACCAACACCCCTTCATCTCATCTAAACCACCCTACCAATGACCTGGGACATGGTCTACACAGGCCCACGGCAGCCAGTGTGAACTAGGGTTCAAACCCCAGGCTCTTCTCAGTCCTGTGCTATGTGCCCTCAGACAAGATGTGTACACGGGTCATCAGGAAAGCGAGATGATACAGCATCACCCAACTTGCAGGGTTGATGGTTCATATAAACATCTAAACCAGTGCTTAGCATATAATAAACTCTCAAAACACTGGAGTCCCCTGTCTGTGCCATTTTGGCACCTCATTGCTTTTTTCCCCCACTTAACCAACTGTTCTGTACATTCATACTGTATCTTGTAAAGCACAGAAGTTCACGAGCAGGGACAAGGTCATACACTTCTCCGAACCTAAGTCCTGTCCTAATACCCAATACAGTGCAATGTGTGGAGGAAGAGCACAAGAAATGATAATGAACAAACTATTCTAGGAAGTCAAAAGAGTTGCTAATAAGTGAAATTATGCAGAGCCAGGGATGAGGCAGAGAGTAATGAGGGAGAAACAGGAGCTGGAGGTGGGAGCTATTTCAGGGTACCATTTTTTTTTTAATTTAATTTATTTGTTCCAAGTATACAGCACATTGGTTAGGCACTTATATAGTTTATAAAACAACCCCCCTGATTGCTGTTTCTCTCCTCCGGCTCTCCTCCGAGCCATTTACATTAATGCTGACTGTATTCCCTATCAGGGTACTCTGAATAAGCATGGACCCACACATGCTCCCTGGAGACTGTTCCTAGATGAAAAGAAACCCAAGTCTCAGGATTCCACTCTAAGTTTCATAAGCTTGGATCAATAATAGTTAGCACTGCTGACACTCACTGTGTGCTTGCCAAGTGACTGACAGAATTTAAAATGCTTATAACCACACAGAATAATAGGCAGGATTGTTATGCCATTGCACAGCTAAAGAAACTGAGGACCAGGGAGGTCCAAGAACACACCAAAGTCACACCTTAGTTAATGGTACAGTCTAGTTCCAGAATTCATGCTCTTAACTACTACACGTTTCGGGCTTTTTAATCTAATGTAGCTCCACCATTTACCTGGTGAGAGAGCTCAGATAAATCTTCTAACCCCGCTGAGCCTCATGTTTCCCAACCTAAGAGGGCATCATTTACTTAACTTCATAAGATTGATGTAAGAATTAAAAAAGATCCTGTCTTAAAGTGTATTTATGAAACAGACTCCTGATAAAATGAGTTCCCTTCCCATCTTTCCTATACCTCAATATAAGTAAGAATTTTGGCCAAATTCCTAGACATCCTTGACTGTCAGGTAATAATTTGTACTCCACCATGGGACTTCTTGCCTATTGCTTGCCTATGCCCAAGCATTTGGGCCTTACAAAAGAACCTGCAAAAAACGACCTGGACATGAGCAGGAAAGGAACACAGTGCACACGGAGCTCAGTGAGACAGCACAGAAGGCGACGGTCCAGACAGCTCCTGTGTGCCATGAATACTGCATGAGCACAGGCTGGCCAGCCAGGCACCGCCAGGATGCACCCTGACTGACGGCCATGACAGCACCTGGTGCTTTCTGCTGCACCAACAAGCCCAAAAATCAAGCCCGGAAGCCTGCAAAGGCAGAGCCCGGCAACCTCTGTGGCTCCGAGGCTGCATGTGTGGTGGGGGACAAAGAGGGCAAGGCAGGTCAAAGTGACAGGCAGTCATTCCTATCAATGGTGGAAGATTAGAATGCCTGGAAAATTTATATAGAAAAATGAAAATTTTAATTCCTAGAGAAGGAATTTTGTTGCAAAATTCCTTTACCGTTAAGAATTTAAAACCAAGAAGTACAGACATACGCTGTTATATTCCGGAAGTCAATCCACATTTCACATCAAGTTCGCTTAAAGCAACGGATACCTTTAAGCTGATGAACCCTTCTCTAGAGTGAAAGTCATGGACAGAAAGAACTTTTCATGAGCAGCATGTAAAAATATCCTAAATATTATTACCAGACTGAGTCAACTCAATTAATATAGCAGGGAGTAAAAATCAGAAGATGCTTAACTTATTTCCAGGAGATGCAAGTAATTTCTATTTGAATGAACCTAATCAAAGTGATCCCAAGGTTTTATAAGAGATTAAAATACAAACAAAACTATCTTACTAAGTACATCCAGCAGTAAGAATCCCATTAGGCCTTTTCCCACAATATATCAGCTTCCAAATAAAGCACATGACAAAGATACTTAAGGAAAGGGAAGAGTGGGAGGGCTAGCAGATACCACTAGAGACTACCACCAGGTTCCAAGGTCCCTGCAGGCACAGTATATTGTGTTTCTAGAGTGAGAAAAGAGCCTTGGAGGTGACATGGTCACATCTAATTTCCAAAGCATCAATTAAGTCCCTCCATGCCCAGGACTGCTCCCAGCCCTGATGAAACATCTGGGAAAGGGCACACCCCTGGCAGTAGGCTCTAGTGAGGGCTTGCAGTCCACTAGAGCACCTGTACCTCCAGGCAAGCAGTGACTGCAAAATAATCTGCTCATCTCAACAGATGTGCAGTGGTAATGGGCCCAAGGGCAGCCTGCGGGAAGGGGAGGTGGCCCCAGCCTTTCTCCAACACAGGTGCAGGGTTGGTCCTCCCTCAGAGAGAAGCTGCAAAGCCATCCCTGGTTTGCAAAACCACGAACATTCCATAAACAGTAGCCACAGGGGATAGGTAAATTCTAGGAATTCTTGACCTTGTGTGTGCAAAATTAACAAAACCAAATCAGGAAGAAATATTTTGCCAGTATGTATAAATTTCTGACCACTCCATGTTCGGGGCTCCCTGACCACTTAAGTTACTTATCACACCACAATTTTCTGCATTTGGATCCGCCTCCTCTAGAAATGTGGTGACCTCTCGTAGGCGGACATTCTTATTATCTGGCCCTTGCCTGATATAGAATAGTTGCTCAGTAAACGTGCTTAAGGAAAGTCCCAGTGTATAACCTGATGCTCTTATATTCTAGACCCTCTCTGTTCTCTGGCTCCCTGAGAATGGTGGAGGCCCATGTCTTCTTTGTGCCCATCTTGCCCACTAAGGCTGGGCACACAGTGTACAGTAAATCCTGGGGGCTGATTCAAGTTGCCATCTCACCAATTTTCTTCCCCTGCCTCATACTTTTTCTTCCCCATTTCTTCTTCCTTTCTCTCCTCTACATTTCACCTTTTAGCCAGGTGGTTAAGCACACAGGACTTTGGAGTCATTCAGCTTCTGCAACCTACTAGGTTTATAGACCTGTTCAGTTATTCTCAGGAATAGTCCTATTGTAAAATAGGAGTGATAGTATCTACTTGACTAGAAATGACGTGTACATACAAAGCACTTGGCCCACAGTAACACTCAGTGACAACTATTACTATGGAATTGTCCCTAAGATCCACTTATTTAAAGGTGCTTAAAATACTAAAGGCAGGTTGATTTTTCCCCTCTAACTCTGAAAGTCAGGTTTTGAGACAAGCCTATTTGTTTTGGGAAAAAACTGACATATGTCTATATCACTAGTTAAAATAGTTTCCTTTTCCTTTTTCACAGGGAAATAAATGATGCTGACCAGTCATGACCAAACTGGGTAAAAGGTTCAGTTCCAAATAGTGGTTAGAATCCCAGACTAGCTTGGTTTAAAAAACTAAATACATTAAATAAAAGTCATCCACAAACTAGCTGAGCTACGGCAATGACAGGATGGGCTCAGGTACTAGGTCTTGGGAACCATAAACTCACGGCAAGCAAAAGAGAGAGGAGGAAAGGGGAAGGGTTTCTTCACCTTTTCTGGGAGCAGAAATATAATCAACACTCTTTGCAGATCCCATGGCCCAGCCCATAGGTCCCTGAAAACCCTTACACTGTCCTAAGTACCCCTGCTGGGAAGCCCACCTGGGCCTGTGCTCTCTTAAATGTTTCATCATTACTTCCTGACTCTGCCCCAATTTTAAAGGAATATGTTGGTTAACCTAAGTGCATCTCTCCTGTAGCATTTCAGATAGACAACTCAAAAGTGAAGAGGGAGGGGTGACCCCTAGGATGGAGATGACCTGTTAGGAGTAAGTCTACCCACACCAGCTGCTCTTAACTGGTCTGTGAGAGTACAACTCCAGACCCAAATGCCAGAGTCTACTCCACTTCTGACTTGCAACCGTAGGCAAGTCACTTAGCTCTCTTTGCCTCAGCTTCCTCATATATAAAACAGGGATCATAATAGTATCTCTCCTCTAAGGCTGCCTGAGGACTGAATGAGTTTGCATACACAGACACCCGGAACAAAGCCTGTCATACAGTTAGTGGTCTCTAAATGTCTGCTGCTGTGATCACTGTTAACATAATTATCATGACGATGCTACTTTCCCCACTTCTTTTCCTTTTCCACTCACAAACCCAACAATTCTCAACAAGGCAACATTGGTGGTGGAGGCAGGTGAAGTGAGGAAGACAAAGAGTGTTAGTGGGACCTTCTAAGTCAGCTCTCTGTAGGCTGGAGACGGTCTGCACTAAAGGTTTTTTGTTGTTACCCAGGGGCTAAAGGTGCTGGAAGTAGGTTCTGCCTACTCTCCATCTTTTCTCTGGATTGCACGGCTCCTCTTCTCAAAGCTCCAACACTGCCATAGGGAAGGCCTCCCTGACACAAAAAACGGGCAGGGCAGGAGGACAAGGTCAGGACCAACCAAAGCTTCACTTTGTCTTTTGCACAGTTATTACTTATTATTTATTTTAAAGCAGTAAGGAAAAGTCAGTAAAAGCTACTAGTTACCTGACCATCCTGTTCCCCTCCTTGCTGAGTTAACCAGACTAGATCCTTCACTAGAGACACAATCAAATAGATCTCTGTAAACGTATCCAATGAATGTATAAAGACTCCTTTCCTTGCTTTCACTCACACACCAGCACATGCTTGCTCATGCCTTCTATGAGACAGAGGGATGCAAGGAACTTACTACTTGGCAGAAGCTCCCGTTCTTCCTCACCTTCTTTCACCAAAGTACGAATCAACAGTCCTACTTCTTCACCATTCTTTAATGTGATTATCATCACTTTTCTTTTTTGAATTGTGGAAACTCTCTTTTCCTCTATGCAACTCTGACTTTCCAATGACAAAAAGTCAATGAATTGCAGGGCCTGGAGCAATAGCTTCCCTGTCCTCCCTTCCCAGTTTCTTGATAATGATGACTATAAGCCTTTATATCTAAAGACATTTAAAGCCCACACCAAGAAAACAGCAAGTCACGTACAGCTGAGCTGCACAGGGCAAGGGTGCTGTTCTAGTCAATGGTGTATACCAAGTAACTCAGCGCCTGACACCCTCCACCATCCCACCCAACTGCACAGGGTCTGAGCTGAATTCTAGAGACTGGAATCAAAGGTGATGGGGGAAGCTGCTGGAAGAAAGGGGACATCCACAAAGAGTTTAGGTAAGTTTCCAAACTACATCCCTGCCATTCCCACAATTTTGTGTATGCTAAAGACCAAAAAGAAATCAGATTTTCAACCTTGCCACCTAAAGTAGAAACTGAAAACCTTATTTACTACACAGATTTTAGCACAAGTGCTGTGTCTACAGGTTTACAATTTCAACCCACGGCTTAAGTTAAAAAGCCTGGATACTAAATATGTCCCTTGAGTTAGAATATTACAAATTTCCTCTGTCTACAAACCACCTCGGTTCTTTTGGCTCCTATTATCCCTATCTAGTCTTATTAAGTACTTCACACTCTCCAAATAGAGATGCTTTTTCAGCTCTGATTATTTTTCTAAAGTAATGACCTGACTAGAAGAATGCTTCTGGCTCAAGAAAAGTCCGGGGTGTCAAAACTCTGCTTCAGTGAAAAATAAAGCCCGGCACAACCACAGTCCCTCACACCAGGGAGGCAGCAGAGCCGTGTCAAGGCCTCTGGTCCTCAATCACCGATGAATCATGGGGGTTAGGAGCACAGGCTTCAGAATCAGAGAGCCCAGGTTTGAGTGCCAGCCCAGCTTTCTGTCACTCTCTGGATCTGAGTCCTCACCAAACCCTAGTTTATCATTCGTAAAATTGGGAATAATGAGTCTTGTTTTGTATATGGCTGTGAGTGATTAAGTGAGGCAAGGTACGTAAACCTAGCACTCTGGCTCCCACACATAAACACTCAATAAATGTTAACTATTCTTAGCTCCCTGGTCATTAGAAAAGCACAATGGTCTGGTATCTTTAAATCCTTCAGGTTTCTCAACAAAAAAAAAAAAAAGTGGGGTTTTTGTTTTCTCTACAAAAGAAATGCAATATAAGGAGGAAAATCCAATTCAAGTCCAGTTCAGACACCAACTCACTTGCAACTTAGAGCAAATCATGTCTTCATCTATAAAATGAAAATAATATACTGGAATAAATTTTGATGGTCTCACACAAGTAAGAATCAATGAGATAAAGGGATGAAAAAGCTTTCCCTTCTTCTAAAGACAAGTCTAAGTAAATCCAGAACATGTCTATTATTAAAATGTCACACCCAATAATGTGGGACATAGATACACCAGTAATGTTTCTTACACTTTCAAGAGCATTAGGTTTGATAACCTTTTAATCTGTTCACATGTAGCCTGCCACAAGTGGGATCAGGTAAACAGCTGCTCTTCATAAAGCCCAGGTCAGAGGCAGAATCCTGCAAACCTAAGCTTCTGCCCCCGCCTGCTGATCAGGCCTCACCCATTGCAGGCTCCCTCTCAGATGCCAATGCCAGGAGAAACTGAGAAAGGTCCATGGTTCTACTCAGACATGTCAAAGCAACAACAACCAAAATCCTCACCCACAGGACTACTCAAAAGACCCAAGAAAGGGTCAGTTCTGATCATTTACTCTCCTATTCAGAGTGGTGTGAGACTTCTTCTAAAGTGCTTAAAATCCTTTCTGAGAAAATGTAACACATGAGCCAGAGAGAAAAGCTCAATTATTCCTTATTTGATTTTACTTCTAAGTTCAGAGGTTTGAGTTTCATTTTTAACGTATCATAAAAATTTCGGTGTGAGAGCCAGAGGCTGGAATGGGAAGAAAACTGAGGGTGATGGGGGTGGTGCTAATCTTCCTAATTTAAGGAAGATTAATCTTCCCAATTTCATCATCCAAAGGTCTCCCAAAACCATAAAGGAAAGAAAAAAAATCTACTTAATGTTTATTAAACATCTTCTATATGCCAGGAACTGCATTAATTACTTTATGTACATTACTCCAAAGCTCATTTTCTCTCCTACACCCAGAAACGCCATGAAACAGCCCTCACTGAATGAGAACCATCCTAGGTGGGAGAAAAAAATCATCATCTGGTAATCAAGTCCTAGACATTGCAAAGATTAGTGCTGTGAACACAAAAAAGAGTTTTGGCTAGGAACCAGGTTCAAGTTCCTAAAGATTCTTTGCAAGAGGAACACTCAAACCATGTTTTCCCTATAATTCTGGAATTAACTCATGCTATTCGATGTACTATCAAAGAGTTTAAAAACTTTTAAAACTCAGAGCACAAGAACTCACTGTGAGGCTAACACATCCTGAGCCAGATCTCTGACTCCAGTACATTGGACAATCAAATACAGAATTTATAATACCCCCTTAAAGGCCCTCTACAGGTGTGCTCACAGGAGAAGGCAACCACAACAACGAACAGACATCTATGTGGCCAGGGAGTAAGACGGCAAAGCCTTCCAGCTGGCAGTACCACTTCGAAGTAAGATGTCTTTCTCACTATAGAACCCAACTCATTCTCACCCTGGGAGTACAAATAATCATCCTAAATTAATGTCTATGCAACAAACTGTCTGATGGGCCCAGATACACACTGGTGTTCTAATGTTTAAATACCATTCTCTCCATCCACATCCTATTACAAAAGAAAAGAATGATAAGCTTTGGTAGGGAGAGGGGAGTACACAATTCACCTCCATTCCTCTGCATTAACCCCCTTCATGTAAACCATAGTTAACGACTGCGTTAAACACCCACATTAAAAGAACATAAATGTGGTTTATATTCGTGGAAAAGCTTTCCCTGAATAATGACTCTGGAGAAAAGTCAGCCGAGATAGAGGGCTGGTCCATGCCCCTTAATGAGACGTGTCCTCGCTAGAGGGGCCCCACAAACGACTGTGATGAGTAGTTTACCACGCCAGAACCTGCAAAGCTAAGGCTACCACTACTGCTGGCTTTCCACTGCCTGGTGAGCCTGTGATCAGTGTACAAAGCTCCTTCAGGTGATTCCTAAAGTAGAAATTTCAGTGTGCCACGCACAACTCCAACGGCGCTATCACCTTGTAAGGCAGCTAGGCAAAGGGGTTGGGGTGGTTCACAGATAAGTGACGCATCCCACCCAGTCCACCCATATTATAAGAAAATAGAAGGTAAAAGTACTTGAGGATTCTCCCTTGGCTTCCTGCCACAGAGACCGCAACGACCCACTCAGCCCACGCCAGGCTCCAGACCAAGACGTTCGGGACAGGATCTACCCGCCGGAGGCCGGGATCCGCCCAATCACAGGCGCCTGGGGTGCCCATCCCCAGCTTCAGGGCAAGGCCTACGGCCCCGGTGGCTGGCAGGACGCACTCCACCCACCCCTACACGCCTCAAGACCACGCCCCAATGCCCCCAGAATATACAGTCCGAGCCACCCGCCCTCCCACTCCCACTCCCACTCCCACTCCCACAAGGCGCGGACGCCTCCCCTGGCACTCCGAGACCCGTGCGGCCGCACTGCACCTGGCATCCGACTCCTGGAGATCAAGGGCAGGGGCAGGGAGGGCCGGGCCCCACAGAGGAGCAGCCTGGAAGGGCCGCCAGGAGGAGGCGCCAGCGCCGCGGCGCGTCTCGCGCCCTCGGGCCGCCCGGGCGTGAGGGCTTCGGCCACACGTCGGGGTGCGGCGGTCCCAGGCTCCAGGCCACCCGCCCGCGTCCGCGGGGATCCCGCGCTGGGAGCACGGCGGGACGCGGCCGCGCGAGGCGCTGGGGCCGGTCCGCTTCCCGAAGCCCGGTCCTCACCTCCGCCGCATGCTGGTGTGTCCCTCGGTGCCGGCGTCCCGTGGCCGGCCCTGGCCACGGAAAGGCCCACTCCGGGACCGCAGCCCCGCGCCCCCCGCAGCCCCGCAGTCCCCGCGCGCCCGCCGGAGCGTCCGGCGCGGATAACAGAGGCGGGCAGCTGAGGCAGCAGCGCCGCCGCCGCCGCCGCCGGCTGGGCGGGCACATGGGAGGGCGGGGGCTGCGGCCCTCGAGGTCCGACCACAGAACCCCGGCCTCAGGGGAGACAGATCCAAGTGCGCCTTTGCAACTGCCACGTGGTCCCCGACCTCAGGGACACTGTGGCCACCCACAGGCTCCTACCAGGCCCAAATCCCACGGTTATAGGCAAAAGGTAAATAAATGATCTGGTGCCACTCCCTTCCCCCTCGCGACCTCCCCTCGCGGCCCACATGGTACATTCCTTGAAGCCCGGCCCGGGCAAGGGAGGGAGGAGTTGATTGGTTGGGAATCTTGGAAAGGGACGAGGAGCCGCACAAAACAGCCAATAGAAAAACACGGTGGGCATATCAAAGCCTGCCAGAAGGGGAGAAGAGACGATACGCTTAAAGGGGACTCGTTTGTTGCGCTCAGTGTCGGCCACACAGCTTAACTAGAATTTTCTTCCTTATCCTATCCAGACGGGAAAGAAAGAGATTAGGGATCCTCAGATTTTTGGCTTAGAGACCTAAAAGAAAATATGGAAAGAACTGAACCAGATATACGTGTGTGACTCTGGCAGGTTACTCCCTCACTCAGCCTCATCTAACACAACGGGGATGCTGAACAATGATCTCTGTGATTCTATGAGCCTTTGCGTGGGATTATCAGTATTTACATATATTCTTCAACTGACCAAATCTCACTGGTCAGTCCTCATTAGAGTTGCTAAGGTGCTCAGTTCTATCTGAAGGCTGTCCAACTTCAGCTGTGTATGGCCAATTAGGCTTTCAGTCACACTGCTTATCAAATTCAAGACTTTGAAATCACTCTTTGGGGGCCTAGTCTGCTCTGTTTTAAAGCATTATACAGGCAATCAGGCCTACATTTTAGCTACCAAGATTCTTTTTTTCAGAACTTTCCAACTTCCCATTATCTGGTCACCCTATGCCCACTCAAACTTCTTCCAAATTTTATCAGGTGTTTAGATGCAAATTCTAATATCTCCACTCCCCAGACAGACAACTCATCTTCAAACTATTATTCAGAGAGTCCTAGAAAGCCCAGTTCCTCCATGAAACCTTCTTAGATTGACAAACTAGCTTACATAACTCCCATTTCTACTCTCTGCCCCTATAACCATGATTTTCTCCCCCAATATGAAATTACTTTTGAAATAAGAAATTTCTTTGTCTTAAAAATAAGGCAGAATGCACCTACCTTTATAAACTCACAATGCAACACTATCTCCTATTTCTTGAGAACCTACCACAATCCATACAAAAGATAATGTCATACAGTTATATCATGTTTTACATTTATTTTTATATGAATAATATGATTTAAACCTCAAAATAATCATGTGAGGAGGGTTAGGAGCAGTTTGTTTACAGGCAAGAAAGTAAGCTTCGGCTTATAAAGGCTGACCAGTTTGGCTAAAGTAACAGGGCTGGTAAATAATGAAGTCTGGTTTTCCAAGTTGTACATTTTTCCCACTAAAATCCCAGCTCCCGAGCAACACCACCTTTTCCATGTAACAAGTAGAGAGCTATTATAGCAACAGAGAACAAATACAAAATAACAAACCCACAGCATGGACTCCAGGGAGTGTGGTACAACAAGTGCTTTACAGTGGGTGGAACATACTTCCTTAGAGAGAGAAGCACTGTGTATTTTTTTTCAGTGGTTTGTTGTTTATATTCTGTCAATGAGATTAGGTTTTTGACATATCTGGCAAATTCATTAGCAAAGGGCAACAAAAATTGTGCCCACTGCCTAGATTGCTTGGAGTTAGAATTAGCCCCATGCTCCTGAAGGAGGGATTTCTATGTGCGGTGATGCTGCCCACCAATTTAGGTAAGTTTCCAACTTGCTGTTTAGTGAAGTATCCTGCTCCACTGACAGTTGTAACACAGCCCTGAAGTATAAACTGGGCTAATGATTTCATTCTTTTTAAACTGCTGAAGTCCTCACAGGGGTGGACACATAAGCAAAACACATAGTGTGGGAGCCAGTAAGGTTTTAACATTGATTAAGAAGTGCAAGCATGGTAATTCTGAAGCCAATTTTTCTGAGTTGATCTTTGTCCAGTTAATTTTTACTTCCCTACCTCTCCTGTCTCCTTATCCCCAGAGAGCTCTAAACTGTCTGCTTATTTGAGTGCTTTATTTATGCGTTCAAACATTTATTGGGCACCTACTCTGAGCAAAGAACTGTCAGGTTGTTTGGGGTTATCCTAATGGATCACACATACAGCCTGTACTTACTGAATGGATGAGAGTGATAAATATCAGATCCACTTGAGGAATGGATTGGCCTGAGCCCCTCAGAAGATGTGGAACAGGATTACATCCCCAGTTAACAGACAAGCTCATGTTGGAACGCCTTATCTCCTAAAGTAGGAGGAGCATTGGGCTGAGTTCTAGGAAAGGGCAAGGGTCATAGACATGGAGGGTACCCAGAAATAACTGGACACATACTGAACAGTAGGGAGAATAATATCAATCCATAATTTTGCCATTAGAAGAATTGTGGTGCATTCTGCCTTATTTTTAAGACAAAGAAATTTCCAATTTCAAACGTAATACCTGTTCATTGTTAAAATTTTTTTAATAGAGAAAAGTAACTAAAAATGACCCATTACCCTTACCAGTATATCACACTTACTATTTTGATGTATTTTTTTTTCCTGTAATTTCTTTGTGTATGTGTGTACTTATCTTTTTTGTTTGTTTGTTTCTATCTTTTAAACAAAATTTGATCAAACTGCTTTGCAATCTACTTTCAATAATTGACTAGGAATTTTCCCATACTAATATCTGGTATTCTAAAACATGATATTAAGTGGCTACATCATATGGCTATACTTTAAATCATTTAACCAAGATTCTATTTTTAGGCATTATTTCCAATTTTTTATTATTATTTGTAACTTCAAGCATTAACCAAAAATGTAAATCTTTATACTGTATATGTTTAGAATTATTTCTTAATATTTATAGAAATAGACTTGCTTGATCAAAGGGCATGAACATTTTTAAATGTCTCATGTATATTGCCAGATTGTGTTTCAGGAACACCAGTCACATCCCCACCAGCAATGTACAATGGGGCTAATTCTTTGAACCCTCACTGATCCTGGGCATTTCTCTTCTTTTGTAATCCTTGCCAATGAAAATATCTTGTTTTATTTATTCTAGGGTAGTTTTACCTATCAAGGCGATAAATATGTATCTTTTCTAAGTGCCCTCAAATTAAAAGACAAAATGAGCGTTTCCCTTTTCCTCCACTCAACTACTCTTCTCCCAAATCTCAAAAAATAATACCAAAATCAGAATAGAATCTGCTGAAATGATCAATGACCTGACAAACTCAGTGTCGTTTCACCTGAACCAATAAAAAAGGTATTGGAACAGATGGCCCAAACAACACATAATCTATACATTGTAATTTGAAATGGGTAACAAATCCACATAGAAAGTTGTTCAGTATAAAAGGATATCAGTCTTTTGAGTTATATTAAGTACTGGCTAATATTAAAAATCAGTTTGCATTTCTTCAACAATCCCCAATTCTCTGATGTAGACAAGTCTAAGATGGACCAAGCTGGCAGTACATCCTCCATATTGAGTGGTTAATCCACTCAATGTTACTCTCAACTCCTGCCTACCTTTCTTGCCCCTTGGTTTTATCTTTGTTTTGTGGTTGCTTCCACAGGATCTCCCCCTCTCCAGCCATCCAGTAGCCTGCCTAATTTCCCATGGAGGAATTTACCCCTCCCCGATTCCCAGTGTGGTTTGGTTTAAGACTGGTCACAAGCCCTCTCTGGATAGGAAGTGGAACGCAGGTAGTATTCAGACATTCTATACAAGTATAAGCAAGCAAAACCAATATGGGAGTCTGTGAAAGAAATCTCAGTGACCAAAGTCACTGCAAAATAAAATCTAGAATCTCCAAGTCCTAATCATCATCAAAATAGAACTTCCTCATAGTTCTAACAATTTGCAAGAAGATTCTTCCCTCATCCGACTAAGACCAATTTCTTGAAAGTCTCTAGAGAACATGGCAAATTTTGCCAACAGGGTTTTTCTGGACTTATATCTTAATATACAGTCACACCTAAGAAAAACTTAGCAAACAATAAAATATATAAATATACATACATACATATAGGTGTAATATATAAATACATACAGTTCTCTGTCCTGCAGGACTTAGCTTCTTTGAACACAGGCCTTAGGTCTCTACGTCCACTATCAGAACTAAATGCTACACTTCCGCAGAATAAAACAAATTTACCATTGTGATTGGTTCCTCTTGCATTGAGGAGGGAAAGAAAGCCTCTGTCTTCCCAATCCTACCCTCTCTGCTGCTCAGACACATTGCTCTAAAAATAAGACCATTGACCTCAATATTGCATGAGACAAAGGTCAAGTTCTGCCCAACTGGGTTATATTTGAAATGATTTACTTTACTCAGCTCTGTTTTCAATTGCGAAAGAGAAAAGGCGGAGAGTGCATATGATACAGCACATTTAGGAAGCGGAATAATGATAGAAGATTCCCTGATAAAGCCTCAGAATGAAAGGAACAAGCTTGAAATCACTGGCTTACGAACTGTCATTTTTAAATTTAAGAAAACTCATCCAAGTGGATCAGCCTTTTGTAAGGAAGGAAAATATATAAAATCTTCTGTTGTCCAGTGCCTAGTAATGGCATATACAGGATCCCAAATTCTCTTCACTCTCATTTGAGATCATTGAACTTCTGTTTGATTTAAACCTCTGACTCCGATTCAGTCATCATGGGTGACTGTGATGGGCAAAGTAACTTGTTTGGGTGCTGGGAACGTTCCAAGATCAGTTAAACATAGGATCTGACTTCAAGGAACTGACAACAGAGTAGGGAATGTGAGATAGGGTAGGAAAAGGTCTTTGCCAGGTGGAAGGTGCTATCTTGTGAGACCTCCTTCCCAAAAAGGCTTTCATCTAAGAGAGAAAGGAAAGCTTCGTGGAGAATGGTTATTTGAGTAGTCTCTCAAAAGAGGGAGATAGAAAAGTTACTCCAAAAAGTGAGCCTCCTTTCTTCCTTGTCCCAGTTCCCATATGGGGAGAAGAAGCAGAGTTCCCCACCCCCACCCCATCCTCTTTACCAGAGCTTTTAAGGAGCACCTCACTGTCCCAGGGGGTGGTAGGTGGATAGTTAGAAAGAAAGGGAATTTGAAAGAATAAATGTTAACATGTTAACATCTTGGTGAAGGGAGGGATGCCTGGGGTTTGAAATTATCTTCTTTGTGCTTATTTGTGCTTTTTCATTTGGGGGAAAGAATGAACTACAGAACATACTATTGTTATGAGAAAAAAAAAATTAATACAATTCTAAAACAAGAGTCCTCTCATTCCCCCAAAAGGAAAGAGAGAGTGAGAAGGGTCGCGGGGGTGTGAGGCAGGGGGGAAGTGGGGGAAGAGGCAGGGAGAAAGAGAGAGAGAGAGAGAGAGAGAGAGAGAGAGAGAGAGAGAGAGAGAGAGAGAGAAATGAAAAGAGCAACCACATCTCTTCCAGATTTAATGGTCTTTTGGGGTCCTTTGGCCACCCACATGATCACAGGTCTTCAGTACTGCCAAAGTTTCGCTCTGCTTAGAAACTCAGCCTATGTGCATCAAGAGTCAAACTATACCTCAGAGCTGCTCTCCAGGGAGTATATAACAGTAGAATCATGGGCTTTAACATACCTTTGGCAGAGAGAGAAAACCTCTAAAATAGTCTAGGTCCCTTGGACCAAATGTCCCTAATCTTATCTAGAGGAAAATTTACTTTTAGTTCCCCAAAATCTTGAATCTTGACAATGAAAGTCCTAAGGAGGGTATGGGGGCAGAAGATAGCTGACAGTCACAGCTGTTAACTCCATTTCTCTGCCTGCCTGCTGGGAAGCCTTATTAAAAACCTGGGAAGCGGGAGAGGGTGCAGGCCCAGCTGAAATTAGGCCATGGCGTGCAATCTGAAGCTCCACGATATATGCTTGAACTTCTCTACTGGTGTGTCACTCATGGGTGCCACATATTGATGCCCTCAGCATTCAGGATTCCAGGGTTACGGCCAGTGGTGGCCAAGAGGCTCCTAACTAGCCATCTCCCGCAGGAGCACCTTGTCAGTTCACTCCACAGTACTGTTCAAATATTATCTCTACTTGTATCATAATATGTCGCATATATGTAGAGCACTGAGCTGGGATTCTAAGACATACTGTTACACCATAATTTATTGTCTGGAACTACTGTCTTACAGGAGGTAATATAAAAACACCAGCAACAGAAAGCATTCATAGAACTGCTCCTTTGTGCCAGATCCTAGGCTGGGATGCTTAGGGCACCAGCTCCATGGTAGACATCTGTGGCTTTTGCCTGCCTGCCATCTAGGCCCTCTCACTTGGTAAGAGCACCTATATTTTCTTTCGTAAGAACTGTCTTTCCCACACTGCATTTAGGCCTGGTGGGCACACCAACTAAGATGTCCTGCTCTCCATCCATGAGGTGGGCAGCACGTGGGCCAGCCAATGCAAAGCAGACTTCTCTTCCTGGAATCTGAGTGTAAGGCACAGAGATACAAGAACTGAAAATAGCTGGAGCTGATTCTTCTGGTCGTGAACACCCCAAGAAGAAAACCAGTTGTCTCTCTGCTCTCTAGATCCCCTTAGCTGCTCTAGTTCTCATCCTTCTCAAGAACTGGCTATTTCCTTTTCATGCAGTTGTATGAGTCGACATATTGTTCTAATGAATTTCCTCCACCCTTCCCCAAAGTTATCCCTAGAGTCTCTTTCCATCATTTGCAGCCAAAACACCCTGACAGGTAAAGTTTTAACTCTCCCAGTAACCTGACTTTGTTTCATTATTATCCCCATTTTAATATAAGGTAATCGAGCTTCAGAAAAATTAAAAAACTTTCCCAAGGTCACATAGCTATGAGTGCCACAGTCACAATTTGAACCCAAATCACCTGACATGGAGGCATGACAAGATTGTGGGTTTTGTCAAGAGTGCAAAATGAGCTCTAATTCCTAGCTCTCTTTCTGCATAAAAACCCTGGTCACGTTAATGTCTCTGAATTGCAGTAACTCTCTCTAAATTAGAAATATGGGAAAAATAATGCTCATTTTATAGCCATTGAGGGCTGACAGAAATGATACATATGAAAGCACCTAGTCAGAAGTATGTGCTTAATACATATTAATATCCCTTTCCTAAAAGTGGAAATTGTGGAAATTGTTATCTCTGCATAGTAAATTCAACAAAGTAATTGACACTTTGTTTAGTCCAAGGATTAATGCTTCTGGGTTGACCCAGGCACATTATACAATCAATCTCTCTCTCTCTCTCTCTCTCTCTCTCTCTCTCTCTCTCTCTCTCTCTCTCTC